>CAKAOJ020000056.1:3620000-4820000 GCA_916701645.2 Sebastolobus alascanus | reverse complement strand
AATACATTATGGTTGGGCTTAAAAAACTATACCTAATCTAAGTAAAATATGTACGTAAACAATGTACATAAGTACCGAAAACAGGTCAATAAACTTCAAAATAACTCAACAACACTTCAGGACATGAACACCGGTCTCAAACACCGGTCTCCTGGTTGAAAGTCCTGTGTTTGTTGGACCCACCCTCCATAAGCAGTCTCTCTCACTTTTTATTGTACGTCAATCTGAGCTTAGTATATTTACGTGGATAAGTTTGCATTGCAGTCACTACAGACTACATCGTGAACAAATGACATGCCAAAAGCAACAAAGGTGTCATTCATAAGCCATTTGGTGGAACCGGGCTGGTATAAGGTACCTTTATTTGATGTGAGCTTTAGCTTTTATTAGTGTAAAAACTCCCTGGGTTTTTAATGTAAGTCATGAGCTATAATTTAAGAAAATGTGCCTGGTTTTACAGGCCTCAGGCTGGTATGAAAAGGATCTGTTTTAAAACTTTAGAAAAGTTTTCTGATGGCTACTTTAGTCAGAACAGCACCTACTTTGTTGTACTAGACACATGGTCTTCTACTGCCCCGGCCAAAACTAAAAGAGACAAATGGTTCCATCAAATCACTGTGTGCAGATTCTCCAACAAAAAAAGACTGGGCACCGTTTTGAGTAAATTACAGTGAGAATAATACCGACACAGAAGACACAGCTAGTACCCTGTGCTGGGTTTGCCAAGAGCGTTCCGGCGTTCAGATCATTGGACTTCCATTATGAACCAGTGGGCAAATATTATGCCAGTTTGAAGCCTCTGGGAAACTTGAACCTATTATTTCCTTTTCTCCCAAAGCCAGCTAAGTGAGACCTTCTCGGATTGTTCTGGGTCTGCTGGAGAATCGTATTCCCATGTGCTGTTGTTGGCAGGGAGACAGCGAGGAAATCTGCGGCCAAGCCGACCTGAGCTGAGCCCAACTGATGAGACTCAAGCCTATTACAGCGCTCAGTGATCCCAGATGACACAATGGTCTGTCTCTCTCCATCCTTCCTCTTTGTGTATGTCTGTCTGTTTCGCGTGGTGTGATCTTTCTCTTTTTTTCTGGACTGGCGAGTTGTCTCTCTCGAGTTGTTTCAGTCTGTCTGTTTCTGCATCTCTCGTTTTTCCCTCATCTCTGTCTGTACAGACATGAGGCTAAATTAGAAGGGCTACTCTGTTTTCTGGGTACATTCCTCAGATGGTCTGTTTTTTGTGTTTTTTGTTTCATGTCACCTCTACTGATCTTCACAAAGCAACATTAACAGCCACACTGAGCTGAGTGTGCAGAGTTCATTGTTTGAAGGACAAAAAAAGACAGAGTGCACAGGATACAAATGCCACCCTTTCAGAGGTCAAACTTTCCTAATGCATGACATGGAAAAGTTGCTCAATACACTTTAGCTCCACAAAATGTGCTTTAAAGGGGACATATCATGCCCATTTCCAGGTTCATACTTGTATTTTGGGTTTCTACTTGAACATGTTTTAATGTTCAAACAAAACAAAGTTAACAAAGTCAATCTTTTCCTAAATCTGACTAAGAAGTTTGTTGCCTAAGCCTAACAAAGTCGATCCTTTCCTAAACCTAAGTAGTTTTATTTTGTGTTCCTTGACATTAGTAGGAAAACGCAAGAAAAATACGTTGTTGAAAGTCGGGCTGAGCATCACGAAAAAAAAGGGAAATTCGTGTCTATGTACAAAAATCAAATAGCCTAGATTAAATTGACTATGGCTTCTAAATTGGCAGGTAACCTCATCTGAAACCCTCATATTAACAGAGTTAGCTCATTAGAATATCCCCAGTGATTTCTGTTTCAAATGTCGGCTTTTTTGCCTGATAACATTGACATGCATTGAGTCTCACTGTGACCATTATCCAGTGAGATCAATGCCTCCATACGCCTCAACACACTCTCCTTCCCTCTGTCCTGCATCTGTCTTCATCTGTCTTCCTTTTCCCCTCCATCAATGATTAACTGACATGCGGTGGCACATACACATTCATACACATCATCCGCCAACCACATCCCCCCTATTTCTTATTCTTTTTTTATGTTTTCAAATCACTCCTGCTCTCTCAATCTGCCTTTAACACTCCCTGAGCATTATTACGTCCGGCCTCTCTCAGAAGTAATCATTAGCGCTGCCATCACGCTGGAGGAATTTGTCTGTCTGTTTTCTTCCGTTTCCTGACATTTATGACTCCGTGTCCCAAATTTATGGACAATTTGGCTCACTCAAAATCTATCAGATAAAGAGGCCAGGTTTTTTTTTCTCTTCCATAATGGGTGACCGCGCCGCCCTGAAATCTCCATCTCTGGGCTGAGTTAGTGATTCATGACATCATCAAGCAGAGGCGACAGCTAAGTGACTGGCTGGCTGAGGCCTGTTCGTTTAACTCCTTACAAGGGCATGGGATGTTAAAAAGTCTGAGCTGGGATATGAAGAGTCATATACAGTACAGTGTAGTGGAGAGAGAAGTCGAACAAACTCTACTGATTTTTGGCTTTTGCCAAGCTAGTACTGTGGCTCGAGGGATGAAATGACGGCCAGTCGGTTCAACTCTTTGGTCCAAAGAGTTGAAATGAAGTCCAACTATTGGACAACTTTGGATGGCTTGCCTTACAATTTGGTACAGACATTTATTTCCCACACCAGGCTGCACTCATTCACTGTTCGTACGTATACCTACAGTACGTAAAGGAAGTCAGGTGACGTAGTGTAAAGAGCGACAAAGTCCACGTAGGGAGGAGGTCGGGGTGGATGGACGGGTCAAACAAACACAGGACTTTCACCCAGGAGACCTCTGTTTGTTACCAAAACCAAAAGTCAACAATGACTCATTTCACCTTAAGTTAGTTACATAATTTGTACTTAACTAACGCCACCTACGTAAGTACTTACATACTTATTATACCTAACATACATAATTATTTTACCTAACAAACATACCTATTTTACGTAAAGAACATACGTATTTACATAACAAACATACTTATTTTGCCTAACAAACATACTTATTTTACGTAATAAACATACTTATTTTTCGTAACAAACATACCTATTTTATGTAAAGAACATACTTATTTTTCGTAACAAACATATTTATTTTATGTAACAAACTTACTTACTTTACCTAACAAACATACTTATATTACGTAACAAACATACTTATTTACTTAACAAACATACTAATATAATGTAACAAACGTACTTACTTTACGTAACAAACATTGTATAAGGATACATTGCTCACACACAATGATGTTTTATGACCAAAAATGGTACCACTGGCTGCTGGGATTGGCTCTAGCCCCGAAGGACTGAACTGAAGGATAAGTGGCTATATAGCTTTAGATGGAAGGATGGATGGACGATCGTTCTATAACCTTTATTGTTGTAACAGCGGAGGTCTCCTAACCTGAAAGGGGATATATCATGCTCATTTCCAGGTTCATACTTGTATTTTGTGTTTCCACTAGAACATGTTTACATGCTTTAATGTTCAGAAAACACATTATTTTTCTCATACTGTCTGTCTGACTATACCTGTATTCACTCAGTTTTAGCGCCTGTTTCTTTAAGAACCCCTATCGAAAAAGCCCAGTGTGCTCTGATTGGCTTGCGTGAAAAATACGGTGCACATTAGCAAAGGTAGCTCCCCGTATACTGTGCTTCTCATGCAGCCAGCTTACAAACTATTCTGTCCACTGATTTCCTGACATCAGGCCTCAGTAGAGCTTATACAGAGCTGGCATTTTGTGCATTGTCTGATGTGAATTCTGAGCATTGTAATAACATTCACCTCCCTTTGTGGGAATGTTAATCTTCAAGTGTACATATTTGGTTCCCTGCCTGATGTTTATACTTTTGAATTGCATTATATCGCAGCATCAGAAGTTCTCTCATTCCTATAATCAGTATGCATTGCAAAAACGTTTAACATTTTCTTTGGGAGTTTCACTTCTATATTTCCGTATTTTTATGCAGTGTATAATTAAAATATTCTGTCACAAACTTGTACACAAATCAGTTCTAACCCCACATACACTCACTGTCAGTGTCTCTGTCACAGCTGGAATTAGAATTGATGGGTTTACAACTGCCTGTCATGTGTAGCCGTGAACACCGCTGCCTGGAACATCTCCTTTCTCTTAAGATGCCTTTTCTTTTCTCTCTCTGAGCAGTGCCCCTGTCTGTCAGTTACATCTTAGATCCTCTCATTAAATCCCACATGATTTCTCGCAACAACAACTTCAATAATCATCTTTCTTTCTCTGCGCCTTTAATTCAGTTGCAAACATGACAGACAATAAGGTTGGAGTTGGGATGTCTTCAGGCGAGCGTGGCGGCTGTGCTGCTCTCACGCTTTTATTCGGCGGTGACGCCGGCTGGGAGAGACGGAGCGGAAAACAGAGGGTCCAGAGCTGTCGAGTAAGCTGCTATCTCCATCACTTCAAAGTGTCTGCACCACATTAAACGCACCATCCATCATACGGCGCCGACACAGCTCACACAATAGTTAGCAGGGAGGATTTTATGTCTGGAAGTCTCTATAGAGCCTCTGTATTAAAAACTACACTTGAAGTACTTTTTGAAGTCGGTCACTGCTCAGCAGATTGATCGATCTCTTAGAACACTGGCTCAATACCTTAAAAACACTTTAGTTAAAGTTCTATATCATTCTGTAGCTTCCCAGTGGTGTTCTTTAGTTATACAAATCCAAACAATCAAATTTTGGTGGAAGTATGTATGTTTTAGTGTCAAAATGCTATTTTCTCAAGCACTACTAAAAACTTTTTCCCACGTGACCTGACGTAGGTTTCTACATGATGACGCTGCTACATGTACAGTAAATATTAGGGCTGTCAATCGATTGAAATATTTAATTGCAATTAATAGCATGGTTGTCGATAGTTAATTGCTATTAATCGCACATTTTTTTATCAGTTCAAAATGTACCTTAAAGGCAGATTTGTCAAGTATTTAATACTCTTTTCAACATGGGAGTGGGCAAATATGCTGCCTTATGCAAATGCATGTATATATTTATTATTGAAAATCAATTAACAACACAAAACAATGACAAATGTTGTCCAGAAACCTTCACAGGTACTGTATTTAGCATTAAAAACATGCACATAAATCATAACATGGCAACCTCAAGTAGGCATGTCTGTAAACGGGAGGTTCGTGGGTACCCATAGAACCCATTTTCATTCACATATCTTGAGGTCAGAGGACAAGGGACCCATTTGAAAATGGCCATGCCAGTTTTTGCTCGCCAACATTTAACACAAGTTTTGAGCGTTATTTAACCTCCTTCACGACAAGCTAGTATGACATGGTTGGTACCAATGGATTCCTTAGATTTTTTTCTAGTTTTGTATACCAGTATATTCACTCTAGCTTTCAAACTGAACCCGCTACAACCTAAAAATTGCAATTGCATGAATGCGTTAAAGAAAATAGTGGCATCAAAACAGATTTGCCTCATTAGTTCGGATCTGAAAGTCCCACAACAACACAAAGAAACTAACCAAACAATGCAGCGGTAGACCAGCAACTCCCCTGTTTTTTCGAGGTATAATTGCTGTTTTTGTGAATGGAGTCTGGTAGCTGAAGACCGCCACTTCACCTTGCCGTCAGACAGCCCTTTCCAACGGGGAACTGAAGCCGTTATACTGCTCTCTTCAAAGCCACCAGACTACATTCACAAAACAGTCATTTTACCTCGCAGAAAGCGGGAGTATACGTTCAACCCCACCTCCGAACTACCCCTTTTAGTTATTTCCAAACTTAGCACGGCTAACGTTGACTCAGCTAGTGCTAGCATTCACATAATTCAGAACCTTATTGGTTATCTTACTTTGGTAACCTACGCCACTGCTTTTTGCTAATGGCTAAGTGGGCGTTTCCATTTGAAAAAACGGAAAGGAATGCAGATGGACCTGCCCTTTAAGTAAATGTGATAACAATTATTTCATATAAATAAAAATGATAGATTATCACTTAAATGTGAAGAGCAGGGGAAGACGTCTTGATTGTGAGTTCTCGTCGTGAACACTATGTACAGTACGTGCTGAAAAGTGTAAATGTTCAGCGTGTCTGTTGGCACACATTTGTGTCTGTGAATCCTGTCAAAGAGGATTAGGTAAACGGAAAAAAAGAGTAGAAACTGGTCTTTTTTTTCATTCAGTAGTGAGTGATTCATCACGATACACTCTAGTTACATTTGCTTCCTAATAAAGTCTGCTTTTTGTTTTCAGATTAGCCCATAATCCCCTAAAGACTTTCAGTTTTTCCACACATCTTCCATAATTAGTTGAAAAGTCCTTCAGTGCTGTCAGTGCTTAACTTGAGCTGAACTCATAAATTCATAAGCAACTATACATGGAACTATTTATTATTAACAGATTAATTAAAGTTGCATTTATCTCTGCAGAGGCGTAGGCTTTGGGATACTTACAAAACACACTACAGCCATGTTTCATCATATGCATTACAAAAACGAAATACTCACACAGTACGAAATAAGGCACAGGAAGTGACTTCTGTTGGAATGGTGAAATCGTGATTTTAAATTTTTATTTTTTTTATGAATCCTCACATTTCACTTCTGCTATCCTAGCAGTACAAACTTCCAGAGCCCCAACATCAGCGTTGCCTCAGAATATGACCTGACTGACTTTTTTTCAGTCATAGATCAAGTGCTGGCCTCAATTTGAGGATCGTATTTTTAGAACACCATGCTCCAAATGCAAAATGTGGTCAGTGCATGCATTTACATAGAGAACATTAATGGGAGATGGTTGGAGGAGCAGTGGGAGGAAAAGTTCTTACTTTACACAGTGAAGCACATTCAGTAAAGATGTCTTAACTCACCTAGTTGTATTAATGCATGTATCACATCTCATATCCTTTTTATTTAGTCTTTTGTCGATTAAAAGAATTTAGTTTGCATTAGAAAAAGCACAATTTAGGTGATCTTTAAGAAAGTTAATCCTACATGTATTTGCTTTATGCCCTGACCATTCTGACTCTGATTGATAACTAGACTTCTGCACCTCCTCATGGCTGTTTTCAGGCTTTAGAAAATCTAACCCGTGACGACAGACTTTGGCCAATCACAGGTCATTTCAGAGAGAGAGAGCGTTCCTATTGGCTGTTCATTCAACAAATTCAAATTGAATGACTCTATAATCATATAAGAACAGTACTAACTTTACCTAAAGGACTCTACTTCTACCTGAGTAATAAAGGTGCTCTTCTCTTGCCGGTTGCTGCCCTGCTATATGTCAGTCCCCCTGATGAGCTGAGAGGACACCACGTACCAACAGCTCTCATTCAAATTCTTCACTTGAACCACTAAGCTCCAGCTTTCAGTGGAATACAAATGGACCAATTGACAGCCCAATTCCCCTCATGTCAGGCATTGCTGCGGGGGACGTCTGGCCTTCCGAGCTGAGGAATTGTAACTTTGGGCAACTAAAACCCACAAAAGACAACCTACTTTGCTCTGGCATGGCATCAGCTGACTGAAACTGAAGCGTGTCTCGGTAATGCCCGACATGTTATCACACACACAAATCCAAACATATGTGACAGATTAACACTCAACCTCTCAAACACATCCCCTGGCGTTCCTTCTCGAGCCCATCGCCTATAAGTGAGGAATGGGAATCATTTCTGTTCTGGAAATCAACGTGCGCAGGCACAACATGTCGGGTGAAGTAATGCTAGGGTGTGCTCTTATTGGACTCTTGTGGGTGATTGTAACACGGAAAAAAATGCTTCAGTGTCGTACCTTCAGCCCCCACCAAGTCATAAAGAAGATCAATCTCAACTAGAAGCACCATTTTCCTTCTCGTTCAAGGTTGGTGAGGGGGCATAAAAGCCTCGTCTTGGCGTATAAGGCAGAGACAGAGAATTATGAAAATAGTTTAAGAGAGGAGGTGTGAAAGCCAGAGAGAGGATGACTCCAGCCAGCATGACGTCTTTTTGTGGGTTGAGAATCCACAAGCAGGCTGATTATGGCTCCTCTTTGTTGAGGAATGACTGATCTGTATACACATATTAGTGAAAATGTTACTTTCATTATGCAAGTTGCATATTTACAGTCACATAAAAGCACCATTCACACACGTCCATAGAACTAAGGGGCGTTGTTGTTATTCTGTTCCCTGTGAGATGTCACGAGGCTAATGCTGCTAACACACTGAACATGACGCTCAATAGAAGCATCCAGAGCCTGACAGCCTGCGCATACAGTACGTCAAATATCTACACTGACGGCGAGGCTTATTTCACAATCCCGACCCGATTATGCAAATCTATCTGGTGCCTTAGATAATTATTGTCAGTGTCAGCGAGTGTGTGCATCTGTGTGGGTTTGCTTGAGACTATATAAGCATGCGTACAGGGTTGAGAAAGGTTCTGACATTAATTCAAAATTTACCAGCAACCTTGGACCTACTGTACTTTTTACTGCATCATCGATTACATATGTGTCCATGCAGCTTCTATCTGTGCTGGTAATGAAAAAGGGGACTATACCAGGATCAGATACTATTAGGGATGTCAAAGTTAACGTGATAATAACGCCACTAATTTCTTTAACGCAATTGGAGGTTGTAGTGGGCTCAGTTTAAGAACTAGTTTAAACTAGTGAAGATACTGGCATCATGTGAAACTAAAAAACCAAAGGAATCCATTGGTACCAACCATGTCATACTAGCTTGTCGAGAAGGAGGTTTAATAATAATACACTGAATTTTTGCGAGGAAAAATGGGCATGGCTATTTTCAGAGGTTGAATTTACCTAGAAAACCTACAGTAAGGCATCCATTGGTACCAACCAGGTCATGCTAGCTTGTCTGGAAGAACGCTAAATAACGCTACGAAGTTACGCTAAATTTTGGCAAGGAAAGACAAGCAAGCTGATTTTCAAAGGGGTCCCTTGACCTCTGACCTCAAGATATGTGAATAAAAATAGGTTCTATGGGTAACCACGAGTCTCCCCTATACAGACATGCCCACTTTATGATAATCCCATGCAGTTTGGGGCAAAAACCATGCAGTTTCTTGCATGCAGTACAAATGTGTTAAGAAGTGTGTGGCAGAGACCCTGCCCTCTACTTGTGTTTTCCTATTTGCTGTGTTCGGGACTTCTTCTTCTTCTTCTCCTTCTCCTTCTCCTTCTCCTTCTCCTTCTCCTTCTCCTTCTCCTTCTCCTCCTTCTCCTTCTCCTTCTCCTTCTTCTTCTTCTTCTTCTTCTTCTTCTTCTTCTTCTTCTTCTTCTCCTTCTCCTTCTCCTTGTTCTTCTTCTTCTTCCACCTCTATAAATAATAGTGACCAGGTGCCAGATTGTAAGCACACATCCAAGAGGAAGCTACGAAACAGCGGACACTGTCATGGCCTTGGATTTTGGTTGTCGTTTGTTTCCTGTTTTATTTTGTAGGTTCCTTCCTCATGCGTCATGTTTTGCTTTACTTCCTGCCTTTGTGTTTTCCCGCCTTTGAGATTGTCTGCCCCGCCCTGATCAGTTTCACCTGTCCCTAATTAGTTCTGCACTCACCTCACCTGTTCTCACTTCCCCAGTTAGTCTGTCACTATTTACACCTCCTCAGTTCTTTGGTTGGTTCATCTTTTGTCATTCTTTGTATCCAGTGTACCTGCCTTGCTTCTAGTGTTTCTGGTTACTCAGCATTCCATTGTTTTGGGTTTATTTCTGTTACCAGCCTGATTTTGGACTCTTCTTTGTTAATAAATCATCAAACTGTCTCTGCCGCCCCTTCAATGTATTTCTGCATTTCGGTCCAAACGTGCTTTCCTGAAATGTGACAACCACAGCACCGAAAAATACTCAAATATAACGAGGCGAAACATCAATGGGACAAAGCCTGTTCCACAACAAGAGTGAATTTGGAGTTGGCTTTCACCCACTGACGAGCATGAGATTGTCCATAGTTAATTGCGATTAATAGCACATTTTCTATCTGTTCAAAATGTACCTTAAAGGGAGATTTGTCAAGTATTTAATCCCATCAACATGGGAGTGGGCAAATATGCTGCTTTATGCAAATATATGCATATATTTATTATTGGAAATCAATTAACAACACAAAACAATGACAGATATTGTCCAGAAACCCTCACAGGTACTGCATTTAGCATAAAACAATATGCTCAAATCATAACATGGCAAACTGCAGCCCAACAGGCAACAACAGCTGTCAGTGTGTCAGTGTGCTGACTTGACAATGACTTGCACCAAAACTGCATGTGATTATCATAAAGTGGGCATGTCTGTAAAGGGGAGACTCGTGGGTACCCATAGAACCCATTTTCATTCACATATCAAGGTCAAGGGACCCCTTTGAAAATGGCCATGACAGTTTTTCCTCGCCAAAATTTAGTGCAAGTTTGGAGCGTTATTTAGCGTCCTTCGTGACAAGCTAGTGTGACATGGTTGTCACCGATGGATTCCTTAGGTTTTTTAGTTTCATATGATACCAGTATCTTCACGCAAACTTTAAAATTGAGCCAACGATAACCTCCTCCGATATATATATCAGCAATATCTTACTAAGTGTTAACAGTGTTGGATGATATAAAATCTTCTCCGTCAAATATATAACCATTTCAGTTTTCAAAAAAAGCATTGCATTAGATCCACTCCTATTAATTTGTTATCCCTAGCGTTGTTCAGCTTAAAGGTGCAGTGTGTAGGATCTGGCGGTGAGGTTGCAGAGTGCAACCAGATGAAACTTCTCCCGTGTGCCAAGCGTGTAGGAGAACTACGGTGGCCGACATGAAAAGGTGAATGTCCCTCTCTAGAGTCAGTGTTTGTTTTGTCCGTTCTGGGCTACTGTAGAAACATGGCGACCAGCTCCGTGAAGAGGACCCGCTCCCTATGTAGATATAAACGGCTCATTCTAAGGTAACGAAAACACAACAATTCTTATTTTAGGGTATTATACACTAAAGAAAAGATACTTCCAATAGATCCCTCTAAATGCTACACACTGTTCCTTTAAGTTACACTCTTTGTTAGCTCTCCCCCCCTTAAAGACTCACCAATTCTCTCAATCAAATAAATCACAATCACATAAAATAATTTACATTCATACAACTCCTCTCGTTTTAACCAATCTCTTTTCAGTGGAACCCGACAGAGTAAGCCTTAGGACCTCCGTAGCCTACTTCAAGTTCTTGTGTGCATGAGTGAAATCACTGCTCTTCCTCCTCAGTGTGGCACTGTATTATCCTCCAGGTCAAAGTCGGGCCGACCCTATTTGAAACAAAAACCTTAGGAGGCCACTGTGCCTTTAGCATAGCTGCTTGAAGATGAACTACCTCCCCGACTCCTGCCGAGAGATCAGAAATGGATAATGGTTTTAGGCTAACATGGAGGGGGGGGGGGGGTCAGTCGTTTATATCCAGCAAGCTATTTTCAAGCTGCTTCCACCTGTGGGAAAAACCTCTCACACATTTTATTTATCTGTGGAGGGCTGACGGAACACATATGCTCATTTCAGAAATGTTCTGCTTCACACTGGTTACACACATTTGGGAGCTGTCCGGGAAACCGCAGCCTCACGCGGCCGGGCCGCTGGGAGCTGCCCAGTAAAACCACAGCCTTTTCTACCGTCGTCCGCTGAGCTGGAGGTTGCTCAAGGACATTCTAACAGCAGTTGCTAAAGAACGACAGAACATTGTTGGTTTACTTCCACTGGTATCCACAATGATTGAGGTATCGTCTGAAGATGTGACATTGCAGGGTGTTATTGCCTGCAGACTATAGGGTGTCGCTGTGGGGAATCAATTGGAGGGTATTTGGATGAAGGATGTGGGCGATCACTGATTTGTCTGATATGGAAATGTTACCAATTCCATATGTGTTTTCATTCATTCTTCAGATGACACTGGCATTCTTTAAAAGAGATGTCTTTTATGTATGCCAAGGTTGACATTGTTGAAGCAAACTGTAGTAGCTACAAAACACAATCAATCTTTTTCCCAAGGAAGAACCAAGAGCAACACTATTCTTAACACAAGTAAGCTACAAGAATGATCATCACAGTGCAGACAAATCAGCCTGTGAAGTGCATCTACATTTTTCCAAATGGTGAAAGGGAAAATGAACAGTATGGATGTACTGGGCTATTTACAAGTTATTTCAAAATGTAAACATATACTTCTCACTATGCTTCAAGCAACTGCTGAAACCTCATTTCCGATGGCGGAATCGGAGGGCACTGTCTAACAATTTCTGTAACTTTCTGACTCCAACAATCACACCTACTTTAAGCAGTGATTCGCCATCGTTGCAGAACTTGTCTCTAACTATCATCCCTCTCTCTGATAGTTGACTTCTCACTGTCTTCCAGTGTGGCTGTTAGGAACAACTATAATTATAATGAGAAAGTTTGTGACCCGGCAGCCATGTTGAGATCAGTTGAGGAAATACCAAGCACCGCCCACCAGCCGGAGCACAGCCAATAGGAATAGATTTGTTAAAGCCAAGTCAAGAACACTTGATTACAATATGCTGAAAGGTTGTTATGAAATTTTTGCCCAGAGATGCCAAAAACCTTCTGCCTACTTTTGTAGTCCTTTGACTCTCTTTACCTGTATGAGCTTGTATACTTTCTCTTTAATAATTACACAGAGCGCAAGGAAAGATGAGAGAATATTGATTTTCATTAATCAATTCATCCTCTATTTTACTTGCTGTCTCTTAATTTTATTTGCTTGTTTATGTTTGCTCTTTATGGTTATGTTCTCTTTTTCAATCTGCCATCCTTAGCTAACAATACACAGTATTCAATCAGGCATACAACCATAGTAATCAATCACCAGTTTTTACAGCATGCATTGTGCATGAGTGAATTGCAATTATGCCGTCGCTCTGTTCACCCAAAGGAATTTGGAAATTCTGTCTTTGCTTACTTTTCAGCTGTAAGCAGGATTTTACTGTAGGTCTATTTGGTTTGGCTTGTCAGCAATGTGAGAAAGCCTGCAGCAGCCTCCCCGTTATTAATAAAGGATAAATGGAGGACGGGTGCATGATGGCCAACCCCTACTTAACCAGTGTAAAGCATTCCTTAACATGCAGACCTCACACATTAAGGGGAAGCCATTCCGGGGTCTGATGGCTTTGCCTAATAAGGGGGCATTAACCTTGAGTACTCCCAAGGTCTCGGATAGCGAAGGGAACCCAGATGGGCCAGCGCTGCGTTTGTCTGCAGACAGATGGGTTTTAACGGTGCACCCGCTCAAGCTGCAAATGATCCCAAGTTATAGCGCCCTGTTTATGTTTTTTACACCTTTTACATTATCACTGAGTTCCTTTATGTGTGAAGGTTATGAAGCCAAATGGATAAGTAGTCTATCTGTGATATCTGTGATGTAGAGGAGCAGCATTACAAAAAATGATTTACATCAGAACCACTTTACATGTTAATGTTTGGATTTTAAACCACACTTTTAATATTTAGGAAACACCTGCCATATGTTCAGTTAAAGCAACTGAAAATCGTTTGAGCGTTGTTTAGAATGTCACATGGATGCAGCGTCTACATTATGAAACACTGAATGTTTAATTCTTTGTAATTTATATTTAATTCAACAATGTGTTAGGGCTCTATTGGGACTGCATTGTCAACTAGTCCAATTTTCACATTCTACCAGGTCGATTGGCACAATATCTTGATCACATACCTGCAAAATATATGACATTGCCATTGGTATTTTTTACTACGGTTATTTGGGTCTACTCTATGGACACATCTACTGCACGTCTGTCCGTCCGGTAACAAGGATTCTTCTTCTGTTGCTCGTCCTGAAGTCTCTTCTTTCTTTCTTTCTTCTTTCAAGCGATGTATTGCTGTGGATGGGGGCAGCAGCTAAACCTATTTTGTCTACCTAAAAAAAAAGGCCCACCTAAAGTGGTTTAATCAGTTTAAGTGTACGCTATATATTTAGAATACTTTCACCGCTTTACCTTGCTGTCATACAGCCCTTTACAACGGGGAACTGAAGCCATTCAAAGCCACCAGACTCCTTTGACAAAACAATAAATTTACCTCGCAGAACACGGGAGTTGCTGGTGTGCCGTTGCCTTGATCAGTTCATTTGTGTTATTGTGTGACTTTGGTGTTTTAAATGGTTAGTTTGGATTCACCAAAGTCACAGAGAGTTTTTCCAAATTGGGGGCATGCCGAATGCCGACTAAATCACTGTTGTGCCTAAGTATAACCTCACAGAACTGCTAGCATGGCTGTAGCATTATACTGTATATCCTGTTTGCCATTTCACACCCAACCTAAAGACAGCTGCTACTTACAGTCAGTAGTTATTGTCACCTAATATGCTGGCACTTCTAAAATCTGCTACACTCATTCAAGCCTTTTGCAGTATGTAAGGTGGTTAATCTTGCAAGCAAATTAACTTAAAATATCACATCATGTTTCAATTGTTGCTGGGGTTTTTTCTCTCTCTATCAGCTGTGTTTCCTTTATTCTTCTTTGTGGTTCAAGTGTTCTCTGAAGCACCGTCTTCCTGAACCGACTCAACAAGCTGAATAATATGATTTTCTCCTCTTTCAGCCTAAGGAAAGCCATTTTGTTTTTCAAACCTTGGGAGCATTCACCTTGTGATTCTTACAAGCTGTGCTTTTAAATTACTATACCTTTGAACGCACAAGGTGAAATCTCTCTCTCGCTCTCGCTCTCGCTTTGTAGTTTATTATTTGATGTTTTTTTATTAACCTCTATCTGTTGCTTGATAGCGAGGCTTTTACAAAATGTAGCCTGCTGCTCTTGAATCCCCAGCAACCCCCCGCAGTCAAAGACGTCGAAGTAACAAAAGACACTAATGCAGTCACAGTTTGCCTCTGTAAAAGACTTCTACGGATACTTACACAATACACGAGCACGCATAAAAATCACCCTCCTGGTAACATAAATCATCCTTTTTATCGTTGATGGTCAATGATATGGTGATTGAAGTGTTATAGCCTGGATGTGCAAATGCAATCCGCCAAATTTAGCCTCTATTTATTGATCAAAGTGTTTATTTTCGGCAGTGCCAGCCTTGAGGCTGCCTAGCAGACGGTGTTCAATGGCAAGCGTGGCAGCAATTACAGGTGAGAACGTCTCTCCTCAATGAAGAGCTTGTATGAGCTATAAATCTTTGTTCTCTCAGTACGGCAGGAGTAAAGCAGTGCTTCAGCTTCTCCTGCAAGACATCTGAGATGTTTGAGGCCCAGGGCAAAGTAAAGGTAGGAGATGTTTGCAAGAGGCTTAGACTGCACTGAGCTCTCTGTGCCGAAGCAACGGGAATTACTTTGTTCCCCGCGGGGACTGGAGGGTTGGGAGGAGGAGAGGCCGATTTAAAGAGATTGGCTGAGATAGAGATCGCTGTAAGGGATTTGGCAAGCGTTAGCGCCGGTCACTTGGAAGCTAAACTCGTGCTGAAGAATTGAAATAGACTCTCCTCCCTCCTCCCACGCTTAACCTTTTACACAGAGGGAAATAATTAAGAATCCCAAATGAAGAGCCCATTGTGAATTTATGAATAGCAAATTTGGTCCCAATCATCTCCGACCAATAAGGTGTCACTGCCGAGGTGAGTAATGAGGGGTTATAAATATCTGATGTCATCTGGTGTGAAAGGAAAGGTGATCAGCCCATCACAATGACTTGTGTCTGCTGACTAACCCGACTGAGTCACTGGCTGATGTAAACAGATATAAAGTGTTAAATGAATCGGCTGCTTCGTTAATGAAATCACGGCTTACTGAGTGACTGAGACACTAATTGTTTAAGCTGTCTTCATAATGGGTTTGGCACGTGATGGAACAGGCAGTGAATGGAGATGTCTTGTTGGAGAGTCTGAATCTTATGTTAAAGTTACTAGAAGGAACTTTTAACTGGTTATGAAACAGTCTCAATGTAATCCTGATGCCTCTGTATGACCTACATAAGAAAACGAGACCAACAGCGAGAAGACTGGCTATTTCCATATAGTTGATGCCTGTCATCGGGTTCGATTCCCCACATCATCAGTTGAAACGTTTTACGGCACGCAGGTTCACCAGAAACTCCAGCAGGGGAGAGACCCAGGTTCGACCTGCAGTCGGAGCTCTGGCGGGAGTCGATGAGCTCCGCGCCCGGCGGCTCCTCCACGGGCCAGAAGCAGGGTCCGTCTGCAGCTGCAGGACCTGGAGCTCACCGCCTGCTTCCTGGGAGCCAACAAGGACATGATGCAGCTGAAAGCCAAGGCAGCATTGCTGGGCCCGCTGGAGGGAATGGAGGCACGGGAGAACCAGAACCAGGATTGAGTGAGGGCAGACTGTCAGACCCTGCTGCAGTAAAATTAAATTTTCCTTTCCTTTAGTGTGTTATATAGTTTTTTGTGCATGTAAAAGGTCTGAAAAGTTACAAAGCCCAAAGTCCACACCAAAGGGATATTCTTACCCTAAACTTAAACAATCTAACTCCTCATGCCTAAACCTAACTAACCCAACCAAGGAAGGTATTCAAGGCAATGAGAGGGGAAGGTCCAATGATGTCATTCTGCATAATAATTAGCCACGTGCTTCTGTTTCTTGCAAGGAGAGTGTTTATCGGAGCAAAGGACTTTTGGAACAATTGGCAGTCTCAGTGCTTTTTAGGAGACGGTGTTGTAGTCAAGACCATCGAAATCAAGATCAAGTCATGACCAAGACCAGAGTGTATTGAGACCGAGACAAGACCAAAACTATGAGGGGCTGAGACCAAATCAGGACCAAGACCAAGGCAGGGCAAGACCGAGTCAACACCAAGACCAGACCAGTGCGAATCCCACAGTGCATGATAAAATGTGGATCATGCAGACCAGAGGCTCCTCTCAAATCGATCGGAAAGGTCCACATTCCCATAAAAACACCCACAGAAAATAAAAGAAGATTCCACTTCTTTCATCTCTTTTATTGTCATATATACTGTATATGTGTGTGTATAAGTGTACCATGAAAAATGTCTTGATGAAATAACCAAAAGACATTGCAGAGGTGTATTTTATCTATGGGAATTTTTCTTCGAGCAATCACAGTAAAGACAAGTACCGAGTAAATGTGATCGATTCCGAGACGAGACAGAGACCTTCAAATAGTGGTCTTGAAACCGGTCTCAAGACCAAGACTGATTTCGAGTACTTACGATACTGACGGGCATTATTTAAAGGGCACCTAAAAGTAGTTGCTTAGGGAGACTACTTACTCATTTACTTTTCCCACTCAGATCAGGCTACAGTATTATGAGGCTTATAGATCTGAGCCTGTCTCAGAAAAAAAACATCTATTTAAAATATGACTATAGGAGCTCTAGTCATATTTTAACAGGAGGACATACACCTAAAGTATAGATGTATGTCCTCCTGTCTGACTCTCAAACTCTTCACCTCATAAAAGTTCATTCCAGAGAGGGTGAACTTTACAAGGCCCTTAAAAGAAAAAAAAATCTGTCTTTGGCTGTAGAGGCTCGTTAATGAGCACCTCATTAACTGGGAGGCTTGTCTGCACGGCCGTATGCAGCTGTGACTCACACACACATGCACACAGTTGCAAAAAAACTTGCGCAATTATGTAAGGCTGCGCACACACACACACACACACACATGCTGTGATGACATTTGATAAGCCGCGTGTCTGTGTTCTAATTGAGTCTCCAGAGATTCGGGTTGGCACTCGGCACCGGAAAAGCTGCTGTCCAGCCGGTCAGGCCAGCAGATAGAAACACACGACAGCAACAAAGAGAGGTGCAACACACTCTCTACACACAATGTTTGCTTTTCAAAAGAATTCACTGACTCAGTCAGCCCAGAGTTTTGTCTGATTCATTTGACCTGTCCATCTTGACTATTATTTAGAACAAAATAACTCAAAGTAGTCTGTCCAAAGTTAGTCTAGAATAGTTTATCCCATATGGTGCCAGAACTGGACAATTTACACAGCCTCAGCTCCTCTTTTATGATTAATCTTGTTCCATTTCATAGTTTTATCTCAAACTTTGAGTAAATTTAAATAAATCTAATGATTTAAATTAATCTCATGGTTACTAAATTAGATTTACAGAAACACAAGGGCAAATTCAGAAAGGATTGCGCTGCTTTTGCGGCCGCTAAACCTGCACAAATAAGACAAAAAGAAACAGTGTAATTCTCAGACATTTGGTCAAAAATCGTCCCCTTTCTGTGCAAATGAGCCTCATTGCAAGAAGAGTCCAATTCACAAAGATCGGTGCTAATAGCCACATGTAGTTACAGTGAAATTATTAGCGTCTGCAGAGAGTTGGTGGTAACTGAAGGGCATTTAGAAGGGGGTGTCCGCTTATGAGTAATAAATTAATAAAGCTCCACCTCCCCTCCCGCCTACCCTGTGTGTCTTTTCGCTTTTTAAAGTACGTCACCACACTTGCGGCGCCCTTTCTCGGAGCGTTTACTGTTGGGTTTGCATTGTAGTTAATGGAACGCCCGGTGCGTCACATACCGGTGCTAAAGGGTGCCTTGAGCGGGGGTCCCGAACGCCGACGGCCGTGACAAAGCCTCGATATTTGACGCCGTATGATGAGAACGGACTGGACGGGCAGATAGCGGTTGCAAATGTAAACATGATATCAGTTATCAGTGGCTACAATCCATTCACTGTGAATTCGCCCCTCAGTGTCTCAAATGAAAAATAGTTGCTCTTTAAGTGTTGACTTGTGCTTATGCTTTCTGAAAAAATAAAAAAAAGTACCTTAAAGGCATATAGTGTGTAGCATATAAGGGGATCTACTGGTAGAAATGGAATATAATATTAATAACTATGTTAACTTTAGTGTATAACCACCATCGTTCTCCTAAGAGTTCTCCAACTCCTGAGAAAATCATCTGGTAAATTAGCTTGCTAATTAGCTGGAGGCTAACTTTATTTTTCTGTCTCTTGGTGCTGGGCAGGTAGTGTAGAGTGGGTTCACTAGAGCTTTATCACTGAAAACAGCTGCCTGCTACTGCTGGAAATGAGGTTAATTTCGGGCAGGAAATAAAACAACAAAATAATGACTTAAAAATGTCTGTAGGGCTGCCAGGGACTGCGGCGTTGGGCGATAATTTATGTGGATTGGTCACTATGAGTATAACATTACACATAGTCATTTGATGCATTGTTAATATAAAATAATTAATTAGTGCAGCTTTGAACACATTCAATATAGAGGCTTCAATTATGGTGTTTAAGACAAAATATATAACAATTAAATATTCATTCATAATCCTTTTTAACATAATATTGTAGCCAAAAAATAATAATAATAGAGCTCAGAATCCCCTGCTACCTGTGTTTACTCTCTTTCCTTATACTAAATCCTCAATTTGCTCTCTCAGCGTCCCTCAGCAACTCAAAACAAACTCCCTTGTTAAGTTCAAGGTGCATGTTTACCAATTAACAACCTCATGATGAACTCTCCTGGGTGTAAATCTCTGTCTGACTGCCTGGTTGAGCCATTCATGCTTCGCCGTAGTCAGTGGTGAGAAATTTCGCATCATCTAAAGTCCCCAACCGCGGCGGTTAAATGATGTATCCCCGTAGCACCTCTACACCGCCGCCTTAGTTACGCTTCACGGAGGTCGTCTCCAGGAAGTGAGGCGGGAGGAGCGATAAGAGAGTGTTCATTACACCGACTGACCCCCCGGAGGATAGGTTAGCACCTCCTCTCTATCTGAGGAAAAGGGGGGGACTTTTTTCCTCAAGACTTGGGGAGGAGTAGAGGGTAGGGATGAAGAGTAAAAAAGTAGTGGTGTGTGTGTGTATTTTGTGTTTGTGTGTGTCCTACAGTAAAGAGTCTCCTCTTATCCCCCCCGCTGGGAAAACTCTCCCAGGCTGCTTTAACCATCTGAGACCCACAATAGACCGATTTTGTGATTTTCAGGGGGGTACAGGGGGACAGAAGTGGTGTACATCATCTGAAAGCTGGGAACCTGAAGATTAATTTGAGATGCAGCTCAGCACTGTGTGTCAAGTTGTTCTAGTTATAAATCTGTAATAAACATGAATGAATGAATGATTTAAATAAAATAAAGTGTATAAGGGTTTAGAACATTATGATAGAAGTATATGATGTCCATCCCCATGCTCTATTATGTCTCATAAGTTGTTGCAGCAATTTTGGGGTTGATACCATTTGTTAAACAGATTTGTTGCTAAATTTAACCTTTTTTTACCACTCGAGAACTGATAAAAATGACCAAGAAGACCTTGAGGAACACCATAGAAAAAGCCATGATGTGATTTAGTATCAAAAACTTTTGATATTTGGAGATTTCTGCAAGAATTGCATTTTTCTTCGATTAGATGGCGATCACTTCTATTGTGTAAACTGCTCAGAAACCCCCTTATTGTCAATCTAGCTAGGAAATCCATCCATCCTCTGAATGCTCTAGGTCTCTAGTTTGTGGCTGTAAAGTTTCATGAGGCTGTGATTATCCTAGAGGTCACCACAGGTCATTTTATACAGTGAGGTCAAGTTTAAAAAAATGGTCTCACTACAATGAAATGGCTACTATGGGGAATAACATCATCACACATTAATACAATTGGGCTCATTGGATCCATGACAGTCTCAGGACCCCAGTGTGCAGAAATATTCTAAGACATCATTTCAGGTCAAGGGACCCCTTTGAAAATGGCCATGCCAGTTTTTCTCTCGCCAAGATTGACTTAACTTTGGAAAGTTATTTAGCATGGTTGGTACCAATGGATTCTTTAGGTTTTCTAGTTTCATATACAGTACTGTATCTGTACCTTCACTCTAGCTCTAAAACTGAACCCGCTACAGCCTCTGAAAGCTCGTAAAGTTGGTCGGGATCTCGGGTCTCAGGGGGTTAAAAGCCAGTCCTTAATTTTTTTGTATGACAAATCTGAAAGTATTGCTCTGTCACAAAATCTTAAACGAGGAAAATCTGAGACACTGAGGAATAAAAGAAAATCTTCTGTCTCTTTTGTGTTTGATCATTTTTCTGTTGCCTGCCATATCCTCCCCCTACTTTTCATATTCAACACATTCCTCTAGGTGAATAATACTTTGCAGGAAATCCTCCTGTCTCCTCATTTCCTCTCTCCTCATCTCCCCTACTCTTTTCTGATTTACCCTAATTCCCTCCCCTCCTCATCTGTTCTCCCCGCCTTCCCTATAATCTCATCTCTTTACTTCCATGTCCTCCCTTGTCCTCTTCTCCACTTTCCTCCTCTCGCTCTCCCTTTTCCTTGATTTACTCTCCTCCCCTGCTCCATCTCATCTTTTTTTCTCCTCTACATGTGTTGAAGGATTAATAGCTACCGGGGTTATGCCTTGCAGAGCCACCATGTCACCTCCCCTCACCCGGAGCAACGTCCTGAGACGAACTGCCGCCGACTGCCTATTTGTCAGCTTGTGGCTCGTGCCCTTGGGCTATTTATAGACCTGTATGTGATAAGTAAGGAAGGAAAAGAGAATATTGAGCTCCACTGACGAGCTGCTATATTTTATGGAGGCCTTTCTTGCTTCTGTCCCCTTCGCTTGGCCTCCGGCTGTGTTGTTTCTGTCCAAAATAACTGACTACTACCTATCTATGTCTGTCACTCCAGAGTATATCTCCGCCTCTGTCTTTCTATATAATCCTCCATCCTCTCCATCCCCTCCCGCCAAAACCTCCTCCACAGACATCTGTGCTGGTTAGCCAATGCCAGCGGTCAAGTCTTCTGGGAGATCATCCTTTTCCACACATACGAAGAAAGTGACTGCCCACTCTTTATGTCCTCCTCCTCTTCCCTCGTCAGCCTTTCTCCTCCTATGCCTTCACTTGTGTTGCTGTAATGAAGAGTTTTTATCAGCTGGGAGTTGAGTAAGCCGTTGGGGCAAGAGATCGACAACAGTTCCATACAACCCCTGACCTCTGAGGTCAGATACAAGGGAAATATACCAAATAGGAAAGAGAAGAAGAAAGACGAAACAAAAAGAGATTACGTTAAAAGATTACAAAAGCGTAACGGAAATGAAATACACTTAGAGCTGAAAAACAAATAATCTTGGACTTTTCTTTACCTGAGAAGTTTTGAGCATATAAAATGTATTATTTTGTACTTTTCTTAACATATTTATATGTTAATGATGTTCATGTGAAATATGTATAAGGCCACATCCCTCCTCTGGCCATTTTCTCAAGAGCTACTGCATTTTGATTAAGTGTTCAATCTATGTACTGTACCAACCATGTTTTGTTATTCACAGGCTCCACATCAGTAGAAAAAGACAATATTATTCAAAGTAGTATTTTTGGATTAAAACACTATTAGACTATTTTGACAGAGATTTGTATGACTAGATTTATGTTTGAAACATCTGATCATTGATCCTTTATCCTTTATGGTATCACGTCATTGACCGTGTATTTCTTGCTTAGGTTTTCGTAAACATAGTTTGGAGACCTCATGAGATGAAATACTGAAATATCAGTAAGATAGAATCTATAGCCCCGACCACGGCTCTGAAATATCAGCAGCCTAACTGTGCTGTGTGTTGATAAATCCATGGAGCTGTCCGTGGTGCTGAACCAGCAGATGGATTTGTAATATGATTTTTGGCTGGACCGCAGAGGGCCAGCCCTACAAACGCAAAAGTCTGTCACTGAGTGAGTGAGTGACTGAGTGATGAAGTTACAGGATTGGTCGGCCGACTGCTGGAGTTTCCTCATTGGTCGTTGCTCTTTCAAAATGAAAAGGCGGAGAACTGTTCTTTTTTACGTTTTCTGGGGAGCGTGTCAGCGGTTCAATGTAACATTACATAGTGCTGTTGTTGTGCATGTGCTATTGTTTATGTTCGTTTAAGTTACGTTATGTTGTGCTTCGTATTGTATTATCGTGCTTTCCTCCATTTCCATTACAGGGACCATTGCACTGACTGTATCTAGCTGCCACACGTCGCTACTGCGGTATAAACCCAAAATAAACAGACTGTGCTGTGATTTAACTGCAATAAACGGATCAAAATAGTGCCGAAATAACAACATTATGATGTTGATTTGTAAAAAGACCGAATTCATCCTTTGTCAAGTCTGTCCGCAACACAACAAGCAAACAACTTTTAAAATGTTTGTTTTCTGAACGGAGTTCGGATCGATCAATGCCAGGCTATGCGAACATTGTAGCTGCTCCGTCAACACTCAACATAACGTCATCTAGGCATAAATATGGCAGCGACGTTGTTGTAAACGGATCAAAGTGTGCCGAAATAACTACATAATGATGCTGATTAGTAAAAAGTCTGAATTCATGCTTAGTCGGGTCTGTCCGCAAGACAACAAGCAAACAACTTTTAAAATGTTTGTTTTCTGAATGGAGTTCGGATCGATCAGTGGCAGGCTACGTTAAAACTCCATCTAGGAATAATTTTCGGCAGCAACAACGTCAGTGATGACAGCTGGAATATCTCAATGCTGATTAAGTTTCACAACGTATGTATATATTGAACACCACTTATATGATGAATGCTTTTGATACACATGCTTTCATAAAAAACTGAAATACTTTTAACCTTGCATAATGTATGTCATGCTAATACCTTTTCACCTTGTATAAAATGTATAATACACTGAGTAGTACATGTTATCATTTACTATTACTGAATGTAATTTGCTTCATTATAAGTTGGCTTTCAATCAAACATTAATATATAAGTAGTAAAAACTGTTCATAAAACATTATAGACATGACCACTGACTATTTGTATAACAATTTAGCCACAAATTCACAGACTTGACCATATACGGTCCAGCCATATACTCGGTTTTGACCGAGTCTTGTTTCTCTGAGTCCTGCCCTTCTGTTAGTTACGTCTTGGATGTATAATATCCTAAACTATATGGCTGTGTGTGTGTTTGTATAGGGGAGGGGGGTGTTCATGGGTGGTTTGCTAGTCACGGGTGAACGCATCCCCCCAGTTTGTCACAATTTACAGCCTTCTTTTTTTACATGAATTTGGAACATTGTGTACATTCTATAATGTGAACTATTTTTGCTAGTTTGTGATGTTAGCCAGGTTTAGCAAGTTATTTAGCATGCTAACACACCCATACATGTAGCTAAGGTCATAAACAGATGTAGTGCTATAGGATGGAATTAGTCTGGTTAATAGTTTTCATCAACACGTTTTAAGTTTCACCAAAGCTTTCCTAAACTTACTGTAACTCATGCCATTGTCTAATTTTTTCATAGTCACCTAATCCATTTTCTGGTGGATAAATATTCACATAATTTGGCTCTTTAAAAGATTATGTGTGATCAAATAAAACAGTATGAATATCTCTATGCTTTTCTGGTAACTGGTAAACTCGGTGTGTCTGTGGGTGTCTATGTGTGTGCCTTGACAAACAGACACACACATCCACACTTGACATCCTCCTTAATCCTCCATTGACCAAGCCCTTTAAATGCTTTTGCTCCACTGCTGGTTTTTATCGCATCTGTCCAACAGTGACCAGTAGCTGCTCTCTGTTTGCAGGATTTTAAAGAGAAGCAAGAGGGGTCGAAGCAACTGAGACAGAGAGGGAAAGCAGAGACACAGGAAACGAGGCTACTCTCTAAACTGAGTTTTAGACTGAGATCCCACTCATCTGAATAAACTTCATTTCCACAATAATCAAACAGGTTGTCAACATCGGCAAAACAACAACCAAGAACACATGGTCACTTAACTGAAAGATTTCATGAGGTATGTGTGCGTTACAACAAAGAAGAGTAAAAAAAAGAAAGAAAGAACAAACATACTGCAATTATGTTCTCCTCAAATATGCTAGTTTTATACTTGCCTAATTAGCTGCGGCCTAATTAGCTGTTGCAGATAAATGATGGAGCATCTGGATTGTGGACGCTTAAAGAGATGGTGAAGCAACTGCACATGTAGAGTAGGCTGGCTGTTTCAAATAAGGACATAGAAATCCTCTAGAGAGAATAAGTGTGCACAGAAAATGCCATGGCGATACTCTGTGGCCATGAGATTTAGTTTTTTGTCGTGTCTTACTGTACATTTTGCCTTGGTGGTGGTGCCTGAAGAAAGGTAAGGAAAGGAAGCAACCAAAAATATCTGATATCCTCCTCTGAGGGAGATGAATATGCACAACAAATGTCATGGAACACTTTAAATTACGAGGTAGTTAAAGACCAAAGTGTTGGTTGAAGAGAAACATTGCCTTGACTGTAGTCGTTGAGATTAAGGCTGTCAATCGATTAAAATATTTAATCGCGATCAATCACATGATTGTCCATAGTTAATCACGATTAATTGCAAATGAATCGCACATTTTTATCTGTTCAAAATGCACCTTAAAGTATTTAATTCTCTTATCAACATTGGAGTGGACAAATATGCTTGGCAAACTGCAGTCCAACAGGCAACAACAGCTGTCAGTGTGCTCACTTGACTATGACTTGCCCAAAACTACATGGGATTATCATAAAGTGGGCATGTTTGTAAAGGGGAGACTCGTGGGTACCCATAGAACCCATTTTAATTCACATATCTTGAGGTGAGAAGTCAAGGGGCCCCATTGAAAATGGCCATGCTAGTTTTGTCCACAAACCAATGGGTGATGTCACGGTGGCTACGTCCACACTTCTTTTTTACAGTCTATTTTCCATACCAGCTTTTTTCTCTTTGTTTGGCAAGAGCTGTCATTAGCATTGTGCTTGCTGTGTGCCGGAGTATTTAATACAGAAGCAGGAGAGAACATGCCAGGTTAGGTGAAATGTGATAACCAATGAGTCTGCCCTGTTACCATCGGCAACCACTTTCAAAAGAAAACGTCTTTTGACTTTTTGTGCAGTGGTAAAGCATGAGAGCAATGTGTTACTGTCAGGGGCGGACTGCTCGAAAAAAAAGCCTCTCCATCTCAAAGTCCCGGGCTCAGTTTCAGTCCCAGTACTTCCCTGGTTCCTGTTCTAGTCTGACTTGTTTACAATGTGGGCTAATAAGACACAAATACTTTTGTTTTTATTTTTCATATAGAAAACAGCAACCTTTGCTTTGCAGTTGGCAAACATTGTCTGGAACTAACACAGAAGCAAAACAGACATTTCAGAAGAAGCCTCTATTCTTTGATTAGCGACTCCAGGACCATATTGGCATTTCAGTTGTATCAGATATGATCAATACCGTATGATTTATAACTATCATACATAATTTATATGTCAGAGAATTGATGGAATCCCACATGGGGAAGGAAACAACTTTAACCCGTCTAAATCCTGACTTGCACCAAACAGACAACGGAGAAAAAGTGGCTTATTATGCAAACTCACACACAGTATACTGTTACATTTTAACATGAGAAAATAAATTACTGCATTTTGATAATGAGGCCTTGTATAATAATGGCAAAAACCCTGGTAATTAAATTATCTTACCATTCAATACACCCCCTGACTTAAAGCTTTTAACTCAACTGAATTTTTTCCCTTTCAGTCAGTAACAGCCAAACTCCTTTGTGATCTCTGATGTGATTCTCCAGCCGCTCAAGCCTGGCAATAGAAGACACCTAATCTTTTACCACTCAGTAGCTGAATAACAACATGATGGGGTGAGGGCGACCTTCACTGAAGGCTTTATGAAATCCATTAGGGTGAATTAATGTTTGAAACATGTGTGTGTGTGTGTGTGTGTGTGTTTGTACTGATGCATTGGTAGGAACTGATCATTCTGAGGTAACCTTGGTCACTACCGGCATGTTATAAAAATTGCAGTTTTTTAGAATAATAATGTTTATTATCATAATTGATCCTGTAAGCCCTGATTAGAACCATGTTTGAAGAGAAATGTGAGCTAAGTGTGCCTAAGGATGATCCTTAGGCAATCCACAGGAATTCAAGGCCCTGGATAACCAACGTCAATGACTGTTATGCCCCTCTCCTATCTCACCTCACATGTTTGAGAAGAACCTAATACTAAATCATAAAAAAAAAAAAAACTAGCCCCGTAGAAGCCAAGTTCCAGCTTCTCCTGCTGCTCGTCATTCTCACTGCTGGAAATCTGGCTATTGTCCACATTGGTTAAAAATCACCTAACCTGCCTGTGAGATGGGAAAGATTGCACCCAAGAAGCCAGGACATTTGCTCCCTTCACACTCCACTTCCTCACTGGATCATTGATTATCAGGCACTTTAGCCGACACAAAGTAGATAATCACTGCAAACCAGAGGGCTTGTCATTGGCACAACCCTATCACCAGACGACGTCAATATTGGACAATTAGGTAAAACCGGTGGCAATATTTTTCATGTCCAATGGCTTCTACAATATCTGTGCATGGCAATTATGGTATGGTTAATGTAAGGGAAAGATTGTGATTATGGTAAACTATGGTTAAGGCATGGTTAGATTTAGGCATCTTTAACAGTTGGTTAGAGGTTAGAGAAAGATTGTGGTTCTGGTTAATTGCAGGTTATTGACTAATCTGACGCGCCAGATGGTTTGTTACATCTCTGTGTCATCGCACCACATACTCCAAAACGACACCCGTAGCTGCCAGTAGCTCCTCACAGGTTGGCTGGTCACTGGCTGGCCGGACAAAATCGCATTACTTGAAGCCTGACAAGATGGATTTTGGTGTAATATGTGATCATGTGATGTTGTGATATCGCGAGAATCCAGCTGCCATGTTAGTGTATGTATGTAATTAGTTAGTTGTGTAATTAGTTAGCGTATGCCATGTAATTTATTGACCGGACACTAAAATTCAGTCTCCTACAGTCAAATAAGCTACACACCAAACCACTACCTCGACCTCCACACACTTACATTACCCCTTGCTGCATAGAGGGCACACTAGTTCCTGTATTAGCAACAAACGTTGGCATTCAACGTAAATCGCAATGTGCTTAATTTACAGCATAACCCCATCTTTGAGTTGTGAACACCCTCCGTGTATAGCCTGGTTTCAGACCTGTGATTTGCTGCCCACATCTCAGATTTCTTAAGCGATTCCAATAGAGCTGGTGTTGTACTCATTGACAGCTGTTTCCTCAGAAAAAAACAACTTAGGAGATAAAATTAAGAATGGAAACATCACACCAGAAAAATAACAAAGCTACTCGGCCTCCAGAATCTTTATTTTGGTTCCAATGGCATCTAGTTGCAACAATCAGAGTACCTTGAGACTGACTTGAAAATCACACCTGCGGCCCAATGCATACTGGAATAGCCCCAGCCCCGTAGGACCCATTAGAGTATAAGCAAGTTGAAAAACCTTGCAACAGAAATTATAACAAAATTAGCTCATTGCCCAATAGCTCTCATGATTACTGAATAAACTACAGTCTAGTACACAAAAGATACATGAAAAACCTTAAGAAACAAGCCGACCTGAATGATTCGTACCAAAGTAATATCCAACTTTACAAAATATCAGGTTTACTGCTGACTTGAAGTAGAATACAGCCTGGGCAAGGAGAGACACACAGAGGACCCAATGCAATGTTTAGCATTTAGGTGTTTCAAGAACAAAAGCTGACCTGCCAAATCAGACTATCAACTGAACTTACAAGTTCCTACTCAGACCTGGCAATATTCAAGAAGACAGTCAATTCTGATAAAAATAAAGCTACCACCTCTTTACCTCCAAGATTAGCCTTAGGTCATCGTGATATCTGTTCAACTTTCAACAGACATTTTGCCGCCACTGGCCATTTGTTTGAGGAGGACTGCACAGGGACTCTTCCTGCAAATAGCAATTATGGATATGCAGCCAACCCCATGTCTACATTCACTCTTCAGCCTTTCACTGCTGATATTAAACCAGAGGCCCTGAGGGCCAAAGATGTCAAGATTCCAATGGGTGAGGATAACTTGGATCTTTTCTTCTTATGTCTTTCTACAGCAATCATACTTATGTCCAACACGTTCTGCATAGTCCCCAGCATTTTAAAAATTGGCACTGGTGGTCCCTTTGTATACAAATGGATATAGTGGTGACCTTAAAAACTACCAGCAAAAGTTGTTCAGCCTGTCAGAAATGCTGGAAGAATTGGCTGAAGGCATTCCTCTAAATTTTTCATTGCACATCAGAATATAAAGGTAGGAACGGCGTCATCTGAATTCCTGAAGGTCATTAAAAGTTTGCTATAGGCGTCCAGCACATCTTTATGCAGATGACACTATTTTATACTGTACTGCTGATTGTGTCCATTTAACAAAGAACCAAGAACATATATCTTTCTTTTAATGCACTTCAAGATGCTCATGTAACTTTAAATTAGTTCATGGTGCCAATAAATCTACACCCATGCCCATTCTCACTGCCAACAGTTTTAATTTTGAGAGAGTCACATAAATAAAAAAAGCTTGGCACCTGGTTCAAAGCCAGCAGCCCAAGCCTGGTTTTTAAATAGGGAAACTGAACCAGCTTCCCACTGAGTTACTGGAGCAAGATTGAAGTGGTGTTCCTCTCATTTCTGGATTAGGGAGACGTTATTTACAGAGATGTCCCCATTCTGAGGGCCTACTATTCCACTCTTGGGTTCTTCAATGGAATTACAACAGTCACAAATCCTTTTGAAAAAATGTGACCAGTTTTCTCCCCATTTGGATTGCCCAGTTTACCCACCGTAAACATGCACGATGTTCATATTTCATTTATTAATGGGTCTGTTTTAGTACTCTAATCCTGTACACCAGTCAGTAATCCTATTTTAATTTATTTCCTTTTGTTCTGAATGAAATGATTGAGAAACTAGAAAACCTAAGGAATCCATTGGTACCAACCATGTCATACTAGCTTGTTGGGAAAGAGGCTAAATAACGTTCCAAACTTACTCTAAATTTTGGCGAGGAAAAACTGTCATGGCCATTTTCAAAGGGGTCTCTTGAGCTCTGACCTCAAGATATGTGAATGAAAAGAGTTCTGTGGGTACCCACAAGTCTCCCCTTTACAGACATGCCCACTTTATGATAATCACATGCAGTTTGGGGCAAGTCATAGTCAAGTCAGCACACTGACACACTGACAGCTGTTGTTGCTTGTTGGGCTTGAATTTGCCATGTTATGATTTTAGCATATTTTGTATGCTAAATGCAGTACCTGTGAGGGTTTCTGGACAATATCTGTCATTGTTTTGTGTTGTAAATTGATCCCCATTAAATATATACATCTGCATAAAGCAGCATATTTGTCCACTCCCATGTTGATAAGAGTATTTAATACTTGACAAATCTCCCTTTAAGGTACATTTTGAATGGATAAAAAATGTGCAATTCATTTTCGATTAATCGTGATTAACTATGGACAATCATTGGATTAATTGCGTTTAAATGTAAATCAATTGCCAGCCCTAGAGTTTAGGTACTTAGCGCAGCATTTCCTTTATATTTACAGTGTGAATCATCAATGCAGAACTCTTATTCATAATAATCCTTCTTCGTCTGCCAGAGTCACAGAAAAAAAAAGTATAGACTTTCAGAAAATATGTGAAGTGAGTGATGCTTGGTGTAATATCATCTAAGTGGTTTATCCAGGTGAATAAATCTATATAGGATTGATATCTCTGAACTATGAAATCATGTGTTTCTATGGCAATGGGTTTCTCAACAAAGCCATGATGTAAAGGCTCTAATGCTTTTAGTGTCTGGCAAGATGAACATGCTGGACTGTAATGAATCCCTCAATCCAAAGTATAAGCACATGCTTATGTTTGCTTTCACTTAAAAGGTACAAGACACAATGTAAACAACAGCTACAACAAAAGCATGCCGCAGGGATATTTGGGTTTGAATTCCTACTGTAAAAGAGAAAGAAAGAAGGATGAACAGACAGAGGGAAAAATTGAAAAAAAAGACAAAAGGAAGAAATAAAGAAGAAGCAAAGAAGACTGCCCGTGCCAAACACAGTCGTCCTGTGAAAAAAGAAATCAGGAAAATTAAATGAGAAGGTAGAGGAAGTGTTGCCAAATCTTGAGCCGAGGCAAAATCCATCTCTGGGACGAAAATAATCCCTCCCTCTTTTGTTGTTTTGACAAATCCGGGAAGTGCATGTTCTACATCTACACCCCGAGACAGCATGCTTTATGACGGCAATAAAGACGGAAATGGGCCGAGATTCAAAGCAGCGGGGTCCTGATAGCGTTGAGGGGGAATCCATGCCAGGAGTATTTGTAGGTGGTACCAAGTATCAAACAGATTCCTGTTAGCTTGCGGGGATGCTTTTTAATTAACATAATGGAGGAAGAGAGACAATTAGACGATTTGTACTGCATCGCTAAACTACAAGAGGAGCCATACGATGCAGAACAGAGGAGGTGAAGAAAGCATTAGAAGATGTGTACTGAGTGAGGGAGAGATGTATACATTTATGATCAGGATTTATGGATTCGTCCATGTTATGCGGCTTCCAGTTGTAACAAGGACATGATGGTTAAATAGTCTGTCACACAACTGAATGTACCATATGCGGGCTGTGCGTTGATTAAAGGACCGATTTACCCAAAATAATAAAAATTTCCTCACTGATATTTATCTATGCAGATAGATTTGTTTTTGAGATATCCATCTCTGAGATTCCCTCGACCACAATACAATGCAGGTGAATGGAATTTACTATTACTTCACTAGAAAGCAATTCTATTGAAGACTGTTCACAGTGTGTTCTGTGGATTTCTTTCTGGAAACTGTGTCCATTATAATAATATTATTTCCAATGCCGTGAATGCCACCAATGAAATTCCATTAACCTTTGTTGTATTGGTTTGCAGGCTGAAATCTCAGAGGCAGATATATCAAAACCTGGACAAGTACAACTAAAACTATCTGCATGACAAGATACCAACAGACAAGAGCAACAAAATAAACTTTTTTTTTTTAATAAGGGTGAAGTAATGCTTTGAAGCAAATTCTGGACTAAAATTAAAGGTAACACTTTATAATAACCATGATTTATAATTGGTAAATTGATAGTTAATTCAACTTAGTCAATAGGTATTTTACTGTTAAACAATTAAATGATAGTTAATGATGTTTACTAATTATTAGTAAAGCTATAATTTCTTTTATTTTAGCAGTTTATTGTTGCACACATGTACATGTTGCACCACCTCTTTGCCCATTTTGGATTAGTTGGGAGTTAAGCTGTGATGCCAAGATGGCGATGGACAGAGCCACCCACTTTGAGCTTCACAACGGCTCTTCAGAAACCTGTGGGTGACTTCACAGACTACGTCTATATTTTATACAGTTAGTTACTTAGTTTGGAGTAGCCACTGGAACCCTGGCGAGGAGTACTGTTTGCGTCATGGGATGCATCTGTTCTTATACCTTCATATTCCTTCGCTGCCATGCAACCATGCGGAGCAATTATTGGACTTGATGATTCCCAGTAGACGCTGCTATACTTGTGCCATTACAGGGCAATTATTAGGTATAAAAAAAGTCCCTCTATTCTGGCTGATGAGCTTTGACTTGCAAACCAAGCTGTGCTCTGCAGTGTGACACAGACAGATTGGGTTCAACGTTTGTGTATGCGAGTCCCAAAAAAAACTGATGTTGTTTGTTTAATCTAATGTTTTCCTCTGCCTCGTGGTCTGACTAAGCTGGTCTAATGGTCACATCGCCAACCTGTTTCTTCACTTGACATTAGAAACTGGTTCAGCAAGCAAAGCACGTCCAATTAACGCTGTGCGACTGTCCTTTAGCATTGTGATGCAGCAGGTACAGCAGCTGCCTGGATTTCTTCCTAACAATGTCATGTCATTGTCGATATATAGTGAAAAATAACAAGTGTTTCATTATTAGACTCCTAATTAACAGGACCGGACAACATGCAGCTGCTCTAAAGCTGTGCTATTAAACGAAGAGAAGAGAAGAGAAGAGAAGAGAAGAGAAGAGAAGAGAAGAGAAGAGAAGAGAAGAGAAGAGAAGAGAAGAGAAGAGAAGAGAAGAGAAGAGAAGAGAAGAGTCTAGGCACACCGACAGCTCCCTGAGACTATAATGCTCATTGTAAAGAAAACCACATTTTAAGGTGGTTAAAAGTTGAAGGTTTGCTTACAAGCTATTTGGGAAGTACAGTAAGTGTAAAAACAGTAATGATTGGTATGGTAGTGGTTGTCATGCTAACATGCTCACAGTGACAATGCTAACATACTGTTGATTACCAAGTTATGTTTACCATGTATTTGCTGTACATTTGCTGGGGACTGCCCATTTTTCCTACATCCCATTATTCCGAAATCCCATTGCTCCGAAAATACACACCATCCATTCAACAAATGGAAGCACATGGCTAATTATTATGCAGAATGACATCATTGGACCTTCCCCCTTGTTCCCATGAATGCCTTCCTTGATTGGGTTGGTTAGGTTTAGACATGAGTTGTGAGATTATTTAGGTTTAGGGTAAGAATATTAGGGAAAGCCAACCAGAGGCAGAATACGGCGGGTCTTTCCTTATGACGTTATTTTACATTTTGTATTTTATAATTAGCCATGTGCTTCCGTTTGGGATAACAGGCTGTCGGCACATTTTTCAAAATTCGGACTATTGGGAACAATGGCATGGCACCCATTTGCTAACATGTAATGTAGCACTCAACAAAAAGCTATTGAAAGTGCTTCCCTTCAGCTATTTTTTCCCTGTTTCTAGTGCTTTCCCTGACTGTCTCCACATGTTTGTATGTGTTTGTCTGGGTGAGGGCGTGGTCCCTCCTGACTCGGCAAAACAGTCACTGATCATCCACTCAGTTTACTCACCTGTCTGCCATCATCTCATCAAGCCTGCAGTATTAAAACCCCGGCTCTCCAAACATTCTCCGCCAGATCGTTGAACAACCTGAGTGGTATTCTTCTCTGGCTCCAGTTGAGCTTCTAGCAGATTGCAAGTATTTTTTCTCTTGTGTGACTCAGAACCTAACCTGCTGTCTCCCTGTGCTCCAGGATCATTCCCTGCTCCTGTGCTTCCACCAGCCACAGCCAGGCTCGCTGCCTGTTCCCCATGCCTCCCTCCGGACTCACTCATTCCCTTCCCCACTATTCTCCTTGTGCAAAAATAAAACCTGTAACTCAGCCATCATCCTCTGTCTGTGTCCTGCGTTTGGTTCAACCTACTCAGAACCCAACACAATGGAATAATCAGCCATTGGAATGGACTGTTAACAATCTAAAACCATTGAAAAAGGTAAATACGATATAAATTGTTTGTGCTCATTTGCTCACACCATAGAAATTTATTTTGAAATCGACTGAGTGTAGCCTCCAAGCTAGGACATGATGCATTTGATTGATCAAACATTGTTCTGATAATACATTTAATGGTATATCTTTCCCTCCACTGACCAACTTGAAGTGAACCCAGCAGAAGATGAAATTCTCTCTTTTTGAAAATGACTGGGATTTTTCCTCTTTCCGCACTCTGGCTGTCTCTCAGTGGGGAGTTAAAACTGCCTCCTACCCACCCTCGGAGCAGGGAATTGAATCTCAATTACAGAGAAGCTCCGTCTTATGTTTCATGTATGAGTGATCTCATTAGTTACTTACACCCTCTCCTCACCCTCTGCAACATGGTATGGTGGTCGAGAACTAAGGTAATATCCCAAAGATCCAGCTTAATGGCTTGGTTGTTGGGGGGGAACTTGCTATTGAGATGCTAATTCTAACCCCTATCAGAATGCCATTATACGATTGGCTCTTAAATTTGGAACTTCAACCCATCGAGTCAGTCAGCATAGCGTTGAGTCACCTGTGATGGCTCAGGGTGGTTTATTAACTTCTAAAGCCACACTTGGGCTTGAGAATTTAGCACAAGTCACTGGAACATTGCTGATTGGTCCAAGTGATGGCTCTGGTAGAGTAATGGACCGTTCTATACTGCTGACGAAATGTATACATTCATTTAACATTTTGTGTTTATTGTAGCTTAATGTGACTCACATACTTAAAAGTAAAAGTTGTGGTTTTGGCTGCGATAAACATGGGCAGTCAAACCACATACACTGTCCTCCTGCCTGATATACTCACTAGAGCACCAAATGTGCAATAATCCGCAGCTGAAAATAGTCCCCAATGAATGCACTATTTTCTTCTGTTTGAGTATCTTTTGATAGAACTTTTTTTTAATAAGATTAGTAGATTAGTTAAGCTCCTGACATTAGTTGAGAACCACTGGTTTAGAGAACATTATCAATCCAAGATGTAACGAGAAGAAAAAAGTTGCAATCATCACAAATCTGTCTGCTACTTCAGCACCACGGACAGCCCCATGGATTTATCAAAACACAGTACAGTTAGGATGCTGATATTTCAGAGCCATGGTCGGGGCCATAGATTCTAACTTACTGATATTTCAGAGCCATGGTCGGGGCCATAGATTCTAACTTGCATATATTTCAGAGCCGTGGTCGGGGCCATAGATTCTAACTTCCTGATATTGCAGAGCCATGGTCGGGGCCATAGATTCTTACTTACTGATATTGCAGAGCCATGGTCGGGGCCATAGATTCTAACTTACTGATATCTCAGAGCCATGGTCGGGACCATAGATTCTAACTTGCATATATTTCAGAGCCATGGTCGGGGCCATAGATTCTAACTTACTGATATTTCAGAGCCATGGTCGGGGCCATAGATTCTGACTTCCTGATATTTCAGAGCCATGGTCGGGGCCATAGATTCTAACTTCCTGATATTTCAGAGCCATGGTCGGGGCCATAGATTCTAACTTCCTGATATTTCAGAGCCATGGTCGGGGCCATAGATTCTAACTTACTGATATTTCAAAGCCATGGTTGGGGCCATAGATTCTAACTTGTTCTCACTGTTCCTGAGCTGTACTCACTAAGAACTTTTATGTCATGAGACAGAGGAAACATGAATTATAGCGCTCCATATTAGGAATAGTGCGCTGTCATTTTATACACACACGGTATAGAACCAGGTATTAGCGAATCTGGTGCTTATAGCCTTGAAGCTGGCTGTGCTTTCCAATTTCACAAAACCAAAGATGTGATGTTCCAGACGCTACTTATTCACACCTTCCCAGGACATCTTACCACCCACATGAGATCCATCCAAAAAGAAAAGAAAAGAAGAATCTTACAGCAGAGAGCTGTCCCGATTTGTATATATATGTGTGTGTGTGTGTGTGTGAAGCTTTGGGTATTAAGTTGAGGAAATGGAGAGTGGCTGGGGTTTGAGGGTATTATTCTCCTCTTTCCTCTCACACTCAGACACACAAAATGATTTAGTCTCTTCCTTGTCCTCCTTCTTTCTCTCTGACACATATGTGAACAATCTCTCTCGCACACACACACACACACACACACACACACACACACACACACACACTATCCTCGCAGTTGTTTTCCCCTCGCCACAATAAATTTATCAGCCCATCCCAGCAGACGAGATTCAGCCCAACTTCCGAGGCACCCCCAGAAGCCAAAAACCACTGTGTGTGTGGGAAGAAAGAGAGAAGATGCAAAATGCAAAAGAGGGACAGAGATAGTAAGACACAGAGGGGGGGGGGGTTTGAAAGTCAAAACAATATTTGCCATGTAGATTACCTTCCTCTCATCTCTCTGAATCCATCTCAACTTGTGTGGGTCTGGCTGAGAGTGGGAATGTGTAAGTGGACTGTGTGTGTGTTCCTTAACATTATCCCGGGTACACACTACATGAGAATCAGGCCGATTTTGGGCCCGATTCCCTCCTCTTGACAATCGTCAGCAAAGCCCCAATTTTTTGATGGTTCTAAAGATTATGTTTCCAGATATTCCTGTGGTGTGAGGTATGTTAAGAGTGTTTTTTACATCCCCGATCGGCTCAGAAGTCCATCCTGGCTGCACCGATCTCAAATCATAAATATTAAACATGTTAAATATTAACGATGGGATGTCCTGTTGTGCCTGGGAAACCCCGAGGACAGCCGCTGACACAGTCAGGTGGTAAAGAACGATAGCCAGTTAAGAACCAAGCTGACTGAATCAGAAGGACAACCACCGCCGTCATGGCAGCCGCGGCTGAATGGGCTAATGCATGAGCTAATGCAAAACGTGAATTATAAAGTAGTAGTAAGATGGCGCTCAAAAAAGAAGGACCAACTTGTTAATTTCAAGCCCCCAGGAAGAGCGCCGGTCATTGATCCCAACTTTCGTAGTGGCTAAACGGCGGTACTGCAAATTCCGTGTCCGTCACGTGATGCCATCAGGCCCAAAAAATATTTTTTTCCCATAGACTTACATTAGGAAAGAGACGTCTGTAACCCAGCGGATAATTTTTTTGAGGTAAATCAACTCCCCAGTACGAACACTCTAATAGTCCTTATTTAAATCATTAGCTTTTAAAGTTGTAAAACGCACTAATAGCCGAATCCAGAGTTATTTCTCTTCCTCCGTTCATGTGAATGAGACCCAGATCGAGGCTGGAGCGCAAGCCGTGACGACGGCGTGACGTTGGGACCCCGTGACCGAGTCATGTGACTGAGCGGACACTACTGCGCATGTGCCCAAGATCCGGGTACTTTTCCAGGCGGAAGTAGAGCCATTTAGGCTTCATGCGCCACTGAGCAACTTTCATAGGAATGAACGGGGCCTCGCCTCCAACGCTGAAACCAGTTTTCTTTATACATCCATGGCTAATTTGTGGCAAGTGTTTATTTAACGTATCCATGATTTCATCCATCCTTCATGAATTTTCAGTAGAAAGTAGTGTAAAAATTAACATCGCTAATTCTCCCTGCCCATCGTCCACCATGTTTGTTTACACTAAAGTCACGTTTGATCGCGAGAGATTTTGTGAGATTTCCATTTGTTTTTAGTCGGAACTCTTGTTCATGTTTGTAATCTGTTGTTTGGGCCCAATCGTTACTCTTCACACACTATAGGAGTAAAACTTTTAAATTTAACTTAACATGCCGTTATGTGTGGGGTCGCTCACATATTCAACATCTGTTAAGATTTGAAAAATCTTTTAGTGTGGGCCAGCCATCAGATAAAACGTTGATCCCCGGGATACATTCCTGTGGGTGTACAGTACACGCCTGTCTGTGCTGTCTGTCCTTGTGTGCGACTAACCGAGGAGCCTTTCATGATATTTTTAGCTCGTTACTCAAACACACAAGCCTCGAAAAAGAACTAAAGGCCTCATATTTATTAAGAAAAACAGTGCAAAGTTAAGCTCCTGACAAAAACCATAACGTCAGCGGAACAAGAAAAGCCTCGCAATTACATTCCTCCTCTCTTTTCAATGCTCTTGCCAGCGCATCTTTATAAAGATTTAATATGCAGCAAAAAAAGCAACTTTGCAATGTCAGGTGCTGTCAAAATGAGGCTAAGTGAATGCACAGAAATGCTGTTTACCTCCGTAATGTCACTCACTAAGCAATTTCCAAATAAATGGCAGCGCGCACACACAATCACCTGAAGTCTGCAGGGAAACACAACACACCCACAACGTTTAAGAGAAGTTGCCAGAAACCTGTCTCCAATTAAATCCTGCTTACACCTTCCAAGTCATTAAGAAGTGAGCTGGTGATGTGTTGAGATGCAGCAAAAAAAAAAAAAGAAACTTCAGCCAATTTAGGAAGTGACACCTGAATTGTTCTGCATCGCTGCTACCGTTACATCACACACCTGCGTCTCTTCTCATCTCTTTGTGGTGAATAGTTGTGATGAAGCGGCCCGGCTCGGTGGAAATCGATCATGAAGCTTCCAACTATTCTGCTCTAAAAAATAATGTGCCATTACAACCCTGTCTCCTACAAAATTACATTCCCATACAACTAAACTGCATTCTCAGTTACGTTTCGAGGGAAACAGATTTTCTCCCGGATTATAGTCGCAGTATTAAACCGTTGACCCACCCATCCACTCTGACCTCCTCTCTACGCGGCGTTCGCTGCTCTCTATACTTCCCGGTTCACAATTACGTGGATTACATATGAACTGATTCCGTGCTGATCATCACGACAAAATGTGACATTCGTGTCTATGTACACGAATCAATACATTCAATTTTGTGACTGTTTCATGAACTGTTGTGCGACTGGGCTGCCATACAACAATAAATGCCCCCTCAGACAAAACATAAAACATATAATATAGAGCATACTGAGGTTATAAAATGCTTATATCAGGATATAATATAATGTGCCTTTATAAAAAAAAAAAAACAGCAACAACTGAGCTGTAATTCAGGTAGGTTATTATCACACATCATCATCAGTAAATATCACAAGTGATTATGAACATAGTTGGAACAACACTTCACAGGTACACGCTGTGTAAACGGAGTGTTATTGAGAATGAACTGCATCCAGCTTGGAGCTATAAATCATCAACAGCCTGCTGCATCTGGAACTGGAACTGGAACAACGTCATGGACGGTCTCTGTCCAGCTGTCCAGAGCTCTTCTCTACTTATTTACTCTAACACAGTCAGCACATTCTCAGCCTGTCTCAACAATGAGCCAGAAAACACTGTCGTATAATAATAAGTGTTTTTTTTATCAAATGAGCCCCGTGTACAACACATTCTCACTCCCAGCTCGTCGCATACCGCCGCTTGATCAGTGCCCCTCGGCATCGGAGGCCGACGCACGGGGTACTCCTCTTGCCTTACTTTTGGACGGACCGGGGACAGCGTGTGTTAACGTTACTTTTAGTTCTGCCACCCGCCCTTTGCGGACTTTAACGCTATTAATACTACGTCACTTGCTCCGACAGTCAAATAACGCTGTGGGTGGGTTTACATTGGAGTTAGTTGTAAGCCTGGTTTGTCATGTTTTGTTGCTAAAGGGTTAGGGTTAGGGTTAGGGTTAGGGTTAGGGTTAGGGTTAGGGTTAGCGAAGGTAAAGGGTAAACAATCGGCGGTGTTAGACGAGTTGGGAGAGAGAACGGGTTTCCATGTAATATGAAGTTAAAGCCTCAAATAACAACTTATTGATTGAAAGGGCTTGTTGTTGGAAAAGCACATTTTCAAGGTAACAACTTTGGAGAAATATCTACGGAGGCTTTACAGTTTAAGTTATGTAACCAAAACACGTACATTAAAAACATAAAGCAGTTGACTGTGGGGATTTCAAAAGGATGATATAACTGGATTTTTTTTCTTTTTTCTGGTGTGGTATATAAAAGGGACTGTCAGACCGTAACAGCTAAGGTTTCTTCAGGCTTCTTTGCTCTTGTTTGGATTGCTGCTGAGATCTGAATTTCACTCCCTTACTGGTCCAAATATTTTATGACCACCCTCCGGCAGGTGCAACTCATAACCCACTTTATAATGGAACTTCCCTTCTTTGTTTTTTTTGCAAAATATATTATATGACTCCAGTTGCTCAAGTCTGCAAAGACTGTGGTTCAGACCCATTTGAACTGTTAGCTTAGCTTAGTTTAGCAAGGCTGCAGCAGGTACAGCAGAGGCAAAGAGTGACAGAATAGGAGTGGTGAACGAGTTGTGAGAGGCAGGATGTAAAAGTTTCCAAACATTATACCACAACACTATAAACTACTACTGTAGTTTAGCATTACTACTATTTCTACTGTAGTATTTCTACCACCAGCACTCCCAGATGCACACTCTCTCAATTCCTCCATGTCTTTGCAAATTACAAATTCATACTGTAAACAGTGCTGAGAGTTGATTTATGTATATCCGTGTCAGGGGGCGGGAGAGTGTGCAGAGGGCATGTTGTGGTGATTGTTGCCTTGTAATTTGGGGACGTGGTGCATTAGGCAATATCATAGATTATTTAGTTTTGAGAGGTCTGGAGGATTCCATAATTCCTGGATTTTCTCATTATCCATGTACGTACAGGCGGCAACCTCCGGGTCTGAGAAGTGAAGCCAATGTGGAAGTGCCATAAACCTGCATTCTTTCTAACAGCCAGCAGGGGGCGACTCCTCTGGTTGCAAAAAGAAGTCTGATTGTATAGAAGTCTATGAGAAAATGATCCTACTTCTCACTTGATTTATTACCTCAGTAAACATTGTAAACATGAGTTTATGGTCTCAATCGCTAGTTTCAATTCTTCTTCAATACAGCATGATGTTCATTTAGTAAATTATGGTCCCATTTAGAGTAATTTAGACTTTGTCCGGTCTGGGAGTTGTCCGTGTTTTCGTCTTAGAATTTAACCCTTTCACAGTGTGTTTTCAGTTCATGAAAGTTAATTGTAACATATTTGGTCGCCTAAAAATGTTTTATTCAGTGTTCGGTTGTACTTATAGCTCCACCCTCTCGTGTCTCCTCTGGTTGCAAAAAAACAAGATAGTGATAACCAAAATGCCGATCTCGAGGCTTCAAGACTGTTCACAAACCAATGGGTGACATCACGGTGACAACGTCCACGTCTTACTGTATATACAGTCTGTGTATGTGCATGTGTATATATTATACCTTAAAGTTGGCTATGTAAATATTAGGTTTATTTTGTCCACAATTGTAATGCCAAGTCATTCAGTACATGACTGGATGAAAAGCTGAAGTTACTCCAGGCCTTGAAGCTAAACTAAAACCTTATTTAACACAACCAGCCAAGTTTGTTGTCTATCTTTGCCACTGTTTACTTAACCAAAACCTCATTCAACACAACCTCATGATAAGCCGTTTCCACCTCAACGCCAGCCTGACGAGTTTCATATTCCAGCCCATACCTGACTCCATGAACTCCTGGTTGAAGCTGCCCCAGGCGTCTTTGCTCTTCCTCAGGTTCTCTTCCATGACCTTGATATCAGCAAAGGGACAGTTGCACTCCGGGAAGCGTGGAGAGCACCGGCACCAGCAGTCGTTGCTACGGCAGAGCAACTCGCCCTCTGAGTTGCACGCCACGTAGCTGAGGGCTGCCTCCACGAAACGCCCACGCAGGAACTCTGGCAGGACATCTTGCAAGCCTGGAAAAAAAGAGGAACACATGGTAAGGTATTTCTTCACTTTCAGAATAAAGTGTTTGTTTTTTACAAGCTGGTTCCACATGCTTTCACATGTTACTTTTGTAGGGCTGGAAGCAGAAATGTTGAGAATACGGAGCTGCATTTTTAGCCTCCGTGCATAAAATGAAGGGATTTTTATCATCACATCTGCTCTGCCTTCAATGTAGCCAAATTGTTATAAAAAGTAGTCGATTGTTCATTACTTGAAATTGAAAAAAAAAGATATGCATGCATCATCTTTTTCTCATTGTCTGGGGATTTTACCAATAATCTGTTTGAAACATTATTTTGGATGAATTAACGGACATATATGTACTTGACAGTGTCACTAATATGTGGGATAAGGGGGGCACGCTTTGCCTGGAGCAGATGACCATATAAAGAAATCTGGCACGAACTGACGTAAGCTTGTCGCCAAAGTTGAAAAAAATGTTGGAAACAGCGTTCACAATGGTCAGAATCCATTCTGAAGCCTGATGTTTTTGTGACAGGAAATACTTAACATATGTTTACCTCATTATTCCACACTTTGGCCACGTTTAATATGAACATCCATTTTGATACCCGTTACCCAAGCGCTAGCTGTCAGTGCTACATATTGCTCCTTTAAAAGCAACAATCCCTGTAGCCTTAGCAGCCTGGAATCACGTCTTCTGGATGGAAATCTTGTTTTAAAAGGCATATTTTACCAATTTGAACTGGATTTTTCCTTGAGGATACATTTTAAAAACATAACGTGATTTTCAATTACGTATTCACAACCTATGACACGCAAATGACAGCTCCAATTAGAGCTCCAATATATACATCAGAATACAAGCTATTAAAATGCTCGTCTGCTCAGAGATACTGATACAACATGTCTTATCATGGCTGAGGCCAATAGAAAAGACATGTGCAAAGTCAACAGCTCATCAGCTGGATGTGTTTATCGTGTGGGGGGGGGTGTTCACTTAACCAAATTTCAAGAGAGTTCAACTATGTGTGTTGGTTTTATCACGGGGACAAGAAAATGGGTTGTTTTCTCCAGAGCAGCTCAGCTCGCATCATTTTCAGTGCAGCTCTTGCAGCAGGTACTGTGGGAGCATTTACAACACATTTAGAAGCCTGCCCAGGGCCATATTTTAGTAGTTTTGGGAGCTATCAGTAGCAACTGTCACCTAGACTGCAGTCCTCATAAACAACCTGCTGTTCCTAGTTGCTATGTACAGGTTGGTTCCTATCTGCAGGTTTCATCATTTTCTCCTCCCGCTGTGTAATGGAGATGCTCAAATCATCATCAGAATATATATTTTTTTTATTTTTTAACCAGATATTGCACTTTGCCCATTTTTTTTTGGTTTAGAAGCATGTAATAGTTATAGAGATGATGGATATTTAGCCTTATTTTCATGATCTATGCATATTATTCTGCAGACAGAAATGCAAGACAGGAACACTGAACATTGTTTTTTCTGCTGGAGAATGATTTGCCCATACCCAAGGTAATGGGCGAGCTCTCCCCTGTAAGTGTTGTCTCACCCTGTAATCACTCCGATTGAGAACAGGTGACACCTTGTTTACTTCCCCAGTCTAGCAGCCCCTTAAAAGGAGCAGTTTGTGGCCAAGCGGAAACGTGGTTCACTCTTTACTGCCCCGTTACTGCTGTTGAGGGAGACGAACATCAGACCAAGGTGCTGTTTGCAGTCTTATCAAACATGTCCACAGGGGTGTTTTTTACCGTTTCTTCTGTTATTTCATGAGAATAGTTCACCAAAATGTGTTTCTGAAAACATTTCATGCGAGAAATAAGCCATGCAGTTGCTGAATCTGTCTTTATTTTGGATCGACAACGCTTAGTTTAAAAGTTTCTCTGGAGTTTCCAGAGGCAGAGAGTCCAGCGGACGCCCGTTATATGTATAAAGTAGCCTAGACCTTAACGCAAAGCTTTATGCAAATAAGGAGCAGCCAAAGTGACGTCCCGTCTCTCGAATCACGCCGCCACACTACCCAGAATGCATTGCTTGTATAGACAATGAATGGGAAGCGTGGCAAGGACGGAGGCTGTGGACATGTGCCGTTAGAGAAGCACTACAGAAATGCACTGTTTTTGTTCAGTCATGTTTTTCTTGTGTAGAAAATGGGCTACAACTGCATTTCGTTGTGCAACCCTTTGTTGGATAATGACAAGAAATGATCCTTCTTTTTTTCTTTTTGAGGAGGTTAAAAAGACTAACACGGCACACACTGGTAAGTACGGTTGGCTCACTATGTTGGCTCAGACCCACAACACTACAAAAAGTCAACAATATATTTTAGCACAGCTAGCTAGCTATCTTCCTGAGTGCAGTACACTATTCTATTGACCATTTCACAGTTGTAAAACATAAATATTCCAAATGTGGCCCAGTTTCTTCCCTGTTGCATCGTATGTGAATGACAGAAGCTGACAGGAAGTAAACCTGGACCCAAGCTGATACATGACCAACTTAGCACCGTAAAATGGCTTAAATCCACTCATTTAACTCCTTAATGGTATTGCAATAAGTCACAACACCTTACTGGTATCTGTTCATGACATTATTTGTAAGAAAAATTTTGAGAAATTTTGAGTAAAAGCACAGGTGTAAACAATCAATCAGCGAAGCTGCTTCGGTTTCAAGGTCCTGCTATTGTTTATCCTGCATGGCTCGCCGTCACCCTGTCATGTCACAATTGGAAAGAACAGAGCCATTTTTATCAGTAACACCTGTGAATTTCCTACTCTGCCAATTAAAAAAGGTCCGCTGTGGAAAAGGCCCGTTGGCAAGGTTTTCACAGCTACCGTTGACATTGACCTACTGACAGATGGCGTCTATGAGCCAATATAAATACACAGATTGATGGTGAATGGAATCAAATACTGTACAAAAAATCATTTGAAAATTAAACTTGGAAAATAAAACTCTTGAGAACTACTGTTAGCATGCAGTAGCATTTAAGAACTGGTTATTCCATACACTACAGTGCTCGAATTGGGCCGGTACTAACCAGTACGCAGTACCTGTACTTCTAACAAGCTGCCCTCTGCCCTCCTCCCTCTCCATATCAGGTTCTCTGGGAGATTCATAATGGCAGCGCCAGCATACTTGTGCCTCATAAGCTTTATGAACATAAAAACGGCGTGATGACGTTTAGTAGTCTCATTAGCCATGTTAGCAACAGCCTTTTTTAAGACACATAAAGGCTTCAAAATTCAGGAGTGAGATATTTACTGACATATTTTATGTCGTAGAACAAAATGTTAAAATCCCTTCAGCTTGTGTTAACCACAGACCTTATTTCAGGCATCTAACTAAAAACCCATTCAAAAAACCCATTGACTTCCAGACGAGGGTAAAAGGAAGTGTTAAAATGCTAACTCATTTCCGGGTTTTAAGACTTGTAGCACTCTATGATCTGACTCATAAAACCAAGGCTTATTTGGAAATTACTTTTACTAGTACTGCTACCCCTGCTGTAGCAAAAAGGAGACAAGTCCTTACGAACCCAGAGCAGTCGACAGGAAAATTACCACATCGACTTTCCAAATGTGACAGAGTGATTGGAACTAAAAGAAAGAAAACAAGACTCGGTCAAAACCGAGTATATGGCTGGACCGTATTTGGTCAGTATGTGAATTTGTGGCTAAATTGTTACACCAATAGTCAGTGGTAATGTCTATAATGTTTTGTGAGACAGACTTGACAAAGAATGAATTCAGACTTTTTACAAATCGACATCATTATGTTGTTATTTTGGCATCATTTTGATCTGTTTATTGCAATTAAATCACATCACAGTCTGTTTATTTTGGGTTCATACCGCAGTAGCGACGTGTGACTGCTAGATAGTCAGTTCATGGCGGAAATGGAGGAAAGCGAGGCGAAAATTTGTACGGTAACACAATACGAAGCACAACATAACGTAACTTAAACGAACATAAACAATAGCACATGCACAGCAACAGCACTATGTAATGTTATATTGAACCGCTGACACGCTCCCCAGAAAACGTAAACACAGAACTGTTCTCCGCCTTTTCATTTTGAAAGAGCAACGACCAATGAGGAAGATCCAGCAGTCAGCCAACCAATCCTGTAACTTCATCTCTCAGTCAGTCACTCACTCACTCACTCACTCAGTGACAGACTTTTGCGTTTGTAGGGCTTGCCCTCTGCGGTCCAGCCAAAAAGAGGAGAAGTAGAAAGACAGATCAACAAACAGCGAGATGGAAGAGAGACAGAGAAAGAAGGATAGTGATTGGGAAGAGTGTTATTTAGCTGTCTCCCAAACTGAAGAAACCCCTGCCAGATTTGCAACTGGTACACACACACACACACACAAGCATGCAAAAACCTCAAAGTACCTGCCAAAGCATGGAAGAGGAAAAATGTGACTAATTACATCTCTTTCCAAGCCATTGAAAGAGTAAATACCAAAGCAGAGACATGCATATTCATAGCAGGATTGACTTGGCTGTTGAACATCATCCAGACTCCAGAGATGGTGAAGTGGGGAGAGAGGAAGCTTTTGACATAACAAATTGATGATTATTAGACAGACACACAGACGCGGACCAACAGACGGATCCAGATCGCAGCGTGAACGCCGCACGGCACGTCTTCTGAGAGCCGCCCGCTGCTCTCTAACGGATGACGATGCACTTTTAAGATCGCACGTCGGCTTTTGATTTGGTTTAATAGACTGCGCAGACATGAAACTGTGGCGCCGTAATGAGCATACCACTGTATTTTTAATAGAATTTAAATCATGGAAGCAGTGGAAATTGAAAGTGTGATGTTACCCCGCTGTTAAAGGATATGAAGACGGACAGTGTTTCCCATAGCTTGGGGATTTATTTGTGTCAATAATAGTGTATCAGTGCTTGAAGTGGAAAAAAATAAGTGCCAGTACTCTTTTATTCACATGTTGGCCTGTGTATCGGCCGGTATCAGCAATCTATTGCAACTTATTCCTATTTATTCATTATTTCTTTAGGCATGTTCTACTGTGTCGGTCATAATAAGTTGTGGTTTTATTGCTGTTATTATACTTGGGCTATGCATCTTCTATTATACTCCAATAATATTCCAACTGGAACATTATAGGTTTAAAGTGGTGTGTTTGTATATTTACCATAGTGTTAATAGTTAAAGTGGTTTCCTGTGTTATGTGTAGCCTATAGTAGGGTATCATTCTGGATCAGCTTTGGTTTGATATTACAAAGTATCGCTCAACCTTTCTTCTACCTTTTGTGTATTTTGGACTAGTATTCCAGCCCCAGTAGTTAGCATAGCAGTTGTGTAGATAATTAGGGAGAAGAAAATCTGTTCTGTGTATCCAGCACACCTTGATATATTTTTAAAATACATAATAAAAGCGAAGAGTAAAAATGAGGACAATTTATTCAACAGGCGGTGCGAAACACTTGTTGGCGGCTCCTCTTCTCACCTTGCTGCTTCTCACCTCTGACACGCGTCGTTATTGCCGCGGAACATTAGTATTCAGCTCCTCCTGTTCGTCATGTAAACTCGCATCTGTTCACCTCAAATAAAAAAGCAGGCTTCAATATGTGACAAAAGTGCCTGGGATGAATGTTTAACCCCTATTTGGCATGTCACATCATTTGAAAGCTGTATGAATGTCGCTGAGGTGGGAATTCTATGGCAGAGAGACCTTCGACATAATTCTTTGTGAATAAACAAATACTCTGAAAGACGGATTAAAAAGAAAGCCTTTTCACAAGCCAAGCAATCTGCTCTACAAGAAGTTGTAAAAAAGCCTTGTTTTCACACTGACCACTATGCACTTTTTAATACAGTGACATTTTGTTTCCGTTTACTCAGCCCAAGTGCCATCCTGTAAACAGACTTTTCATTTTAAATTAAGTTTTCAGATGAATATACGATGAATTACGACGACTAATGGTGAGTGCTGTATTGGGTGCCAATAGAATATGGAAAGTAAGCCAAGGAACACTCTTCATATTTTCAGACAGCACAATGAACTAAATGCTTTGCATGTTGTATTAGCGGGGGTTTTCTCTGGGTTCTCCGGTTTCCTCCCACAGTCCAAAGACATGCAGGTTAATTGTTGACTCTAAATCACCCGTAGCTGTGAATGTGAGCATGAATGGTTGTCTGTCTCTATGTGTCAGCCCTGTGATGGTCTGGCGACCTGTCCAGGGTGTACCCCGCCTTCGCCCAATGTCAGCAGGAAACGGCTCCAGCCCCCCCGCGACTCTGAATAGGATAAGCGGTTGCAGATAATGGATGGATGGATGTTTGTGTTGCCTCAAGGATTCACACAATGCAACTCCACAGGGGAAATCAACTGTCTTACTGCCTCTTATTGTTCCCAACACTTCTTATTCCCAACCACCTACAGTATATCAGATAAGATCAGGGTGGCTTGTGTTTAACATATGACATAGAGCTGGGAGAGAGTGAAGCTCTGACAGTTTAACATGACAATCACAATGGTCAGTAAAGTTAAGCCAATGCCCGCAAACCTCCATTCTAAATATCGCAAGAAATGCTGCACATAGAAGGGGCATGGTGATTAAGAAAATATTCTCCTCAACTCACTCATTATTACGCCTCCAGGTTGCTACTTTCCTTTGTATTCCAGTTTGATTTATAGCCTATTTTAACTTGAATTATAATTAATCTAACGTTGGTGTCATTTTATTAATTATGTGCTGCTCTGTGGAGGCAGTATTATTAAGACATCCATTTAATCACTCAATGGATCAATCAATCATCAATCCTCCATACTGCAACGGTTCTGAGCACAGAGATGTGGACTCGCAAGCAGGAGTCGGAGGCAGAGCAGCTGAAAGCAATCAATCGTTTATTTGGTAAGAGTTCAAAGCGGAGTTTGGCGGCGGGTAATCTGTCAGCGAGGGCAAAGTAAGAAGGCAAGAGGCAGGCAGGCGAATCTGGGAAGAGGCTGTGTTCAGGAACAGGCAAGAAACGGGGAGCTGGAACGCTATTGGACATTAGTTGATCTGGACAGTGAATGGGGAAAGAGGGCTGGTAGATGTGTGGGGGAGATAATGAGGGAATGGGGAACAGGTCTGCTGGTGGTGAGGGGATCAGGAGATCACACACACAAATCCGTGGAAATACGGGAAGTAAACAAGTCACCATTACTGCAGTGGCAGTGGCTATGTTACGTTACTTTTGACAACGATGTCTAGGGGTTCGAGGTCAAGGTTGAAAGGAGTAACAAATAAAGTTTGCCGTCTTGGTTTGGACTACGTAGCCTCCGTGTTGTTGTTTCATGGGGGCAACGCAACCCATTCCGCACAACATGATTGGTTGATGCCTTGGTGCAAAAGATCAGAAAAAATCTATCCATTGTTCCGAAAATAAGTATGTTGCTTTTTCGCCATGTAATCTTCGCGTTCTGTGTGAAACGTTCTGAGAACAAAAAAAAACAGTTTGAAAAAATATATTGACGTGCAAGTTAATCACACGAAAAAGAATGCTGCAGAAGCATCATTATTGAACCTGAGCAATTCTCAGCTGCTTCGTTTGCCTAACATGGTGAAAGAAAACTTAAAACTTAAAAGTTAAACAAGTAACATCAGCTAAGTTAACCCTGCTTAGCTAGCGTAGCTAACGTTAGTGAGCTAAAGACACTGTCTAGGGGCTACGGTGGTCCCTCAGAATAAACTCAATCAAATAACTGCATAGTGTTATTGTGAAATATAACGTTAGTTGCTCTAAACAGGGCAACTCAATAACCACAAAGTAAACATTTGATCGGCATCACAAACAGAACACGTACAAAGTGTCTGCTAACTGTGTTAACTGGCGACTTTCAGCCGAATGCGTCATGGTTGCTCGTAGTGACGGCAGCTGTTGAAAACACGAACGGAACATGTAGGTGCCCTCGTAAATTGGAAATACATAACCCATCTGTGTTTATTATTTTATCACTCAGAAGTCGAGCCATTTTGACTTCATGTGCCACTGAGCAACTCTCATAGGAATAAACGGGAGCCCGCCGCCCACGCTGTATCCAGTTCTCTTTATACATCCATGAGTGGAACACACAAATCGATCACCGGATTCGTCAATCTGCTCTCTGATGATAAAGAGATGTTGGAGATTATGGATGAAAAACCTTCAGAATTTGCGCTTTTGGCCGGCAACAGTAATACAAACAATTAGTCTTTTTTTCTTTTCAGGCACCTTTTTTTTTAGTCCCTACCATGAATTTCAGGACCTGTCTTTGTCTCTGTCTGACAGAGGCTTTTAGGGTTTTTGCCCCTATGGCTTTCCCTCCCTCCAGAAATAACAGACCCATGGTTCCCTCTCGTTCTATCTCTCAATCTCCAGCAGAGACCACACTTATTTTTGCATTTTGGGCAATTTGAAGCTCTCAAGCCTCCCTCCTGATCAACACCACCCCTCTGTTATCAGCGTGTGTCCGAGTGTGCCTTCTCTCTTAGCCTTTGCTTTAGTGAGTGCTTGGTCCACTTCACTGGAATGCACTCTCCGCTGTAGAGGAGATGGTGTCGGTACCCTTGGACTGCTCTCAGAGCCTCAGGCTTTGGCAGCGACTCAGCTTCAATATGCGGTACAGTACATGGGCTGGCACAGACGATGCTGTATCACACACCCGCTCCGTCTCTCATTCTTTATGCTTATCTCTGTGCCTTGCCCGTCTTTTTCTTTCTTTCCATCTGGCTGTCACTTGACTTTTCTGCAGACTCGCCGCAAAGAATGAAATGTGTATTTTCTTCAGCTGGGTTCCCGGATTGTTTTGTGCTCTCTTGCGATAGTTTTTGTGTTCTTTCACAGAGATTCAGCTACACTGGTGGACATATGCAAAACACAGGACAGTGAGGTCGGAAAATAGATAAGGCCTGCTCGGAGGGGAATGAATTAGATCATATAGGTGTTTAAGTTAAGAGGGTAAAATGCCTCTATAGCCCCATGTGCTTATACAAAGGATGACGTATCACTTGGCACTCTCCCTCTTCCTCTCTTTAAACAACCTTTACATTTGAGACCGCCGTTTAGGGCTGTGATGTCCGAGAAGGCACCGATAAGGAATCTGGCGAGCGATTTATATGCCGTGTTATACAGTGACAGGTGGTGTACTGAGAATTTGTTTCAGTGACTGCCCAGAGTAAGGCCTGAGCAGAGGGAGGCACTTGACAGACCTCTCACCCTGCAGGAGCTCACAAGTGTCGTACAGCATCTGTCCCCTAGGCCCTGCTACTGCTATTGATGGAATTCCAACAGAGTTCTGAAGGCGTGTTTGGGGTGCTGTGGGGGAGGATTTGTTAGAGGTTTTCCTGGAGTCCCTCTTAGAAAGGCCGCCGAGCAGCTGTCAGCAGGCAATGGTGTCGTTTCTGACTTAAAAGTGGGGCCTGCAGATCCATTTTTGGGCTTACATTATAAAAGCCTTTCGAGCTAATACACTGAGAACTTTGACTGTGTGGGAGCGAGTCTGTATTGTGTTCCAGGGACATCTATTATAGACTCCATCAGCGGGATCCTTTACAGACTGGGATAGACCTGAAGGGGAATGTTTGCTTGTTAAAAATGAAAATGAGCATGTTTACATACTATTTATGAGTAATTTTGTGAGAAAGGCTTTTGTATTCATTGTGTTACGGTCAAAATCAATTGAGTCATCCATTCTCAGGGTTTGCACAGGTTTCCTGTGTAACCTTTACTTGACATGCAGAGACTGTGAGTGTGTGAGTTGGTTCCAAACACAGACTGAGGATATTAAAATTGTAATAAGTACATTGTAAATGATGTAGAAGGACTATTTGAAGCCTTGAGCAAGGCCGTATGAAAGGGCCTCCTCAATAAGGATGGACGAGGGGAAATATGAGAGGGTGCTTATGAGGCAGTGGACACACTCAAGGATACTTACCAATGTCTGGTGGTTAAAAGAGAGGACAGGTGCCATGAAAGTACTTTCGAGGAGAATGTGAAAATCGAATAGGGAGGGAATAGGGGACAAGGTTACAGCCAAGTTATGAAATGGTAGTGGTTGTTGTTAAAGTCCTTTGAGGGTAGAATCCTGGCTACAAATAAAGGGACTGTGCCTCTACACTCCAGCATCAGTTCTTTGCGATGGAGACCCTGAAAGTACTCGTAGAGGTCTCAGATGAAGGACTGAAGTGCCCGTTTTGTAGCTGCCAGTACCGGAGGTAGATCAAAGTCTGGTGGACTTACAAAGTGGGTTTTGTTCTTTCATGCCACAAGTGGAACAAAGCGTATTCTTTTAGCTTGATATCTGTGGCTTGGACAGTTCCGCACCGCGCAATGGCAACGTTCAGTGCCAATGCACAAAGTAATATGTATGTAGCAATGTGGAAAGTAAGATTGTGAAGGTAGGGGTCTTGGATTGGCATGTAGCGAAGCTGAAGCTTTTAGGCATTTTTGCCTTTATTGGACAGATGAAGAGTGTAGCGGCAGACTGGAAATAGGGAGAGAGAGAGGGGTATGACATGCAACAAAGGTCCCCCGATTGGAATCAAACCGGGGATGTTGCAGTTATGTGGCATGTGTAGTAACCATTCGGCTACCAAAGTGCTCCACGAAGCCTTTCATGCAGTATCACTTTAAGGGTACTGGTATTTGGTATCGTATTTTTTTTAACCATACACAGCCCTAGTCACAGACCTGCAATTAACCTTCACCTTTTAACCACGATGTTTCCCTAACTTCCTTAAGTTTTTAATTTCCTAACCCTAACCAGGTCACGGGCTGGGATACTTGAATGTTGAATTATGGTGACCTAGCAGGACCATAATGAGGCTTGTAGCAGACAAACTTTATATACAGGGTCTTTGTAACAAACTGTACAAACATTGTAGAAACAGTTCAGGGATGGACTTTCTTCTTTAGTAATTTGGGGTTAAGGTGGAATGGAAAGAATGCTGAATTTTATTCCAGTTTACAACTTGGGCCTAACGTTCATAGTTTTACCTATTTTTTAAAAGTTATTCTTACTTTGGTTGTGCTATCTACACATAGCTATGTCTAACATGTTCTCTGACAATCTACACATAGCTATGTCTAACACGTTCTCTGACATTTGTTTCAGCTCATATAACCCTTCCCCCAAAAACCCCTTATCTGCTTTCTTGCCTCCTTCTCTCTCATTACAGGAACCACAGGAGGGCGATGAAGCCAGAGACCCCATTGAGATGTTGTACCAAGCTGAGTCTCACTCTTTAGGTTTTCTCGCCACCACATTTCCTGGCCTATGCCCATCATCAATCTCCATTAAGTCTTCTATTCATCCCCTTGTACTTAATCTCACCCCTTCTTATTCCTCAGTTTCCGACCCTCTTTCACCCCCTCTCCACCTTACATGCCATTCCAATAAATTAATTTGCATACATAAAATGGCATGGTTACAAGAAACACGAGCAGTCAGACAATCAAGTTTTAAAAGAGGGTCAAACAAACACAGGACTTTCACCCAGGAGACTGATGTTCGTGTCCCGTGTGAAACCAGGTCAACAATGTTGACTTATTTTACCGTAGTTTGGTTACGTAGCTTCTGTACTTAACTCATGCTAGTTATGTAACAAACGTAGCCTAAATATTTTTGCGTTACAAATATACTTATTTTAACCCAAACCACTGTCTTTTTTTTAAGCCTAACCAAGGTGGCCTACTTTTGTTGCCTGAACCGAACCAAGTACTTTTGTTACGTAAGTAAACCTACAAACTAAGTAAACCCACATTGTAAGTTTATTTTGAAAATACTGTAGGCATGTAACGAGCGGAAACTGTATGTTTCCTGTGAACACAGAAGTTTATTATGAAAGACAATATGCATGTAACGAGCAGAAATTATGCTCCCTGTGAACACAGAACTTTATTTTGAAAATGCATTATGCATGTAACGACCAGAAACTGTATGTTTCCTGTGAACACATAACTTTATTTTGAAAATACATTATGCATGTCAAAAGCGGAAACTGTACATTTCTTGTGAACATAGAAGTTTATTTTGAAAAGAGATTGTATGTATGTAACGAGCAGAAACTGTACATTTCCTGTGAACACAGAAGTTTATTTTGAAAAGACTGCATGTAACGTACGGAAACTGACACTCCGTCCCTGACACGTCCAAAACTGATGCTAGAGGGGTACCTAGAGCGTCATAGGAGAGCAATGATGACCTAACTTATGAAAATGAGACCTGATTGAGTGTTTAAGTCTTTCTGTATAATAATATGTTTTGAAATGGTTACAATAATTCAATAACAATAATTTGGTAAAGACAGACTCTGGATACTCTTTGCAGTGTGACTAAAGCTTTTTAGAGGATGGTTCTGGGGTCTAAGGGAGCTGCTCATTTTTGTTCCAACACACTGCTTGAGAATGACGTCACTGTAGGTCCTAGTAAAACCTCCTGTCAGGAGTAGCCAAGCTGTTCATCTGACATTCGGGGAAGAATCATATGTAGGGCACAGATACTGTATTGTCGGAGTCTGTATTTCTATGAGTACAATCGCCTTCGGGTGGAGTTTGTCCTCTATAACACTTAGTCCGCATGGGGCATTGTGGTGAGAGCGGGGTTGCTTTCTTTGGTTTTTGTGAGAGGATATTATGTAAACTAAAGGCTGCTTAATCCAAGTAATGCAGTGGTTTCTGTATTTTGTATCCCCGTCTCTCCTGTTACCAGATTTCCTGTTCTTGTTCTCTTGATTCGTTGTCGATGCACTCATACTCGAGCACACCACCCACACTCAAACGCACACACACATAATGTGTATGCGAGTGTCTGACACATTCACTTACACAATAGAGCTGCACAACTAATAACCGAAGAGGTTTAATTTTGAAAGCAAAAAGCCTAGCAAAAGCATTCAATCAAAATAATAATGACTTTGCAACCCCACTTCAAAGCAGGGCTCTGCAGTCAAGGCTGAAGTCAGGCTGTTTCTGACAATCATTAATGATGAGAGAAGGAGAGCCACTGTTGGCACCAAAGCAGTGGTCTTCATTTCACGGAAGCACATATGCACGCACACACTAAACACCCAGGCAAAGCCTAAAGGTACACAACACACACAGAGGAATGCAATCAGAGTCAGAGATCAGAGAGAGTAAGAACAGTGGAGCGTTGAAGCATTCGGGAATAGAAAATACAAAGAGACTTTTTCTCCTTGGCTGAGAATGTACAGCGTCGAGCCTCAGAGTTTCTACCGTATCACCATAAAATGATGTAACACATTTCTGTCCTATAACTCTGATATACCCTTCTCTTTTCTTTTATGATTTATCAGGCTCAACGCACAAAGAGGCTGTAGTTAGAGTGGTTAATCCTGATGCAAAGGAGAGGTTTACATGTAGGAATTGGAGGAATTACTGGGAAGTACTAACAGACCCAAACATTCAACAGTTATATTTGAACGTATCTTCCCACAGAGATACCCGTTTCAAAATAGCTTCCCCCCGTATGTACCCATTCCTTAACGAACGACTACACTCGGCACCTAGATGCAGATTTTAATCAGTGCTACAAAAGCCAGAAACAACTTGCGTGACCTAATTGTTGTTGATCGGGCTGCCAGGATAAGTCTTCTGAAATCCCAGTTAAATGGAACCCATCAGTCTAATTGGTTGGAATTAGAGGAAGAGTTTACCCTTGGACATTGCCGTGGTTCTCCAATCCCATTACAAAATCATCATACAACAAACGCATCATGCATTACACCATTAGTAAATAGAAGCAAAGTTTAGGTCTGTAGCAGAGCGCAATATAATATAATATAAGACAATATATGGGATTCATATAGTGCATTTAAGAAATTCAATTTCAGCAAAGACACAGTTAACCTACAACCAATGTCTTAATGTACCCACAAATAAAACTACCCTACGACTGGACCTGACAAATGAGATGCCTAAACTCATTGTTCTTGAACTGCAAATACCAATATTTATTACTTATAAGTTACTGTGAAACGTTGAAGGCCCATAAATTCCATTTTCTTTACCAGCACCAACACACCATTATTTGCCAATGTTGAACGACACTGGTTATTTAACATGAGAGATGCCCATTTTTGTGTTTTTCCTGTTCTCCTCTCACTGGTTTAAAGTAGTATTTATGGGTATTTCCATACACCTATCAGATGAGAGGTGATTTGTTTGCATTGATATATTATCTATTAGATGAGTGATCCTATGAGTAAGATAAGCGGTTACGGATAATGGATGGATGACAGTATTTATTTTCGTAGGTATAGCTACGAACAGTGTATGAGAACAGCTTCACCACTGACACCTGTCACATTATATAGGCATCGTTTGATGCATTGTTAATATAAACATGTTGATAAGTGCAGCTTTAACTTTGTTGCTTATTTAGTCACAGATACTCGCTTTAAATTTTTTCAGATTTGGGTTTAAATAAGTACATTTGAAATACTTGGTTAAATTTAGGCAGAACAAATACTTGGTTAGGTTTAGGAAAAGATCGTGGTTTGGGTTAAAATAACAACGGAAGTGGCGTAACTTAAGTAAGGAAGTTACGTAACCAATAAGTCAACGTTTGGGTTTACAATAACTACAGAAGTGGCGTTACTTATGTACGGAAGTTACGGGACAAATAAGTCAAGGTTTGGGTTATAATAACTACAGATGTTGCGTTACTGAAGTACGGAAGTTACATGACAAATAAGTCAGCATTTGGGTTAAAATAACTACGGAAGTAGCCTGGATGAGCCTTCAAGTGACATAGGGGAACCAAATCTGAATGCCTAGTTGAATCACATGTTTTCTGATCTACGCAGCCCACAAAAAACTGACTGGGTTCTCTTATTTCACAGTTTCTGGATTGGTAGACACTCCAGATACCCACATTAATGTGCACAAGCACTGAAAAAAAGTGAGCTTTTCGTGATATGTCCCCTTTAAATCACCCTTCATGGGGGTCATCAAGTTATCATGGGAGTATTAGTACCTTAAGCTATGTGTAATGAGAAACATGTTCATACATATTAGGAAAATGCCTCACAATGCCTTATCCAATTCAAGTTTTTACATAGAGCTGCTGCCCTGCAAGCAAGCTATTTTTCTTACTTTGTTAGATGCCACACTGCAGCCAGATCCCACGCTGATAATACTCATCACTTCAGAAGCACAGGGCACACTGACTGCATTCCAACAACACTATTGCCTTTGGCCTTACAATGGAAAAGCAAATTACACTTCAGCTTTGGAGAAATCTGAAGTATACCCACTGTGAAGCAGTGGCTCAATGAAATGTGTGATACCTCAAACTTGGGATTGGGCACAGTCTCAAGGACAAACTTAAATGACAAGAAAGTTTGGTCCCACTTTGACTCCGTTTTTTGGAAGAGGTCAGAGATCGGCACTAGTGATTATTCTCTTAAAGGAAAGGATAAGGCCGGGTGGCCAGGGAGGATAATGGTTTTTTGATACACTCTCTTTTTCTTTATGATCTTTTAATATTTTTATCCATTAGATATTCTGCCCACAAGCCTGTGCTGTTAAAGTATTTGTCAAAAACAATCTTCAAGAAAGTTGTGAACATCATTTTAGTAGTAGTAACAATGAAGTGGAAGTAGTATCTTCGGTAAAACGTTATAATAACCATCATTAATAATTGGTAAATTGGTATTTAATTAAACCAACCATGTTATTTTACTGTTAGCAAAACAATAAAATAATAATTAATGTTCATTAATTATTAGTAATGCTATAATTTCTGTTATTTTATCAGTAGTTTGTGTGATATGAAATACTTAGTTTGTAAATTGTATGCTGTATGACAGCTGATAGGAGACGATAACAATTACATTCTGATTACATTAGTAAGGTATTTATTACCAGTTTATTGTTGCACACCTTATAACTATAATGTTTTATATATTATATCAAGTATTTGTTAATGATTACCAAATTGCTTGTAAACTTTTAAGAAATCGTTTGTAAAATATGTATAAACATTGCATAGAAAGATGGATCAGAAACCAATTATTAACCACTGATAAAGTATTAACTATCTATCTAAATAATGTTTATAGATGCTTTAAAAAGTATTTATTAACCATTTAAAAAGATATTATAATGATCAGTTGCAACTTTATAATAGCCATCCAAATAATGTTTATAGACAGTTTACAAACCAGTTATTAACCATTAACAAAGTGTTACAGATATCTATGTATGTGATGTTAATACATCTTTTACAAATAATTTCTTTAAGGTTTACAAATCTTCACCATTAACAGATAAAATAACTACTGTATAAACTAAGTTTAATTAACTATCAATTTAATAAATGATGGTTATTATAAAGTCTCACCTTTTCTCTGCTTCGTCTAAACGAAAAAAATGGGAACAAGGTAGTTAGCCACCCCACCCCCAAAAAATGTAAATATAGAGATAGCCCCAATTATGTTGGCATGTGGTATGTACCGGTGGAAAGATACGACTAAAAGAGAAAGGGGGTAAAATAAGACTGAATCTACTTTAAAAGATCCTCTCCAGGCATGTTTTAAAACATGAAAACAATCTGCTTCAAAGAATATTTTTCCATCCGAAATTGGTTTTCCACATTGTTCTCCCTCATTCAAAAATCTATGAATATGCAAAGATTCTCAGGGTATGTGCACAACTTTCCACATCACACTTACTGTATTTACACTGCAGAGATTTAAGGTGAGCACTTTCAACCCCCCCACAAAAAATATCAGGCTGATTGGTCCAGTAGTATGAGAGATTAGCTGCGGACAGACAGACATATACACGCACACACACGACCGAACGCATGATCTCCCCACACAGGCTTACACCTGGCAGAGATAATGAAGTTATTAAGCCAAGACCATTACCCAGACTTCTTTTTGCAGTGTGATTGAATGTCAAAGAGACGTTTTATCAAACAAGGAGGCCAGTCCATGGATTACCACTTCAGCTTTACTTGTGTACTGAGTGTTCCAGGTGTAGTTGGAGGGGTCGGGTTGGGGTCAGTGTTGCCAGATACGGTCCATCTACAGCCTGGTAAGATAGCAGATTCCCCATGAGACCGAGAGCCAGTCAGGCAGAACAGACATATAAACTACTGCAGCGTAAAGTAAAGGGTCATCCCGGCCAACTGCTACACACAGGAGGTCAGAGGCTTGGCAGGGTGGTGGATGGAGGTGGCGGCAGTGTGTGTTTGTGTAAAATCCTTCAGCAGACCTTTTCTTCAGGGCTGTGACTGTGACTGTGTCTGTGTGTATGAGATGAATGTATGTGAGATATGTGTGTGTGTTATCCAGCCTTACCCTTTAGGTGGATCTTATTTTCCGGGCTGTGCACCAACACCGAGCTAACTGAATCCAAGCTGTCGTAGTTACTGCAGCCGAGAGGGCCTGTCCTTGTTTCGGTTACCTAGGAAACAGAGGAAGGACAGATCTATTTAAAATATATGCTTTTTTATTTTTTTTCTTACAATGCCACATTAGCAGTGAATGAGGCAGATGTTTGTTCCCATTCCTGGCAGTCAAGCACACAGCTTGTGGCCGGCGGAGCGTGTGGAGGCAGGCAGAGGACTGGATGTGGCAGAGCCCTCTGACAGCGGAGAAAACTATCGCCATCTTTTGCTTCACTCCCACACCTGCAGCCACAGCTGCCTGCAATGTGCCGGCTGTCTCGCGGCGAACAGTAGAAAAGGGGGGGGAGAGAGATGAGAGATAGGAGGGAGAGAGCATGCACAGGTGTTTGCGAAGGAGGATTTAAACTTTGAAGAGATACAAAGGGAATGCCTTGGTCTGATAATGATAATGATAGTGTGTACTAACAGCAACAATACTTGCATCAGATATCAAAAATAAGATGTTGGAGCAGGCTACATGAGGTTTGGTGTTTGCTCTGCATGGTCACACCACAGGTAAAATTACAATTGCCTCTTCTTTAAAATGTTACATGGCAGTATTTATGAGTTGCTGATTTATTTTTACTGATCAATAAGAGAGAAAACAACAAGCATAGCATGCATAGGATTTTTTTTTTTTTTTTTACTTTATTTATACGTTTTTCAACAAAGTTACACACATTCCAACAAACACACAACCCCCCACCCTCCCCAGACACCCAAAAAGTAAACAAAAATGCAGAAAATAACAACAAATAAGTGAACGAATAGATAAATGATATATAAAACTATGGCTGATAATCAATTCAAATATTTAATCGCGGTTAATCACATGATTGTTCATAGTTAATCGCGATTATTTGCAAATGAATCACACATTTTTTATCTGTTCAAAATGTATTTAATACTCTTATCAACATGGGGTATGGCAAATATGCTTGCTAAATGCAAATGTTTAAATTTATTGTTGGAAATCAATTAACAAAACAAAACAATGACAAATATTGTCCAGAAACCTAAGGTACTGCATTTAGCATAACAAATATGCTACGCTAAAAAATTCATAACATAGCAAACTCAAGCCCAACAGCTGTCAGTGTGTCACTGTGCTGACTTGACTATGACTTGCTCCAAACTGCATGTGATTATCATAAAGTGGGCATGTCTGTAAAGGGGAGACTCATGGGTACCCATAGAATCCATTTTCATTCACATATCTTGAGGACAGAGGTCAAAGGACCCCTTTGAAAATGGCCATGACAGTTTTTCCACGCCAAGATTTAGCGTAAGTTTTGGACATTATTTAACCTCCTTTGCGACAAGCTAGTATGACATGGTTGATACCAATGGATTCTTTAGGTTTTTCTAGTTTCATATTACACCAGTATACTCACTCTAGCTTTAAAACTGATTCTGTTCCCGTTAAAGAAATTAGTGGCGTTAAAACGAATTTGCGTTATTATCGCGTTAACTTTGACAGCCCTAGTTAAAACTGAATAAGCTGGAATCCGATTAGTAAAAAGTAATTGAAAAATAAAAGTAAATGTAGAAAAGATGGTTAAATTAAACGCGTATGAAAACAAAGGAACTTGGTTTGTTGTTACAATTGGAACCACCAATAATCAGCCTATTATAAAAGTATACATATAGACAGTATATTCACATGTGCATATAAAGACATAGTGTATACACACACCCACATGTCTCAATACGCATATTTAAGCTCAGACAGACACATCTACTGTGTGTATACCTTCTTTTAGTAAACGAAAAGAACGGTTCATCGACAATGTCACATGAATAAGGCACTTATTCCAGCTCAATTATCCGGCATTTAAAGCATCACCTATTCTCGTTCCTAACAGAAAGTGTAGTTAATTGAGAGGGAAGAGAGAGAGAGAAGATATAGTGTTTGTAAGTAAGAGTGAATTCTATAAATGGGAACATGGTGTTCCTAATTTTCAGACGGGACTTTGATCTGTTATATCGAAGGTTCTCTAATGGAATTAGGGATAGCACTTCCTTGATCCAGTATGTAAACGATGGGGGGCTTCACAGACTTCCACAAGTCTTCTGGCTGCAAGCAAGGCAAATGCTATAGAGTTAACGTGGGGTATGCATAGCAATTTTAATATATTTTTTTGTATAAATCATAACCATGAAAAAAAACAAAAACATTACTGGTTTTTGGCCCAAGGGCAGATTTAAGCCCCCATGACCCCAGTGCCTCCCACTCTCTTTGCATTGTGTATGTTTCCAGCCTTTAAGCCCTCAAATAGCAGATTCAGTACGTCAGGGACGTATTTTGCCTTGAATCCCAGAAACTAACAAGTGCTCCTATTCCGCAACACTACCCTGCCCCAGGTTTGATGTCAGACAGTTTGTGGTAATTTCATTATTAAGACTACGCACCATGTAAACTTAGTATCTTTTGAATCAATAAAGGTTTTAAGCAAGATTTTGACACAGGAGCCCTACATAAGATGGGGCTTCAAGATAAAAAAAAAACTGCAGGATCTGCCATATGATTGTTTCCCAGGGAGGACGTATTTTTGTAGGCCAAACAGGAAGTTAGCATCGCCCTTGTTCCCTCAACAAAAAAACAATGGGATTTTTCCACTGGGTTTTGGTTTATGGCAGAAAATAAGCTCTGTGGCAAACATACGTTTATGATACTTAAACGTTTTGTCCAGCAAGATAATTTCCACTAATGAACACCACTTTTATGATTTTTGAAGTGTGAATGCAATCGTCAGAAGTAAGTATAAACAAACTACACCACGGTCACCTGAGCGTGAGTATACACAATGAGGTTGTAAAGGCAGACGAGTCGGCGTGATGACGTTTAGTAGTCTCATTTAGCCACTTATTAGCAACTGCCGTTTTTAAGACACATAAAGGATTCAAAATTCACGAGTGGGATATTTACTGACGTATTTTATATCGTAGAATAAAACGTTAAAACCTCTCTTAACCACAGACCTTATTTCAGGCATCTAACTAAAAACCCATAAAAAAAACCCCATTGACTTCCAGGTGAGGGAACAGGAAGTGCTAAATGGCCCTACACCTCAAACTGTGACGCTCTTGGTACCCCTCTAGCATCAGTTTTGAATGTGTCAGGGATGGCGTGTCAGTTTCCACTCGTTACATGCAAAGTGGCTTTTCAAAATAAACTTCTGTGTTCACAGGAAACGTTACAGTTTCCGCTCGTTACATGCATACAGTGTCTTTTCAAAATAAACGTCCAAAATAGGTTTACTTGGTTAGGTTTAGGCAACAAAAGTATTGGTTAGGCTTAGGAAAACATTGGTTTGGGTTAAAATAAGTATGTCTGTTGTGTGACTTGTATACGCGGCGTTAGTTAAGGACATATGTTACATAAAAAAACTAAGGTAAAATAAGACAAAGGCGGTGAAAGTCTGCATTTGTTTGACCAAACCGTCCACCCCGACCTCCTCCTTAAGTGGACTTTCTCGCTCTTTATAGTACATCAGTTGCTCTGAACATCTAATGTGTTTACATTGGTTAGTTAGTTAGCTGTAAACCTGGTACGTTTCATACAGTCGCTAAAGGGCACCTCGGTGCGGCAAAATACTTCCTTTGTCCATGCCCTCTTGAACAACACAAAGAGGTGTTTACATGACTGTGGTCACGCTTTAAAAAAACAACAACACTGACTGTTGGTTTGAAATGGGTAATGAACAGCAGTCTCCCGTGTTCAAGGCTGATGTTTTGTTGATCCATCGATCCACCCTGACCTCCTGCCTCTGTGGACTTTGTTGCTTTATAATAACATCAGCTGACCTCCTCTCATCATAATTACGGCCATTAGAGGGATTTGTCACTTGAACATAAAACACATGTCATTTTAGGGGCACTTGCTGAAAGGACTGAAGCTGTTCAAATTTTGCGAAGGTTGCAGGTAACCACAGCAACCACACATCTACTACGTGCTACAGTACGCAGCCCTAACAGGTAAAACAGACCTGAAACTGACTACAAGGCACCCTTTAAAAATTAAGGGTGATTTGAATGGGACTTCTCTTCATGTCGAGGCTGTCTTGGCCTTCACCTCATCCATTATTTTCAATATCAAGACTGTTTCAAAACCTCATACTATACTAGAAGTACGTACTGATTTGGCCAAAATGTAGCATGTAGTATACGAACAAAAGCAAAATCTACAGTATGCCAAAAAAAACGGATGCCATACTGATTTGGAAAAAATCTCCAGTATGCATCGGACCAGTCTACCTCCCCTCCTGTATCCCACATGCAAAGCGCTGGAATGGTAAAGTCTACGGTTACAACAGCAGCAGCCGAAAATGGCTCATTTTTACATTTTTCGTAGCTATTTCATCACTAAATTCACTTCTGAAATTTTTTGAGGCGAGAAATCAACTGTGTAGATTTAGAATTTTGGCAGTTTGACGATATTAGATGTCGAATCGAATATTTTTCCTCCAACATTTTCAGAGATTCGAAGCTCCACAAACTGCCGTGACAGTCACTCTCACAGACCGCTTTGAGCTCTCTAGAGACCAGTCTCGTAGACGAGGGGCTTTTATTTCCTTGTTGATGGATGGTTTGTTTAAATATCACAACATAAATGTCCATTACAAAATTAACGGGAACCTGTGATTATCTGCCTTTTTTGAGTTGAAAAGGTCCGCAATCGCCCGCGAGGGTAGCTCGCTTGAGAGCCGGCCAGTCACGCTCACACACCGGCTACAGAGCAGCAGAGTGGCGAGGGAAGAGGAGAGGCAAAGAGCTGCCTCTGATAATAATATTGCAATAGTGGTATGAGTTGTTTTTGTTCAGTGCTTTAAAAGCTGCAGGCCAAAGCCTGGTCTGCTAAATAAATTGCTTTAACTGTTTCATACTACATACTACTGAGGAACGCAGTATGCAGTGTATACTGTGCTGCATACTGCATTCCTCAGTAGTATGTAGTAGGCGGTTTCGATTACAGCCAAGGTTCCCTGTATACCTTTTCACATGGCCAGATCCCCTACGTTTCCTTCAGCAATCACTGTCGTCAGGCTGAGTCAGGCCACCTGTGTCTGGTTAGGCTCAGGCTGGAGCCATCAATTAGTGGATTTATTTCTATGTTAATAAATCAGATAAGAAATGGTTTATGTGCTCGTCTGTGCAGTGTCTATTAAACTTGGAGATGTTGCTTAATTTTGATTTTTCCCCTTTTTCTTTCTCTAGTGTCATTGTGGTCACTGGTAATCTGGGTTGAAGAGATTCACCAAACCCCCATGCAGTGGTTCAGTCCAATCAGGGAGGGGCCAGGAGGGGTATATAAAGCCACTTTGGTACTGACTGTGAAAGAGTTGTTGTTGGTAGCAGCTTGCTGTGAGGCTGTTACTTCAATCCTTTTTTCAGCTTATTTGATTTTTGTTAGTGTTCTCAGGACTTTTGTTCTTCTCCTCTGTTTCTGCTGTGAGGCTGTTACTTCAATCCTTTTTTCAGCTTATTTGATTTTTGTTAGTGTTCTCAGGACTTTTGTTCTTCTCCTCTGTTTCATTTTGATTTTTGGTTAATAAAACCACCACATTTTTTGTACAGATTTCTTCCTCCTGAGCTATTCTTCAATTCAACAGCCACATTAAATCCCTCATTTCCGTTGAATTACTACCAGTTAGTTATGCTACAAGGACACCACTCTGTGTAAATTTTGCATGACGTGTATGTGGGATTCATATTTTACAATTATGTGATCAATCTTGAAAGGTGAATACAAAATGTTTCTAGTTTCATATGAGTATCTTCTCTCTAGTATTAAAACTGAGCTCGCTACAACCTAAAAATCTCAAGTTGCGTTAATATGTTAAAGAAATTAGTGTCAGCCCCATGAATAACGTAACAAACATAGTTATTTTAAGCCAAGCCATGACGTTTTTTATTAAAACTAACATAGTAGTTTTGTTTCCTAAATCTAACGTAGGAGTTTGGTTGCATTTTTTTTTTTTTTTTTTTTTTTTTTTAATTCACAACGTTAACAATGCGTTTAAAAGGAGAAATACTTTTCCCTCGAATATTTAGAATGCAGTTTAGTTGTAATCTAATTTTAGGAGACAGGTTTGCCTAATCAGCTGCTTGATATCCTATAAAGAAATGTGCATTTCTCTACTTTAGTCAACACTGTTGTTTTAAAACAGCCTCCTGCACTGAGCTGATTAAACCCAAACCGCGATCTTTTCCTAAAACTAAGTCATTTTTGCCACGTCACTTCCGTACTTAAGTTACGCCACTTCGGGTGTTATTTTAACCCAAACCGCGATCTTTTCCTCAACCTAACTGAGTAGTTTTGTTGTTTGTTTGGAGAGGACAACTAACTTACAGTTATGTCTGTGTCTTAGTAGGAACTATGTTCCTTATTTTCTCTCACAAGAATGAATAAAATCAAGTTACTCTCTTAGCTGAAGAGATGCCCCTGACATTTCTGCAATCAAGGTCAATTAAATATTAATTATAGCGCAAACATCACATCACAGCCATCATTAGTGCTTCTATAATACATGTAATGGAAAATATGAGACATAAACAACATCCTAGTTGACATGTTGTGAAAGATGCTCTGCTGCAGGGATTCTAATTGAGGAATGAGGAAAAATGAAGAGGAGCAGACGCAATAATGAGAGAAGACTAGAGGAAGAGAGATAAAAGTCATAAAGAGACGAAGGGCAAACATGTGGGAGAGACAGAAACTTTCAAAGATCAAGCCTGAGACAAAAATTACGTGAGGAATAAAGACAATAGAGCAGAGAAGGAAAGAAAGAAAAAAGGACAATAAAAATGAATGAGCAAGGATGCAACAAATAGTTAATATCCAGAGTGGGACCTCTGGCAAAGCCACTCTCCGGCTTAATCACACAATTTGGCAAATCACGCAGCCTGTGCAAATTTCGCCGTCCTTAAAATAGCCTTGCATGTTCACACTCTGCCTTGTATTAAGATTGCATCTATTCTCAAAAGAAATGGAAGTTAGCCTTCGAGGCGCTACAAAAGATACATCCCTCAAATATCTCCGAGAGCGACGTCGCTGAGATGTAGTTAAAGATTAGCCAGAAATAAAGGCGAGAAGCAAAGGGAGATTAGTAGAGGGGAAAGAGGCCATTTTGGGTTGTTGTTTAAGATGTGGACGCAGATAATCTCTGCTTTAACGATGAAAAAAGACTCAACTGTTGCATCTCATTCATGTTTTTGCATTGACTGTGAAACAAAATCAGTTCTCTGTTCAAATTCAATTCAGCCTCTAAAAATGTGTTCAGACTGAACTAAAAGGGAATTTCTGAGGCAGCATGAAGTCAACGCAAAGATGCAAGTGGATGCTTACAGGAGCATATTTGCTTTGTGTAAAGCGAAGAAAAAGAAAGTAGAAAATGTTTCAACTTGAGTGAACAATTTGAGACGAGAAGAATATTAGAGCTGTCAGGAGAAAAATATCACACATTGTATGTAGCTAGCTAGCTACAGCTAATATCTATACAGTGGCTAGTACATTGGCTGTTTGGAGCAAGTAGATATGGACCGCAAATTGCAGTCTGAATACAGCTCTACTGATCATTAATCAATATCAATAATCAGAGACGTGAATATTACATGCCTGTATTAACGTGCAGTACCAGCAGGCGGCAACAAAGCCACGGACTTAGATTTGTCAACAAAACCTCTTAGTTAGGTTAAGGGTAAAACTTCATGTTTGGGCTTAAAATAAGTACATAAACTAAGAAAAACACGTACGGAAACAACGTAATGACAGTACAGAAAACATGTGACAAACGTCTCTAACGTAACTAAACAACACATGGGTCTCCTGCTTGAAAGTCCTATGTTTTTTGGACCTATCCACCTCCCCACCATAAGATGTCTTTGTCACTTTATATACTACATAACCAGCTCTAAAGTTAGACTTCCGTCACTCCAAAACACTGCAACTTCATGCAGGCGTGTAACATTCACGCCTCAGCGACACAAAGCGTGACACTAACAGGCTTTCTTCCGGTGGAAAGGCGAGTCTATTACACGCTTTGCCTTGAGACTGAGCTGGTAGTTACTGTATGTCCAACACTGAACAGCAGTTCTTCAGCTTTAAAGCAGCGCAGACAGTCCAGCTGTTGCTGTGTCCTGTTGGGTGTTGCAGACAGTACTGAGCTTTGCTGCAGCAACACAACAATGCTGAAGTTTTTTTGAAGAAAAGTCATGATCACAAACTACAGAATGTACAAAATGTCTGCAGCTCCCGCAACTCCAGCCGCACAGTGTGGTAAGCACCGCAGTTTGATCATTGCCGAATGATACGACATGAGAAGTCAGAATTGATCTATTTTCTAAGTAACTTATTTTAAATAATTCTCCACCCAAAACGTAGGAAATGTCACTTTTAATGCAAGAATTTCACACAAACGTATCAGTTATTATTTAATCTCTCTCTGCCTTTGATGATTGTGATTATTATAAGTTCTATCCCCGTAGTCTGTACTTTATATTTGACTTTCTTTGTTTGCAGAAACTATGAAAGCTCCAGAGCTGATAGATTTCAGCTGTGTTACAGCGAATACACGCTGGGCTTGTTTGTAACTCATGTGAGGGAACTTCAATGATAACCCACCTGAGAGCTACCACCCCCGTCTCTGCCTTTGTTGAACACTCCCAAGAGCCCTTCACTGAGAGGATTGTTCAACCTGGGCCGTTTTGTTTTTAATGTTTATTCAACAATATGCTTTATTCAAACATGGCAGAGTAGTTTGTGTTTTGTCTTATGGCAGTAAAAACAGTTTTTTTACATTCCCTTATGCATTAGTCTCCCTTTTTCAGAAGTCATATTATGATTATTACTGATCTAACAAATTGTTAAAGACCATAATTTAAGCTGTTTACATCCTTATGCTGATGTAACCTCTTTATAAATGCAGCAAGCATCAAAAGATTGCACTCGTCTTGTCCTGCCTTTAAACTAAAAGTATAATTTGTATTTGAATGGACTCCAAGTCTGAATCTGAAAGCCCTGCACAACTAAATATTTGCATGGGTAAAATTGCATTACCAAGTCATTAGGAGTCCAACAGCAGGTTTGCGCACCAGCCATGTTTTTCTTTTTACATAATGAAAAAAAGTAATGTAACAAGCAGTGAAATTTACAGAATAAAATGGACATTAGGTACACCTGTAAAAAAAAAAATGCAATCCAATACAATTGTTCATCTGCATGAATGATTGAATGCAGAATCTGTAGGCAACGGGACAAGATTTTGGTATCAGAAATGTTCTGGTTTCCGTTTGTGGTCGATACTACAAAGACTAAAAACGGGTTGCATGCAGGTAAACCAACCCGGTCTCACAGTAAGGCGTATAAATACCACGTCATTACACGGGCATTCTGCGTGTCATGAGAACTGATTTTAGCCTAAATACGCCACGCAAACGTCTACAGTTAGGTTTAGGCAATAAAAACACTTTATTAGGGTCAGGGAAAACATCATGATAAGGTTTAAAATAAGTACGTAAACTAAGTAAAACACGTACGGAAACAACGTAACACAACCATAGAAAACACCTCACAAACCACGTGACAAACCTCACTAACGTAACATACAGTGTTTTTTCTCGCTTTTTATACAAGGTCACTAACTCTTACCGTAGATGCGTTTACATTGCAGTCAGTGCAGGATACATGGTGTACAAATGACACGCGGAAATCAAGAGAGGCGTACTTATTGCACGCTAAACGCCTTGCGCATTATCGTAGCATTTATACGCCTTTTCGTGCAAACAGGCTGGGTAAACCGTTCGTGTGGAAAGCAAAAGAGGCCGAACGCATTGGCTGAAATGTAATTTCAGAACCCATCGGCGATGGTCTGACAATGATTTAGCTTTTTATTGGCTTTTGTTTTAAAAATGTATCTGCTTTCATACGCAGATATGTTTATAGATATTTATAGATATGTTTACATGTCCCCAGAAAGAAGAAATGGACTTGGGACAGGAAGTGACACAGACAGGGTGGGGAGGTTGTAAAGGTACTGAGGGACACACTAACACATTGTTGGTTTTGGTCTTTTCATGGGATAAGCTGACATTAACAAAAATATATATCACGCCTCATCCTTTAGGGAATACGATTAGCAAAGCACAATTTATGACTTTGTTCCATTACATCCCAAACACAAACTGCTAGATCCACTACCCAGAAGTAATTTCCCCTGTTATATGACATCATCAAATATAACTTTGACACCACAAAGAATTATGGGAGATTTAAGTAACAGCGAAGGTGTGGAGATTTAGTGCTGAAATTACTTTTCAGGACTATGAAGCTTTTACTTTATTTTTATATCACCGTATAGAGTATATTGGTCAATAAAAAATGTTCATTTGTACAAAATGTTTTTTACTACAACATGATGAGGTTTTATAGAGGAGAAAAGTGTCTGGCTGCAGTTTCCCTGCTGATTTTTGGCTCTTAAAAACGGCGGTGTTGTGGTAAAAATACTCTTCCTTTCATCCGCGTCATATGCAGCCAGTTCCTCTCTCATTTCCAAACACACACAGGTGTTACAGAAGGGTCTTTTTTGTCTCGCAAAACTGTAGTCTAAACAGGATGTGCGATTGAGGTTCCTCCACTTTATTGCTGGAGATAAAGATAATGTATTTCACTCCCACCTCCTACGTGGCGCTGCAGCGACACAGAGCCCAGAGGCGTACATGGACACAGGTCAAGTACATCCCACTCAGCGTCGCTCCCTCTTGGGCGACGAGTTGATCTGGCAGAACACGACGCGGCAGGTGGCTCGCATACCAGAGATCCTCATTTAGCAGAAACATGTAAAAGGATGCTCCTCTCCAAGTGGGAGTGGTTGCGTGTTTGTTATGTGTGCACTTGTGTAGGCGGGCGTGCAAAATCACTGGGTGTTTGCAATTGCTGGAAAACAGGACTATTTACTTGCCTGTCAGTCTTCAAGGAGGAAAGCTGCTTTATTTCTGTCATCATGGACAGGAAGTCAGGTGCATATGTTCGTTTATATTGTATTTATTCATTTTTTAATGGGATTATCAATAAAAGTAACAATGAATAAACAAAAATGTTGCATATTTCTAAATCTGTATGCACATAACACACGGTTGGTATGAGCTTATCTTACAGCATTAAGGAGTTGAATTGTTTTGTTGCATTACACCATTAATATGCAAATCTATGCAGCTACAAATTCCACAATCTAATTGGATTATTTTGTCATTAGGGGAATCTGTGGTGTGAAAAGAAATTAAAAGGTTTGTGCGTGGATTCCTCTTGAGTTATTGTGATAGATGACATCAGGTGTAAAGCATTTTGGACACGTTTGTTTATACATGTAATATGAGGGGAATCCTAAATATCCAAGTTTTCCACAAAACAGTTGTGGCTTTGGATGACAGATTGACATTCCAAATGTATATATTTTGTATATATTATTAAGTTTTCTGGATGGAGACCCAGGGGTATAGACCCAGAACATGCTGGAGGGATTATGATGTATACAGTATATCTCATGTGACTTGGAAATGTGTCGGGATCCCTCAGGAGAAGCTGGAGTTTGTAGCTGGCTAGTCTGCTGACACAGTGATCTGGCTCCAGATAAGCACATAGACTGTATATAAGAAGTGGACATAGTCACCGTGATGTCACCCATTGGTTTGTGGACTACAGTTTTGAAGCCTCGAGTTCGGCATTTTGGCCGTCACCATCTTGTTTTTTTGCATCCAGAAGTGACACAAGAGGGTGGAGCTAAGTACAGCCGAGCGCTGAATAAGACTTTTTCAGGCGACAAAAGACTGGACAACGCCGTGGTAGCGACCTGTCAATCACAAGGTAGCCACGCCCTAAAGCATCCCCTGCTTTATGGTCTATTTGACTCTAAATGGGACCATAATTTACTAAATGAACATCATGCTGTATTGAAGAAGACTTGAAACTAGCGATTGAGACCATAAACTCATGTTTACAATGTTTACTGAGGTAATAAATCAAGTGAGAAGTAGGCTCATTTTATCATAGACTTCTATACAACCAGAGGAGTCGCCCCCTGCTGGCTGTTAGAAAGAATGCAGGTTTAAGGCACTTCAGCATTGGCTTCACTTTACAGACCTGGAGGTTCAAATCAGTCACAAAAACACAAATATAGAAATCTCTCATGTAAAATAATAAAAACGGTTTGAACTTTGGTGGGAAATTGTGTGTTTATATAGGAGCCCTTCATTCATAGTAAGAAGCTCATTGAGAAATGGGTTTTGTGGGGTCATGTTGCTTTTCTGGAGTTATTTTTGGAGCATTTTTTTTCCTTTATTAAATGAGATATGGTAGAGATACACAGGCTGTCTCTTGGACTTGAAGCAGGGATTTTGCAATTACATGGTCAGCATCCTAAACCCTTAGGCTAGTGTTTTTTGTTTTGTTTGACATATTCCCACAGCTGGACGCAAACTAAAATGGGCTTTTAAAATACACAAAACTCAAAAATTACACACAGAACAGCGCAAAAAAAAATAAAAATTAGTTTCTTAAGATCAATCAATTAATTTCTTAAGATCTTATCGGCTTCCTGTCCAAAATATTTCTTACACATTTCATCTTAGCTGCTTGTGACCAAGTAGTTACAAAATAACTTCAATGTGAAAAGATCATTGATTGCATAAAACTTATTGCCCAATAAAATGATAAATAGTCTCTAAGGAGTCATATATATAAGTCTGTTTTTGCAACCCTGCTGACCATTTTAACATCTCTAATTGTGGGTGACAATCTAACATAAGACTGAGAGATTTTACTTCCAAAACTTGTTCAATGCTCATTAATCTTTGAATTTAACTTATTAACTTCTGACAAGGTCAAAGCCTTGGAGGAAAAGAAAACTAGTGGTGCATATTGGCAAATAAAACTGTAATTAGTCAAATTACCACAAAGTAATTGCCACACAGACAAACTGGGGCCATGAAGGGTCTGGGGCCCCGGGGCTTTGGTCGGTTCGTAGGCCTAATCCAGCCTTTGTACTGTATACATTATTGTGCTCATGGTGTATATTCCTTAAAGAGTAAATTCACACTGGATTGAACAGCAGTGTCTCACCGTCCACTAGCATCACTGATGAGTGTAGTTGGGTGTGTTCAGAAGTGTGCTTTGTGACACCTATAACCCCTTCAACGGTGATGCATTGCGTAAGAATGAAGTATGCCGATGACATACAGATGGATCAGTGTGTAAGAAAGTCCACTGATGGCGGTTGTTAATTTACGCTAGCTACGTTGTTACGCAACGTTGAGTAAGCAAGTCCGCTGATGGCGGTTGTTGTTTATTCACGGAGGCTACGTTCTTCCGCTCGTTACGTAACATTGCGTAAGAAAGTCTGCTGATGGCGGTTGTTGTTTATTTATGCTAGGTACTTTGTAACGTTTGTAATGTAACGCTGTGTAAGAAAGTTTGCTAATGGCGGTTGCTTTTTTTTAATGCTAGCTACGTTGTTACACTTGTTACGTAAGGTTGTGTAAGAAAATCCGCTGATGCCAGTTGTTGTTTATTTTCAATTATTTAGCAATGTTGTTACGTTATTATTATAGACATTACCTTACCTAACCTTACGTTTTGTTGCCTGAACCTAACTGATCATTTCACAACGTTAACCATGTGGCATTGTGCGTTTCTACAAGCGTGATACGAGGCTGATATGACACTTATGGAAATTAAATTTATAAAATGTATTTTTGGTTCAGAAACGTCCACATTCAATGTATCCTGTGGTTTGCAGAAACATACAATGCCAACATTTTTTTCTGGTGACTAGATTGTTTGAATTCTACTTAAAATCCATTATTATCATACATACATCATTTTGCATTACTCTGGCAAACACAGCTCCAACTCAGATCAAATTGTCAGAAACTGACTGGTAGGCACAAGAAGCAGTGTGCAGCTGAATTTGTACAAAGCGCATACCACAAAATATCACTGGATGGATTGAAACTAGACTAACTGATGTGGAAAACAGATCTTAATGGTTGCCATTTGCTTATTTACAATTGCTGGCTTCTTTGCAAAAGATAAGGGATTGTTTTAGTGCCACTCATTAGCTTCTCCCCACAGACAAAAACGTATCAAATTGAGCGAGATTTCAGTTCCTAATTAATTCAGGCTTAGCCGATAATGTGTTTCTGTGGCCTTATGCTGTAGCTGTTATGAGATGCTGCATTCATACTTCTTGTTTGTTACTTTTGCTTACATATCACAGTGGTGGTGTGATATAATGAAGCTTGTCAATACATACACAACTGTATTACTCTCATATGGAAATGTACCTTGTTCCTGTGACTACAGCTTTCACTGCAGCAGTTTTGTCTCTGCAACAATTCTTTCAGTCATTAAATTTCAATTTCATGTTTTCATACTAATCAAACCTTTCTCTCGAGGTAAAAGCAATTTCCGGGAGTCCAGGAGGCTTTTATGTTCTCTGTTTCTCATGTAGAACCATTCAAGGCTTTGTTGGAAAATACAGTTTCAAGCAATCATGTGCTTCAGTGTCCTTTTCTAACAAAACTGGTCAATCTCACCTCTGCATATACTGCGTGTGTGCCACATGCAGTATATGCAGCAACGGCACTTGGAAATGAGCCACCTTTATTCAAGGTATACGTACAAAGTCGACACCTGGCAATTACTCATTTCAATCAGATTTGCTATTTAAGTTGAAGCCCGAAAGCACAGTCCAACCACCCACACACCTGCTGTCATCGCCTGGGAGCCAACAGATCTGTTTTCCCATGTGCAAAATGTATCGCTTGGTTATGTTTTGCTTCAAACAAGGTGAAACCAGACGCAGGAGATAATAGGATTTATTTTTTCTGTTATCTTTGGGTGTTCCTTTTTGCAATTATTGATGAAATTTTGGGTAAATTTGGTAAATGACGACTCACCATGTCAAGGCGAGGCGAGTGTCGAGTGCGCAGGTAAAATGATATCTAAATCTAAATTTAAATGATATTTAAATGATAAAATGAACCTTGCGTCCATGAAAAGAACTGACTTGCGTGTTAAAAAGGTGTTAAACCACTTCAAATACTAGCCACTTTGTGCCAAAATCCAACAGCTTTTTACAGAAGTGACGATAATTACAAGGTGTTTAAACCCGCATGTGAATCAAAGTGTATGCACACAGAGCACACACCAGCCTGTAACCCAGTCCAGATGGCATACAGTAGAGTACAGTATGCATAAATACGCTTTTCCCGCTGGGACTTTGAAGAAACTTGACATTTGCCTCGCTTTAGTGCCTCTGTGGGTTGCACTGCACCTCTAATCCAGCCTGCCAGTTTTTTAAAAAATGTCCTCTCTCTGAGCTCTCTTTCGTCTCTCCCCCCAGCTTTTGAGCAATGATGCACCTTGGAAATAATCTTTTAAGAAAAAAGATTGTTTGTGTGCATACATTGAGAGCAAGCAGAGCTATTTGTTATAGGTGCAGCGCGGAGTAATATATCCAAAAGGGACAGTTTTATAGGAGTGTTAATGTTTGCGTGTCTACCTTGATGCGTGGTTGTTTGTGGACCTGGAGAACTGCAAACACACAGTCTAGATAAAGCAAACAAACAGTGTATATGCACAGGTGCTATATACTGAAACAGACATTTTCTAGCTCTGCTTCAAAGGAAAGATTATTTATTTGGATATGTACCGTAGAGGAGAACGGGGTTGATTGTCACATTCATAGAGAGGTGAAGTCCCGCCCCTTATCAGCTCTTATCTCATCTCTTATCAGCTATGATACAATATAGAATTTATAAACAAATTATTTCATATTCATTCAGATTCAAATTAACGTAAAAAGTGTGAGGACCAACCCCGTTCACCCCGTCACTTGCTGCGTGCATGTACCTTGATGGCAGAGGTGGCAATCTGGAGGTGGTGCAGTCGTCTCAGGGTGCTCTCTCGATCCGTGAAGTAGGAAGCGGCCAGCTGATGGAGCAGCTCCAGAGACACCACTGAGCTGTTGCTGCTACCCTCCGACTTCTTATTCAGCTTCTGCTTGTCCAGGAAAATGGTCAAAGACTCCTCTCCTGTGGGTCAATAATCAATCAATACATCCGGTCAGTTTTTAAGACACCTAAACTCTATTTTCTACGATTATCTTATTGAAAAAAATTACAAATTTCCTTTTTAATCTAATTGAATAAAGTATTGAATCCTCTCGTTAACGTGCTCACAAAGGGAAAATTACTGAAGGGTCACTTCCATTATAACCGTTTACCGTTGCCATTATCCTTGATAGGAGCCGAAGTGACATTATGCTTCCGAATTTGACATTTCTTTGGCCGGCCTAAACTGTCACACTGTGGTTTTGTGGTTTGTCTGCTGTGATGCACATCATTTGCTTTGCCTATATGCTCACTTTTATCAGATTTTATTATAGAACTATTAACACAGCCATACAACAGTAGGTTGTATTTTACCGTGTCCTCTAATGATGTTTCATAACATGCTTGTGGCTAATTGACAAGAGGAATTAACTGGAGACCCTCTCTTTTTTTTTTTACACGGATACAGGTACAAATATGAAGTTTATTTTGTTCTATGAAATCAAAATAAAGATTTAAAAGACAATGAGTCATGTCTTAAAATAGCAATAATCTATCACCAAGTGTTTCCAAGTGTTGCTGATCAATGCCAGTCACTCCTCTATTACCTAAATAAATGCTAACATTTCAAAATTCCTAAAATGTCAGGCATAGCTCTGTATTTACTGAAAATGCTCCAAAATCCTATACTTACTTACCTACTTACTTACTATAGAGTAAACTGCTGTTTTGTAGTTATAGGGAGTAGCCTACTGACTGTCGTGGGCAGTGAGTTTGAGAAGCAAATTAGCTAAAAGATGCTAAAATGATCAATGAGTTAGAGTTAGTTATTATTACCAAGCTTCATTCCTTCCCCAATATTAACTTATTTTTGACAATTTAATTTTTTTCAGTCATCAAGTCAATTTATTCACTTCCAAACTGCAAAATATACTTCACAGCTCAATATAACCATGATGAGAGAGCCATAAAAAGCAAGCAAGGAAGAGATAAAAGAAGAACAAAAGCACAAAAAAAAAAAACTGAGATTGGTTATGTGTGCATCCGCTCAGCCACAGTCTAATCAGTATGCAGACTGGCTCAGCCCATTTAGTCGAGGCTGTTAATTACATATAGAATCCAACTATCTGTCTGCCACTGCATTCATCTCTGCTCCGTCTCCCACACTGATGCTCCAGTGAATACATCCAGTGATAAGTGGGCGCCAGAGTTAGGTGGCTGGGGATGCAAACCTAACATATCAGAGGGATTGTTAGGAGACTGTGTGAAAGCAGGACTTGTCTTCTATGTGGTCTGTGTGTGAATGGGAATTAGAAGCCAACGTGGCCTGTTTTAGAAGATGTATGGGAGACACCGGCTTCAGCTTATAGTGTTTTGTCCTAATTTAACCCTCTGAGACCCGACTTCACTGTCTTTCAGAGGCTGCAGCAGGATCAGTTTTAGAGCTAGAATGAAGGTACAGATATTATATGAAACTACAAAACCAAAGGAATCCACGTCATACTAGCTTATCGGGAAGGAGGCTAATTAACGCTCCAAAGTTGGGCTAAATTTTAGTGAGAAAAAACTGGCATGGCCATTTTCAAAGGGGTCCCTTGACCTCCTTGACCTTGAGTTTTGGGTGTATTTGAATATTTCTGCATACTGGGGTCCCTAAACAGTCTTGGAATTAAATAAATTGTGTATCACTGTAAAGCTGAGACTGTTGTGGACCCAATGAGCCAAACTGTATGCATATATGATGATGTTAGTCCTCATAGTAGCGATTTCATTGTAGTTTTTCTATGGTGTTCCTCAATGTCTTGTTGTCTTAATGTGGTATCTTGGAGGGATTATTGATAATTTTCTATCAATTCTCGGGTGGTAAAAAAAATTGTGAAATTTAGAACCAAATCTGTGTAATATCAACCCCAAAATTGCTGCAACAACTTATGAGACATAACAACGCATGGGGATGACCATCATATACTTCTATCATAATGCTCTAAACCCTTATACACTTTTACAATTTATTTGTTTTCTCTATTTCTTTTAAATGACTAGAACAATTTGAAACAAGTGCTGAGCAGCATCTCATATTAATCTTCAGGTTCCCGGCTTTCATATGATGTACACCACTTCTATGAGACATCTACTGTTGACCTGCTATCTCCCCCTAAAGACCCCCTGTACCCCCCTAAAAAAGACAAAAACGGGTCTATAGTGGATCTCAGAGGGTTAAAGCCCACTATATCTCCTAGTTTAAGGCCCATTATATCTCTTATATGTGAGTAAGTATCCCCTAGGATTTTATAATTCCACTGTAGGGTTTTACTGACTATACCCTGGCCTTGTAAATCTCCTTGATGAAATGAATGCTTAGATGCTGAGATGTTTATACTCGCTATCAATTGTCTACAAGTCCCTTTATAAAAAAAACAGCCCACTGTAAAAATGCACTCGTATATCTGGGCTGCTACGAGATGACCGGGATCAGCAGTGTATCAATACTGTATCATGAGGTCGGCACTTTGAACGCAACACAGGTCTCAGTCCTGTTTTGTGAGGGGCACGCGATCGATAGCGCTTGCGATTCTGTTTTGTGAGTTACTCCTCTCCTCGGAGAAGGAGGGTAAAAAGAAATCCAATAAAAAGAGACATATGCTGAGAAACGGGTCAATTTAATCCCTCCCCTGCTTTGTAAGGCTCTTGTAGCTGCACGCAATGTTCATCAGAGGGTTGGATGAGTGAAAAATTACTGTGGAAAACAACCTTGGTTGAATGCTGCAGCTGCAGGTGTTGTATTGTAGCCGTTTCTGCTTTTCACTTGACATTTTTCCTTGAAAATAAAACAGCAGGCACATAGATCCTACACCTCTGCAGCGCTACTCTAACACGAGCTATAACTCCCTCTGAGACCTTCGAATGAGTAGCTCCTCTATTTTTGGTGTGTCCCGACATTTCCTAACCCGAGAATAAAGGCGAGTGTGTCACCTTACCTCCCAGGGTAGCAGTGACTAGGAAGTGGGTCCCGTACTTCTTGATGAGGTTCTCGTTGATTTGCTGCAGGGTTGGCCGTCGCCCCAGTAACCGCAGGTTGCGTAGGAACTCTGGCGCTAAGGGCAATGGAGCTTTGAGGAAATCTCTCTTCTCTGTTGCCAGGCTGTTCACCTTCCAGTGGCTGAACTCCCTGAAATTATGAATACATTAAAAGGTGAATACACGCTCAGTTCAAATCTCATTTATGAAGGAGGGCTTAACGTCACATATAGACACATTCACATGCAAAAAGAAGCTGATAAGGTACTTCAGTGGGCTGGAATATAAAGGAGGTTAAAGGTGCTAAATATTCGTCCAATTGATTGTGACTCAAATTGTCAGAAATCTATGACCCATATTTCCCTTATACCCTGTTGATGTATGCCATGAAATTAGTGGGCCCATTTACTCTTTTACTCATTTGCAGTGTGTCGTATTCAAATCCATATGTCCTCATATGCATCTCTGTTAGTCGCAATCTATCTTGGTTTTACATGCAAATCGAGGTCGGCCCCGCTCCAGCCCAAAGGGGAGCAGTTTAGTTTAGTTTAGTTTATTAAGATCCCCATTAGCTACAGCATTGCAGCAGCTATTCTTCCTGGAGTCCACAAACACACTTACAATGTGACAGTGCAAGAATAAACAGGACAAGACTAAAACTCAGACACTGAATAACCTAATTTAACATTACACAATAAAACAGCTACGACTAAAACACCTGGGGGAGTGAGACCGGGTTGATACAGAATAACTTAACATATTATTACAGAAAAAAACAGCACAAGACTAAAACACACACACAGACAACACATTCTCACTCCCAACTCGTCGAATACAAGTACTTGGCGTCACTTTATTTTCGGCATCAAAACCACTAAAGTTACATTTATACTGCATTAAAAAAATAACTGCATGTGATTTTCATAACATGGGCATGTCTGTAAAGGGGAGACTCGTTTGTACCCATAGAACCCATTTTCAGGATTACAACATACACAGAGGGAGACGACTTCATTCTCTGCTCAGGTAGACATTACATCTCTATATCTTTACATAGCTAATAGTTGTTTTGCGGTGCCGCCGATGAACAATTAGTCTACAACGATGCACGGTGTCGACTTGCGGTTCGATGAGTCGACTATTCTGTTAAACCTCCAGTAGCTGATTATCATTTCACTTCACTCCTGCCACAGCGGGAACCTCAGGTATGTGGAGATTATGCAAATACCAGCAGAAAAGTACAGATCCACCTCATCTGCATAAATTTGCTGGCAAAACAAGAGGCGTTGAATATTAGCACACATTATGTATGCATTCTCTCTAAACAAAATACCAGCAGTGACACAGTGTTTCCCCATGAGTACTCTCCCTCTCACACACACACACACACACACACACTCGGGAACATACACAGAGGGAGGTGCATATACTGTATCATTGTCTCAGTTTCTCACTGGCTGCTCTTCCAGTGCCTTTTTGTGGTCAATAGTTTACTATTACCGACAACACGATACTGTAATTATGCTGTTGACTGCATTATGACAAAACTATGAAACACACAATAGGCCGAGTCCCTTAATAATACACAAAAGATATGCATAGGGTCATTCGGATGGCACCACTGTGAAGACAGCAACGGGCTGTAATTAGTTTGTAGTTGCTGCGTTGCATATTAGTCTTCAAAGGAAGGCTCAGATTTGTAACCATTTAGCACAAACCATGACAAAGCATTCCTCAGAAGGAATGGCCCCAGGAGCATATGGTCAAACTAGTGCTTCATTAGGAGGTTCATTCTCACATAATGCACCAATTAATGTCTGTAGGCTGGTCACAGTCACAGTGCAATTTGTACAAGCTATCATTAACTCTGGCCACATTGTTTTTTTTTCATGAAAACAGTGCAACGCGGGGATGCTGAGTCTGAGGGAACGGCTCGGAGCTGCAAGCACAATGTGTAAAAGACAATAAGACTGAAAACATGGGAAGCTGGAGCAAACTTTGCCTTCTCAATGTCTATCTGTTTGTTCCTCCGCAGTGTGTAGCCATTAGTTTATCATCTCACATACTGTAAATATCTATTTAGATTATTATCAATGAGGAAAAAAGAGTGTTAACCAGGACCAGTGCAGGAAGGAGTAGCCTACTCAGATTTCAATTAAAGTGGTGATACCACAATGTAACACATTATTTTTAGGGCTGTCAATCCATTAAAATATTTAATCACGATTAATCTCACATTTATCTGTTCAAAATGTACCTTAAAGGCAGATTTGTCAAGTATTTAATACTCTTATCAACATGGGAGTCTGCAGGTATTAATTTGTGTTCTTGCGACTACCCTACACAACTTTTGAACAAACAATGGTAGTGGACACATCTGGGGAGGATGCGTCATTGAAAATACATACAGTATATATATGTTACTGTAATGGACCAAAAGGAAAATGCTACTGACCCATGGTCCATTTTCTTTTAAATAGAACAATGAAAAGTATCATACACACACACAAAGTACTATGATTGCAAGTGCACATTCCTGGATTACTTTGCAACGGCTTAATTCCACTGTTTACCCTTCAATCACTGTGAGGGATGATAAAATGATTGACTTTGTGATAACTTTGTGATAATACCCTGCCAGTATTATAAACTGCTGAGCAGTATTTTTTGTGTTGGATAAGCCTTCAAACGCACGCATCTGTTACTCAAACTGCACTTCCTGGATCATATTTCATCGTCTCACATGTACTTGAAACACAATCCAACCAGCAGCACAGCCGTTTTTTTTAACCTAGTGTGTTTTAGGACTGAATGCTCAGTAACAATAAAAAAGTATTTCCCAGTGTGGTTAAACAAAGCATTATTATTATTTTTAAAACTCCCTTCACTGAGGGAAACTTGCCCTTTCCTGCTTATTATTATTTTACATGTTCGAAATAAAATTTGAAAAATGAAAAAAAAAAAAAAAAAATGAAATAACAACATAATAATCTTAGGGAAGCCCTGAGAGGCAAATGAAAAACAATTCTAGTAATCCATTTTCAAGTCTGATCTAAATTATTTTCCATCCTGTGTTTATGACTTAAGAGCAGGTGGAAAAAAATAAAAGTTTGGCAGGATAATCTTTTTAAGTTCCTTAAATAATTTTTTTATCTGTGAAAACAGGTGAAGTTGGTTAAGTTACGTCAAACCGGAAGTGGTTATGCCGCACCGGAAGTGACGTAACTTAAGTAGGGAAGTTCCGTGACAAAACCTACTTAGTTAGCTTTAGGAAAAGTTTGTGGTTTGGGTTAAATTATCACCAAAAGTAGCATAACTTAAGTACGTAAGTTACTTGACAAATAATTCAACATTGACTTCTGAGTTCACACGGGACACAAACTCTGGTCTGCTGTGCGAAAGTCCGGTGTATTTTGAAACATCCATCCACCCCGACCTCCTCCCCTGCTCTTCATACTTTCTTATTCACAATTACATACAAATTGATTTTGTGGGATATATATACGAATCACAGTGCATTTACTTTTCGTAGGTATAGCTACGAACGGTGTATAAGAACAACCTGAATACATAAATGACTTGCGTAACCAAATGATGCTATATGTTCCCTCTTTCTTTTTTTTCTTTTTTAGTTGCTCTTCATTGGTTGCTTTAATATGACTCACTCATGTTCAAGGCAGTGGAGAAGACTTGACGCTATCTTATGAATACACCCACTCCTGCCATATGAGTAATAACTGTGATATTTTTCAGGGGCACCTACTCCATCTACAGTTTAATGCACTTTTCTTCTACCTGCCAGTATACCCTTTTATTACAGTCAATCCAAGAAATCTCACTCTATCCAGGCAGATAACTCTATCATCTCTCACTTTTCGCTGCATGAGCGTAGCACAGCTGCATGCTCTTTATTGCTGCGTTATCCTTCACAGCAACCATGCTTCATGATGATTGCTGCAAACATACGCCGGCTTTGTTTTCACACTGCCCGCATTCACATTACACAGGTTGGACACAATAGCAGGAAAATGAATACCATCAATTGCAGAATCCAAAGCAATGGCTCTGAAAGAAATACAACCTTTGTGAAGTGCATGCTGTTCATTTTTCTTTGAGACTGTCAGTGAAAAAAATGTTTGGTGGGAGTTTTTAGCAATGTTTGCATTTGACTGCATTAAAATGAAACCAACGATGTTTAGTTGTCTTTGTGTTCGTAGTTATTTTAACCCAAAACACAATGTTTTTCCTTAAACTTAACCGTGTTCTTTGTTGCCTAAACCTGAAGAACTTGTAGTTTTGTTGCCTAAACCTAAAGAAGCCTTTTTGTTTGTGTTCAAAACGTGATGTTTCATTCAGTTTTACAACATGTTAGAATGTGTTGCTTTTAAGGTTCACTTTTACAGCGTAGTAGGCCCCTAATGACCCACATCTATGGTGCTTATAGCGACTGATAACGCCTATTTAATGGCCTGATATCAGTCGAATCGGGTGTCTGAAAGAAGACATGTTATGGAGGAAAAACTGCCCGAAATCTCAAAATTGACAAGGAAAAAACATTATTTTTTCATGCACTGAAGTGTCTCCCCTCAAAATGTACAAAATGTAAAATATTTTGATCACAGATACGTGACCATGGTGCAGTATACGTGCTTTAATCCTCTCGAACTAGTTATGAAATTGCAGAGTATTATTCTACCTTAATTATTGTGGTTATTTAGTGCAAAGCACAACACCATCATCTTCACCACCTACTCCATCTGTTGTTCAGAGACTCGAGTGATTATAAAAGCACCAATATATTTATCATTTCACTGACTCAACATCTCATCCTACACTATCTGTCCTACTTTAGTCTGTACAAAACACCAAGCAAACAGCATGAGAGACAAGACCAACAAAGTCAAATAAATGAAATTACATTTACAGGCTTTTACAACTTTAAGTGAAACAAAAAGACCAAAGTCATTTCAACTCAAGAACAAATATAACTATTCTAATTCCAGCAGCAGTTACATGACGAATATCCCAAACAAAAGGTCAATCTCATTTGAATGCGGCGAACTATAACAATTAGTCTGCAGCTATCACATGCATCAGCAGGCATTAGTTTTAGCTTAGTATTTAGTCCGGCGAGTCACAGGATGGCGGCCAGTAGTTGCACACTGATTAAGCGGAGCTGATTTAGACTGATGTGTTTTCTGAGCTGCTCCACAGTGACTGAGCACGGGGGAGGGAGAGCTGACGGCGACGGGCCGAAACGCAAAGAAGAGCAGTGCATCATTTATTTTTCTCCTCGCTTCGCTCTTGAAGAGTTAACGGTGAGACTGTTGGCTGACTATTTTGGCTAATGATGATAGATGGTGTTAATTAAAAGGTTTTAGCACCGCGCTGATTGCACCTGCAGTTCCGGCACTAGGTTTCACTGAAGCAGAGTGAACTTTTTTTTTTTTATTTTCTGTTTTTTTTTTTTAAACAAGAAAAAAAGGAAAAGAAAATTCTGCCCATGCAGAAATTTCCCTTGGATGTTCCTACTGGCAGCATGTTGGAAAATAACACCTGGATGTTATTAGCTGTCAGATTCAGAGAGAGCAACGGACAGCTCTCAGGGTGAATGTATTTACCAAATACTTCACATCAGGGCAGCTGTGAGGGGATGGAAACCTCTGAAAGGGATTCCTCTGGCCACAGAAGAGTGGGAGAAAAAGTTTTACTGTATGTGTGCAAACACTGATTAGATGTTCCCTTACATATGTCATTACAGTTTATCACGTTACTTCAATCTATGTAACACTGGGCCTCATTTTTGAAACATTCATATGTACAGATTTGAACTTTTGCTTAGATATTAGTGAACTAACTTTAGTTTGAGTGTTTTCTTATTTTCAAAATATTCAAAGCTTTGTACTAAATTTGTTTGGCTGTCAAAGTTAACATGATAATGCACATTCGTTTTAATGCCACTAATCTATTTAACGCATTAATGCGACTTGCGATTTTTAGGTTGTAGCGGGCTCAGTTTTAATGCTAGAGTGAAGATACTGATATCCTATGAAACTAGAAAATTTGAATGTTTTTGACTTAAAACTATGCCATTTTACATCATATTGGACCATTATTATTACAAGTTAAACGATTATTTTATTATTTACACATATCTATTTACACAGCCTTCATCAGAACATTTTATTCATCTGGAAATGTTTGCCCTAAAAGAGCAGATTCAGATATCGTTTAAATAATGTTTCATTAATTGTATTTGTTCACAAATATAAAAAAGTTACGACGAACAGTTCACGAATTATTTTATAAAGAGGACATGACCTTTTGTATTCATAAATTACAGCATCCTCGTTCTCACTCCCCACCCTCCCCTGTGCCGTGTGTCGGCTCGTCCAGATGCTCCCCACATAGTTTTTATGTTCAAACGGTTTGTGAGGCGCGGCGCAAATACGCTGGCGTTGCGCCGTTATGAATCTTCCAGAGAACCTGATATGGAGATGCAGAGAACAGTACCGGCAGCTTGTGAGAAGTGCCGGTACGCAAGAAAAAGTCACGGTGTGCTAAGGAGTGAAATGTCGAAGTGCCGGTACTCATCATTATCATTTCATTATTGTTAAATTTAAGAGATAATCTGGTTTTCAACTGGGTAGAAAAGTAAATGAGGTTGAGATTTCCATAAAAAAGTAGGAGACAAAGACAGAGAGAGAAGTGAGAGAACTGCAAGTTCAGCTATGCACTTCTGCACTCCACCCCACAGTACACCACAAGCCTATTTGTTCTGAGCTTTGAGTCATGATGAGAGGTTTGTGGTGTTGAAAGTGAACAGAGCAGAAACTTTATAATGAGCAGTTTCACCTGAATCAGGTACAGTCTCACCTGTTAATAAGGAGTGCATGGCCCACATACTATTTCTGACTAGTTGGCGGTTGATGGAGTGCACAACCTTCAAGTTTTCTCTATGAAAATTGTACTTCACTGACGCTCACAGCCAATCCTCCATGGAAATGAGCCTTGATCCACGAGAAGGAGGGCTGATACTTTCTAACCAATTCATTCAAGTGTTTTTGTCATGTTCAGGGGAACCTGGTTACTGCAGCGGAGAGGATACAAAAAAATACAATAAGTAGGAAGTGACAAGGACACTATTGCAAGTAATTACAACAGCCTAACATACTGATACAAAAAATACTAGGTGTTTTTCTTCTGAGATTCTTTTTTATCAACCTAAACCCACAGTAATCTGGGATGCTTGCTGCTGTCTCCTTGTCCTGATTTTACTCTTTTCGTGCAATGTTTATCACTGAGAACAGGCTGTTCTCATTCACTGTTCGTACTTATACCTACGAAAAGTAATGCACCGTAATTTTTGTATAACTCACGTAATCGTCAGCCAGGACATGCAGGGCTGACACTCTAAAGAAGTCTGGTGACGTAGTATAAAGAGCGACAAGGTCCACATTGGGATGAGGTTGGGGTGGATGCACTGTAATTCGTATATATATCAAGAAATCAATTCAAATGTAATCCTATTGATTGTGTACATGGAAGTATAAAGAACGTCAAAAGCAGTCAAAAAACATTGGAGTTTCACCCAGGAGACCGGTGTTTGTGTGAAACCAGAAGTCAACGTTGATTTATTTGTCATGTAACTTCCGTACTTAAATTACGTCACTTCCGGTGTTATGCTAACCCAAACCAAGATCTTTTCCTAAACCAAGAAGTAACTTCCGACTTTAAGTTACGCCACTTCCGTCGGGGCGAACAACACGTTCTCATCTCACCTCGTCACATACTGATGCTTTGTCAGACCCCTCTGCGTCACTTTTTGCTCGCAGTAAACGGGAATGAGATTGGACTGGGCGTAACCACTTCCAGTGTCAACATCAGATATTCAGAAACATGCAAATAAAGCACAAATGTAGATGATTGTCCCTCCATATTTGGGTATTTTTCCCCCAAAGCGCCCTCCTACCCAACCCTCACCCATTGCAGATGCAAAAAGGATAAAGAACAAAAAACAAAATTAAATTTAAAAAAAGAGAAGAAAAGAAATAATAAATAAAGTACACATTGAGAGTAATAATAATTATAGGATAAATCCCAAACTACAGGTAAAATGGGCTGATAAACCTTACATCAAATACCCAATGCTTCAAACAAGATGCATTCAGTCGTCTCATACACTGAAAAAAAATGGTACATTGGATCAACTTAAAAAAAAAAATCTAATTTGTTACAGCTACATTTATTAGTTTTTCTCAAATTGTATTCATGATTTGATTGAAACCGTAAATTATGATTTAATATCAATCAAAATATTTGTTTGGCTAAAGTCAAATATGTTCATTCACTCAAAATAAAAACATTATTCATTATGAAGACCATAGCATTTTTTACTTTGTTAAAACTTAATTTTTCATTTTGGAAAGACCTAATATTTACTATTACATCCAAGAATAGATTTTACTTTTGAATAAAATAATTAAAACACTCTCATTTTGTTACGGGCAATTTTATTAACTTTTCTCAAGTCAAATTTCTGATTCAGTACAAACTATAATTTTAAATTACACCTTAATCAATACATTTTCTTTAGACGCAAGCCAAAACGTTACTTAATGTGTGTCAATATAATAACAGTTTTTGCTTTTTTACAACTTAAATTTTACCATAAACAAAACCTAAATTTGCTATAATATAAAAGTAGAATTTCCACTTAAGATAAAATTAAAAACCTTTTTTTTACATTCGATGTTTAATTTAGTTTACTATAAATAAAGACAGGAATGTTTCTCTTCAGAAGACCTTAATGTTTATTGTGATCTTTTCAAAATATGCAACACCTTTTCTGTTATGTACTAAAAAAATTAAATGAAACCCACAATGAATTTTGCATCCAGTAAAGCAAGCAAGTATGTGTATTACAAGCTCAGTGACTTCAAGTACAAAGCACCATGGACAAATTAACTGTCAGTAGTCATTTCTGTTTACTTAATTGATTCAAACTTTATGATGTCATACAAATTAACTGATGGGGAGAAATACATCTCATATGTTTTAAGTCTATTAGTCAGCACCAATACACTATGTCCAATTGAAATTAAAACTTACTTTACCCTTTCGTTAAATGTTAAAAGTGTACCCAAATGATGCTGCTACGGTATATTCACACGTGGACAGCTGGTGGTCAAATTCATTATTATAGCTGCCATCAGAACCCTTTGTGTGTTGGTGCTTGCATAATTTTTCCCTGTTGACGAACAGCTCTTCAGTACTTCTTTGATGGTACAGTACATGACCTATTTTGATATGCTTTCCATCTGTCTGGAAGAAGCCTGATGGATTATGTCTTTTTAAGAGCTTGATGTCGCTATTTGAATCCCAGGTCTTCACAGATGTAGGAGCTGGTTTTAGTGCTAAAATGTGAAGTACTCTAAGATGAAAATATTCTTAACAGTAGGACTGACATACCCATACCCACTTTTTGGCACTCGTGTTCATGAATATAGCCACTAAACCTCTAAGTTGCCACATAACATTTGTCAAACTGTCACGTCAAACACTCAACCAATGGTTATTACTCCCATATGGTCTAAATAAATGAAGTTCTAGTGCTCTGCAACAAGAGCTTCTTTTACTTTTTGCCCAAGAGCCGAAGTCCAATCTCTTGTCCTGGGATCTGAGTTCATTAAAAACTCCCTCCTGTCTTTTGGGAGCCCACTAGAAATAGACCCTCCACCCAGCCTGGAGGGTGGAAGCCAGTGCATGATTTTTTAATGATGTCTGAGTCGCTCCCACCAGAGTCATTATACATCTCCAGAAAGGAATTAAACTGGAAGCTGACTGCAAGGGACCCCGGACGGGGATCCCAATATGGCAGCTAATGGGAGCTGTGACATGACGGGAAAGCTAAAGATTATTTTGTACACAAAAAGTATCACTTTACGATTGATTCAATAGTATTTTAAGGTAAAGTTTGTGGAGTAAGTTGGAGTTTATATTATGGAGGGGAAGTCAACCCAATTTAATGTAATTTTAAATTTGCACGGTGTGTCCTAAATCTGTACAAGACATCACCTGCCTACTTACGAGGCTGGCGTATCTAGGTTGAGTGTCTCTGTCAGCTATTTTTAAAATTTGTCATGCTTCAGCTGAATCTTGTTGGCTTAAGACACCACACTTTGTATAATATATGTCAATGACACTGCTGAGAATTGACATGATTGCAGCAAATTGGAGGAGCCATTTTTAGTTCTGGGCTTCATTAAGTGAAATGTATATAACTGTACGAGGCTTTTTAGTTGAAACTTTAATTCGAAGGTTGAGAAGTTGTTATTATAATCAAGTAATAATATTGATCTAATACACTTAAAATAATTTCAGAGGGAAATGTTTTATTTTTTATTCCACGATTCCATATTCCACTCTATTTACATAAAGTATATAATATATAGATTGCTCCAGGGATGATGTATTTTTGTAGCCCAACCAGGAAGTTAGCATCACCCTTGGTTCCCCCAACAAAAAGCCAATTTGATTTTTCCATTGGGTTTTGGATTATTGCAGAAAATAAGCTCTGTGGTAAACACATGTTTATGATACTTACACATTTTCTTCAGTAAGATAATCTCCACAAACAAACACAAGTTTTATGAGTAAGAAAGTAAGAAGTAAAAAGCTAACGTTAGGCTATAAACGAACTACACCACGGCCGCATGGGCGCGAGTATACACAACGAGGCTGTAAAGGTGGACGAGTCGGCGTGATGACGTTTAGTAGTCACATTTAGCCACTTGTTAGCAACCGCCTTTTTTAAGACACGTAGGGCTTCAAAATTCACGATTGGGATATTTACTGACTTAAATTATGTCGTAGAACAAAACCTTAAAATCTCTTCAGCTTGTGTTATCCACAGACCTTATTTCAGGCATCTTTTGACTTCCAGACGGGGGAACAGGAAGTGCTAAAATGCTAACTCATTTCCTGGTTTTAGGACTCATTCCTGCATCACTCTATTAGCATGTAACGTATGATGCAATATTACACATTAAAATTAAGCATCCCAAAGTATATATAGTAGTTAAAATGAGCTAAAATGATTTTGTAACGTAACTTCCGTACTTAAGTTACGACACTTCCGGAGTTATTTTAGCCCAAACCGCAATCTTTTCCTAAGCCTAACTAATTAGTTTTGTTGCCTAAACCTAACCAAGCCGATTTTTTCCTAAACCTATCTAAGTAGTTTTTTTGCCTAAGCCTAACCAAGCCGATCTTTTCCTAAACCTAACTAAGTATTTTTGTTGCCTAAACCTAACCAAGTCGATCTTTAACTAAACCTAACTAAACTGTTTTATTTTTAAAAGACTGGAGCAGAAATTGACACATGCATCGCGTGTTGCTGGACATTCGTAGCAAAAACCACAAAAAATATGTTGTTGAAAGTCAACATTAACATTACGAAAAAAAGGGAATTTCGTGTCTATTTACACAAATCAAATAGATTAAATTTTGTGACTATTTCACAAACGACCGTGAGACTGTGTTGACATTCTCATATCCAATAATATGCACTGGAATATGTTATGGTCACATACATGGATGTATTGGAGAACATATGCCCACATGTGTATCCTTTCTCCTTAAAAATATGCATGTGTTGTGTAGAGGAATAACGGATTTATCCAAGGATAAGTACGCTAACAACATAAACGAGTAGAACAATAACAAATTTCTCTCAAGCAGCTGAAGTGAAAGTTTCTTATTTTGGCTGAAAAGGCTTTTTTTCTAAAGAATTTAATAGAAAGAGTGCAGCGGTGTGGCCTTATACGCTGGCTTCATTTGTAGATTCATATTGAAACAATATAGACTTGACATGGTGTTGATTCAACAGCACCGAGTTTATTTCAGTGTTACTTTAAGAGAGGCATTCTGAACACATTTTGCAGAGGAGGAAAAAAACAAAACAAGTCAACCCCGAGGATGCGTGACGTGCTCTGAGTCTGCTCGCCAACCTACCTGCCTTCCTGTATTAGTATCATACTGGGGAAATCAAGGAGCTGAACGCCTCACTTTCCCTGTTAAATTTCTCTTAGCTATTTTGAGAGCTGTAGCCAATCTCCCCCCGTGTATGTGTATGTGTGTGTGTGTGTGTGTGTGTGTGTGTGTGTGAACAGGAGGCTGATGTGTCCTATTTCCCTTCAAAACTAAAAAAAAAACTAGGTTTTGGGTTTATTAATATTTGTATCCACTCCTCCAGTCCCCAAAAGAGAGACGAGGTCTATCACTTCAGCATAAGATACCCCTGTCTGCATTAAAATGAATTCATTTCAAATGAGAAGGCTTCAATTTGATTGTTTCTCAGGCTGAATAATTGTTCGGCAAGAAACTGAGATTAAATATCTCGGGTGTCTTTGACATAAAACGTGTCCTGCCAGTGTTCATTTGTTGAGCTACGCTCTGTCTGTCACTGTGTGGTACTTCTGCGACTTTCCAGAAACACATTTCTAAAAAGGCACAGCTACGTATATGGGCAACTGCATTATTCAACTCCCACTCCAAGGGGAGATTACTTATTGATGTGCATAGGTGTATCTTCATGTGCAGATGCAAATCTTTAATGAAAGGATTTAGAGAAAAGACATCGACAATTAGCACCAGTTTCCTTTTCCCTCGGGCTTAAAGAGGACCTATTATGCTTATTTTTTAGGTGCATACTTGAATTTGGGGTTTCTACTGTTTTTATATGCTTTAAACGCTTTGTTCTTCTCATACCGCCAGCTGTGCTGCAGCACCTTTTTTCACTTTGGGCTTTATAACTTTGCAGACCTTTTACATGCACAAAAACTATATAAGACACTAAAGGACTAAATGTTTTATATGTATTGTTATATGTTATGTTTTTGTTGTTTGTGGACCCCAGGAAGAGTAGCTGCTACCCTGGTGGCAGCTAATGGGGATCCAAATAAAATAAAGTAAAGTAAAGGAAAGGGGAAAAGCACAAAAGCATACAGTAAGAGGTCCCCTTTAATAACATTGATAATGAACTGGTTAAATGCTCACTGTCTGGGATATAGTTGAGAACCTCTTCATCACTCTTTGTGCCTATGTGGTTGCTTTATTTTTCGATGCACTGTACGTTCGTCTGCAGTAAGGGTGTAACGCAAACTACTATCTGTATCTGTTTATTTCACAAGAACATCTATATTCAGACTTATATCCGAAGTGGACAGAGCTTATGTCGGAAGCTGTTAGAAATCATCTATACTGCTTTATTATCTGTATTCAATTGTTTTTCTACTGCCATTTATACTCCTCATATACATGTACAGTATAGGTATAACTGCCCACACAATATATAAAATACCTAATATTTTAAATATGTACCTAAATTAATGAAATAATAAAGCATCATGTGAAACCCCACCACCAAAACAGGGGAAATGTATTACTGAGTCTAAATAAAACCTGTAATTGTTAATGTTCTGGGTGGAAATAAATAGTGGAAATAGAGCAGGTGGTTTTCACATTGGGGAAATAAGAGTCAGAATTGCATGGGGCCATATTGCATGCTTTTTCTTGAAACACTGGAGGTTGTGTGGACTGTATAATGAAACCTGTACTTCTGGGTTCTGTTCCAGAAGTAAGAAAACCTCTTTCAAAATCCCACTGACATGTTGTAACTACGTTAATAACTAAAACTAGTCATAGCTTTTTTGTGAAGGAGGATAAATAACGCTAAATTTTGGCGAGGAAAAACTTGCATGGCCATTTTCAAATGCTAAATGCAGTACCTGTGAGGGTTTCTGGACAATATCTGTCATTGTTTTGTGTTGTAAATTGATCCCCATTAAATATATACATTTGCATAAAGCAGCATATTTGCCCACTCCCATGTTGATAAGAGTATTAAATACTTGACAAATCTCCCTTTAAGGTACATTTTCAACAGAAGAAATGTGTGATTAATTTGCAATTAATCACAATTGACTATGGACAATAATGCAATTAATCACGATTAAATATTTTAATCGATTGACAGCCCTAATAATTTGTATTTGTTTATACCCCTACTATTTTCACTACATTTGTGCCTGTCTTTCTCTGGTCCATCCTCAGTCGCCCACTTCTTCTCTTCTCTCTCCTGCCACTGTGCCACTTAAACATACCCTGTCAGGAAACCTAAATTGCTTCATCAGAAAATTAAATAATTCAGCCTGCGGTCGAAAGAAAAAACAGAGAGATGTCTGTTTCTCTTATTTTGTAATAGGGACAATTTCAACCAAATGAGATCTGGCATTGTTAGAGACACCAATGGATCGTCCTGCCCCCCACACCTTCAATTCTGACCTCCACCACCCTCCACTTAGTGAATAGTTTCTGAACCTCGGAATTATAATTCAAATTGACTGTTGCTAAATGAAAAAAGAGAGAGCGCACAAGTAGCCAGCATACAAATGCGGGTTTTTCCTTTCCCTACTGTATTGCCCTGGAGGCTTTTCCCCCCACAGAATATCTGCAGAATCAAAAGGAATGAGTTTGTTTGTTGGTGTTTTTTTCCAGCTGGGATGAAATAATTGAAACAGTACGTGTTAAAACGCAGATCCGGTGGCACTTATTATTGCTGTGAGCTGTTGACTATGTCCTGGTGTGATGCCATTTGGCCCGTACATTCACATCGTGCACACAGTCTTGTGCACACACACGTGGGCATGAAGACCAATTACAATCCAATTCCGGTGCACTAGTATGGGGTGAAGATTGTCTGCTGCCCCTGAGCCGCCAAAGGACTCAGGAATATGATAGTTATTAGAGCCAGATGACGGCAACGCCCTTCTAATAGGAGGCAACCGCTCTTACATTACTTCCAATCTGACACAGTGCTTCGTGTGATATATTGTGTAAAGCAACCAACCAGGTTTAAAGTGAGATCAGTTGATCTTTACTGTAGTGAAGAAAGAGCAATAAATGCACCTGATTTGACTGTTATCAGGCCGTTATTGGTTGCTATAAGCACCATAGATATGGGCCATTTGGGGCCTACTACACCTACTAAATTGTAAAAGCGATTGCGAAACTTAAAGGCAACACGTTCTATCACAATTTAAAACTGAAGGAAATGTTGAACTCAAATGGAAACCCATTGGATTACCACAAATCAACACTGAGCACATTTCAAAAGTATTTGTTTTGCATCTCCACTCAGCATTTTCATCTAATTACATTATCATACTGCATTTGCATGCAGCCATGCCTCTGCAGCTCTATAGTTGACCGAGCTGTGCCAGAAAATGCACCTTGCAGCGTCCTAGAAGCCTTAAAAAAGTCTGTGCTGTGGCAGTTTGCTTGTTTCCATTAGTTTGCCAGTTCCCAGTGTGCTAAACATTAGGCTTACTGCCAAACAACACAATGTGGTAGAACTAACTGGTTCTTAGCACAACCTGGCCACCGTCTGCTCTTATCCATATGGTCAATTTGTCTTCCGCTCTCACACCGAAGGGAAAACAAACGAGCGCGCACACACACACACACACACACACATAAACACGCATTTTCTACCCCTTTCCAGAAACAGCACTGGCCTCCTGTCTCCTCTTTTTTCTTTTTCTCACTCTTTCTTTTTATTGTCAATTCCCTTCTTCCCTGTCTTTTTTCCTCCCTATTTTCCTCACTCTCCATCACTCTCTCCCTCTCTCTCTCCCTCTCTCTCTCTCTCTCTCTCTCTCTCTCTCTCTCTCTCTCTCTCTCTCTCTCTCTCTCTCTCTCTCAGTTGCTAAGTAAGCCGTTTGGCTTCTGCTATCTCCACCAGAGAGTTTATTCCTACCCAGAGATTTGTCCGTGGATCATGGGAGCGCAGGATAAGCTTGAACAAAGCAAACATAACGCTGCAAAAATCATGATTTCAGCAATAAGACATGAAAAGGATATGGGGAGAAAAGTCTGTTTTTTTTCTGGAGAGTGAAAGCATACACAGTGGTTGTTTCCAGGGTAACTTAAGAAAAAGGACAATTATAGTATTACAGATACGTTCTTGACCCAATGTTGTATTCCTGACTAATTGTAAAGAAATCATTATCATAATTAGTTTTCTTCAGCATACTACAGGATGTGAAACCTGATGTCAGTGGATCATGTCTTGATATATTTTTTCTGTTTGCCAGATCATGAGTCAGTCTGCCTCAAGATACAACAGGGAGCAAAAACCTGTCAACCTGCTTGTATAACACTGCTAAAATAACATCAGATGCCAACGAACATGGCAACAATGTGAAGTACCCAACTGGGGTTTGTCATGAGTTTTTCAGAGGACGGTTGCCAATGGTAACATTGATCGCACTGCGATGTTACTAAACTAAAAACTGCAACTTATAACTTGTTTTTCTTGGGAAAGGCAGAAAGAAAAGATCTATTCTGCTCGACTAAACAGTGCCACAGTGTATTCATTTATTTAAAGGCTATGGCAGACTCATTACACGGAAACATGTAGGCCACTGTAGGGTTTTCAAAGTGTTTGTGAGTGAAGAAAACAAGGAAAATGTTGCTGGATTTGAGACAGAAATGGAGATGGACGAGAGGCAGCCAAATTGAAACTGGCGACTGACCATCTAAAAAGATAGCTTAGGTGGTTAATGATGCATAAAGACTCGACATGTACTGATCCTCCACCTCCAGAAAAGAACATTGGCTTTCAGTTTTTTCTTGGCTCTCTCAAATGGACAGCTCTAAAAACTTCTTAATGTGTGCAGTGACGAGTAGTGAGAAACTTTTGTTGAGACCGTGATGGACAATGAACGATAATCCTCATCCCTAAAATCTGTATTTATATGCAGAGTGTTCTCATACACGGTTTGTACTTGTTTGTACCTACGAAAAGTAATGCACTGTAATTCGTATATAACCCACGTAATCGCAACTAGCGACTCACGTAACTCACGGGACTGATGATACCGACACGTGACTAAAGACTGACGTGACAAAAGTCAACTTTACTTTTAATTTCACACGGGACACGAACACCGGCCTCCTGGTTGAAAGTCTTGTGTTTGTTTGTATATATGGTAATAATATGGTGATTCATCATTTGAGCACATGAAGACCTTTTTCCCACAAAGAACAAACATACCCCAGTGATTTGCATGAGGACAGTGCTACTAATGTCATTTACTACAGCCACACTCCATGTCAGTGATACATAAACCAGGCAACATATTAGTCCAATAAATCATTGAGGGAATGTAGCATTCCTGTCTCCAAAATACTCTTATTTCCACTGGCAAATTTATAAATCAGATAAATGGATCTTAGCAAAAGTTAAATTCTGAAGACTCATTACTCCACCTCAGCTCTGCCTCTTGGCTTCCGTCCATCGACATGTTTTCTCGCTTCCCTCAATTTAGAATTCATGAGGGAACTCCCCCCTGGTTCAAACTATCTTCCGAAACTCTGACACCAACTGCATGGTGCCAATCACTAATCAGCAGGCTGTTCATTAAGCCAGTTAGCTGCAGCTACCCTGTGCTGCCTGCTTCTCCTGTGCTGCTAACATTTCACCACCACCTAGTTTGAGTTTTTAAACATGGAATATTTGAAGAGTTCTTATCCTGACTCCTGACCTGAGGCTGTTACACCCGAGAGTAGCCTACAGTAGGCCTTGTTGTGAGCAGTTTCATGTAGGAACTAATTTCTTTCTACCAAACTACACCCGCCAACCGTATCATCGCGCAAAAGGCTCATGCTCGTGACTGCTAGCACCAATGAGCCAGCTCAAGTTACAGCTCAACTTACGAGGATACCATTAATGTTTACATCTCACGCTGTCACAAGCACGAGCCTCTCGTCTGTGGATTATCTTGAGTAGCTGGGTCATGATTTCTGGTAAAAAGATATATATTTTTGGCGCTTTGAGCACCAGTTGATTTTGGGGTGAACTGTCCCTTTAAGTCTGTACACAACTCAAGCAGTTTTTTTTCAACAATATTTTGTAACTATTAAGTGGTTTCCCCTTAACTGAAATCAATCCTAATTACTTGAACCTACAAAAGATGTGTTTGCTGAATGGCTATATAGGTTATTTGTCTTTAACAATTACCCCTGTTGTTTTGAAATCAAAGTAAACGGTTCATATTTATAACAAGTTTCTAAAATGTATTGATATTCACCATCACTCATATAAAGCTACAGATGATACGTAAGTCAGGTCCATACAACTCAGTCCTACCTAGTTCCTTGTATGTGTGCAGCAGGGAGGGTATCAGGAAGATAACGAGGAAGAAGACAGTTCAGCTGAAATCATACATTCATGGTTTACATGGTCTGTGTGACGCGAAGGAAAAACTGTCATAGTAATATTCAAAGGGGTGAAAATGGGTTCTATGGGTACCCACGAGTCTCCCCTTTATAGACATGCCCACTTTATGATAATCACATGCAGTTTGGGGCAAGTCATAGTCAAGTCAGCACACTGACACACTGACAGCTGTTGTTGCCTGTTGGGCTGCAGTTTGCCATGTTATAATTTGAGCATATTTTGTATGCTAAATGCTGTACCTGTGAGGGTTTCTGGACATTATTTGTGCTGTTAATTGATTTCCAATAATAAATATATACATACATTTGCATAAAGCAGCATATTTGCTCACTTCCATGTTGATAAGAGTATTAAATACTTGACAAATTGACAAAAACCTGGGGACTTTTTGTAAAAATACAAACACCAAAAAATGACAAACATACACTGGATTCCAATTTGTTGATGTTTCCATTGAGGGGAAATGAAATCACATTCACAACAACAGAAAGATTGATGCAACGTGAATGTGAGCAACTCGCCAATCAAATTTCTCCAAACTCCGCTGATCGGCTGATTCTTTGAACCCGTTCTCCTACTCTATGTGTTTGTTAGGGAAAGATGCACAGAGAGAGGCCATAGGGAGAGAAGACTGTGTGCTGCTGTGGTTATCTGAGCTAGTGTGTGTGAGGGAGGGTGGTGGTGGTGGTGGTGGTGGGGTTGGGTGTTTTATTCAGAAAACCTAATCTTTTGATGATGAAAAAAGAGGAAAATATTGCCTGGATTTCCATCCCATCACTGTTGTATCTAACGTAATCTTCTTTGACAGAAAGCTCTTTTTGATGTTTTATTTTCTGTGTAGCTGCAAGTTCTTTTTCTCCACATCCCTCCTTCTTTCTCTCTCTCAGGCACACACACACAGCAGGAAGCTGAGGGTGTAAATGTGCGTGTGTGGCCTGATTGTTCTCAAAGGGACTTGGTAAAGGACGTCTCTGCATTCCGCACAAGGTCCTACTGGGAATCTATACATCAAAACTAGGAAATGTAGTTTCCACAACTCTCTTTCCCTCACTCTCAGTCAAGAATACAATTTGTGCACCTTCTGGTTTGCCGGTATACAGTTTAATGTGGGCGCATGATGTGTTTGCAAAGTAGCAATGTCGGCCTCTTTCCAATATTCTGTTTTGGCTCTCAAACGGCAAAAAGAAGTCCGTTAAAGTGGAGCAAAGAATGCATTTAAGGAAGATTATTGTACATTTAAATACAGTTGCTGTTTTTTATTTTGGGAAGCATTCATTATGTAAATGTAAAAATTGCAATTTAATGTTGAACTCAGCCTACACTAAGATGTGCTGTACCCTTGATTTAAGTGTGCCTTAACTAAAAAGAAAAAACTTTTCATATTTCAGCAGCTGCCAATCTAGTACTAGTAGCTGTTAAATGTATGGTCTTTTGGTTTAACCCTGAATACAGTGCATTGCAATAATCTAACCGATAGGAAATGACATTCTTGAGATCAGGTCGACAGAGAAAAGACTTGATTTTTGAGATGCTCCCCAGATGATAAAAACATGACTGAATTACTCTTGTAATTTGTTTTTCAAATGTCAGTCTCAAATATAACATACAGGTTTCTGGCTGAAGATTTAACATTTGTAGACAGGGAGCAAAAATGATTTTGTAGAATACAAATTGACTTTGGTGAACCGAACAGAATTATTTCTGATTTGTTTTCATTTAGCTTGAGAAGGTTTTGGGGCACCCAGCACTGTATTTCTGAAAGACAAGATAATAACTGGTGAGCTTCACGAGCTTGCCGATATTGTACGACTCTCTTTTTATAGTTAACTATAGGCATCCAAAGATTTATACTAGCTAGCGAGCTAACGAGCCAGTCGTCCTCTCCCCCCGAAGATAACATTAGTCTGTCAGCGGCGTAGGGTTCGGCTAATCTGGTCCTGTTGGTTAATTTTAACTTTCTCAACTAACACTCGTGATCCTGGAGAGTGAGTGACGGTACATATTGAGAGAAACTCATATTTTCTTCAGCTATTGTTAAAAAAACAAGTGTGTTCAGAGAATTATTCTGCCTTCACTTAACACTCCGACCACAAAATACGTCATCATGTTTACGAACAGAAAAGGGGGCTATCGGGACATACCCTTAGTCTACTCAGAATTTTGAAGTTGTTGTGGGACAAGGAGCCAGTGGAGGTGTTTTACGACTGGAGTGATGTTATCATGGTAACAGGAGCCAGTAAGGAGTTGTGGATATAATTAAGTTTATTAAGGACTTTAGTTGAGTGTGCGTGAACATATTGGATCCGCAGTAGAGAAGTGGACTATGCTGTAGCAGTGGGTTGAAATGGTTCTATGGGTGTTTTGATACAGTACAGATTGACGTGTTTTAGGATTGACTCTAGTTTGCTATTGGAATCCAATGTAACTGCCGCTTGTGGATCCAAGCTGAGTGTCATCCGCAAAGAAGAGCGCTACAGACTTTTCAGAGGCATCTTTGAGTTTTTGATATTCAATAAATTGGACTATTCCTTTAAATTTGCAGCTCTTTGTGAACTTTGTGAGCTGAAGAACTCGAGGCATTTCAATGTTAGTAAAGTTATTTTGTGATTTTAAATTGGATAGAGGCCAAATGGAAAGGCGCACAGATTCATACGTACATAAACGCACACACACACTCATCTCTCACTCACTCTCCGTCTGTCTTCCAGAAACATTTTTGTTTTGACAGATTTAGCATTGCATTCCATTTTTAATAGCCAAACCTCTTCTTGATGGCAAATAGCTTCTGTTAAAGGTTAATGTGAAATCTCGCTCCCAGAGAGCCTTAAATCAATTTGTAGTTATTCACTTTCTAAGGACGAGGTCTGTTTTACATTCTCCTGGTGCTTTGCAGACACTTTATTTCACACAATCACTGCTGAGTTCATTTTAAAAAAGGCAATACATCACTCATTATGGCTTTCTCCCTGAGCGCAATAGGTTAATTCATTATACGAGTCCCTGATGCAGCACTGATTTTTGTATGAATTCGGTAGTACATTGTAAAGCTGACAGAACTGAACTTCTGGGGATGAGCCGTTGTTGATGTTCTTGTCATCTTTTTTTGTATAAAATGAAAGCAGTGCACAAAGGAAGTGTAATTTTTTTGCACAAAGAATCGGCTAAAAAACAGAGAGAAACTAGTAACTCTCTGCCCTTCTGTCTTGTTCTTTCAATTGTATGTATATGTCTGTCTGTCTCTCTCTCTCTCTCAATGTATACTGTATGTGATTTTTCTCTCTGATCTCATAATCTCTCCCTCTCCACCACTATGTTTGTGTTTGAACCCAGTTGGTGTTTAAAGGTACTATACGACATTCAGAGTCTGGGTCTGCAGTGCTAGCCATGCTAACGGTGTTAACAGCGCTAACAATGGCAAAAGAGCTCCCAAGTATCATGATAGTATCGAATCAGGAGATAGGTGTATCGTCCCAGCCCTACTACAAACCAACCAATGTCAAGTAACAGGAGACGCAGCTAACGTATGTCATGACGACAGGATGTAGGTATGTCATGTAAAGTTATTTAGTGCGCTCGAAACCAAAACTAATCAAATGTATACAATGTGCTCAGCAGTTGGTGATTCTTTAGTTTCATCCGTATGAAGTAGAGAGGTTAAAATATCAAACAGCAACTGCAAAGACCCTCTGTCTTTGTGTCTGTGTTTGTGTTTGTCTTTGTGTCTGTGTTTGTGTTTGTGTTTGTGGCAGGGCAATGTGTGACCCATATTTGTGCCATGTCCCTTTGTGAGTTATGTTGGTCAGCCACAACACACACACACACACACACACACACGCACACACACACACACACACACATTCACAGTGTGCCTAACAGGCAAGTGTTCTCCTGCTACGCAGGCTGTTGCCTCCTGACTGTTTCCATCACAGAGCCACAGGCCTGTTTTTGTCCCGCTGCTCTGTTCACGCTAAGCGTTCTGTGTCTCTGATGTTGTGGACCACAGAAGAAGCCTGCAGTCTAAACCCCCGACACCCCCCCCCCCCCCAAACAACCGACACCCCCATCCTGTGTCTCATCAGCAGCCAATCTTTCTCAAGCCCACCAGAAGTAGAAGTAGAAATTAGGCAGAGCCCCTCTGTCTGTGTCTCTGTAAGAACTGCTTGACGGGTCGTCTTTGTCATTTCAGACAGAATTGGAAAGAGTGTGATTATTCCTGCGGTGCTGTCTTCCACATCCAAATCCACCTCTTCTATGCATGAGTTTGAGGTGATGTCATGTTTGATTGGATAAACAATGACTTTGATAAAAGTTTGAGTGATTTTGGGGACTTTGGACCATCGTACTGATTTCATTTTTCAAGCTGGTAGTAGCTGATATAGTCAAACATCACAGTATAAATTCATACAATGAGTTAGCATGTCTTGGTCATTGAACATTTAACTCTTTTAAAACAAATAAACAGCTGTATAAAACACAATAGCAAGTAAGTTAAGTGCTTTCATAATTTGTTTTGGAACCAATTAACGCCTACTACGTTGTAAAAGTGAAAGTGAAACTTAAAAACAACACGTTCTAACATGTTGTAAAACTAAATGAAACGTCACGTTTTGAACACAAACAAAAAGGCTTCTTTAGGTTTAGGCAACAAAACTACAACTTTTTTAGGTTTAGGCAAAAAAAACTACAACTTCTTTAGGCAAAAAAAAACAGTTAAGTTTTGGGTTAAAATTACTACGAACACAAAGACAACTACACATTTTTGGTTTCACATGGGATGTGAACTCCGGTCTCCTGGGTGAAAATGAAAACCCCTTGGCGTTTCTGACTGTCTATACTACAGCGCCTCACTTAAACTTCTGCTCCTGTCATAATTACTACGGTCGCTAAAGGTTGCATGTCGTATTCTTTTATACCTTCTTTCGCTGAACTACCATGTGAGTAGATGATAGAACCTACTAGTGGGCGTGGTAGGCCCCTATTGACCCACATCTATGGAGCTTATAGCGACTGATAACGCCTAAATGTATTTAATATACTGATAACGGTCTACTCGGCTGGACCAACAGTCCAAAACCCAAAGATATTCAGTTTATTATGATATAAAACAGAACATAGCAGCAAATTCTCATATTTAAGACACTGAAAGCAGCGACTTCTGGACTTTTTTGTTTGATAAATAACTTGTGAATAAATTATCAAAACTCTTGGTCTCATTGTTCTCACTTGTAGAAAGAGGTAGAAGTGAAAGCAAACTAATCTTCCTCTGCTTGTGGATCCCCTAGAGGCTCCTCAGTGAGCCCTGATGGAACCAAGACTCCAGTCTAGAAACAATTGAGCTATAGGTTACTTATCCTTGTTGGACACATTTACAAGAGAGAAGTCGATGCTTGATTTGAGTAAAAAGCACTGCTACATTGTCACAAAGTTATTCCTGTGACTGAATTACAAATTTGTAGTTTCTGAGCCAAATCTTTTACGTGTTTCCATCTGTTTTGTTGTTGTTGTTGTTGACCACAACAGAGTTTTTATATCCAGATGTGATAATATGGCTTCTGTGTGCTGGTCCACACTGCCAAACACAGCTTCCCCTCCTGCTCGAGCAACGTGGTTTTGTCTTTGGGCTTGGGGAGGACGTTAGGTCATTCCAGATCAGAAGGCTAAAGTCCAGGTGAAGTCACGAGTCATTGGTGTTATATAGTCAGTGACGGCCGGTCGATGGAGGGCATACACTGTATTTTGGAGTCAGTTTAAAACTGAATATTGAGGGGGAGAAAATTAACTTTCATTTATGTTCTCTGAGGCATTTAATGACATTCAGATCATTACAAATATTGGGGGGAGAAATTTATGTTTTTCATATATTGGGGTCGAGATAACCCTCCTTCAATAGACTTATGAAAAATCTGCATGGAAGGTATATAAATAGCACAACATCTTAACGGCATTCTGTGTGGTATGGTAACGCATTTTAGGCTTTTAACTTTTTTGGCATGTCAGTTAACACAACGTTGTTACCGTGAAATGTTCGCAAAGCGCCACAGTTAGGTTTAGGCAACAAAAACACTTACCTTAGGTTCAGGAAAAACATCATTGTTGGACTTAAGTACAGAAACAACATAACATAAGTCACTAACGTCACTAACATAACTTCAAAATAACTCAACAACTTCTTGGGACACTCGAACACCAGCCACCTGACTGAAAGTCCTGTGTTTGTTGGACCCGCCCACCATAATCAGCCTCACTCACATTTTATTCTACGTCACTAGCTCTGAGCGTAGCATATTTACACGGATGTGTTTACATTGCAGTCATTACAGACTACATTATGTACACATGACATGTCCAAAAGCAACAAAGCCAGTGTTACTGCATCCAAAATGACTTACAAATTACCGTATCATTCATACGCCATTTGGTGAGACCGGTCTGGCAATATAAATAAAGTATATGATAATTAATTACATTTAGATGTCATTTCCTCCAAACAGTGCCTCGCAGTTGGAGTGGGATTTCTACACAGCCATAAGAGAGAAGATGGAAGGGCAAACATCACGACCCATCCATTGATGGTTTTTCAGCTTGTTTATGGCCGTAGCATCTAATGAAAGTTGTGCAATGATGAGATTAGAGAATTTAACGGATTAGGTTTAGCCCAGGAAAATGTGGCTCACATGTATTCCCATCTCCATTACCCCTTATTAAAAGCTAATGAGAGCAGCCAATTTTGTTCTTGCTCTGTGGAAAGTTAATGCAGAGAAAAGACTGCCGGCACTTATTTTCCTTAATGATAATCAAGATATCAGTAAGGCCACGGGAGTGTAATTAGAAGCACAAGAGAGGTACTTTATACATGTGATGGAGTCACTGTATATTCCACAGTGACTGTGCGTCATCACCATATTCGGCTGTTACTGCATATTTCCTTTTCCATGAGATGCAGAATAACTATAATTATAATTATTGTCTAATTGCAACATTATGAGTTTCATCTGTACCGCCAGTCCCTTCATTCATCCATCCATTGTTCTATCATGTACACTATCTCCACCATGATGATGAAATGATGTTCCTCATTACTCCACTCAGAATTACACTGATCTCCATCAATGCACAAAAATGTTTTAAAATTTCTTAATGTAAGTCACAAGCAAGGTTATTTTTGTAAAAAAAAAAAAAATGACTATAACAAAAAATGTAAAACCTATAAAAGATACACTGCATTGGAATGAAAAAACAAGTAAAATGCTTCTTTGAAAAATGGAATATGACTATCTGGATCCGAAGCTTTAAATAGGATTGTTTTTAGCTTTTTGTCTGCTGAAAAAGTAGTCATTTCATTCTGGCTTGGTAGACTGTCCTTGAAGCCCATGTTGTCAAGCCCCCGCTGGCCTTGTTTCACTGCCACTGTCATTGTTTCCATACAAATTGGGAGGAAGTGTGCCAGTTTTTCTTGAGGAATACTTTGAGTGGGACGCGTCGGCGGATATGTACAAGTGCTTTGTTGTTGTGGGTAGCGGGGGATGCAGCAATCAAATCAAAGGCAAAAGCAATCCCAGAAATTTAGGAATGCATTTATGAAGCACATACACAAAGAGGGCGGCCATGAATCTCCGATAACGAGGAGGAGAGATGAGAGACAGCAGTCATAACAGGAAACTGGTACATATGGTCGAGCTCATGACCTGATCATATCTCAAATGGAGGCGCTCGCTTTTGCTTTTAGGGATTTCATTCAGTGATGAGTGACTTCATTCAGCACCCCAACTGAAATCTGTTCTACTGGTTACCTAGTAACTGAGAATAACTTTATATGAAACAGTAAAAAGCTGCTCAAAGAAACGGAAGTCTGCATCGAAATGTCATTAGAGGAAAGGGGCTTAGTGCACAAAGCCTTCTGACAGTAACAACTTCACCTGCCACAGTGACTCAGGTTCAACCCTGTCTCCTAGAAAATTTGCGATAGCAAATATGCTTTGAAGGAAACGTAATGCTTCCTGTATTACGTTTTCTATTAACATAATGAGGAATTGTTATGGCAAGTCACAAAAATGTTAAGAGTGGACGTATTTGTTCATTGTAGGGCTGTCAATTGATAATCATGATTAATCGCAAATTGTTCACACATTTTTTATCTGTTCCTTAAATGTACCTTAAAAGGAGATTTGTCAAGTAGTTAACACTCTTTTCAACATGGTAGTGGGCAAATATGCTGCTTTATGCGAATGTATGTATATATTTGTTATTGGAAATCAATTAACAACACAAAACAATGACAAAGAAACCCTCACAGGTACTGCATTTAGCATAAAATAACATGCCCAAATCATAACATGGCAAACTCGATATGTGTGTCAGTGTGCTGACTTGACTATGACTTGCCCCAAAACTACATGTGATAACATGAAGTGGGCATGTCTGTAAAGGGGAGACTCGTGGGTGCCCATAGAACCCATTTCCATTCACATATCTTGAGGTCAGAGGTCAAGGGACCCCTTTGAAAATACCAATGCCAGTTTTTCCTTGTCAAAATTTAACGTTATTTAGCCTCCTTTGCGACACGCTAGTATGACATGGTTGGTACCGATGGATTCCTTCGATTTTCTAGTTTCATATGATACTAGTATCTTCACACTCGCTTTAAAACTGAGCCCACAACAATCTGAACAATTGCAATCACTGTCATCAGGCTGAGTCAGGCCACCTGTGTCTGGTTAGGCTCAGGGTGGAGCCATCAATTAGTGGATTTATTTCTATGTTAATCAATCAGATAAGAAAATAAATAAGTTTTCCTTAACCAGGTTTATGTGCTCATCTGTGAAGTGTCTATTAACCTAGGTGATGTTTGCTAATTGGGATTTTCCTCTTTTTCTTGCTAGTGCCATTGTGGTCACTGATCTGAAGAGGGAGAGGAGGACCAGTAGTCCCCCATGCAGTGGTTCAGTCCAATCAGGGAGGAGCCAGGAGAGGTATTTAAAGCCACTTAGGCACTGACTGTGGGCGAGTTGTTGTTGGGAGCAGCTTGCTGTGAAGCTGTGTTATTTCAGTTAGTTTCATTGATCTTATTTTCTCTTTGTTAATTTCCCTGGGACTTTTGTTCTTCTCCACTGTTTTATTATGATTTTTAGTTTATAAAATTACTCTCTTTTGCACAGACTTCTGCCTACTGAGTCAATTCTTAAATTCAACATCTTTTTTTCCACTCCCTTCCAGCGCCAGACAGTGACACTAAACTCACTAAACACTAAAGTTTTTACCAGTAATGCCACAATACAATATATATTGTAAGGTTTTGTGTTACATATCTGCACTATACAGCTGTCCTTGTACTTCCTTCTGTTGTTGTGACATTTGCATGGGATCAATAAAGTTAATCTGCTCTAAAGCAATACAACATACTAATACAGCCAGGATTTAATTTTAAGAAAAAGTAAGATTCAGGAGTTTAAATAAACCATCCTCATATGATCATATGTCAAAAAATGCTGAACAGAAATGCAGTAATTCTGTTGTGTGCATGCAAACATTCACATACCGTATTGATCATACGGAGGCTGCATTAAATGAGCATTAGATAAAAACAAAAGACCAGCAAAGGGAACATAAGGCGACCAGCTGGACACGATGACTCACACACTGCTGGAGAGAGAAAGCATTATGATACTAAAGCATGCAGGGCAAATTCAGCCACAGCTCTATGACACAAATATAAAATATTCCATGTTTAATGCTATGCATTTTGTTTTCTGGCTATAAGAATAAACAAAAAGAGGTATTTGCCAAAAAAAAAAAAAAAGATTTTACTGTATTAGGAAAAAGAGAACCACATCAGTGGGAGTTTGCCATGTTGCCTTCGCTATGATCACTGGAATTGTCCCGCAGCTAAAAGCAAGAGTCATGTGACAATCTGTCCCACTTATGTCACGGAACCTTCACCTGTCATTTCACACTAAACTTCCCCCTCATCTGTAAGTGATGCTGTCATTTCCAGTCCATTCAAATTGAGGCAGAGACGGAGAGGAAGGGGAGTTTGTATTTGTGAAGGAAAAACACCCCAAGTTAGGGAGTGAATGGACTACAGTACATGTAGAAGGTCAGCTATAGACTACTTCCAGAAGTAACAAGTGCTTTTGAATGGGGCGTTTCTAACCTCCTACCGTTCAAGTGACACAGCAGTTCGTGAAATAGTCCTATTTTTTATTTTCGTGATGTTAAGCATGAAATCAATTCGTATTAATAATCTACGTAATTGTGAACCGGGAAGTAAAGAGAGTGGTGAAGGCCGCATTGGGAGGAGGTTGGTGGAAGGGTGGGTCAAAAAACACAGGAATTTCGCCCAGGAGACCAGTGTTCGTGTCCCACAAGTCAAAGTTGCTATATCTGTCACGTAACTTCCGTACTTAAGTTAAAGCACTTCCGGAGTTATTTTAACCTAAAGCACAATCTTTTCCTAATCCTAACTAAGTAGTTTTTGTCACGTAACTTCCGCACTTAAGTTACAGCACTTCCGGAGTTATTTTACCCAAACCGTGATCTTTTCCTAAAGCCATCGAAGTAGTTTTGTTGCCTAAGCCTAACCAAGTTGATCTTTTTCCTAAACATAACAAAGCAGATTTATTTTGAAAAGACTGGAGCGGAAATTGACACGTGCGTCACGTGTTGCTGAACATTCGTGGAAAAACACACAAAAAATACGTTTGTTTAAAGTCATGCTGAGCGTCACAAAAAAAAAAGGACTTTCTTTGAGGAGACGCATCCCATGAAACCACAAGTCAAAGTTGATTTATCCTTCACGTAACTTCCGTAGTTAAGTTCCAGCATTTCAGGAGTTATTTTAGTCCAAACCGCAATCTCTTCCTGAACCTAACTAAGTAGTTTGTTGCCTAACCCTATCCAAGTCGATCTTTTCCTAAACGTAACTAAGTAGTTAAGACATTCGTGGGAAAACACACAAACAATACGTTGTTGAAAGTCATGCTGACCATCACAAAAAAAAGTGGAAAATCGTGTCTATGTACTTGAATCAAATAGATTAAATTTTGTGACTATTTCACGAACTGCCGTGAGACTGTGTTGAGTGACGAGGAGCAGCAGCAGAGAACTGAGACCGACACCAGCTGAGAGTATAAGTGACTGTATAACTGCCAACCAGTCCGTCACATGCTCAGCTGACTTTTTTCCTGAGTAAAAGTGAACAAAAGGCAGCCAGGAAGAGAGAGAGAGAAGAGAGCCTGTATGATTCACTTCAAAAAGTTCTGTACTTGATTCTACATCTTTTGAAACCTAGTCAGAGTCAACTCCTGTAATGGTCAGAGAACAAAAAAAAAAACGCTGCAGATAGTTAGAGCATTATACTTTTCAGGCAAGTCTACATTTCTGACAGTACAAACGGCCATGACAACCTTCAAGAGAATCTATTTTTAAAGAGCTCATGGAGGGGAAGGAAAGTTAAAACTCCTCTTCTTGGAATATATAAATATATTCCAGGTGGTGGAAATGGAAATTCAAATTGCAGCATCTATCTTTCACATTTGGTATTAAATTTGGAATAATGATAATGGTGACAGGGGCCAGTATGAACTCTGGACCTGGCGCAGGACTGCACTGCATTATTTATAGACCACACAGCTAACGGCCTCTGCACACACAGAGAAACGCTCCGGTCTTGGCACACACTGCCCTCTCCAGCAGGGAAAATGTTTGGCCCAAAAGAGAGATTCTACCTTCCAACCCAAGAATTCCCATTATTTATCAATAACTTAGAATTATATTAGCTGGTACTGTTGGAAGTAATCCCAAAAGATGTTAGTGATTGAAAAAGAAGCCTTGTTAATTAATGAATCCAGACTATTTTGAATTCTCTTTTTCCTTTTATAATAGCACCAAAAAATGAAGGCTGGGTTCGCTCTCTACTTCCTCCCAATGTGTCACGTCATTGCGTCACATGATGCTTCTGCCAAAGTGGTAAATGTTATGTATAACACTTCTCCTGAGCAGGGTCCAACTCCTACTACTGTCCCAGTACTAATAAGTAAATTAGTTGTTTATGAATTAGTACTAGAGACCATCTTGCGATGGGATCACACCATCTGTAACACCACATCGGGCCAATGGCCCCTTCCCCACTTCTTACCCCCCTACTTCCAGCTCCCTTGCTCGAACCACAACCATCTTCAAACTCGCCCTTCATGTTGATCTCAACTAAACACCTGTAAAGTTTAGTGACCGCATCTTGCGCAATTGTGACCCTATGACATTGACAAAATCTCTACAGACAGACATAAAACACCTGTACTCTAAATCTCCTCTGCGGTAGTTCCTGCTATAGTAGGTGTCTCCAGGAACACATTTTGCCATGATGACACACAAAGACTCACATGGTGAAAACAATAGCAGCGTCGCGGTCGTAGCTGGTAAAAAGGAGTGTCCTTATATCATATCCATGGAGTTATGAGCTGTCAGACATCTTTGAATTGAGTCGCCTGAGATAAGTGAAGGCTGAATATATGGAGAGTCACGTTTCTATGACTGTAATAAATATCTGGTATTTTTTTATATTACAAGTTGTAATGCTTGCTCATAAAATGCTCTTCCAACTGGTTCAGCCCGGCACTACATTCCCCCCTGATCCTGCTGAGCTCATAACTCTCATAATTTTTCTGTTCTGAGATGTTTGGAGAGAAATATGACAGAATCACAACATAGAGCAGTTTCATAACTCTACTCTGCCCTCCGCTCAGAATGAACAAGCGTTGTCTTTTATCTATTCACAGATTACACTTTAAAGCTCTGACTTTAATCTCCCAGGCAAAATACATTTCCAATTCCCTCTGATCCCTGTTTAGTCGCTCTTTAAAGAGTCCGACTCTGAACACATTTCATTTTATTAAATTAGTGAGGACGTCATGAATCACAGCAGCAGTATAAGCTTACTGTAAAATCAATTTTTCTTTTTCTTTTATTACTTTTTTATTTATTGACTCTTTTCAGCTGTACTTTTTTCTCCATGACACCCACTAATTTTGTTACACAATATAAATAAAAAGTGTATGCCATAATGTAAATCATCATATATAAATCCAATGCCAGTATTTTTTAGTGAGAGAAAAATTAAAAATTAAAATATTATTATTAATAATAATAATGGTAACAATAAAAATAATAATAATTATTATTATTGAATAAATAAGTAAGAAAAAAAAACTGAATATATACAATTGAATACGTTAAAATACTAATAATCATAGTAAAGGGAAATAAATAATATAATAAATGAAGTACTAAGAAATTAGATGGTAGATGAAAGCTGATTGTGAAACAGTAATAGAAAAAAAAAGTCTTTAAAGTGTCATCATAACAGGGAAAAATTAAATTTTCACCCAAAATAAAGACACAAAATCAGTCAAAAACTGTCCATTTATAATTAATTAGCGAATGAAATCTCCAAACCAAAGTTTAACTTCTTCCTTTCTTTTCTCCTTTAGCATTGAAAACAAAGAACCGTCTTAGAATGAAAGGAAAGGAGACATCGCTGCCCCACAAGTCCTTCCTCCAGTGTTACATGAATCATAATACAGCTGCTTGAATTGAATTTCTACCCATCCAGCAAATTTTAATATGTGTTTGACAATAATGCATGTTTGGAGTGAAAGTGATACATCTTTTCATTATACGCTCTCATAACAAACAGGGCTCAATGGAATTCTGATGTTAGTGCTGCGTTATTGGAAAAAAAAAAAGGTAAAACAAAATAGATGTTGATGTATTTACAAAGGCAAAGCTGAAAAGATAAATATCATATTGACCTCTAATGTTTGTTTACATCATGCTGTTATCACCTTTTATTTAATTTCATTTGAGTACGGTGTGGCAACATGTTTTCATATATTTCACTCAGTGATATTTGCTTTAATAATAGTCTGCTGCTCGACATCAAATAGTGTTATTGAAATATTTGTGACCCTGTGTATGCTTAGTATTAACTTTGTTCTTGTTGTTTTTTTTACAAATAAGGATCTGTGACCCTTATCAGGAATATGGTGCTACACAGTATGGATGTTTTATTGCAACATTTGCAACAAACTGCAGTACACAACTCATGGCATCACAGCTAGGGATGCACCAATTTTACTTTTTCAGGCTTGATAGCGATAGCGATACCTTTGGGTATCTGCCGATACCGAGTACCGATCCGATACCAGTGTTTAATTAATCAGCTGTATGCCTCACTGTGTGGAAGTGACTGGAATCATTCTTTTATGTGTAAGGCAACATCAGGCTTGACTTAAACATTGCTTTCCTAACTTTGTAAAACAAAATGTAAAAAATAAGTACATAGATTACGTAACATAAATTTGGTGAATTGTTATTTATTATTAAAATAATAAATCGTATACCAACAACTTGTCAAAAAAATCTTCAAAATTACCAGGAATTACAATTCAGGTTTAAACCTTTTTAATGCAGCAATACATTAGTTAGACAAATTAATAGAGTCTTTTCAAAATAAACTTCCATGTTCACTGGAAATGTTCAGTTTCTGCTGTTTACATTCATAGAGTCTTTTCAAAATAAACTTCCAACGTAGGTTGACTTAGCTTTTAGATTTAATTATTCAACAACACTACTTGGTTAGGTTTAGGAAAAGATTGTAGTTGGGGTTAAAATAAGTAGCCTATGTTTGTTGCGTGAAATGACAATGCTAGTTACGTAACTGTGCATTAGTAAAGTCAGGAAGTTACACAATAAAACAACGGTAAAATAGTCAAAATTGACTTGGTTTCACACGGTAGACAAACAGCGGTCTCCTTGGTGAAAGTCCTGTGTTTGTTTGACTCAACCATCCACCTCTACCACCTGCCTTATGCGGACTTTCTCGCTATTTAAACTACGTCAGTTCCCCTGCCCGTCTAATAATGATGTGAATGAGGTTACATTGGAGTTAGTTGAAAGCCCGGCGCGTCTCATACAGATGCCAAAGGGTGCCTCAGTGCAGTCGGTGGCCAAGGGGCACTGATCAAGCTGCGGTACTTGACACGTTGGGAGTGTGAACAGGTTGACCGTCAACTATACTTACTACCTATCTGTGATAATATTTATGCGGTAAATCCTCCTGCACAGAATAAACCACGACACCACCATTAAAGTATGTCTGTTTTACTCTACTTTTCTCTAATCTACTTTTTATTCTTGTTGAATACTAGATAGTTTGACATTTTCAGGCTCCTAAGAATCATTGAAACTAAACAAGAGAAGAGAAAATCCCTCTCAAAGCTCATTTACGTTCAATGTGCGACGAGAGGTTGCAAGTAGGCATTTGTATTCAACTTTACACATGAAGGTCAGTGTAGTCATCATGAGGAGTGCTACTCAAGCCTGTGAAGAAAAGCTGTATAATGTATTCTGTGATATTGGAGGAGCTTTGTCAAGTCTGAGGAAATAACCCTGATAATGTCATCAGCGTAATCTCTGCTTGAGCTTTGAGACTCACAAAAAGATTATGTTCCAAACCGGAGGCATGGAGTTTGAGAGATATGGCCATTTATCAGGCATGGAGGGTCTAAACAAATTGCATTTAGGGAAATGTAGGGTCTTTTTGGAGCTTGAGGACTAAAATTTGGGATATCTCAGCCTGTGCTGCTTTGATTTTTCCCATTCCTTTTCAATCTGTTTCTTGTGGGTCCCCCAACATTTGTAAAAGTGCAAAAATAAATCCAAAGCCAAAAAGGTTGAGAAGCACTTCTTAAGAGGATGGCCAGGTAGTCGAGATATAGGTGAGAGCACCCCTGTTTCCTCTCACTTGTTGATCTTTTAAATCCTACTACACATAGTCTCTTTCTGTCTTCTTCTCTCCGACACACACACACACAGACACACACAGACACATACATGCCTATATTACCAACAGAGGACTATGACACTACACAAACCAAGTGGGGACCTCTGTTTCTGGTCATTTTGAAGAAACAAAAGTAGAACAGACAATTTACTTTTAAGGTCTTTTCACACACAAACGCGCACACATACCGACCCCTCTCACCTGTAAATCTTGTATCTGGTAGAAAATCCCTGCTGGAACCTCTCTCTGAACTCTGTGTACTCTGGACATCTGTGGAAAGGTCCCTTCTCTGACAGCAGCCAGTCCAGCTGCCCCCCGCTCTGCCTCGTGTTGAAGCCCCACGCCGAAGAGCTGGACGGGGACGAGGAGGACGAGGACGAGGAAGATGACGAGGACGAGGGCGACGACAGGGAACCGTGGAGCACCTTCCCACCTTGCACCCCGCCACCCACTTGTTCAGCTCGGCCGGGCCACGGCAGCCATAGCAACACCCACGGCAACCATAGGAGCATCAAGGAGGACGCCGACCATCTAGCAAGGCAGGCGGAGCCATGGGAGCGCCTCTCTTTTCTCATCGGCCAAGGAGTCGCCATGGTCCAGGTGATGATGTACTAGGGCACCTAGGACCGGCATTTCTTCTGACAGTCACCTCCCACTGGCCTGAACAAAGAGACACAGAAACATTTGGCTTTAATTTCATGGTGAAAAAATGTCTTTTAATTCACAGTTCTGAAGTCACTGATGGACGTTTCTGTCCACATATTGTGATTGCAGCCCAGAATTATGAAGGCAGCATAATGTTCCCCAAAGTGGTATTTATGTAGTTAACATCAATCATAGCAGTGTGACTGTTGTCATGTCTGCTCTAGATGTGCACATGAAAGGTATTCTCTCTGCATGTCAGAGACACACATAATTATTGTTATTAAACCATGAGCATTAATTAAATGCACCATCAGATGGCCATTGCTTTCATTCCTCCAAAGAAATGACATTTACATGATGAGGGCATTGCATCTTGTTAAAGTAGGCCCCACTTAATGCTCATCATTTCAAGTGTCTCATATATGGATAAATGCAGATTGGATTTCATTCAATTTTGTGTGCATTTAGCCACATGTATGTATTAGAGTAGGGTCGATTTCCGATTTTGCTGGTCTGGTCCGGTGTGTAAGTTTTAACCAGTTTAATTAATGCAAACTGGCTGAACTGGCATTTCTCATTATGGCCCGTTCTGACAAATCAAAAAGTAGCCTATCATCAAACTGTCTGTGATTTTAGCAGAAGTCAAAATTTAAATGACTGTATTAAAAGTTTCCAAATTATTGAAAGGTTCTTGGAGGAGCACTGGAGCACGGTAAAATGCACCCCTAACTGTGCTGCCAAGCAAATGCCATGTTGGTGCTCCTTTGCTATTTGCACGTATTTAAATGAGGTAATATGCAGACATTTGGTGCACAATTTGCACCTTTTTATGCAAATGAGCCTCGTTGCAAAAACAGTCCAACTCACAAAGATCAGCGCTAATAGCCACACGCAGTTACAGTGAAATTGTTAGCGTCTTCAGAGAGTTGGTGGTAACTGAAGCATATTTATAATAGGGGTATCATGCCCAGACTTTCCAGTGATCATTGCAGCATTGAACAATATTTTTTTTTCTTTTGTCCTTCACTTCAAATCATGCCATATTCTTTTAAAGTCTGAAGGACTGCGTTTGAAAACACCAACAATACTGACAGACTGGGATAGTAAATCTCAAATATGGTTCATCTCTCACTTATATTCCTTGCCTCTGCACCTCGTCATTCAGGACCTGTAGCTCACTGTCTGAATTTAATTTAAAACATTTTCTCTCTGCCATTGTTATGCCTATTGTGTTCTTGGCTCAAAGGCAACATTTATACTTTGCCACATGGGTAATTGCAATCAGAAGCAAAAGAAAAGGAAAAATTGCACTCAGCTGCAAAACTTTATGGGCGTGTTTGCGCTGTAATATCTTTTGTGAATCGGACCTTGAGACGGGGGAATAGAGGTTGCAAATAATGTGCAATTCATGGTGCTATCAGCGGCTGCAATCCATTCTTCGCAATGCCTGTGAGTGTCGAATGAGCACCACAGCGACAGGTCTGAGTCCCTTCAGTTTCTTGATGCTTTGTGTGTTTGGACAGGGATGTCATCACCCGCCTCCATACTGACCAGGGGTGTTAGCAGCACACACACCCGAACATATCAGAACAAATCACACTACAGCTCAAGTGTGAATTCTCAACGTCTAACACCAAACTTCCGACTGTATTTAGGTGGTTGCGGACAAACACACACTGTATTAACACTCTCCTTAAGGTGACACTTGACAAGACCTTACAGTGCCCTTCAGAAAAGTAGAGACTTGCTCCTCATTTCACTGTTAATGACTAGCATGATTGCTGGATGGTGTCTTCAGGGACAAATCAGCATATCAGAGCGGATATGTAAAGTAGCGGAGAGGATGCTTTAAGTGGATTGGGATCCTAAGTATTCCCTGTTTATCTTACAAAGAAATTAGAGAATTAATTTCAGGTGGATAAATGCAGGCTCAGACATGAAAAAACAATACTCAGGGCACTGCATTTTTAATTTTCGCTCACTGCACCGAGAGATTACTGCAGTTTGAAAAGGCAATTAGCACAGTCATCTGTCAAACGAATGTATTTATGCAACTAAAAGCAGGAGGAGAACTTGATGAATGGGATGTTGTGCTGATGCTGTTCCTTGTACTGTATGGCCCAGAGGTAAAGCTGGTGCAAATTAAAAATGTGCTGCCTGGCAGATATCTAATTTCTCTGTTTGTTATGTCCTGGGAGGGGCCAAAATCACATACTATGAAATAAGACAGCCATACATTCCACGCCATATAAAAAACAACTAGAAAATGTCCAATATTTGCTCCATATATTTTTTAACACCATGGACCCCACCTTAACTTATTTGAGTGTGCTGATTATAAAATGTTACCTATGACAACTGAAAAAAGGGGTTTAAAAGACTAGATTTGGATTTGTCATTCTTCCAGAGTGTTTAAAATAAGACCAAATGTATTCATGTGTGATAATGTTTGTCCCCATAGTAGCCATTTCATTTTATTGATACCATTTCTTGAAATTTGACCTCACTGTATAAAAGATCTAAGATAATCACAGCCTCATGACAGTTTACAGCCACAAACTAGAGACCTAGAGCATTCAGAGGATGGATGGCTTTCCTAGCTAGAGTGACAATAAGGGGGTTTGTAAGGAAAGAATTGCTCGCCATCCAATCGCCGAAAAATGCAATTCTTGCCGAAATCTCAAAAAGGCAAAAGTTTTTGACACCAAATCCCAAGATGGCTTTTTCTATGGTGTTCCTCAAGGTCTTGGTGTCTTAATGTGGTATTTTGGAGGGATTATTGATCATTTTTGTCAATTCTCGAGTGGAAAAAAATTATTAAATTTAGCACCAAATCTGTTTAACAAATGGTATCAACCCCAAAAATTGCTGCAACAACTTATGAGACATAATGGAGCATGGGGATGGACATCGTATACTTCTATCATAATGTTCTAAACCCTTATACACTTTCACACTTTTACAATGTATTTTCTTTAATTCATTTCATGTTTATATCTGGTTAATGACTACAACAACTTGACACAGCTGCATCTCAAATTAATCTTCAGGTTCCCAGCTTTCAGATGATGTACACTACTTCTGTGTGACATCTACTGTTGACCTGCTATCTCCCCCTAAAGACCCCCTGTACCCCCCTAAAAAAGACAAAAAAAGGGTCTATTTTGGATCTCAGAGGGTTAAAGCACAACATACATTTTTACAGTGATTTGTCTTCAGGCAGTGTGAGAGCATTTCGCTAAGAACTAAATTGAGACAAAACGTGCTGTTCCTATGAAGCTGACTGAAACAATAAATGAAGACCAAACACAAGATAGCATTTAGAAGGCTCTTTGAAGAAAAAAAAAAAAAAAACATGGGTGTGAGATGAACAATGGAAGGGATGAAAAGAAAAGATGGGACATTGAAGGCACAGAAGATGAGAGAAAGCATATGAGGGAAAAGTAACATGTGCTACAAAGAGGAAAAGAGACAGGATGGATAAGAGGGAGTAAAATCTATAGGAGTGGAAAATGAAAGGAGGGATGTTTGGAGCAAAGACCTTGAGTGTGGGCCCATACAGTACATTCACTTATTTCAACTCTCCTCACTCTTTCTCTCCTCCGTATCTCCTTTGTACCAGACCCCTCCCTCCACGCTATACCCTATTTTCTCTCTCTGATATATCCCCTTCTCTGCCATTCTCTTTCTGCCATCTTTTCCCACTCCATCTTACCTTTTTGTTTTCTGCCTCTTCTCTTAGCTTTCATTCTGTCCCTTCTTTCTCTGACCCACCCCCCTCCCCCCATATTAGAAACCCCAACCACTCAACGCCAACAGTTTAGATCCACTTTGCAAATTAACTAAAACATGAAATTGGAAATCTTTCTGCTTTTCATAGGTTTTTCTTTCCTCCTTTTATGAATATACAATATATATGAGGCAGCTTGTTGGAAGTGATATTGATTCTGAGAGGAATCCCTGCGATGGTTTCCCACCCCACGGAGATGGGAGATTTGCCTTTCAAATGATGTTCTGTGACTTCTACTGTAAAACGCCACCTCTCACAGAAATAAGTGATCCCCCCCCCATAACTGCCAGGCCTTCCCTCTCCTCCGAGACTCCCCCGCTAATTATGAAATGCATAAAACATGCCGCGAATGCCAGCGAGACAATAGGGGGAAATTGTGAATTCTTAGACCTGACATTTAATGTTCGCCTTGCATTATTCACACACACCCTCTGCCTATTTACCCTTCTCCCTCTTCCAACTTGGGGGAAGCAGGAGGTAAGGTAAAAAAGGCACGAACATCTCGAATCCATATTGGAGATGGGGGAGAAGAAGGGGGGGCTGAGGGCACACAGGTGGAATGGAAAAATCGTCCACGTGTCGCGCTTAAATAACATTTCAGAGAGTCAAGGGGGGGGGGAGCCGCGGCTTATGTTTATTGGATTTTTTTTTTCCATCGCCTTCACCAGGCTTGGCGAGCAAGGAGTGAGTTGTTGTGCCGTGTTTGCGCAAAAAAAGAGAGAAGGGAGGGAAATGAGAAACATGTGGAAAGCTGGGAGCAGTAACGGAAAGCCAAGAACATGCTCCTTAACCTTAGCTCTGTGATAAAAGACTTCATCTGTCCATATATGAGTGTTACATTAAAAATTAAAAGAAGCATATATACAGTTTATATATACAGATTCAGCTACGTCAACGTGGGGTTCCCTGTGGCGCTATATGTGGAAACAAGTGCAACTACTGTAAGTCTGAGAAACATACAGTACAAACCATGGCCTAAACACAGAAACATGATTCTTCAGTGTACTTCAGTTGGTTTATGTGTTTTTGTGAAGGAAGCTCCATCTCATGGTGACACCCTGCAATTGACTGAATGGGTGTTTTTTTTAGACAGGAGGGGGGGTAACTCACAGCGGCTGGCAGCTGGCTGGGAGGGGAAACTGTGGGTGGTTGCATTTCTAGGACAACTTTTAATGACCATGACTTTATGATTGTGCGTGTTCTTGGGTCTGATCAAGATACTTTTTGTCAGTCCAATCTGGCAACGCTACACCTATCAGAGCTTTTTAGAAATCCTTCCTGCGTCATCGTCTACAGAACAATGCTGCGTACAGACTTAAGATACTAAAAAAAGTGAGAGCCGTTGTTTTCAACTTTTTGGAGAGCAGTGCAATCCAATCAACCAGCAAGCTAAAACTTAGCATGTAATGTCAGTTTTACAAACGTAAAAGAAAATGGAAAGACAAGGGGGGTGGGAACACAGATTGACAGCGTGTTAAACTGGAAAACGGGCTCTTGAAAGAATGCAGCTGAGTCTTTCCCACCAGAACATGCTCCTTAAACTTCCCACCCGGCTGCTGAGTGACCGAGCCAAAGGCCAAGCGGTTTCGGCCTCCTGACTCGTTTCAGTAATTCCTGCTCCAGCACGTAAGGCAGAAAATAACGCGGGGAAACCGGTGTCCTCGCTTTTCTTCTTCTCCGAGTCAGACAAAATAACTACCTCCATTTTTCTCTGCAGCAGAGAACATGAACCTCCAGCAGAATTCATATGCTCACTTATCTGAGTAGTGCTAATACAACAGCTGGGAATCCTTATTAGATCTGACACACACATATGTGTTTCATGTCCGTTTGTAGACGCGGACATGTGTATCTGTGCTGATTCTGTGTGTGCGTGTGTATGTGTGCATATGCTGCCGAGCACCTGGCCGGGCCCTTGGCAAACATTAGACCAGGGGGAGGTCCATCAGCATTAGAGGCCAGCTGTATTCCTCAACCCCAGCAGCTCACTGCTCACCTCTCAGCGTTTATTTGAGTCAGCAGCAATAGCCGGCCAGCTGCACACCTGCTCTACCCCCCTGTAATTCAGGATCACCGCACACTGAGGCCAAGGGAGGAGGGAGGAGGGAGGAGGGAGGGGGGTAGGAAGAAATGGGAAACAGAGAGTGACAGAGAGAACTGAGAGCGAGAGCTGCTAGCGGAGGAGGATTGATGCTAACGGAACGGGACGACTGTCAAAGAGAGACGAACAGGGAGGTAAAGAGAGCGCGACAGAAGGAGAGACACATGAATCCAGTGGCAGAGACAAGAGAGGAGCTCACATCTACATTTTGATGTGGGCTTCATTTTGGGGGGTGAAGAGCAAAACGTTGGCTGGAGGGCACAAAGAGGAGGTCAGATTTCTCTGCTTGGACCGTTGCTTAAAGGTTTGATTTAATGAAAAGGACGACAGAATTTAGAAAGACATGTAGCTCTTTATTTTCCTGTTAAGGAAAGACGAATAGTAGGTGAATCATTTTAACTAATAGATATCACCATGGAACTTCCCCAGTTCATTACTTACATTAAGACATTTTTTTGTATAACAAGTTTTCTGAAATCTTAATGTTTAAATATCCAAATGAGACATTATCTAATGCTAACTTTTGGTGAATTTAGGAGAAATCTACGGACGAAAATAGACACACAGTAGTAAAATAAACACCTAAATGTGTATTTTGGATGTTTTCTTTCCACTAGTCTGGAAAAAAAGACATGTTATCGAAGCAAAATAGCCCAAAATCTCAAAATTGACTGAAAAAAACGTTTGTTTTTGCCCGGGATGTCTCGCCTTAACATTCAGTTGTCGTATTTATTTAATTTTAGATTTTTTATTTACTTCATGCATGTGAGTTGTTGCCATAAGAGAGCTAATCGTTCTAGAGAATGGGACAAAATCACATACCGGAGATGCACATGATGCAGCTCATAAATGTGTCATAAACTTTCTGTTCATCCTATTAAATCAAACCTCTCTATACTGTAACTAATACACTTAAGATTAGAGCTGCAAGAACTAGTCGATTAATCGACTGACTATTTTGTTAATTCACTAAATGTTTAAGTCATTTTCCAAGCAACTGAATATATTTAGGCTTTGAACTGTTGGTCGGATAAAACAAGACAATTGAAGGTCTAAAGATATAATTAATTTCAGAAGAAATTCTCTCAAGGCGTCCCTGAGATATCGTGTTCACAAGAATGATACAGACAGACATAAAAAGATAGATTTTCAGGTTACCTTTGAATATAAAAAGCGATGCATTCCCATCTCTGATAGAAAGGCCTGAATGGTCACTATATGTGGGCAGCATCCAACCTGCGAGCTACCCAGAAGGAAGGTTGGCTGATGCGTCTTGACCCTGTCCTGATAGACCAGATAGACCTGTGTGTCTGTGTGCACATGTGGCTATTTTCTGGCTCTTACTGTCCAACTGCTTGGCCTCATCTTTGCTCTTAGCTGCAGTGTACTCTACTTCCAGCTTTCATACATAGCAATGTAATCATCTTTGTGGAAAGTGATATTTGCCGAGCTTGTTTAACAAATTTCAATTGTGAAATGCCAACATAACTTTCAAGAAGTCATCCACTGAATGAGTGGAATAATAAAACAAGGCTTGTGCTCCGAGATGTTTGTTCAAACAAGCCTCATAATTATAAATATTGAAACCAGCAACATTATCTTTCAGTGTGAGGAGATAATTTGACTGTAAAATACTCTGAAATATATTTGACGAGAGTTTGGATGGAAGTCTTTCTACTCAGTGAAGGCAAACAGAGACACTCGGCGTCTCTTTACAGACCTCTGCAATCTGTCTGCATCAAATTAAGCCACTTCAACGGATCTCCGTCTTTAATTCCAGCGTGTTTTTTTCTGGGGCCGGCGAAGACTTCTCAAAGTGAATCCAAAAAAATGAGAGAAACTCCATGATTAAAGCAGGGAAAGGTTGATCGGTCCTCCCACAGTACATGTAGATGTCAATATTTTATGAGGCCATCTCAAAAACTACGGTTCCGCCCACTGCTCGCCTTCGAAAACGTGTTGACAATCCAGGCAAAGAAGAATGATTAAGGATAAAGAAAGCGTACTGCAATTAAAAAGTGTGACTGGATTAATCAGCCGAGGACAACAGAAAGGGGCATGAAAGGGCATCTGATTAAAAAGAAGAAAAAGAGAAACATGTAATTGGCTTTTTCTCAGACCCTACAGGCTGAATCTGTTTTTGAACAAGCAGGTGGTAGGAAACCCACCCGTCGCAAAAACACACAAATATGTTCACACACACACACACAAGCATGACTGGATTGCGAAGCAGCAGAGCCAGCAATAATGTCAGCATAATGGTGATAATGTCGGGAGGCACACTCTGATGGGCCGTGGTTGGGAACTGGAACCCCGACAAATTATATGCTGTGCTGGCTCTCTCCGTGTGTGTGTGTGTGTGTGTGTGTGTGTGTGTGTGTGTGTGTGTGTGTGTGTGTGTGTGTGTGTGTGTGTGTGTGTGTGTGTGTGTGTGTGTGTGTGTGTGTGTGTGTGTGTGTGTGTGTGTGTGTGTGTTCACATCTCTGTGCAGCACATGTTACATCCACGTGTGTTACTGTCTTATCAGTATGCTTCCTGGTCAATCTCCAGCTAGACAAACAAACAGCCATATGGTCAATTAAGGCCCATCAATACCTCTGTTAACATCTTTACCAGCTGATAATTAAGAAAAACCACAGCCTGTCAGCAGCTCGCTTTGCTGAAAGTCATATTACCCAACCTCACGCACCCCCCCCCGCTGATCAGTGTTAGAAAGTCAGAATATGTTGTTTTTTGTAAGACCGTGCTTGACTGAGTGTTATAACACAGTTAGCGTATTACTATTATGTAATACGCTATTACATGATTAGATTAATTACAAATTAATCGCACATTTTTTATCTGCTCAAAATGTACCTTAAAGGGAAATTTGTCAAGTATTTGATACTCTTGCTAGCATGGGACACATGGGAATGGGCAAATATGCTGCTTTATACAAATGTATTTATATATTTACTATTAGATATCAATCAACAACGTAAAACAATGACAAATATTGTCCAGAAACCCTCACAGGCACTGCATTTAACATTAAAAAATATGCTCAAATCATAACAAACAGCAGTAAGTGTGTCTTATAGAAAAATTATTTTTGATACGTTTATTAATCCTGTTCCTGTCATTGGCAGCAATGCTTTTACTGCAATATACCACAATATAAAACAAGGAACTGGTTCACAATCTATATTTTCTAAATAGACTGTATACATGATGTAAATGTATAATGTCCCTATGTTACACATGGTCACTGAGTGAGACAGAAGCAGAGGTACAACCACAGTCTAGCTTTTCCCAATTTCAGCTTCATTAATCCTCTGGAACTTTGTTGACAGGTACTGAAGTAAAGCGTAAATAATTAATGAAAAACTAGTCGGCTGGGAGCTTAAAAATGCAATCAGTTGCAAGTTGCTGATTACCTGCCTAAAACTGGTATTAAGAATCAGGGAATCAATCTGATATCCATCAGTTATGTCCGGAATAATTGGCATCTAAATGTATGTATGATAGCGTAGAAGGGCTTGTGTAAAGTACTTGTTGTTTTTACTTTCCATACAAATGTATGTTGTTATTTTAAATTTCAGGAAGGGACTAGGTTGTATTACAAAGGTGTCATTGCAGCATCACAGTTATTAGGCTATTCTCTAATAATTCAAATCCCTAAAGCTCTTGAACATCCTTATCTTTTGAAATCCTGAATTATGAATACATCAATTAATTCATTCCAAGGAACCTTTCAATGGTTTCATTGTTGGTTGAAGTATCACCAGATGGTCTTTACATTGCCAGGGTTTCCACAGATGCCAGTTACAGATGTTTGTATGATTACAGTCCTGCAGATGTGTTCCTTTGGAATAATAAATAATAAATCGCTTTATCTCTTACCATAAATTATTTTAAATCTGAACAATTGGGCTCAAACACACAAAAAAGTCCTGAAGTTTTTGAAATTTTAGAGGAGTCGAGGGTTACAACCGATTAGGCTGTTGTCAGGCTATTAAATAGGCGTTATCAGTCGCTATAAGCCCCATAGATGTGGGTCAATAGGGGCCTACTACACCCACTAGTTTTATCATCTATTCACATGGTAGATAGTTTGAAACTCCATAAAGGAAGGAGGTTGAGGACGATGGATGGGACAGAAATCATAGGGTTTTCACCCAGGAGACTGGAGTTTGCATCCTATGTGAAACCAAAAATGTGTAGTTGTCTTTGTGATCGTAGTTATTTGAACCCAAAACACAATAAGTTGTAGTTTTCTTTGCCTAAACCTAAAGAAGTTGTAGTTTTGTTACCTAAACCTAAAGAAGCCTTTTTGTTTGTGTTCAAAACGTGACGTTTCATTCAGTTTTACATGTTAGAACGTGTTGCTTTTAAGTTTCACTTTCACTTTAAAATGTAGTAGTCCCCTAATGACCCACATCTATGGTGCTTATAGCGACTGATCACGCCTATTTAATGACCTGATAACAGTTGATTCGGGTGCGGCAAGCACTGAAACATATTGTAAGTATTTACCAATTTAAATTGAAAACAAATCTGTTAGTCTTCTGTCTTTCCATCTCTATGATTCATCCTTCATTACCTCCTTCCTCTTCCATCACAGCACTATTCTCCTAGCTCCCAGGTTTTCTCCCCTACCCCGCTCCTCCTCCTTTCCTTCTCCCACCCTCCCTTTTTCATTTCTCTCCATCTATGGCTCTGATAATTACACAAGCTGCTCACTACTTAGTCAAGCAGCCCCATACAGTCCCTATATGCATACTGCCACATCTCCTTTATTAGTTGCTAGCTACTTTAATCCCTTCCAAATAGCTCTACACAGAGTCAGCTGGGCTTCAGTTGATATTCTGCCAGCGGAAGCAGATAGGACCGTGGGGGTATGGGGAACTCAAATTACATCGTACCATGCAGCAATAGGCTATAAGCTTACCTGAGGTTATGTGTAGAATATACATGAGGTTCACTTATGCCAATATATTCATTTGCATGAACAATTTTAGGGACCACTTACTGTAAATTGGGGTCCTAGGGTAAATTACCTGCAGAAAAGAAAAAGCAAAACCCCCCAGAAAAGTGGCAAAATGGGAATGTGAGCTGGCAAATAGCCTGCTGTTTGTGAAGTAGTCAAAACACAAATGCAAAAATACATTTATGCTTAATTGGAACTAAAGCTTAAAGCTGCACTAATCAATATTTTGTATTTATGTGAAGGGCTCGCTTGTAGTAGTTACCGTTAGCTTTAGCATCTTTGAGTGCTTTGTTTTGGTTTTACAGTACGCAAATTTTGCTCTTGTATTTATTCAACAAAGGGTAATATATTTAACAACTTCTGATAGCATAATAATAATTCCATACAGACTACAGTACTGTGAGAAGCATAAATGAAGTCGAAAAGTACATTTCCGCTGCTCTAGTCGTAGTGTACTGAATAAAGTTGGTGTACGTTAAAGAGGCAGATATTTTTCTCAGGAGTTTGTGGAGACCAAAACGGATCAAAGGAGAGTAAATATCTTTCAGCTGGCAGTACACGTCCCAACATTAATGTTAAGTTGCTACATGTCTGCTAAATGTGTAAATAGCCATCTTTACAATGTGAGGTTAGACTATTGCTGTTGTTTTTCATGCCTCATTTAAACTCTTCATGTAGGTTTGCCAGCTACTTTTAAGTTTGGCTCCTATCCTCAGAATGCTAACTGGCTGGAAAGGGTAAATTTCTAAACTTTTGTCCCAGTAGGCCTTCACACAAGCTCACAGAAGAGGAATAATGAAGCAAAATTCAAATGTCATGACATACATAGCAGTATCATAGCTGCTAATTACCGATGCTAAATATAATCAGTGCTGCCTGCGTCCACACAACAGGCCGTGAGCTCACAAACAATGTTAACAAGCTCTTAGCGCAACCGTCCACAGCTGAGTAAAATCTTTACATATGCAAACAGTTGGCACATGATTGAGCTAGTAACGGGCCCCTTGTGGGGCCATCAGATGCTTACCAGTCTGGCCACGTAAGCTAATAGGCAGCCATGCAATTAGTAGTGGTCCAAATGTAGCTGTAATGATTATTCCCACTATAACACAGACAAAAGGTCTTTGACCAACAACACTAACTAACCACGATGTCACTGTGATAATGGCTGGACTAACACACATGATGCTCGACAAGCTGATTCCTAACATATTCAGGGCCACAAATCGAAACCACATTGTCAACCAAACACATCCATTAATGAGCTTATGGTAGCTTTTGTGGACACAGCTGTTTGAGTGAGTGAATAAACAGATTCTAGTGATACTGATGCACTACTTAGAGAAATATAAAAGAACACCTTCTAACAAGGCAGCCAATGCAGTATGAAATTAGGATGATATTGGAGTCAGGGCGTTAGCTTTTCATCCGTAGATGAATTTGCTGATTGATTTTGTGCAATTATTTGCTTTCGTTATTGCAGTGCTGATGGATAATGACATATTTCAAGTCAAGGTTGAAGGTTGATTGATTTTGGAGGTGCTTCAAATTGCTATTAATGTAGATCCCCTTGCGTTGTTTAAAAGCCTCAGTGATGGTGTCACTCGAATAATATTTGAACTGCCTCTGATTCTGCAATTCGTGAAAAGCAGCAGCGTTGACCGACAGCGTCCATTAATCAGTATCAATGTAGTCACTTCTGCCATCTGCCAATACTGCTAAGTTAACAATTACAACCATTAATGAGTCGAATTAGCTATAGCCGCAGGCCCATTGCACTTTAAAGGAAATCCATCAACAAACAAACAGCTGGATATTTACCGCTGGATGGGGTCACTTACAGCCATCAGAAGCTTCCTGATTGACTGGTTTCAAAGGCTGTGTCAGTTTTTGAGCTAGAGTGAACGTTAAACTAAAAAAAAAAAAAAAAAGGAATCCATCATGCTAGGAGGGTAAATATCGTTCCAAAGTTACGTTAAATTGGGGCGAGGAAAAACTGTCATTGGCCATTTTCAAAGGGGTCCCTTGACCTCTGACTTCAAGATATGTGAATGAAAATGGGTTCTATGGGTACCCACAAGTCTCCCCTTTACAGACATGCCCACTTTATGATAATCACATGCAGTTTGGAGCAAGTCATAGTCAAGTCAGCACAGTGACGCACTGACAGCTTTTGGGCTTGAGTTTGCTATGTTATGAATTTTTTAGCGTAGCATATTTTTTATGCTAAATGCAGTACCTTAGGTTTCTGGACAATATTTGTCATTGTTTTGTTTTGTTAATTGATTTCCAACAATAAATTTAAACATTTGCATTTAGCAAGCATATTTGCCATACCCCATGTTGATATAAAGTATTAAATACATTTTGAACAGATAAAAAATGTGTGATTCATTTGCTAATCATCACTTTATGATAATCCCACGCAGTTTGGGGCAAAAACCATGCAGTTTTTTGAATGCAGTATAAACTTTGTGGATCTAAGAAGCCCAGTTGTATTCATGTGTGATGATGTAAGTCCCCATAGTAGCCATGGAGAAATTTCAAAATGTCAAAAGTTTTTGATACCAAATCACAGCATGGCTTTTTCTATAGTGTTCCTCAAGGTCTTGGTGTCTTAATGTGTTTTTTTGGAGGGATTATCGATCATTTTTATCAATTCTGGAGTGGTAAAAAATGATTGAATTTAGAACTAGATCTGTGTAACAAATGGTCTCAACCCCAAAAAATTGCTGAAACAACTTATGAGACATAATAGAAGATGGGGATGACCATCGTATACTTCTGTCATAATGTTCTAAATCCTTATACACTTAATACATATTTATTTCTGATTCCTGACTACAACAACTTGACACACAGTGCTGAGCTGCTTCTCAAATTAATCTCCAGGTTCCCAGCTTTCAGATGATGTACACCACTTCTATGTGACATCTACTGTTGACCTGCTGTCTCCCCCTAAAGACCCCCTGTACCCCCCTAAAAAAGTCAAAAACGGGTCCATTGTGGGTCTCAGAGGGTTAAACAAGTCCACGTCTGATGCTTTGTTACACACATACAGTCATTCCCGTCCATGGAAAATAGAATAAAGCTCCTCTGGCAGTCGTTTACCCAATAAATGATGATGCTCCCATGCAATCGCTGTGCTTTCAGTATTCTTCAGGCCAGCCACAACAAAAGACTGCCAAAGCACTGTTCATAAACGGATCCATAAAGCTATTAATACAATCAGTACAGTACCAGTGTTACCATTAATGGGACTGATAGAACAGTTAGCACTACTGACTGGGTATCTTGGTTCATGTCAAAGGAACAGTTGGCTGTTAATTGAGCTGGCTTAAGCACTGATGGCCTATCAGGGCATTGCCAGGCAGGCCATATGTGGGCTAATGGGCCAACCATGGTGTTACAATGAGTCCAGTGATAAAGGTGTTCAATGTTCCCACTTGCCAAATTGCTGTGATCCACATAGACAAAACTGGAAACACAGGTTGACTCATTCTAATTCCAACAGCACATACCGTATCAGCGCTCCATAATCGTATCTAAATTTCTATGGGAAGCAGTCCTTTTGGGGCTGACGTGACCAGACGCTGGACACATGCAGCCAATGCTTGATGTGAATAAGAATGAGAAGCTGATTAAGAGGGAGAGATTTGCACGGTTCAGGGGAACGTGACTTCCTGTTTTCAAAGAAAAGGTTGGGATTTAGGAAGACCCATTTTACAGGAATCCACAGCCAGTGGTGGAATGTACTATGACTAAGTTAATTTATTCCAGTGTAGCCTACGTAAGTACAAGTTTGAGGTACTTGTTGAGTAAGCCCATTTACTGCTACTTTATACTTCTAATGTGCTACATTTCATTTGAAAATATTGTACTTTTTAGGCGTGGTTCTAGCGATGACAATGTTGGTCTGACTACTTTGGTTCAGACTGAAATATCTTGACAACATTTGGATGGATTTACATTAAACTTTGTACAGATATTCATGGTTCCGAGACAATATATCCTACTGACTTTGGTGATAGCCCAACTTTTCCTCTAGCGCCACCAATGAGGTTGACATTTTTGTTATTTTTTGTGAAATGGCTAGAGGATCAACTGTCATCAATTTTGGTACAGATATCCATGTCCCCCTTTTGGTGATACTGTTACTTTCCCTATAGCTCCATCATCAGGTCAACATTTTAATTCGTCCAACACTTCGGTTATACCTGCCAACCATATGACATTCCCATCATCCTCAGCTGCAGTTCATGTTTAGTGCAAATGTTAGAATTAGAAATTAGACGTGTTACTACACTACATTTATCTGACAGCTATAGTTACTGGTTACTTTGCAAATTAAGATTTAACGTATACAATCTGTTGTAAAATTTTATAAAATATGGTTATACAGTAGATTAAACTATCAAAAGTTACCAGCTACAAATATAGATAACAAATACTTTTACTTTTGATACTGTACTTAGATAAGTACATTTAGCTGATATAGTTTTGTACTTTAACTGCATAATATTATGAATGCAAAACATTTACATGTACTGGAGTATTTTTACATTGTGAAATTGTTATGCTTACTTTAGTGAAGAACCTGAAAATGTTGTCAACCTCTGGGTCTATAAGATAAAATATTTTGAATATTTTTCAGTAAACCATTTATTTATTGGTATTATATAATGTTATGCTACACAAAGAACTTTTTCTTAAAATGTCTACATACAAGTTCATGTCTGGTCAAGCTAAATATTTATTCATTTAGTCATTAACTTATTTTTTACTTGTTACACTTTATAACTGACCTTTTAATGCTTTACTGCTTGATGGGAACCCGTTTTTTATTTACTGCCAAATCTAAAGTGTATTATGAGCCGACATTTCCTTACATATAATGGATCTGTTTTTAAATGAGCCTGACTTTATGGTGTTTTGGTCACATTTGCGCTGACAAGGGCTATGCCATCCCTTTTAAGGCCATTTCACAAGGTAAGTAATGGCCGCCCAGAACTCATTCATCTTCAATAAGTGGCGAGCAGGCAGGTGGAGAGCCACGGGCCGTCTGGCAGCCTATACAGGCAAGTGAGTTTGTTCTAAAACTGTCATGTTTATGCTCATTCAGCACTCGCCCACACAGCTGCTAAGCCAGAGTTTAATCTTACAGTGTCTTTGCTTGACCTATGAAATAACGCTCAATCACAGAGAAGGTTAATAACATATAATAGCCACGTTGCGCTGTGCTGTGTCTTTTCATTAAATTATATAAGCTTAATTGTCCTCTCAGTTATGGTGGAGAGTTAAAGAGCATTGCGGAGGAAGCGTGCGAACGAGTGGGTGAATTACGTCAAAACTTGATTCACATATCAAGCTTTTGAAAGAACATACTTCAGTTAATTGTGTGAAGAGGACTCGTTCTCTATGTAGATATGAAGGGCTCATTCTAAGCTAACAAAAACACAACAATTCTTAGTTTCAGGTGATTATACACAAATGAAAACATAGCTATGAATATTATATGGCCCTTTAACAGCAGTCAATTAGCGTTTTGTCTCGACAAACTCAGAGGCACAGACCGAAACTGAGCCTCCTTAAAACCTTGTTATATCACCAACTCTATATTGATATTGGATGGTTCTTTATTTGTTACATACATTTTGCATAATTTCCATGGGAATTCCATAAGACTAGGCCATAGAAAACAAAAACAGCACACAAAAAAGTGCAGTGTGGTTCTATTCAGACTACGACACACAAAGAGTATCGTAAGAGTGCCGACATTGACAGTATCTGACTGCTCGCTAACTGATGAGGCTGCAGCAACAATGCCCACCTCATTAAACGCTGTTTACCATTTTCTGAGGAGTGCAAAAATACGTGTACAAGTGGATTATGGTCTGAATAGACAGAGGGGGTGTCCCAGGGCCGACATCAACATCAAAGTGCTGGAGAGCCAAAATGAATGCCAGTGCGACTCTCAGTCACTAAACCAACAGCTATGTGCTTTTCTAAAAAGAACCTCCAGTGATTTATGTACCTCCATCTCAACCAGCTGCATTGACACTGCACCAGCCTCACAATACCTACATAAAAGTGGAGTGATCCAACCCAGTCGCATGGAAAAAAATGTTGGCATTGTACGTTTCTGCAAACCACAGATACGTAAAGTGGACTTTTTTTTTTATGTGGATGTTTTTGCATGAGAGCAACTCGTAGTATATTGAGCAACCATTATTGAAAGTTACGCAGTATAATAATGAGTATAACCAATGAGAAAGTCCACTAAGAATGGGAGGCAGGGGTGGTGAATGGGTCAAACAAACACAGGACCCAGGAGAACGCTGTTTGTGTCCTGTGTGAAACCAAAATTAAACATTGAGTTAACGCTTATTGCGAAATATTATGACGCTTGTTACGTAACGTTACGTAAGAAAGTCTGTTAAGGGCAGTTGTTATTTATTTACGGTAGCTATATTGTTATGGTTGTTATGTTACGTTGTTATGTTACGTTGTTATGTTACGTTGTTATGTTACATTGCTACGTTACGTTATTATTTTAACACATACCATGATCTTTTTTCTATAGCTGTTATGTTATTGCGTTATTATTTGAACACAACCCATGATCTTTTCTCTAACTTTAACCAAGTAGTTTTATGTCTAAACCTAACCATTCGTTTCACGATGTTAACCACGTGGCATTGTTCATTTCTGCAAGCGTGATACAAGGCTGATATGAAACGTATTTTTGGTTAAGAAACTTCGACATTTAACGTACCCCATCTTTTGCAGAAACGTACAATGCCAACATTTTTGCCAAATTCACACTTTCACACCAATTTTACCATGGGTAAGACTACTGCATGGGTCTACAGATGGCATCTTTCTTTATGTCTTTATCCACCTTGGCATTGCAGTAATAACACAGTGATAAATCCTAGCTTTGACTATGATCAATGTCTTCTTTATCAAATAGTTGTTGGGCCCAGGCAGTGTCTGGTGTACTTCTTACTAAGCGTGTGGGGCCAGACCAGTCACCATTGGTAAACATTACATTCTGCTTTCATTACATTGGTATTTCGTGAAGACATTTCTAATTTACTTTATTCTAGTTTCATGTGGCCAGACAAATAGTGGCTCCTTCCATTATACTCGCATAGCATTCGTTCTACCCCTTCTAGTTCTTTTATCGTTAAGGGAAAAAAAGGTTTGATGTGGACTCTCGATATATCTCTTTGTTGGGAACACTCCGCCCTCTCAAATAACCTCTATAACTGAGGGCTCTTGATAAAGAGTGGAGCATCTGCTGCATAATTCAGAGGTCCTAAAACTTCTGTTCTAGACCAAAATGAAAAATGTAATCCCATCCCATGGGTCCTATGTAGCCTCATTATTCATTGCCACTAGTGTCATGTGGGAACCCCAGCCGAGCGTAGGGCCGTGAAATATTGTATGTCCCAGCACATAGTTTAAGTAAGAATAGGGTTCTATCCAATGCATGTGTGGGCAGTGTGTCCTATTTGTTTTAATTCTGGGTGGGCCATGCCAGTCACTGGGTCATGCGTTGTGCTACCGCTCCATCACCATGGGGAATGAGAGTACCAGAGCAGGAATGTTATGACCCTGTCATCACAGAAATATGTTCCTCATTGTAATCGCATTGCTTCTGGTGGTGATGCGTAATCAAGGCCAATTGCGAGGCCATCGTCTCATCTCTCCGGCAGGCAGCACATGTTGACACATGTGTCACTCACGCCTTATCCCGAGTGCCTCAGCAGCCCCGTAATGCAATCAGCTGGTGTTTGCGCGATGGGCCCAGATTAAAAAATAAAATATTACAACCTTGGACCGTTTTCAAAGAAAATAATCTGCAGGAATTTCTCAGGGGAGCATGTGTTTCTATTTGAACCTTATTAAAACCGTACAAATTGAATCTAGTCAGCCACAAGCGGTGGAATTTGAATTTCTGAGATTAGCATTTTGGTGAATCAATAAAAGAAGCAACTCAGGGCCTTTTACAGGGCGGCTTAATCTGTGTAAGATTCATCAGAGTTGCCCTCTGGGACGGAAGTAGCCCCCCTCTCTCTCGTCCGTGTTTTCCAAAAGAGAGAGACACTCTTGGCCCACAGTGAAAGAGACGGCATGATTGAAGGCTTATTTCCCCTTTCAACATCATCAGCAGCAACCTGCCTCCATTACAGGAGCGCATTAGCAGCTTATAGTCAGTTCATTGAAATGTGTTTAAGAAGTCCCCTCATCTGTAACAGATGTGCTACAGTCTCCTGGGTCTCAGTGGGCATGTATACCTCACACACACACACACACACATGCACACACACGGGCAGTGTATCTCCCACTGCATCCCAGATAGATTGAGAGCTATTTCTTAATGATCTCTTCCCCCGGGATTCCTATAGAAAACCATTTAGTTAGCAGCGCCGCTCCTCAATAAAGCCAGAAGAGGTCTTGTAATTGCTTCACCAGGCCACAGCGGCAACGCTTCATTTGGCTGAGCAGAAACTGCAGCAGTAGCATCATAAAAAATGGTCCATCATCGTGCATCTGTGCTGTGTTTAACCTCCACTGGAACAACGGTGGTCTTTTTAACCTTCCCGGTCTCAAATCTCGGCGATCTAATTAGGTCAATTGAAACACAAAACTGTCAGTCAAGTGTTTCCCTGATAATCAGTTACCACAGGAAAAAAAATGAAAAGTACATGTGTTAGGCCACTATTAACCCCTTAACACTCCGGCAGGCGGCATTACGGCGGGTCTGGACACTATTCTGTCTTTCAGAGGTTGTTGCGGGCTGAGCTAGAGGGAAGATACCGGTATCATATGAAACTAGAAAGCCTAAGGAATCCATTGGTACCGACCATGTCATGCTAGTTTGTCTAACACTAAATAATGCTACAAAGCTATGCTAAATTTTGGTGAGGAAATGGGTTCTATGGGTACCAACGAGTCTCCCCTTTACAGACATGCCCGCTTTATGATAATCACATGCAGTTTTTTGAATGCAGTATAAATGTGTTATTTTCACCTATTCTAAAAATGATGTGTTTGAATATTTCTGCATACTGCGGTCTCTAAACAGTCTTGGAATTATATAAATTGTGTATCACTATAAAGCTGAGACTCTTGTGGATCCAATGAGCCCAATTGTATTCATGTGTGATGATGTTAGTTCCCATAGTAGCCATTTCATTGCAGTGAGACCATTTTTTGAAACTTGACCTCACTGTATAAAATGACCTATGGTGACCTCTAGGATAATCACTGCCTCATGAAACTTTACAGCCACAAACTAGAGACCTAGAGCATTCAGAGGATGGATGGCTTTCCTAGGTAGGTTGACAATAAGGGGGTTTCTGAGCAGTTTACACAACAGAAGTGCTCCACATCCAATCGCCGAAAAATGCAATTGTTGCAGAAATCTCAAAATGTCAAAAGTTTTTGATACCAAATCACAGCATTACTTTTTCTATGGTGTTCCTCAAGGTCTTGGTGTCTTAATGTGGTATTTTGGAGGGATTACTGATCATTTTCATCAATTCTCGAGTGGTAAAAAATGGTTCAATTTAGCTCCAAATCTGTGTAACAAATGGTATCAACTCCAAAATGTATGAGACATAAGTGAGCATGGGAATGGCCATCACAATCTCATATCCTCATGTTCTACACTCTTATACACTTTCACAATTTACTCAAAATTAATTAATTCATTTTTATTTCTTATTAATGACGAGAACAACTTGACACACAGTGCTGAGCTGCATCTCAAATTGATCTTCAGGTTCCCAGCTTTCAGATGATGTTCACCACTTCTATGTGACATATACTGTTAACTTTTTTATCCACCCCTGAACATCCCCTGTCCCCCACCCCTACCCCCTACTAAGTAAGGGGTTAACAATGTCATCCATGATAGACACATGTAATTCCACAGCCCTGTGCCATACTTTGGCCTAACAATCGTCTCTAAGCTTGATTTCCCACACAGTTTGTTATCGCTACTTGCAGACAATGATTTTGCTTGGCCCTTGGGAATATGGAGCATTATCGTTCTGTGATCTTCACCTTGAGGAAAAATCTACAGTAAACCGTTTAGCAGCACTGTTCTGTTCGTCAAGCATGGTTAGATTAACACTGGGGGTCCTTTGCTGGGGAGCCCCAGTAACAACGGAGTCCCAAGGAGCTCCCAATTATCAGGGGATGAGCGACACGCAGAGCTAAGAATGAGCACAAAGCTAAGAGTCAATGCTTATGGCAAATGCATGATTGAAAAGAGGATTAAGTCCCATCAGCTGATACAGCCTCTGATAGCAGCCTGTTCAGTCAAGATTTGTGATAATGACCAAACAGCTCCTAAAGCTAGTGCAGAGGAGATAGAAATCAACAGTACCCACAGTGATATAGAGCAACAGAGACATATTTTCCAGTTAAATTGTTTCATATTTTTAATAAAACATTGCAGGAAATACACTAATCACTTTGTGATTTCAAACTTCTACTTTTTGGTGAAGACATGAATGCTGTTTGACGGCCTGGTCCATTACAGTGATATCCATTATCCATTCATTTCTAATGAGGTTCTTTTTATATATTGTATTTTATTTCTATCGTACAATATGTTCATTATTAAAGTGATAATACCCAGGAGGACAGTCTATTGGTTACTGTCTCCTGTGATCAGGAGTACAAGACAGATGCAGCACCAAAGTACTCATAATGACAAGTACAGAACATCCTCATGGGTGTAATGACATTCTCCAATGACTCATAGTGCGTAAGGAGGCTGCAAAGTAAAACGTCTGCTATAAACGAGTGAACAAATGTAAGAGTAACAAACCGATTGCATCACTTAATAGCTCCCCGTTTTCTGTAAGTGATAGGAAAGGACCGAATAAAGGCAAATTGTGAGAATTACCAGCGTCCTGATTGGATTATAATATACTTTTAAGCGCTCAATAACAAGCTTATCTGCTCATGATACCTCATAAGCAACTCTTTAAGCAAGTGGTTACCTACGTGACCCCGCCGAAATATAATTAGTGTAATGAGGATAAACGTTCATGGAAACTCTCATAAATGTCCCAGAGAAACGTTGCTGCCGTGAACTGTGTCGAGCCCAAACAGAAAGTTCAGAGAGTTAATTAACAGCAGCAAAGTTAATTCCTGTATCAGTTCATAATTAACACATTTAGGAGATTTTCTTTGAGACAGTGTCAGCTGCATGAATTCTATGTGATAAGCAACATTTGTGAAGAAAAACCAAACAGCTTGGTGTATATGGTCTGCAGTAGGGCTGGGTATCAGTACCAAAATAATCCAGTACCAAGTAGTATCGAAACTTCTCCAGTCAAACGAAACCTGCAATCGATTATTTTGTGCCCAGATCTATAAATGACTATTTCTATGGTTTTCTATAGAAAAATAGCAAAAACAACAACATTATTGGCCGAGATACATGTGACTATCACTTAGCTGTTGTTTCGGAACCATGGATAGCGCTGTTTGTTGTGTGTAAGTGCTGTCTATAGTACTGAAACAGAGCGGAGGAGATAGACAGACAGACTGTTTCTTAGCCTGCTTGCTATTCGTGGTTGTAAATACTTTCGGCCCTAATTCCATTTCCCCCCATTGTAATAATCCAAAAACAGAAGGGAAACAAGAGAGAGAACAGCTGTTTCTACGCACCTCCCCCTGATGATTTTGACAGAGAATCGTTCATAAGTTCAAAAAATATTTAGCGCTCTGTTAATTCCTTGACTTTGCATAATGGAATTGACACACAGGAATTTCATTTTAGAAGCATGTTGGGTCAAGAGCAGTCATAAAAAAATCATCAGTAAAAAAAAAAATAATAATATTGTAGGATTACAGGCCAGACAAGAGCCTACGCAACAGTTCTGCACCCTAATATAGGGAAACCATATCGGTTATAAATATAGTTTCTAGTAAAGTAATTTGCGTCCTTCACTTGTGACACATTAAGATCCACTGAAGCCTTAGCTTAACAACCAAGCAAGCGTAAAACTCTGAAGGTTAAACTATATATTCCATACCACTGACAGAAAGGCATATTTCTAAACAACCTTGTCTGTCTATTTGATTTCATTCCCATAATTTCACCATTCCTGTGCGCCAGACTGTCATTGCTTCCGATTGTCTTGTGGATCTTTTTATGTGGATGGCGCCCGAGAGACGTGATGATACCTAAGGTGTTCTTTACTGCGACTACAGGTATGACAGTAACAAGGTTAGACACAAGAAAACTGCACTAAACAGTGTCATCAAAGAAGAAGTACTATCTTTTTACTAGTGTCTTTTCAGAGCAGGATATCAGACAGTTAGGCTGCAGCTACAAGTTGTATTATGGACTTTAAATTGCGTTTCTAAACTCAACAACTTCACACACTTGTTACTCATTTTCACTCACGCACCCATACTGTATGAGTGTACTCTTTCACCCTCTCTTTATGACTCTCGTGTATGAGATTTAGATGGAGCGAGGTGGGAGGACGGGTGGGTGAGAGGTAAAGGTTAAAAGAGGGGGATCAATAGCGATGCATCTGCTGCCATATCTCTAAAACGACTCCAACCACTATTTAAAAAATCACTCACAGCTCACTCAAAGGCCAGCGCTCATTGACTTTCTACTTGTATGTAGGTGAGTGTATAGGCGTGTGTTTGTGTGCATGCATTTTTAATTGGCGCGGCCCGTCCTCTGAGAGTTCCCCACCACTTCTCAAACAATTAGTTTAATGGAGCGTTACTCTGGTTTCTGGGTTAGCGAAGTCAATACATCGACGTCCCGCAGACATAAAGTGTCAGTGCAGCTACTCATACGGCCATGGAAACTCTGCCGCACACTTTAAATTACTCAGAGCCTACACAAAGTCCACCCTGGTTAAGCACAATCCACTATTAGAGGTAGTGTGCTGCCTGGGAGCATATTGTATATATCTACTCATCTGTATGTTCAAAGATTAGAAATTCTCGTTTTGCACTATTGAGGCTGGAAAAGGCTATTTTACAAGTGCCTAATTTTTTGTAAAACTTCCTTAACTTTGTTCAAGGAAAATTCAAACATTGAATTGCAATGGTGTTATTCTTTTATTTTCTTTAAAAAAAATAATTGTATACAACATGTGGTTAATCTTATCACTTTCTTCAGACAGTAGCTCAAATTTGACGGAAAAACAATATTTTATATTTTATATTTCAATTTACGATTCTAAAGCGACCTGGAAGCCAATGGAGTGAGTAAAGTACAGGTGTGATGTGTTCACGTATGGACGTGTTCATCTACTGAGATGAAAAAAAAATATTTTCTGATCCATCCCATATTCTCCACCCCGAGTATGAGCTCCTACCCTCTGGCAGATGATAACGACTACCCCAACGTAAACTTAACCGTTTTAAAAACTCATTTGTGCATACCTCAATAAAAAAAATGTAAATAATGTTGCTTGAGGCTGCAGGGGTTATGCAATAGATTAATGGTAGCCTATGATGAGAGGTTGTGCAATATGTTCCTTGTTCTTACGTAATATGTACAATATGTGGTTGTAATGTGCTTTAGTACATGTTGCGTTGTTTATATCTTGTTTGTTTCTTTATTGTTATATGATGATAAGACGACTTATTAAGCAATTTTAGCTATAAAACCAGGGGATTATGTCACCCAGGGTCAAAAGTAAATACAATATATTTTTCTGAGTTAAATTTAATGAACCATAGATGTGTATTTTACTTACTCCCTTTTCTAATTACTACAGAAAATGATGTAAAACATCAAAGTGATTTTGCTCAAAAGCTCCCTCGGCAAATATTTCTTCATCCGAATGCTCAGCACTTTTCCAGTTTAGAGAGATTACCCCAAAGCAGCCCTGAGATACTGTCAACAGAAGACATCTGTGAAAACGCACCTTATCTAACCTTTTCTTATTGACACTAGAAATAAGAGTTTACTGCAAGTGTGCACCACAGTATTCGTGTCACGTCTCAGCAGCAACGAAGGCAGAGTTTGGAAGCTCACTCCCCGATCTCAAAGCGAACACTAAAAAAAGAGAGGGGAAAAAAGGACGTTTGGATTTCCTTTAATCTTGCCACTCAAATTTGTGCTCTTATTCCTACAAGCACTTTAGAAACTGACATGCAAGCAAGTTTATTTATCCATTCAGCATGGCTGCCTCGCTTCTTTGCTGTACACGTCTGAGGTGCGGGTTTGCGTGAGGTGTGTGTATGAGCTATTGTTACGCTCTTATTCCTCTCTCGGCCCTCAGGTTACAATGTGCATCCACTCAATCCTGCTGCTGCAGCAGATGATGATGTTTCTGAGGGCTGTTAAAGGTTTGTTTTTTACACATCTGTCTCTCTCTCTCTCTCTCTACACACACATATCTAATTTTTTTTGTGCCTAACTCAGGGAGAATTTAGGTCGTAAGCAAAGTAGATTTGAGGCGTTTTCATATCTATAGTTCATTTGCTCTGATCCGCATCAGTTGATGAGTTTGTAAACTTGGAGCGTTTTCCCCTTGGTTCAGTTTCTTTTCACACAGAGAAAAATCCAAGGGAACCAACAATGCATTACTGCATGCATTATTACCATTACTGTTCACTCTAACAACTCTCATCAACCTTTTTTAAAGCAGAAGCATGCAGCTGTTTTCAGCAAAAAAGCTCTGATAAATCCACTGTGCACTACCTGCCCAGCACCAAACCACAGACAATGTTAGCAACTAGCTGATGAACACATTCTGCGGCTATAGATCCAGATATTCCAATCAGGAGTTGGTGGAGACCAAAACAGAGCTAAGAGAGAGTGAATAATGGACTTGCATTCAGCACATGGCTGGAAGCTAACTAATACTAATGTTACTCTGTGTCTGCTAGATGCGAAAATTAGCAACTGTTTCCTAACATGTCAGGCTGTTGTCATACACCGTTCATAGCTATACCTACCTATGCCATGAAATCAATTTGTAATCCTTGTAATCGTGAACCGGGAAGTTTAAAGTTTAAAAAATAACAAAGTTGTTTCCTGTGAAGACAGAAAATACTGGAGGGGAAATTGACGCTGGACATTCGTAGGAAAATGTTGCATGCATGTACTAGACTTGGTCTGCATGCATGCAACATTTTCCCTGAGTCCCTTGTGCATTGCTTTCACAGACTATGTTATTGAGAAATCAAACCAAACTGTGACACTTACAATGTGAGTTGGCTTTTCTGTTACTTATCAGTCTGCAACCTTCCAAAATTCTGGTAGGATTTTTAGCTATTTGACACATCCGCTGACATTAGGGCTCCTAATCTTGTAAGACCTTCTGTGATGTGTGATTGCAATCAGAACAACAATGCATGTCAGCCAGCCTCTTTTTGCCACAAGTGCGGGGCTATATCTGCAGTTTCCGTAATCCTCCACACACCAAAGGACAGTTCAGGACCCTGTGGATGTCCGTAAACATCCAACATGTTTGATATTCTCAGGGCGGAATTGATTGTTGTGGTTAAGATTGAATCTGGACTGTAAATGTCTCCGAAATGTTAGGGCCAAGTTATCATCTGCTTGTTGACTGCTGTTATAACGGTCTCTCTCACTCTCTTTCTTCTGTGGTGCTCTCTTCCTCTCCCCTTCCCTGTTTGTCCATGTTAAGTCCAAATAGTATTTCTATTTTATATGAGCACATTTGTCTCGATATTGTGGCAGGATTTTGATATGCCTCTTCTTTGTCCCTGCTTTTTGTAACCTTTGTTCGTATGGTTTCTTTATTATAGAGCGCTGCAGGGATGACGTATTTTTGCAGGCCGACCCGGAAGTTATTATCACCCTGGTTCCCTCGACAAAAAGCCAGTGGGGTTTTTCCATTGGGTTTTGAATTATTGCAGTAAATAAGCTCTGTGGAAAACAAAAGTTTATGACACATACACATTTTGTTGTACTACACCACAGTCACAGGACTCCAACATCACCACCACCAAGCTTGATGTGTTCGGTGATGACATTGAACGTCAACAACATCTGTAGTCTCATTTAGCCACTTGTTAGCAACCACCTTTTTTAAGACACATAGAAGCTTAAAATTCACGAATGGGGTATTTATTAATGTATTTTATGTTGTACAACAAAACGTGAGAATCTCTTAAGCTTGTGTTAACAACAGATCTTATTTCTAGTATCTAACCAAAACCTATTCAATAAACTTATTGACTTCCATACGAGGGAACCGGCAGTGCAAAAATGCTAACTCATTTCCAGGTATTAGGACTCATTCCTGCACCACTCTTTTATGCTATTTTTTAACCTCAACACCTTTTGAGAGCAGAAGGACATTACCAGTCAAGCCAACTTTGTGCCGAGCACATTTATACCACAATACTTTTGTATCTCTATGTGTTGGCCTTGATAATGAAGCACATTTGTCAAACACATTATTGCTCTGTTGCTGATTTTATTCCTGCCAGGACAAAAAGAAAAAAAGTCTTACTTGGAAATGTTGAAATGTCGTTAATGGTTCACATTAGATGCAAATTGCTCTAATTTAGCCTCAGTCCATTTATAGCTCCGAGTAAAATAGCAGAGCTTCTCTGTGGGTAAGAAGGAAACTAAGGTTTTCATATTAGAGGTGACATTAAATCTATCACAGTGTGTCCCAGTGCATGTGCAGTGTTTATGTGGATTAAGTTGTCCTCATTCACTGTTAATGCTGATATATGTATATGGTATATGTGCTGTGGGTTTGAGCAATTACTGGCAATTCACTAACTAGTCGAAGTTGTCCTTTTAACTCAAATGGTTTGTGCAGACAAGTGCACTTTTGTGCCTTGGTAACTAATGGTAGAAAACTGGCAATAAAAAAACTGATTCAATGTCAAATTACTAGCTTTTTTTCAGACATTTTCAATTCCAGTTTTTCTCAACTGCATCCTGTTTGCTCAGCATGAAAAGGACAACTGTTTGACAACTGTTTGTCAAGGATTAAGATTCATCCTCCAGGATAGCCAAGGTCATTAGGATTCGCCACCATGAATGTCTGCAAAAATGTCACGGCAAAACATCCAATATTTGTCTGGACTTAAGTGGTAGACCACCCAACTGACTGACCGACATTGCCTTCCCTAGCTGCTAGCGTCGCTAAAATGTTTGCTGGTAGCAACTATTGGTTGCCAATAGCTTAGCTATACTAATGTTGATGTTTGCAAGGTTGAAATCCAAGGATAGGCCGTGACAGTTTTTGCAGACAGCCACTGGAAAGGGGTAGCTTAGCTCACCACCTCATCACTTCAAAACTCCTCAAACGCTCAGGTGACATACCACCTTGTTACTCTGATAGAACAATTCATCATAGAAATGTATTGTATTTTTGCTCATTTGATCACTTTGCATATTGTTGAACCAACAAAAATGAGCTCTTCTGATCACATTATCAGCTACATAGAGATCCGCATTAGGTGAATAGACTGAAATAATGTAGAGTTCAAAGAATCCAATTTTAAATGCAACAGACTTCGTCCAAGGTCTTATTAAGTTAATATTAATATGGTAATTTCCTTCAGTCTTACCCTACGTAATATGGTAATTTTCCTTCAGTCTTACCCTGTCAAAGATAGACTCTGACAGTAAAGTCTTGAATTAATTCTAATACACCGTATGCATGGTTAATTTCAGGAAAGATCAGCAAAAAAAAAGATGAAAAGGAAGCAGGTACTGAAAAGTTCTTAAAATTGAACAAAATGAAGGATACAGAGAAAGATGGTGAACAAGTGACACGTTCAGTCAGCTAGAAGTGATTGGATTGCAAGGAATTAAACCAATGAAACTGCTGAAAATATTAATGGTACCTACATTTGCCAACAAAGATCTACTCAGAAATCATCACTGAGGAATATGCCATGATTAAATTAAAGGTATCTCCTTGGCACCAACCCCGCCATCCAACACATTCTCACTACCAATTCGTCAAATATCGTCGCTTGGTCAGTGCCCCTCGGCATCGGAGACCTTTCACAACACAACCACTCAGTTAAGGCTAAGAAACGGTCGTGGTTGATGTTAACTTAACTGATTAATGACTCACGTGACTACAGTTACGTAGCTGTGGGTGGGCCTAGGTGGGCCTGGGTCCACCCACTTGGCACTCAGGCCCACCCAATCAGAAGGCTTCGTTTTTTTGCTGGATCATTCAGTGAATAGCAGTCAGCGCTGTTTCAATTATCTGACTACGACCATAAAGTGGTTTCTCCTCTTTCACTCAGTGTACAGCCGCTGTCTCTCGGCCTCGTGATAGCTCGTAGTGACAGCAGCTGTCGAAAACACAGATAGAAAGCCTAGAATTTTACTTACTTATCCATTTTAAATAAATACTCCTCTGTGTTTATTATCTACGTCAACCAGTTACATAAAAGTTACTGAGAGTATGCATATACATTTGGCTGAATGTCACCAAATAACACTGTCACTTGTTAAACGGAAACACATGTATATTAAGGAACAAAAGCCTGAGGAGCAGGTGGAAGACATTCATCCATCATTCTCAACCGTATATTGAAATGTGTTTGTGTTTTGTGTGAAAGTGAGTATCTTTGTCTGGTGAGGATCTTTGTTTCCCATCTTGGTGCTCTCTCTCTGATTGGCTGGAGGTGTGGTCTGGGGTGTGTCGGCTGCTGATTGGTTCAACCATCATCTCTGCAGTTTAAAAATGCTCAGGTAGTCTGACAGCAGTCTTGTTCTGTCCTTGGCCTCCAAACCTTTCTGTTAAGATGTGATCTAGAGTTGAATTATAGCCTTAGTGCCCTAGTTGGCTTCGTAATTGTGTAACTTGTTGTAGGTTTTCTTTGTTTCTAAAGATAGCACTTAAGTGTAGGGGTGAACTGCCCTCGTCACCCTACCCATAATAAGGCCTACTGGTGAAAAACTCTTTTAACGTTTAACTCTTTAACTCTTAACGTTAATGCAGGTGATCTATCCATACGCTTGATTAAACTTTGTGTGTGAATATGTGGCCGCCGTGCCAGGCTATGCTATGCTGTTTATGTTTGTCTTGTTGGATCAGAATCAGCTTGATTGTCCAGGTATGAGTAGACCTACACACATAGGCTACCAGGAATTTGACTTATTTGGTTATTTTGCTCTCATTGTACGATGGAAATAGAAATGCAGCTAAAAACAAGGTCAACAAATCTGAACAAGAGTGAAGAAAAAAGATAAATATACATGTCAGGTGCCTGTAACATTACCTCAGATGATGATGTATAAGGCTTGTAGGATTAAACTGTGGTTCATGGCCTATTTTAGTTAACATAAGGTTAACACTAGTTTCCTGGTTGAAAGTCTTGTGTTTGTTTGGGCTTCCTAATAAATTGGTGTGGGCACATCATTGGTAGTTTGGTTTCATTCACTTGCATTAAAGAACATAGAGAGTCACTAATAGGGTAATCTTCCACTCTACCGGTCTCTTTAGCTTGAGCAGTATGTACCAAGCTCACAGAGACCCAACGCTATTTTTTGGATCGATAACACATGTATTGGCTATTTTTCTAGGGTTGCAATTTGTTGATCGATATAACAATTCTTCTGCGTGGTGCTCTGAATTAATTACACACAGGCTTGCGTGCGTGACTACAGTGAAGTACAAGGCTCGAAATGTTTCCTGTGGTCTGTAAAAGTTGCTTGATTCTGCCTGTCAGGACTCCTGGAGCCTCTGCAGTGTTTATATGTGTGGAGAGTGAACATTATTTGCTCTCTGGTCTCTAAGTGCAGCAGAAAGTTTTGAAAAATGCCTTTTCCTCTCGGCACCTTTGAGGAGGGATACTATTGCGTGGCTGCTCATGGGGCCTTATCAGAAATCGGTCAGAGGCTGTTTTTCTGCATCGCAGACAAGAGGAAAGGAGAAATTGATCAACCAAACTATTCCCAGGCCTCAGATTTAAGCAGCTCTAAGAGTTTGTTTTTTTTGTCATAGCTGCTTATTTCCCACTATACAAACATCGGAACCTCTCCCCAGGCTCTTTAGAATTGCCAAAGCCATTTGACGAATCATTTTCTCAAAGTGATTCGGTTGTAAAGTGGCTGTGTACATGGGCTTTCATTCCACCTTAATAACATAGAGCTGAGCTGAACTGAGCAGAGATGAGATGAGAAAATAGATTGGGCCACATTGAGCTTGGTGATGGCCTCACAGATAAAATGGCTGCGGTGTTGAAGCACATTTTTCTGGGATTTACAAACCTGGCAGACGCAATTGGTTTCATGCAAAAACATTTTCATATTCTTAACCTGAACCGCTTCTATTTTTTTTTTTCTGTGAGGTTTGCTTGCTTGTACAAGTGCTCCAAGTCTGATTCAATAAACCCTTTTACTGCTCACACTTCTTTGTTTCAAATTGACAAATGCCTGGTCATGAGTGGGTGTGCATTCGTGACGTTTGATCCTTAATATAATAGCCTCAAATTTAAGGCCACTTGTTCTGCTCTAATTTGGGGGATCATCATAACGAAGTCCTTATCAGGGGGTTGCATGAGGGCCAACGTCCGTAAGTCGCGCCATTTTGAGCTCTGTACTTGAACCAAGCTAGTTTGGTGGGTGGGACGCAGAAGTGCTGCCTCAAAATGGACATCAAAACTCATTTTTTTCAGCCAATTATACTGTTGTCAGGCTATTAAATAGGCGTTATCAGTTGCTATAAGCCCCATAAATGTGGGTCAATAGGGGCCTACTACACCCACTAGTAGGTTTTATCATTTATTCACATGATAGATCACCGAAAGAAGGTAAAAAAGACACGACAGAGACCTCTAGCGAAACCAACAATGTGTAGTTGTCTTTGCGTTCGTAGTTATTTTAACCCAAAACACAATGTTTTTCCCTAAACTTAACCAAGTTTTTGTTTTTCATTGCCTAAACCTAAAGACGCCTTTTTGTTTGTGTTCAAAATGTGACGTTCCATTCAGTTTTACATGTTAGAACATGTTGTTTTTAAGTTTCACTTTCACTTTTACATCATAGTAGGCATAGTAGGCCCCTAATGACCCACATCTATGGTGCTTATAGCGACTGATAACGCCTTTTTAATGGCCTGATAACAGTTGAGTCGGGTGATTTTTTCTTCTGAAAAGGGGAGTTTTTCCCATGATACTGCAGTGACAACAAAGAACACCCTTTCATTTCGCTGAACAAACAGACTCCAAGAAGTGGAGAAGAAAGACCGATTCATCCAACGTTGTTTGACTTTGACAACCTTCCTCTCCTGTAAGAACCTTTTGTGAAGCTCTATTTGTGTGTCACTTTTCACCTGTAAATTGTGTTCTGCTTCAAGGATTCAGGACAAGTACAAAGGCGTCCTTTTTCAGAAGCGAAAGACTAGAACAGCATCTTTACAATACCCGCTCAAAATGCCTTGAACTGCTCTGAAACTTTTTAGGTTTAATTGTTTGTATTGCATTTTAGGAGCCATAGGGACTGCTGTACTTTAAAGATTTCCCATTTTTCTCAGCCTCAGTTTTCTTTTCTTTTACTGAAGTGGAAATTCCTCTCAAACTCTAACCTTGTCCACCTCTTCTGCCCTTTGCCCCCCAATTCAAAAATGTATTCCTCTCCTATCTCTTTCTCCCATAACCCCCTCCCATTGTCTGTTTTCGGCGACTCTGCAAACAACACACTCGGTAGCTGGATTCAGACGGTACACTCCCTTTTACCTCCCCTCCCACTTCAATTCCAACTCTTGGGGAAAAGGCTAGAGAGACCATTAAAACCTCTTAAGGTAGAGCGATCAATAGAGAGAGAGAGAGCTTTGCTGGTACTTTGCCCCAAAAACGGAGAGAAAGCACAGGTGTGTGACAAAGGTAGGGGAGGTTGAGAGAGGCTGCTCCAGCTGCTTCTGGATGAAAGAGTGTTTCAACACAAAGTGTAGAGAGATTGATGGGAGAAGTTGCCTCCGAATTTTTTGTTTTTAGATTGGTATCATCATACGCTCCAGGGAAATGAAACTTGTTCAGCAGATACAGTACTTCACCTCATGAGCGTTGAGGTCAAAGTAAATAGTGAGTTGTCCACTGCTCACAGTTTTCTGTTCTGCAAACAGGTTGCTAGCTCATGAAACCTTTCAAATTGAAAGCATTTTTCGAGCAGCAGTGGCATTTAATCTACAAAACAAGGTAATTTCTATTTATTTATGCAGTGGTGTTGTGAGCCTGAGAATTCCCTTAACTGTTCTCTTAATTGTACCCATTTTTGTTCTGTAATGTCCCTTCAGTATCTCCCAGCGCTGATTGTCTCCTACATTTTTTAAGTAACACATTTTGGTGGAACATTTAGTTACACTGGGGAACTTTGCTCATTGGTGGTAAAGCAAATGGTAACTAAAAAATAAAGTGTGTATAAATGTGTATGTCATTATAGCATCTTTAGACTTATTCTGCTGGCATATGTTTTTGTTTGTAGAAAAAAAAAGAACAATCCCATTGACTTTGGTGCAATATATAATGTTTTAACATGGAGGTTATTTTGAGACCTTTTGAACAGTACAAGTGACAAAATAATCTGAACTCAAACTAGCTTTTTTGGAGCTTTCAACTGCAGCCTTTCCACACTTAGGCCATGTGATGACACCTGAGCCAGTTCTGTCGGCTGATTGGACATGCTATGATTTTGAAAGGTCAGAAAAAGCTACTAAGTGGACCCTTGAGTTAAAATATTGTTTTCTTCAATTCATTAATCTCAGTGGCCACAAGTCAGTCCATTGGGGGTTACTAGCATGCAGTACTGTGAACCACAGTTTCATCTTCAATGCTACCACTGAGGGGCACCAAAATCAGAAACTCTACACATAGATAATGTCTGGTGGGTGGTCTGTTAACTTGTGTAAATGCACAATTAGTGTATTTTTGGCTGGACCGCAGAGGGCCAGCCCTACAAACGCAAAAGCCTGTCACTGAGTGAGTGAGTGAGTGAGTGAGTGAGTGAGTGAGTGAGTGAGTGAGTGAGTGAGTGAGTGAGTGAGTGAGTGAGTGAGTGAGTGAGTGAGTGAGTGAGTGAGTGAGTGACTGAGTGACTGAATGAGTGACTGAATGAGTGACTGACTGAGTGATGAAGTTACAGAATTGGTCGGATGACTGTTGGAGTTTCCTCATTGGTCGTTGCTCTTTCAAAATGAAAAGGCGGAGAACAGTTCTTTGTTTACGTTTTCTGGGGAGCGTGTCAGCGTTCAATGTAACATTACATAGCGCTGTTGTTGTGCATGTGTTATTGTTTATGTTCGTTTAAGTTACGTTATGTTGTGCTTCGTTATGTGTTACCGTAAAAATTTTCGCCTCGCTTTCCTCCATTTCCGCCATGAACTGACTATCTAGCAGCCACACGTCGCTACTGCGGTATGAACCCAAAATAAACAGACTGTGCTGTGATTTAATTGCAATAAACGGATCAAAATGATGCCGAAATAACAACATAATGATATCGATTTGTAAAATGACATAATCCATGCTTTGTCAAGTCTGTCCGCAACACAACAAGCAAACAACTTTTAAAATGCTTGTTTTCTGAGCGGAGTTCGGATCGATCAATGCCAGGCTATGATAACATTGTAGCTGCTCCGTCAACACTCAACATGACGTCATCTAGGCATAAATACGGCAGCGACGTTGTTGTAAACGGATCAAAGTGTGCCAAAATAACTACATAATGATGCTGATTAGTAAAAAGTCTGAATTCATGCTTTGTCGGGTCTGTCCGCAAGACGACAAGCAAACAACTTTTAAAATGCTTGTTTTCTGAATGGAGTTCGGATTGATCAGTGGCAGGCTACGTTAAAACTCCATCTAGGAATAAATACGGCAGCAACAACGTCAGTGATGACAGCGGGAGAATCTCAACGCTGATAAACTTTCGCGAAGTATGTATATATATTGTTACACACCACTTGATGAATGCTTTTGATACACATGCTTTAATAAAAAAACTGAAATACTTTTAACCTTGCATACTGTATGTCATGCTAATACCTTTTCACCTTGTATAAAATGTATAATATACTGACTTGTAAATGTTACCATTTACTATTACTGAATGTCATTTGCTTCATTATAAGTTGTCTTTCAATCAAACATTAAGATATAAGTGGAAAAAACTGTTCACAAAACATTATAGACATGACCACTGACTATTTGTGTAACAATTTAGCCACCAATTCACATACTGACCATATACGGTCCAGCCATATACTCGGTTTTGACAGAGTCTTGTTACTTTTAACATGTCTTAGTAGTTTTTAAATCTAATGATGGGTACTTAGTTTCATGGAGAGACTAAAACAATATGCCAATGATACTCTACTACTACTACCTATTTATTGCTCTACCTTGTCAGTTTTACAAACCCCTGAATTCTTGCAGTCTGCTTTTGATGTTGCCCAGTCAAATATAGACAAATCTAAGGTCACGCTGTTTTCCAGTTCCAAAGAGTTACCAACTAACCTCCTCTGAGTCTCAGTTTGCTGAAAAATTTTAAATGAAGTTAGTATGCAATTATAAAACATTTTAAACTTGTTTCCAAACCTGTAAAGTCAAAACGGTAAATGTTTACACTGTTATGCCTGCCTAAATGAAGGCTTGATGACTAAGAGTGCCTTTAACATTTTCTTTCCCTGAAATTTCCTCTTTAATAAATAAATATTGTTACTACTTCCAGGCAAAAACACTTGACATTGGCAATATGCCTTCATTGGGTTACAGTGATCTGGATGCACCTGCCCAATGCCTAAAAATATCTTCACTTTATCGCTGGGTTTTCTTACAAACTAATATACTTTGTATAATAGTTTCAGTGGCCATATGTGCGCATAAATGTCCACTGATTGACTTTTATATATAAATCTCTCTTTAGGCTGGTCCATCCGTACCTGTGTACTGTATCCATATACTCAGAAACCAAAACCAATATGGCCCGTGCTCTCACACTACTCTCTTCCACCTGGAATAAGAGGTTACTCTTATTAAACAACTTTTAAACAATTAGATAAATTACACTTGTTTTGTTTCTAATTCTAGTCAATACACCGATAGGGTATGATCAGTTTAAGTGGATATTATTTATGCTCTTATATGCCAAAAGTTACATTTTCCTAGTCTCTTATGTTGTCTGTATTGTTGTTATTGTCTTGACAGTGTTGTGTTTTCAATGTGTTCATCTCTCTTGAGAAAGAATTCAACATCTATGAGACTTTCACATGGTTAGATAAAGTAAAGAAAGAAAAAGAAAGAGGAAAGTAGTTCTTGCTGTTTATCAATGTTACATAAAGCATGGTACATTCATAACTTATTTTGGATTCATACAAGCACAAATGCATTTTAGATGTTTCTAGGGCTTCGGCGTGCACTATTTCCAGCTTTGTCAAACTGTGGTGTTAAATAATTATGAGCAGGTGGGTTGGGTGCTGAACCTTGGAGCGCAGTGCAGAGCAGCACTGTCATGCCAACAACTGGCCCCCGGGGTAGGAGAGGAGAAAGGAGGCAACGCAGAGAGGACACAGGCTAAGAGGAAAGGTCAGTCGCTTTAAAAATACTGAGTCACTCGGTGGTGTCTTGCATGATGTTTACACAAAATATAAAGATGCAAAATAGCATGTCGGACAGACCTGAGAAGAGGTGATTATTTCAATTACTGCCAGGGGGACTTTTAGGTGAAAATGTTGAGCTTTTTTGGCCACCTTCACTTCTCTCAGTGTAGGAATGGCTCTGTGATGCTGGAGGCACAGTGCCCCTGGCAACGCTGCCATGCCAACTCCAATCATGTGTCCTGCTTCGCTACAAAACAGCTGAGTCCCCCAGGAGGATGAAGCCAGCAGCTAACGAGAAACAAACACCTCTCTGTTCTTGATGCTCAATGAGAGTAGGCCACACAGAGAGAGGGAGAGAGATGACTGAGATAAAGGCAAGGGGGAGAAAGAGAGAGCAAACAGAAATGGCGCTTAATTTGCTGGCTGCTGCCTCTGAAAAGCAATAGGCCAGAGATACAGCTAGCCCACTGTAGCTGTAGTTGTTAGCTGCACTGTATACTTTATTCTGCTTATTTTGTTATTTTGCTTGTTACTGCTCCACAGGGCCTCTTATAAAGCAAGAGAACACGTTTAGGAATACTGATTTTCCAGAAACAAACAATCCTGTAAAATGATTGGTTGATTGAATGTATTGAAATTAAATTAAAGGAATAATTAGCTCTGAAATATCAGTAAGTTAGAATCTATGGCCCCGACCATGGCTCTGAAATATCTGTGAGTTAGAATCTATGGCTCTCTGTTCCGTGTACTGATAAATCCATGGAGCTGTCCGTGGTGCTGAAGTAGCGGATGGATTTGTAATTGTCCCGCCCTTCTGTCACTTTCAAAACTGACAAAAAATACAGGACCAAAAGAGTTGTTCATGGGGCGGTTCGCTGGTCGTCTCCCCTGTTAAAAATGAACAAATCGCCTACTGTCTATGATTTATACATTTCTAACAGAAAGACTGTCCACCTGAAAAAGCAGAAAACTTTACTCCACAATGGTTCGCTAACTGAGCATTAATGGCTGCAGTAATTACTGAACCGCCCTTTAATGAAAGCTGTTACTCTCCAGCTTTGCTCCACAGTACGGAGACCGTGATTAGACATGGAAGTTAGGGAAGACGAATCGCCTCGCTCCTTCTTCTGTGGCTGAGGCATCGTTTAGTGTGGCCCCCACGGGGTAGAAGTTTGAAGTTAATTTCCTAAATTCAAAAAGTTTATAAAAAGAAATGTATCAGAAGATAATGGAGGCGGCGGCTGCATCCCGTCTTTGCTGTATCTGTCAGTCGCCTCACTCTCACTGACTCTCTTTGTATTACTCTTTTCCTCTTCATCTCTCTATTCTGTCTGGTTCGGGCCGTCTCTCTCATTCCCTCTTTCTCACATAACTCGCTTCCCTCTCTCGCCTTCTGAATCTATATCCACGGGCATTTTCGGTATCTTCTTTGAGCTTCACAGCAATGGAGGAGCAACAACATTTTCAGGCTCCTATTCAGCCTCCTGGCTTCATCTGCCTGCCTCTCTATCGCCATGAAAAAGAAAAAGAAATGGGGAGAGGAAGGGAAAAAGCTGCGCTGAGGACATTTAATATGCCGCCTACATGTTAAAAGGGCTGAACACGAGTGTACGACTCGAGTCTTTATGCAGCTTAATGTAATGACTGTCTTAACCTTCCCAGCTTGCTGATAGGGATATGTGTTTGGCTTTGCCAGTAGGAAGTATTAGAGGTTAGAACTGCAGTTTCAGATCAACTGCAGTGAGCTAACTTGTGTTATATGCTGAAGTACAGCCTGCAGGCTCTGTGGGAACCTGCGAGGGGTTAAAAGGGTTATCCATTTTAGAACTGCTAAAAGGCAAAGACCGTCTCTCCTATCATGGTAGTCAGTATCTGACTAATGTTTTTTGACAGATAGGATGAGCTAAACTGAGCACGTATCATAGCCAGTTTTATAGTTTATGAAATATGATTCTTTTGTGTCTACATGGTCGGCATTATTCATAAAATGAGAGCTGAATTGCAGTCTAGACTAATAATTCTCACAATCACTTATCTCAGATCAGATAATGCTCATTTGAATTTTGGAAAGTTCATATGATAATTTTAGAAGACGTTTGGACATTCTATTTTCTAGTCAAGAACTGTTGGACAATCCACCGGAAAAAAGGGGATTTGTTCCATTCACAGCAAAAATACTGTGATTTTTAGGTCTTTGTTACACATTTCAAAACAAAAACAACCCACATATTTTTAACTGCTTCAAATAAAAAGTCTGTACAATCATTATTTTGTTTATCTCTCTGAGGAACTTTAGAGGAAAGTTAGACAGTCAAAAGAAAAATGTAATAACTAGAAACCATCTTGCGATGGGATCACACAAGCCATGTTGCCAAATCAGGCCATCTACCCCCTTACTTCTGGCCCACTAAATCAAAGCCAACACGTGCTAACTTGATTTATTCATTTATTTTTTCAAGATGCTATAAGCACCCAGGTGTCAGTAGCCAACAATACACTTTGCACCCAGGATGGAATAGCCAATATGGCTATTCACACCCGGGTGTATACAGCATGGCAGAAACAAGCACCCAGGTGTCCGTAGCCAACAATGCTATTTGCATCCGACCCATTAGATACTATATGTAAATATGTACTGTTTGTATATTTTTCCTAAACCTAACCAAGTCGTTTTGTTGCCTAAACTTAACTAAGTAGTTTTTTTACCTAAACCTAACCATGTAGTTTTGTTGCCTAAACCTAACCATGAAGTTTTGGTGCATTAACCTAACCATGTAGTTTTTTTTGCCTAAACCTAACCAAGTAGTTTTGGTGCATTAACCTAACCATGTAGTTTTGTTGCCTAAACACAACCAAGTAGTTTTGTTGCCTAAACCTAACCATGTAGTTTTCTTGCCTAAACACAACCAAGTAGTTTTGTTGCCTAAACCTAACCATGTAGTTTTGTTGCCTAAACATAACCAAGTAGTTTTGTTGCCTAAACCTAACCAAGTAGTTTTGTTACCTAAACCTAGCCATGTAGTTTTGTTGCCTAAACATTACCAAGTAGTTTTGTTGCCTAAACCTAACCATGTAGTTTTGTTGCCTAAACCTAACCAAGTGGTTATTGTGCCTAAACCTAACCAAACTGCGACTAAAAACTGAAAATAATATTTAAAAAAAAGAGATAATAATAAGTCAACTAAGGGAAAAATAGGCTTCATGCAGGGCCAAACTCCAGTCTCCAGGTTCAAAGTTCTGAGTTTGACCCATTCGTCCACCACAACCTTCTCCTTACTACTGTTACCGGGTGTGAAGCAGAATAGCTGCCGTGTGACTATTCTCACCAGGGTGCAAATAGGCACTCCGTTATTCTTTTCTTTTCTTGTTCAAAGTCCTCAGGATCAACAAGATGTTTGTAACTGTGTGTGACAAGGTCTCAGAAAGTGTCCACTCAAGTTCTGTATTGACACCACTTTTCAGAGGCAAACAGCAACATCCACCCATCTCACCGTTCTATACAGCTGCAACAGCCACCAAAACTCCAATGCTGACATTTAAAATAATGTTAATTTAGTGTGTATAGTTATAAAGGGCTGTGACATTAGCTTGGAAGCAGCATTTTGAACGGTCTACCTACAATATGTAAGCTGATAGACACACTCTGGGCCACTGCTTTTCCAATTACATATTTTATTACATTTAGTCAATTAGTTCAGTGTTATGTTTAATTTGTATGCAGAATAATGCTGCAAATGGAGTGGAAAATAGAACATGCATTTAAACCTTAAATGATTCAATACAAACTAGGATTAAATAGGAAGAGTAATCACTTTAAAAATGAAGAATAAAATAGTGCCAAAGGCTATAGTCGGGATAATGACAAGTCATGAGACATTAACCTTAAGATTATGGTGAAATACTTTAAGTGCCATAAATAAGAATAAATGAGCTAACAGACTGGTAAATAGGCATTAGAAGTAAAAAATGACCAGTAAACAAACAGTAAATCTGGGCCATCTGGCTGCAGGTGCTCAGCTTTGATGAACTAGCTTTGGGGGAAAACCAGTTTACAAGAAAACCAATTAACAATCCCAGTATCAGAGTTCCTTATTTTGTAACAGGTGTGCTCGCAAACTAAATAGAACAACAGTTTTCCCACTATTTATTAAGTGTTTCCAAATATTGATGCTTGTCTCAGTATCAGTAATTTGCTCTGTCAGCTCTATGCAGAAATCCCCGTAATTATCAATATTCCATTAGTGCTGTCCGCAGCAAACAAATCCAAAACTTCTTCACATAATCATCACAATTTCAGCCATGCATGTGGCTGTGAAAAGGTTGCCTTTCTCCTTTTTCATCAGGCTCTGTTCCTCAACATTAGCAGTGTTTTTGAGCCTGCTTAATTATTACTTTCAGTCCAGTGTTTTGGTTTATTTGATACTTTATCAATTAAGGTGAATAAATGAAAGGAGCTTGTTTAATTGGTTTGTTTTATGGGCTCATAGGATTTTTTGTAGTTGTTCTGCCTGGGATGTTGGGTGGATCAGCTGCTCATCAGCTTAAACAAGGAAAGTGTTAACAGGTTTGCCTCATTCTGTCCTCTGAACAGGGAGGGGCTGGGTTCTGTTCAGATGTAGGAAGATAGGTGAGATAGATCTTCAGTAATGATATTCTGTAATATTTGGTCTGCTCATTGGTATGTAATGAGTGCCCATAGATAGATTGAGATGTCAGCAGTAACTTAGAGATCTTGTATTAATGGTATGTTCAGTAATCTGTGTGATTTGGATACCTGCTCGGTTTAGCTCCCCCTATACTTACCTGGTCAGGTGGTAGGTTCCAGTTAGGTGAGGCTGGGAAGATAAAAAGCCATTCATTGTGGTCAGGGGGAGAGAAGAGCTTGCAGCTTGCCGTGAGGCTGCAGTTTTTCTTTTGTTTGGTGTTGCTTCAGTTTAATTTAGTTTTATTGAATTTCCTCGGTTTCATTTTTGCTCTTTGTTTCAGTAAACTCTTTGTTAATAAATACCACTTTCCCCACTGCTCCTGTTTATCAACCTGGTTCTTCAACATCCCTTTTTTCAAGTTTTCTGGTGACAAACCACCTCATCTGAGCTTTTAATGCGGTGGCGGTGCTACTGTATAAGGGCCAATATACAGTTTGTTGAAAAGTCCCCAAGAGCCATATGAACATATTCAGGCTGGTCTCATACACTGTTCATAGCTTTACCTATGAAAAGTTAAATCTATGTGTGTTATTCATGTAATCGTGAACCAGGAAGTATAAAGAGGTCGGAGTGGATGGGTGGGTGGGTCAAAAAATACTGGATTTACGCCCAGGAGACAGCTGGTCGTACCCCATGTGAAACCTGCAGTGAACCTTTATGTATTTGTTCACGTAACTCACGTACTTAAGTAACGCCACTTCCAGAGTTATTTTAAGCCAAACCACAATCTTTTCCTAAACCTAACTAAGTAGTTTTCTTGCCACATCCTAACCAAGACGATCTTTTCCGAAGCCTAACTAAGTAGTTTTGTTGCCAAAACCTAAGGAAGATGTTTCCTGTGAAGACAGAAGTTTATTTTGAAAAGACTGTATCCATGTGACGAGCGGAAACTGACGTGATGCTGGACATTCATAGGAAAACGAATGAAAAAGGACTTTTTCATAAGATATCATACGAACCGTTGTATGAGGATACTTTGACATATGTTTAATTCATGTGCAGAAGTGCATCAGGCTCTCATAATGCATCCATGCCTGGGCCCTGTGACGGACCAGCTGTTCATTTCAGAACACTGTATCTGTATACAATCCCATTATATCACCATGCTAGTTAAGCTGATGGGAAAATATGTTTTAAAAAAGATGTTAATTATTTCAGGTGACCCTTAGCGAAGCAGCAGAATTATTACACTGGATACTCATTTCCAGAGGAAATGGGCTTCGGTAGTATAACCCGGCTCATCAGGGAGGGTTTTCAGCGCAGGACTGCTGACAAAGCTTCCGCCAGAAATAGCTCATGACTTGCAATTCAGACCGGACGAGGGCGGAGATCATTTTAGAATAACACAATGTGACTCTCTCTCTCCCATATCAGAGAGATATGGACCTGTACAGCTGGATGAGGAGACATTGTATGTCATATTGGGCCGCAAAAACAGATTGGAATTGAATTTTGATGCGATCAGTTTACTTGTTATTTCCAAGGTGGCACTGACAGGCCAATGTTGTTTTTACTTTTGTGGGATATTTCAGACGGGTTGCACTGCCTTTGACAGGGATAGCAATTTAGGACAAAGACTACATCACCAGGGAGAGGATAGAGTTTGACAATAACACCGCATTTCAGCTTGAACACAACTCCCTTCACAAAATTCAAAAAACACATTCCAACCCAGATACTCCAGCCCCTCACGGTTACCACTGGCATTCCCATCTGCCTCATTTCAACCATTTTCAGCCATATTAATACCAATATATTACATCTGGTGGTCATCAAGTATTCCTAGAAACACAGTTGAATAGTTACTAATGCTTGATTTAACACATGTGTCTTTTTTTATTGGCCAGCACTGAGAGCAACAACGGAGAGTCTCCACCTTCACTGATGGTCCAAGACAATGTGCCAGACCTCTACTTGACCTGCTAGAACAGGGAATGTGAATGAGTTCATAGGGAGAATGTAAATTTGCACTTTCACACATTAATCTAAATGTTCACAGCCGATTCCCATATTTATGATGGTTGCAAATTTTCAAAAAACACAGGAATCAATATTGAGAGATTTAGGTTTAATACCAGCCTCTGTCTTTGCTTTACATGCCCGTTTTGCAGTGTGCAAGCGTGTAGCCGAATGGGCTGTCAGGGTGAAATAAACACATGAAAGAGAGATCCCGGGAGTGATTGTTCAGCCCGTCACATGTGCTCAGGCTGGTGCTCAAAACTGCAGGGTTGATAGGTCCCCTGTTATCCATCCATCCTTCATTATACAGCAGCATCTGCCACTGTAGCCTGTCCTTCCCAGAAGTCCTCAGTGACAGTTGACTCTCAGGTATTTGGATTTCTTTTGCTTCAGGTAACACGATTCTGACACTGAGCTTACTTGTTTGGAGTTACGAGGTGTCAGACTCAACAACTTCATTGCCAGTGTAAAAAGATATATTGTTTCCTCTTAGAATGTGTAGGTGGGAACAACACATCATGGATTTATTCTTAAAATAATAATGAATAATTTGGGGTTTGACAATAACCATCTGTTAAGTAGAAGAAACATGCCGACAATATCTTTCTATGTAAATTGAAGGTATGTTCAGAGATGTACTTAATGTTAGAAAGCTATATATAAACTAGAAGGGCACTCAGAGAGCGCAGACCTCCGCCAAGGGAGTGAAGATGTGTTGACATGATCTTTCACAAGAGAGGTTTTGCAACAGTAAATATGTATGTTTTGTAAGAATAATAATACCACTTAGAGTATGTTTCGTATTAAAATAATGACTGTATCTCCAAAATGCTCTCTGTCTCCTTGTCTCCTTGGGAAACATAATCGCTGTTTGGATTAGGTTCACAGGCGTTTTCGAGTGAAGGAAGTGCATCTGTGCTGCATGCAAGTAGGGAGAAGGAAGGAAAGATTGTGATTTCAGTCAATTGTCAAGACAGTAAACACATAATGTTTGTGCCTGAAGTCACTGTCGACTTTTTCAATATTTAACCAAGACCATGATGTTTCCCTAACCTTAACAGATGTTTCCAGTTGTTTTCACATAACCATCAAAAATGTTAATTGTGCATTTGTTCCCCGGAGAGGATACTGTCAGGAAAATTAGTGAAGTATCCAGAAATCTTGTTTATATACAACTTATTTGCAATGTGTTCTGAAGGAAATGTAATGCATTTTTTGATCAAGATAATGAATGAAACATTATGGTTGAATGTATCTCCCAAATCGCAAAATGTTGATGATGAATGCATCAGTAAAATGTTAAAATGTTTGTAATACAAATTCCGCTCATAGCAACTACAGCATGAATAAACCTTTTTTTAAGGTCATGTTTCAGCACTCACAGCAATTGGTTAAGGTTAGGGAAAGATTGTGGTCTTAGTTATTTATTAAATACATCAATGCTGACTTAAAGTGCAAGACAAGATTATTATTATTATTATTATTATTATTATTATTATTATGATTCAATAATTATCCAAAGCCCTGATCTTTCCCTAACCAGGAGCTGTGGCTCAAACCTAAAACATGTGGGATGCAAGATGCAAACCCACCACTTCCTGGACCCAAATATCCAGGTCTCCTCTGAAACATATTGGGCAAAGCTAATGCATATTATAAAAACATATTTTGTAGGAGAGAGAGTTGGATAGGTGATTTTGTTTCCAGTGCTCTTGTTAGATAAGGTAACCAATGGGAAAAGTTACACCTTGTGAAGGCAGTGTAGTCGTGACTTTCACCAAGAATCTGTTCCTCTTTGCAGCCTGTAGAAGGCTGAAGCACTTGACATACTGTACTGCAGTGCACAGCAAGCACTTTATGGATGAAATATAAACCAAAGCCACAAACATTTTTTTCCACCATGATCAATATGTCTCATGTTACACACAACTAAAACCTTGATGCTTTCCCTGCACTTTCCCCCACAACTGTAAACTCTCATGTCGAAGCTTGATAGTAAAATAGCACAAAGATAATCAATACATTAAATTGGCGTCCTGAGAGTGAGGGAGGATTTGTTGGTCTCTTGTTTCTTATGCTGTATTTTCCCTGTTAGGGTATTTTTTTATTGAATTTTGTCTTGCTTACAGGCAATAAGCAATACAGCAAACTCTACTTTTGTTAGGTTTTGTTTTCGGTTCAGTCTACAGATTACAGCAAAACTACTCTCCCGATTTTCATGAACATTGTTTCACATGAGATAAACCACAAGATCCATATGGGTCTTTCATTTCACATATCAAATAATTACTTATATCATGTGATGTGTGTCCTATTCATAAACTGTATATACATACACAGGATAGAGAGATGCTGTGTGTCACTGATAAGGCAGTTCTGTCTTTTGTGCATGCTTTTGCTACAGCATGAAATATGTCAGGTGATCATATAGGCGATTTTTCAGCAGCTCTACAATACGGCTGGATGGTTATTTAATTTTAATGATGCAACTATATCTCTTCAGAGACTTAAATGGCAGCAGATAGATCCAGCTTTAGATTAAAAGGTTCACCTTCATTCGTTGAGTAATGTTAGCCGGCTTATTGTAAGAGGAAAGTTTATTACCAGTCTTCTCGTTATATATTGTGCGAGGTGGCCAGTGGGCCACAATAAATCGGAGCAGTCCAGTATCCACATATTTCTTGTGTTGTGCAATACATTCTCTGCTCCGGCTTTTGCCAAGAACAATAAATTGGCTTAAACATAGCCGGGCTCAGTATTGCTTTAATAAACGATAATCCTGGAAGAGCGTTCGGGCCTTACGGTACCACTAGGAATGTGTTTGGGAAGATATCAAACTATCTCTTCTCACATCTCGGCTCACAAGGTTCCAGGCAGTATTTCTTTGTCGCAAATAATGCAGTGATATGCAGAATACACACAGCTGCAGATTTCAAGAACGTGTGGGTGTGTGTGTAGGTGCATTATAAAGCTGTCTCATCCTTTTCCTTATCTTAAATGCACTTCAGAAAGGTGCTTTTTACATTTAGCCTCCAGGTGTTATCTTACATCTCTCTGTCTCATCTTAAAGGCAGATGTACACACAGATGTACTCTCACACACACACACATCTCAAGTTGAAACACGGCACATATGCACATCTTATACCTGACAGGAAGGGCGTACATAAACCGTGACATTTCCGAAAATCTGGACTCTCAGAGTGCACCATGGGAAATATGATAGATGGCAGCAGCCACAATGCATGACGGGAAACGTGATAGATGAGTGCAATGACACCGGCCCACGCCTTTTTGGGTTTTGCCCGAGAACGGTGCAAAAAGCGCAGTGATGAATGGTTTTACTTTATGAAAGTTGATGGGGCCCTACAGTCAAAATGTTACACGGGGAAAACATGGATCACAGTTATTCTATGGTATTACACAGCATCTGCTGACAGGAAAGAAAATGTTCTACAGCTTTATCATTATTATTATTTTTAGTAGTAGTAGTAGTAGGTATTTTCTGTTCTTGCAAGAGACGACTTTTTTTCAAGAACTCCTATATTTATCACAGTTTGGGATGTCCTATCAGGGACTCTCCCATATCTGACAAGCTTCCTGTCATGATGGTCAGGGAGTAGGAATTACAAGGTTTTGGTTTTGACTGGAAGTGCCCTCAAATATGGGCTGGGATTACATCAAGTGTAGCCTCAATTAATTCACTATAAATTTGCTCATAGGACATACTTTAGAGTCACTACCCATCTTCTGCCACAGGCTAAAAACCCACCTTTTCAGACTCCACAACCCTTGCTAGCACTTACTTATGTATCATAAAAAACACTCTCTTAGGGGCGCCCCACTAGCTCAGTTGGTAGTGCGGGCTCATAAGGCTGAGTCCTGACCGCGGTAGGCCCGGGTTCGAATCCGACCTGTGGCCATTTCCGCATGTCGCCCCCTCTCTCTCTCCCCCTTTCTAGACTATCCACTGTCCTCTAAATAAAGGCTAGAAAATCCCCAAAAAATAACATTTAAAAAAAAAAAAAAAACCCTCTCTTAGTACTTGTACTGTAGCAACTAACAGGCATTTGGTTATTTGTTTAAAAGGGATACACTCCAAATTTTGGGTGATATAGAGCTCATGCTCCTACACAGGGGAGCCTTGATATGACTTGAGGCCACGGGGCTAAGGGCATTTTGGAGGCCCTCCCCTCCCTTCACAATATGACATTCAGAACCCCCCGTCAATGGACAGCGACAAAAGTGTTAAATGAATGTAATGTAATGTATTTCGTACTACTTGGCGTAGGCTACAATATATGTATATACTATTTGCAGTACATATGGAAGTGTACGCATGCTTATAATGTTTGCGGTAAGGGGGTTATGCACAAGGATGTAGTATATTTGTTTCACATGTGCTGTTAAAAGTAATGAAATTCAATTCTCAAACTAAAATAATCGTATTGGTCGGATTATTCTCGAGAAATACATTATCGTGATTTTAATGCAGAGTGGCCATTTTGACTAGTGAATGAATTACAGATGAATCTTGGTAGTAACATGTTTTTATTAGAAATTGTAAAATTTGTTTGCCTATAAACCAACATAATGGTAATATATAAGTATAAAAACACAGATATCTATGAATATGATTGCATATGTCATTTTTTAATACTTTTCTATTTGTATATATTCTAATGTTTATTTATTGTTGATAATCCAAGTAATTGTTATACAAATGATGCAAATTATTCACAAGAAAATGGAGAAAATGTCAACAGAACGTGACATCAAAAATAGCACAGAACATATGAGGTTTCTGCACTGCCAAACAGCGTAGTGCATCTTGAGCACAGCGAGTTTACTCATGGCTGCTTGTCTCCCCTCCAGAAGCAGATTCTCATCCATTCGGGCCAGCCTTCGATAAACAGGCCATCTTGCGCAATACACATGGCGGGAGTTTGCTCCGGGCCAAAACTGACAGATTCCAAACAAAACATTGCAGGGAAACAATGAGCAAAACAAATAAGATCTGCCATGTTTGACACTTTCTGTTCGCACTCCTTCTCCCTCCATCTGTTCGGCCTGAGCTGACTCTACATTACCTCGGATGCACGGCACACCCTCAACCAATAAGCAGCCTCGGAAAACAAACCGTAAAAGTAAATGTCACGCACATTCCGACATGCACAACCACATATGTGCTTACACATCTCTTCCACCCTCCTGCTCCCCCTACCATCTGATTTATTCATGGGGGCCGATTAGGCTGCAAGGCCAATGTAAGACGGTTGCATCATTGTGTGGGTAAATTGCTGTTTGTTGGAGCTGCTTGCCAGATTTACAGCTCCTTAATGGGGCGAAATTGGAGGAGCGATGGCCGGTTTAATTAAGGAAGCTAAAAGAGCTGAAGAGCAGCTTCCAGAGCACTGATGTGTGCATGCAGACAGAGCAGGGCCGGGTGACTGATGAAGGGTAGCTAGGTGTGTGTTTACATGTGTTTACCATTATTTATTCAAGGAGCCTGTACTGAGCACCTTTCTCCATGCCTTTATCACAGTCACACACAGTCACATATCCCCACCTGGGAGCTGCCAGGACAGCACAGTTCTCTACTGAGCCTCTGCTAGAGAAATTGGGCATTTTAGGCAATTTTCAAACTGCAAGCCAAGAGGGTTATTTACATAGTTTTGGCCATCTTTCTTCTCAGGAATGACTTTGTAAGTACAAAGTGAATCTACTGAGATTTGATTTCTTTAGCCACTTGGGGGGCAGTAGAAACAAGTTGTGAACATGTGTAAGTCTGAAATTCGCTCTCTTTTAGCTCTGTTTTTGGTCTCCACCAACTCCTGAGGAAGATATCGGGATATTTAGCTGCTTAATGCTCCACTATGTTCACCAGCTAACTGTAGTCGTGTTTCCATTCAACTGTCAAGCGAATTTAAAGCAAACTTTTGAAATGTCGCAAAAAAGAAATGTGAATTAGGTGCGTTTCCCTCAACTGGTTTGGAGCGAATAAACTCGGCTACGGCGTAGTTTGGTCAGAAGTTGGCGCTATAGGCTTGCATGGCTGTAATCCACCAGTAAACAGAGTAGAAGAAGTAGGGGCATCTGACCATCTACGGGAGAAAAAATGGACAGAGGTTCAATTGGGCAAGTTTTAATAGTTCTTTCATGTCAGCTAGTATTGGCCATGTTGCATGCTGTCCGGAGACGAAGACATTTCCATAATTAATTTAGCGCATCAACTCTTTGACAAAGGAAACTACCTATAGTTGATTTGATGCCGAAAATGAAGTGACGCCGAGGGGGCGGTATGTGACGAGTTGGGATGGGAACGTGTTGGTTCCGCACACCGTGAAACCGCATGAAAAAAATACCCCGTGTGTAAAGTAAAGTAAAGTAACTACTCTCATCTTTATTCTCCCTGCAAGCTTTGAACTTTTGTTGTCATTACTTCCTGTACTGCACTTAAATCAGAGTTGATGTGTGTCTCCCTGTGTGTGCATGTGTTTCTCCATTTTAACCCAGGCAATATATAATTCCCTACAGACCAACTATTTTGCTTTTATTTTCCAAGAAGTTTCTGGAGCCGTCCTGCTGTGAGTCTTCTGTGAAAAGCAGAGGGCAAAGGCACCCCGAGGAGCTGCTCAGCTGCTCACTATTGCCTATTAAAGACAATGAAGCCGGGACACTGGTGGCATAATGAGCTAGGGCTTACTACAGTATATCGAGCCTATGTGATGTAGCATTCAATATTATTAATGATTTTTGTGACATATTGGCTCCCATTTATCCTTTATATAAACTATTGATCAATATTGGCCATCGGTGAAGAAACTGTGCTCCACAAGAACAGAGTCTCTGGTCACAAATCAACAACTTCTCTAATTCCTCCTTACATATGGAAAAATATCACTTTTGCCCTTTAGAGGCAGTCCAACAAAATCAACACTTTTTGTATGATACATGCAAATGAGTTGTATTTGAATGTAGTCAAATGTCGCAGTCAAATCACCACGGTTGTTGTCGTTGACTCCCAGGAGTTGTAGCATTATTCTCTGTCTCTGGAGCAGCCCTAGGATTTGTTACTAGCTGACGTCATCACTACAGGCTGTCTCTCTGCTGAGCAGGTTAAAAAGAAGTGGTTTCAAATCCTTAAATTTCATCTGAGCTGTAAAATTCCACGCATCGTTTGATCCATTGACTAACTCTACAAACAATCAAAATCTCACTTTAGATTCTGCTGTTGAAGGTTTGTTTACTAGGGAAGGATAGAGTAACCTGACCCTGTCAGATGGTTTGTTACACAGAACCATCTGAGAAGCCGTCAGTGGAAACCATTTGGAAAAGGCCAGGCACTTTCAAAAAATACTTGGCAGGTGATTGAATGAACCATCTGTCAGCGAAACTAACTGAAGGCGAAAACCAACTACTACTACTTCACACGTTCAGTGTCGTACTTTACTCTTCTTTCAAAGAAGAAATACTCTCCAGTTCTGATATAACTGATGCTATTGCAGCATCTACGCTAACCTGTTCAGGAGCCGCCATTGTTGTTTAGAACCAACAGTCGCCACTCCGTGTCGTCTCACTGGGTCTCACACACACCTAAGCCACGCCCGTAGATGCGGCGGCACCTCACAGGATAGTGATTTGTCCGTTGTCTGGCGAGCCGGACACAAAGGCATTACTTGGAGCCTGCCAAGATGGATTTTCGAATCAAATTCGATCCTGCGATTCTTGCGTAATCTTGTGACATTGTGAGAATCTAGCTGCAGTGCAAGGTTAGGGAAATAGGCGCATATTTTCAATAATAATCAGCTGAGAAACATTTTTTTCAAACAACAATTTTCTTATTCTCTACATGGGTACAGGTGCATATGCCCGATATTTATGTGGTCAAAAAAAAGTATGTTCCCTAGTGCAGTGCACGTTCGGGGCGCTCGGAAACTCAGAATGGGCCGAATGCTTGCAGCATTGTCGAGAAGCACTCATCGCTCGTTGACTCCAGTAAAATGAAGAAGAGTTCGGTTGTAACGTTAGTAACTGCAGTCAATGAGACGCGGCCTGTAAAGGCCCACTGCGGACGACATGCTTGATTCAGTCCGCACAGCCCTGAAGCCCCGTCCCCGCTGCTTGTTTATTCAAAGATTACTAATATTGAACATGTCACGTGTCCAAATTGCACCAACTTCAGCACTGCACTTTCTTGGGTTCCCAGCAATAAACCCCCCAAGGGTGAAGTGGATCGGATGAGCTGTTCTTGAGATATGCAAAGGACACACACACACACACACACACACACACACACACACACACACACACACATACAGACAGAGATTCCTTGCTTTATGGTTGGATAATCTGATATGAGCTGGCATCTAATCACATCACAGTCGAAGCATTTCTAATTAGTCACATTTCCTACTACTCTAGGTGAGAAACATAAAAGATCAGTTGGATTTTGTTTCATAGCTAAGGTACATACTTTATATCAAGCACTAAGGGAACTTGCAGCCACTTTCTACTGCAAATAGTGCGACAAGTTACTTAGTTTTTGTATCATAGTGAAGAGGACACACTTCTGACATCATCACAGCAGGTAAAAGTCATTTTCCTCTGTGTAAAATATTTTTCGTTCGTTCCACAAAGCTATTGAAAGCCAGAGTGTGATCAGGATACTGCCGTAACAACTGCCATGGGTACATTTTCCAAACGGCATCACCATTACAGGCGTAGAAAAGCCGGATGATACTGCAAAGGAGGTGATATAGTGGGATCCTATAGCGGGAACCCTGTGCATATGCAGTTTCAGTGGGCCCCCTTGCCCTCTTAAAATATCAGTTCTCGCTTCTCTCTATACCACGGTTAAGAATATTACTCAAAAGATCTGAGACTTTTACTGTGATGTTTGCTTGGAGAGAGTTTATTATAAAACATAATTTCCTTCATGGCCCTAGGCATAACACAAAGGTAGACAAAAGCTATATTGTCTGGGCTCTACACTGAGGAGAGATTACTGTATGTCATGATAAATGACAACTTCCCTGGAAGTAGCAGCAGCACAGTACGAGGAAGTTGTGTTCACTTTTAATGTTAAAGGTGCCCCGTGGAGCTTTTTGGTAAACACATAAAAGCTGTTACTGCCCTAAGGTTTACATTACATTTCAAATCCTACATGGGCTGCAGTCGAATAGTCAAAGATGTGAAGGAGAATTCATAAGGACTTAAGAAAAAGACAACCGCTGTGCTAAGAAAATCCAACTCTACTTACACTATAGGCAATGTTATTATGCGACGGCGGATCTTATTGATGCCAGTGTGCTGTGGTGCTGCCGCAAGGAAGTGTAGGATGAAATTATCTCCTTTCCTTCCATAAAGGACGCTAAAGGAGATAAAAAAGGAAGCATGAAGCACCAGGGTGAAAACCCTGTGTTTTGCAATAAAACTAGGTTTAGGCATCAACACTATAACTTCTTTAGATTTAGACGAAAAAAACTACAACTTCTTTAGGTTTAGAAAAAAAAAAAAAAAACTTCTTTAGGTCTAGCCAAAAAAAACCTTAAACTTCTTTAGGTTTAGGCAACAATACTACAACTTCTTTAGGTTTAGGCAACAAAACTACAACTTCTTTAGGTTTAGCCAAAAAAAAACTACACCTTCTTTAGGTTTAGGCAACAAAACTACACCTTCTTTAGGTTTAGACAAAAGAAAACTACACCTTCTTTAGATTAAGGGATCAAACTAGAACTTCTTCAGGTTTAGGCAAAAAAAAAAAACAATACTTAGTTGAGTTTTGGGTTAAAATAACTACGAACACAAAGACAACCACACATTGTTGGTTTCACACAGGATGCGGACTCCGGTCTCCTGGGTGAAAACCCTGTGTTTCTTTTAAACCTTCTTTCGGTGATCTACCATGTGAATACACAATAACACCTACTAGTGGGTTTAGTAGGCCCCTATTGACCCACATCTATGGGGCTCATCGTGACTGATAACGCCTACTTGAGATAAGAGTTTCTGTATCTCCTCCTTCAAATAAAGTCCATTTTTGTATGAAATACATAGAGCACAAATACAATTTGATAGCTTTTGTTAAAGCTTACAAGTATTTTCCACATACTATTCTGTTTTGGATATATTTTATTTCCTCTCGCACAGTATTTCTGGTTCAGTAATGTCACTGATTATTAACTCCATCTCAGAAGACTTTTTGCAAATGCTGGGCAGCAACCAAAGAGAGAAATCCTGTAACAAAAATAATACATTTTTGGCCGTTTCTTCTACTTTTTCAATCAATGATGAAAAGAGCTTTTATTCAATAGATAAAATAACCACAGGCAAGAGAACACAATGTGCCAAAGAAACAGAATACAATACAAGTTTTGTACTTTTTTTTTTTAAAGCAGCCGTTGCAAAGTATCTAAAGAAGACGACAAAACCATCTCGCCTAATCTGGGAGTGTTTTCTCTTGCAGGTCGATGAAAAGCCCCGCGATTCTGATAGAATCAGCCAGTCCCCTTTCATTTTCAGTCTTGATTTCAAAATGAATCTGCGTTTGCTTTGTGTTTCTTTGTGATGTTACAAAAGACATGATTTATCAGTCTGACATGCACCCGGGCTGCTTCAGGACTCAGCACAGCTTCCTGAACACACCTCCTTTATCTCTCCCTGCTTAAAGCCCTGAAATTGCAATCAGAGCGACACAGACACAGACACACCCACAGCGGTAAAAGCTGAGGCACAAACCATTGTACAATAATTTATATTTCATCTCTTATTCATTAACTTACTCAACCTCACACTTAGAACCTCACCGCCCCGGTTTTACATGCTTTGTGTGGCTGTGTTTTTCTTTCTTAGTGCATAGTGTGTGTATGTGTGTGTATGGAAGTCCATAGGAAAGGAAAAGGCCAGCATAACATGAACCCATTAAGGCCTCAGGGCTTATCTATTAGCTGAGAACAATCTCAATGACCTTTCTGTCTTCGCTAATTTCACACAATGGCCTGACCTTTAAGCAAGTCTGTCGCAGACATGCGGCTAGTTAAGGATCTTTACCGCAACAATGGCGCTTTATCCTGCCCCGCCGACAACAAAGACGGCTGTAATTATCTGCTCTATTATTACCGAGCCTCTTCTTCTTCTCCTTCTTCTTCTTCTTATTCCCTGCTTGTGGAAAGTTGGTATTAAAATTATTCATTTTCAGCTTATTGTGATTCAAAATTCATGCCGGTTTGTAAATAATCTATATTCAGCTCATTGCTGATGAATAATCATGCTTCAAATTCAATTTCGGTCGCATTGTGGCGTTGCGTTTTTGATCAGCATTAAAGGATTATGAGGGGTTGTGGACAGTTTCCTCTTCAATAATTAAACAATTAGGGCTGCCAAAGTTAACGTGATAATAGTGCATTTCTTTAATGTATTAACGCAACTTGCAATTTTTAGGTTGTAGCGGCTTCAGTTTTTAAAGCTAGTTTGAAGATACTGGTATCATATGAAACTAAAAAATCTAAGGAATCCATTGGTACCAACAATGTCATACTAGCTTGTCACAAAGGTTAAATAACGCTCCAAACTTGTGCAAAATTTTGGGGAGAAAAAAGGGGTGCCTTGACCTGTGACCTCAAGATATGTGAATGAAAATGGGTTCTATGGGTACCCACGAGTCTCCCCTTTACAGACATGCCCACTTTATGATAATCACATGCAGTTTGGGGCAAGTCATAGTCAAGTCAGCACACTGACAGCTGTTGAGTTTGCCATGTTATGATTTGAGCATATATTTAATCTTAAATGCAGTACCTGTGAGGGTTTCTGGACAATATTTGTCCAAAAATAATTGTAAAGAAAACTGCTATATTTGTACAAAATCTGAGAACAACTCGTCGACATTTTGTCAAGGGATCCCACTGCTTTTTTTTGTAAGGGGTCGCCATTGGTTTAATCTGCTGCAATGCATTGTATTTTATATGTTTATCATATGTTTTAATGTAAAATCGTAATCTGTATCTTAATAAGTATCCGTCAGATAAATACAGCAGAGTCAAAAATACAACATTTCTGTCTAAAATGTAGCGGAGCCTCTGTTCTACCACTGCTCTTTTTCTTTCTTTTGTATAAGAGGTGTTTTGTGAACTGTTGTCTGCTAAAAGTTCTTTCCTTTCAATTTTGTGGCATTAGAGAGAGTTTGTCCAAGCATGTCTGCACGCTACATTTGTCTTCTTCACTTTTCCCGACAATCTGGTCATTTGATTTCCCTCAGCGGCTTCTTTAGAGCAACAGAATGGAGGCTTAAGGATGAGAATAAACTGAGCCCCTTTTCCTCCATGGCTTCATTTAATTGACTAATCTGCTCTGCCCTGCCCATGAGCGTAGTAAGCCAGTTGTCGACTCAAAGAGGCCCCTCACTTCAGATAAATGAAAGAAAAAAAAAAAATTAAACATCCAAGACTGGAGCCGGATTTCGCCCTAAACAGAGAGAGAGGGGGGAAGAGACTTGTGAATTCTATTAAGATGTATGAGAAGACAGTTGCCAAAGCCATTTAATCGCGCTTCCGTTCTGCTTAATCCTAGCCCTCCAGATGTGTGTCCGTAGGTGAAGCAGGACAGCGAGACGATGAGTCATGTAGCCAACCAAAAAAGGGGGAAAACAAAAAAAAACGTCCTGCAGATGAAAAACTATAATCAGGTGACAAGACGATGAATCATTTTCGCGTGAAATGCTCTTTTTGCAGGTTGTCGTGTGAAATATGTGCGCAGGCACAAAGGTCACGCGAGTGTTGGAGGTGTTGGATATGGTCGGTCCTAAATTTAGACGCTGAACCCTTCTGTCACCTCTCTCTCACACACTCTCTCTTTCTCACTGTCCCTCTGTCTTTTTTTTCACAGGCTTATCCGTCTTCTCTGCCTTCACTTGCTATCATCGGCAACATAAAACGGGGTGCATAAATCGTGCAGCGGACTTTTAAGAGAGCCCTGTAACCATAAATTTGCATGATGGACAAGGGAGGAAGTCGGAGCAAGAGAGGCCAGACACCTGTGGACACCCGTGATGTAGTGCAAATGTAAAAAAAAACAGCTGTTTTTCATGACAGCTTTGTGCTACTGTATGTTGTCCATATTGTTTCTGACCCAGGAACTACTTACTGGATTTATCACACATGTATCCTGCTGCCTTCACATGGGTGCAGGATTTAATTAACTGAAGGCTTTCACACAGTAATAAGCACACGTGGATAACAGATACACTCTGTTCAGACTGCTTTACTGATGTTAATGACGTATAATCACATTAAACTTTATTTTTTGATGCCGATTTAAATACATATACTGGTCATTGCTTAATTATTCAATTTTATTACCAGTTTTTAAAAAGTGTAAAGTTTAAGTAGGTTTAAAAAGAATATTTAAAAGTGTGAATCAATCCATAAAAAATTAAATAAGCTACTGTGTAAATGTGATGCTGATGCTTCCGCACCAAATTTCCTTTTAACGTTTCTTTAAATATGTATCAGTGACTTTTCAAAATATTTACCAGCTACTTTTTGAAATCCACATGAACCACTAATCGGCATAAATTAAATCCCCTGCACAGCACTTATAATAATAATAATAAAAATTTGCATTGATATAGCGCCTTTCAGTAAACCCAAGGACATTTTACATGGAGGTAGAGAGAAAAAAGAAAAAAAACATAGTAACTACTACAACTTTTAAAGCTGGTTTGCCTGTTATTGTTATTTCCTTCTTCCAAAACAGTGATGAAGAACACCCGGAGCGAATGACAAGAGAAGTGTTTTCAGATGAGTTTCTGGATTTTTGCCAGCTCTGGGCTGAAGCAGTTTTAATATTGTAATGCTGGAATCAGACATTCGGGGCTACTTACGCTATATGACCCAGAATTACTGCACATCTCCTTCATGTATATAGTTTGTAGATAGAATCATAAAATTACCAGTGAGTGACTTTGCACTAGAAACAGACATGGTTCTGCCCTATTTGCTCTCCAGTGTTGTGCTGTGCATGCTGTGCTAGGCACAAAAGTACCAAAAGACAAAGTTACTGCATACTTTTATTTGCAGGTAGGATCAAAAACTCTTGACTGTGAAGAAACTACATAACCCAGCACACCGTTGTTCACTTGTACGCACTTTGTTTTAGTCCTTAGGTCCTAAGATCGGATAATATCCATAGACAAACCACACCGGCACCATATATATAAATATATAGCCAGCAGCCTGGTGTGGACGGTGTGTAGGATATCTCAAGGTCAGGAAAATACCAACAATACAGCCCCGAGGTAGCAAATAATAATTATCAAAACAATATAAAACAACAGTAAAAAAAAGTGACAGTTCTGCTCTATATAAATAGGCTACACACTGTGTCCTTTCTTTCTTTAACATGATGATTCCTGACATCCGACTGCAGTACACAGGCTCACTGAGTGCGGACTAAAAGTGATTGCTGTAACTATGGCTCAGTCGTGCTCAGCCAGTCTACTGTTAAATACAGCGAAGCAGACAGAACAGCGTGGGTGTGTCACTGTCACTGTTACAGTGTAACAGAACAGATCTGCATAGAAAACTATATTAAACCAGCGACTGGTGATGTGTCTTCATCTTTGGTGCTTCCATTTTGTTATTAGCTGGGGTAATTCTTTTATCCTGGTTTTTTTCTTGCATTATTAGGCCAGGAGGTTAGTGAAAGTCAGTCTGGGAAATGTAGGAAATAGCTATCTAAGGTTGCAATACATGCGATTTTAGGGGTACCAGGCACAAGGACACTAATCGGAAGGTTGGTGGTTCGATGCCTGGCCTCTGTAGTCTACATTTTGAAGTGTCCTTGGGCAAGATACTGAACGTCAAATCGCTGCGAGTGTGCATGTGAATGTTTAACGCTCCTGAGGAACAGATGGCACCTCGTATGGCAGCCTCTGCCACCAGTGTACGAATGTGCGTGTGAATGCTAACTTGTGTTGTAAAGCGCTTTGAGTGGTCGCAAAGACTAGAAAAGCGCTATATAAATCCGTTGCAGTACATTTTCCAACCCCCATAGGTTTGGCTCTCAACAATAAACACATAGTACTCATTCAGTGCTAATGTACTAACATTTAGTGCTTTTCTAGAAAATGCTGACTCAGCATTTTCAAGAAAAGCAGCAACTTAATCACATTTACTTTCATGACATTTCCTTCTTTTGTCACATATTACTTCTTCTGCATTGCAGGTGAATGATATGACAAAACTTAACACTGCACTAACCAGTATTTTTATATGAACAATAGGTCAATTGACTATGTGAATTCTGAAAAGCGTTGCATGTATTGACAAGCCAACAGAGAATTATCAACCGACTCGTCACTAACATATGAGCTAACACAGATAATCAGCCTATATAGCTATTATGAGTCAAAATAAACATTTAAGTACGTTAATATGGCTGAAATAATTGCTCAAAGCTGAACTTATTCATAATTTCCATTAACACTGGATCAAATGACTATGTATAATGTGAGAGGTGTTATTTGTCATGATAGATAATTGCTATCTTAGGATGTCACGAGAACCGATACTTCGGTACCAAGTCTGTGCCAAAATTCTGAAAACGTGATGGCACTCGTTTTTCTACAGTACCGCAGGTACCCGAGATCAGGGCTCGAGACTAATGGCGTACAATTGTGCCGGGGATGATAGAACATTTTCCTGATATTGCTACACTGTGAACAACAAACCTGTGTTAAAATCAGCAGGTGGAGAGCTAGTTAACGTTAGCTGGTAGCAGCAGGTGCGTAGCACAGTGAGTTACATTATGATGCGTTCAAGCTCTATTCAGTAAAAAATATTATTTTGCAAAGGTAATTTGTCATAATGATGTCATGATATGTTCAAATGTAATTTTGTAACATTTTGGTTTTGGTGAGAAACTTCAATTTCATCAGGGATTAATAATACATTTGCTAAAAACAGCATGCAAAAATACACATGAGATCTAAGTATGTGGAATTTATTGTTTTGTTTTTGTTTTTTTATCGTGGTATCGAGAATCATGGAATTTCACCGGTATTGGTATCGACTACTAAATTTCGGGTATCGTGACATCCCTAATTGGCATCTGACTTTCCAGTTTTGCAGCTCTACAGAGCTTTTTAGCATCTTTTAGCTCATTGTTTCTGTTTCATGGCTCGCAACTTTACTGTTTAGCCTCAGTCTAATTAAGTTTACTTCTAGCAGCAGCAGGCAGCTGTTTTCAGCGTAAAGCTCTGATATATCCATTGTACACCAACTGCTCAGCACCAAACAAAGTTAGCGACCAGCTGGTGAACATATAAAGCTTCTATAGCAGCTAAAGAACCAGATATTTTTCTCAAGCGTTTGTGGAAACCAACCCAGAAATAAAAGCAGAGAGACTTACATTTGGCAGCTGGCCGGAAGCACAACTTCAAACAAATGTTAACTTTGCTCCAGCTCTGCTGAATGTGTAAACAGGCGACTGTTAGCGCATTAGCCGTATCAACTTTGTTATGTCAAAGTTGTGTGGGATGTTCAGCTTGTGGAGATGTGATCCCAAGTGGCCAAAAACAACAACAAAAACTGACTAATGTGCCTTCTAAGATTAGGCTATCTGAGGATTTAATATGTTAATATCTTTCACAAATATATGGACAGCGCTCAGCAAGCGAGCCCTCTGCATTTAAAAGTACAGTATTAGTAGTAGTAACACTGTGTGATTCAAACGTTATCCTCAGGGGTCTAAAAACTTTCAAATGGTTGACTTAAATTCTGAATTCTTCCCAGGGAAAGTCATTCGTGCCATTTACATGGAAAACAGACTCTGCTCCAAATGAACAGTTTGGAGCATTTATGTAACAATGTAATGAATTCATAATGTAAGGAACTGTGTGACCTGCTGGAATTAAGATGAGACTAAAAAAGCAAATGTGTGGTCCTTTAGAGAGAGAAGGAAACACGGGGATAAAAATAAAATCCACCAACATGTTGGTCCACATTTCTCTCCTTCAATTCAGTTTGTTTTGATGTGTGTTTTATAGGACTGTGGCGTTTTCCTCACGATCATTTCTTTGTTAGATGATAAAATAGCATTAATAATTATAGTTTGTGTCTCGGTGTCCTCATGATTAAAAGGATTCACATTGTGGTTTATTTATTTTTGTAACATACAACAGAAGTCAAAACCAAAACCATTATAATCATGAAAATAATGAGTTTACTATTTGAGGCCAACCAGCAAAAAGAGTAAAAGAAAAACAAAAAGACGAATTTCCCCTCACCTTCCCAGGACTCCGGATTTAGAGTGCATCAGTGTATCTCTGAGGTTCTTGCCAGCAGTCTGTGCACATCTCCCTCAGACTGAGGAAGGGCATCTAATCGCTGGAGGATTTCCATACCTGCCTCCCGCCTCCGGTAATCTGAAGTACATCGCACATCTGTGCCGAGCTTTATTTCAAGAGTCTAGAAAATAGATAAGCGAGTGACAGAGATGGAGATAACACTAATCCCAGAGTGGCGCCGAGTCAAAAGGAGTGGCCACTGCACAACGGCAAAGTAATGAAGGGCCTGGGGGCCACGGCAAAGTACTGAAATAGAGGGAGAGCGAGAGTGGGATTGGAGAAAAGAGGACAGGGAGGGAGATAAAAAAGAGAAGCAGAATGATGACTGGTGAGGAAACAATGAGTGAAAAAGGTAGAGAAAGGAGAAAGAGGTAGAGAAAGGGAGGAAAAAGACAAGAGGAGATAATGATAGTGTTGAGGAAATGTGTGAGACTGTAGACATGTCCACTGGAGGGGTGTGTCCGGCGTTATTGCAGCCATATAATATACTGTACTGCCAAGTAAGACTGCCCACCATGGGCATCCTTAACTTTCTTCCAGTGCCTTTATGACTACTTGCTGATGTAATACAGATACTGCAACACGTCCCCCAAACCAAACATCAAAGTAGTAGTTTGCCTTTAAAAATTAGCTGCTGTACTATGAGTACTCCCCAGTGAAATGGAATATTTGAGCAGTATACAGTTACAAGAGGGATTTAAATCAAATCCTTCGCGTTTGATTGGGCCGCTAAAGAGTGGGCGGGCTTAGCCAGTAGCACAATACGGCAACACATTCTGATCTCGTTACATACCGCCGCCTCATCACGCCAAATCACGATATTTACCCTTGGCTTTACTTTAGGATTAGGCAACAAAACCACTATAGTTAGGTTTAGGAAAGAACTACATGGTGTGTTATAGACACAAAATTTAATGTATTGATTCGTGTACATAAACACGAACATTTTTAGTTTAGTGCATCTTTAGGGCTGGGCAATATATCGATATTATATCGATATCGTGATATAAGATATCATTATTATTAGATATCATGTTAGATTTTGAATATCGTAATATCGTAATATGGCGTAAGTGCTGTCTTTTCCTGGTTTGTAATTAAATAAAAAAGTGATGTAATTTTCTGAACTTACAACCCGGTGACACAGGAAGGCGTATAAATACCACGACATTACACGGACATTCCCCATGTCATGAGTACACATTTCAGCGTTTTCGCGCAAACGTCCGCAGTTATGTTCAGGCAAGAAAAAACACTAACTTATGTTCAGGCAAGGAAACCACTTAGTTAGGGTAAGGGAAAACGTCATGGTTGGGCTTAAAATTAATAAGTAAACCAAGTAAAACACGTACGGAAACAGCTACGGAAAACACGTCACAAACGTCAATAAAAAACATAATTAACGTAACTTACAAAACAAAACACAGGTCAACAACGGCAATGTCAAAGTCAGACATTTCGTTGACCCAACCACCCACCCTTACCTCCCCCTCCCTACGAGGATATGCAGCACTATATCAATGACATTCTTCAAATATTATTTTATGCTATCGTTTGTTTGTTTTTGGTAGCCAAACCAAAATAATCCTCCATCAGCCGCTATACCTAACGCGGTGAAGATAACCAACCAACACAATAAGATTTACACTATGCATAAGATAACTTCTATGAGAACGGGGAGTAACGACAAAGAAAACAATGCCCACATTAATTGCTTTAAGAACATCCATAGCAGTGAGCTGATTTTTCTATTACATTTTAATATCCCTGCCAAGCATGTCATGATAATAAAATCCACATATGCCCTAATACAATTTCATACTAGGTGAGAACATTTTAGTTTCCAATTACAAGAACATCGTAGATAAGCAGGAATTATAATGAGATTGTTTTCCGAAGGGGGCTGCTTAATGATATACAAAACACAATTCAGTGGTTGCCTATATTAAAGCAGCAGTGCTCCTATTGCTTCTGCACCCACCATATTGGGAGTGCAGCTCCACTCACAGCAGTCTGGCTGTGATGACAAGGACAAGGAATGACAAATCTCTCCAGAGCGACATCTCTCTGACAGACCTGAATAAAATGTTTGACTAAAGTGTCAAATATTTGAACTCCTTGAACCGCCTGACGTGCTCTTGATCTATGTCACCAGACAGTCTCAAAAGTGAACACGACACCCTGGTAGAAAGATAATAGGACTCAATCTCTGAAGGGTTTTTCTGCTTTTACCATCTATCTTGGTGTGTTCTGAAAGCAGCTATGAATTCATTGAATTACACAGCAAGCAAACACATTTTACCTGCTGGGGTTCTCACACAAATTATCTTAAACATAATAAAATGTTACAAAAACACAAGACGGATCCTCCCTCTGAATTACATCGAATTGGTGGATGTCACGAGAACCGATACTTCGGTGCCAAAATCCTGAAAACATGATGTCTTGTCTTTCTAAGTAGTAGTATGATGCGTTCAAGCTCTATTCAGTAGAAATTAGTATTGGGCAAAGGTAAATTATTTATCATTATACAACATTTTGCATAAGTTTGGAGCCTTTTTCTCGACAAGCTAGTATGACATAATTGGTACAAATGGATTCCTTAGGTTTTCTAGTTTATTTTGATACTAGAATATTCACTTTAGCTATAAAACGACAATCGACGCTACAATACAAAAAATCGCAAGTTGTATTAATACGTTAAAGAAATTAGTGCCGTCAAAACGAATTTACTTTAATGCGTTATTATCGCGTTAACTTTGACAGTCCTAAAAATTTTGATTTTGGCAAGAAACATGAGGTGGATCATCAGGGATTAATAATATGTCGACGTTTTTTTTACCGTGGTATCAAATTGGTATTGAGAATCATGGAATTTCCCTGGCATTGCTATCAACTACTAAATTTCTGGTATCTTGACATCCCTAATTGGTGGTTTGCAATATTTACATCTTAGATAGGTGGACTGATTGTGACATCAAGTTGAATCAACTCCCAGTGAAAGAAATCGACACTCTCAATCAGGTATCTGAATGCACAAGGATCCACCAAGACTGTTGGTGTTGTTGTTTTACACGAACCATCTGCATTCATCTCCACATCTGCTGCTAGGAGAGAGGAGTCTCTCTGTAATACGCTATGCATTTACTTAAAATGGGTGTGTTTACATTTTCTAAGACATCTGGGCCTTCATCATTTGTTGGGATTTGTTGATGAATCCCAGACTTGTGTGTAAAATGTTTGTGCGGACGGTTTAAGCATACTTGTATACGCACTGTTTGTGAATGAGACCCAATGTCTTTGGGTTTTGGGGTTGATTACCAGACAATAGAAGTAGTTTATGTTATTGTGATGGGCATTTTTCATTATTTTCTGATGTCTTATACACTCAATACACTCATTAGCCAATTACTAAAGACAACAAATTGCAGACTAACTTTGAAAATAATCATTTGTTGCACATTTCAGCCAACATGTCTTTCACTGAGAAACTGTCTCTATATTTTGTGCAGCATTACTAATACGATGAATCCATCAACTTCCATCAGTTATTTATGATGCTATTTATTAACAATATCGCGTAACCACATGCATCACAGCTCATTTTTTTAATTAGGACTGAACGGCTTATGTCACAATGACGAAGAAGGGGGTCGGGATGGGAATATTAATGCGTGGCGGTAACCGTAGAGCCGCCCCCCCCATCACGCATCAATTCAGCATCCATCCTCCACAGCAGCTCTGTGCTTCCTCACACTCAGGAAGGAAAGAAGTGAAGCTGTCACAGCAGACTCGTGTCTCTCTATCAACTCGCAGGCACATCATGATCGAAAATGAGGAACGATGAGTTTTTTTAAGCTATGGAGATACATTGCAGCAATTAAAATAGTAAAACTTTGGAAAACTTTGGCCTGTTATCAAGCACAAACATTATCTATTATATCTAGATTTAAAGTGATCCAATATAATTGGTTTATGAGAACGTATGCAACTCCTGAAAAACTCAATAAATCCAATCCTATTATCCTAGACAACAGAGGAAGGAACCCTATTTCATTGCATCTATTAGTGTAAACACTTTTGGAAAGGAATAATTGACACAATTTCCAACATCATCCACACAAAAAAATCCCTGTAAGCCCAGAGATTTGTATCATTGGTCTTATCTTAGAACCCCTGAGAACTCATGAACACAAGTTGATTAACCTTTACCAAATACAGGCAAAGTGTCTAATTGCCAGACACTGGAAAAGTGTTTGTCGTCCGTCTTTGAACTTTTGGATTAAAGAGCTTTCCTCTTGTATAGAGTGATTGAAAAGTTAACTGCACATACACAATCAAACAAAAAAGTTATATCTTTCATAAATTTGGGATTTATACCTTACATTTTTGGAATCAAGACCTGATAACGTAACTTGAATTTGACATGTACCAATGAGACTGTACCCCTTTTTTTGTATGCATTTATACATGTGGGCATTTGTATATATGTATGCAAGTAATTTAATTATTTTTTGTTATTATCATTTTGTAAACTATAATTTTTGTTGTTATCTACACTGAGGGCTCAGAGTTCATGGGTGGGATTATTGGTGAATGGGGGGAGGATGTCTCGAGGGAGACTTGAAAGATGTAACCAACCCATTTTGTAAAAGTAATGTATTATGTTCAAAATTAATAAAGATATGTGATAGAAAGAAAAAAAAGTAAAACAGGGACTAATGCTGTTAGAATAAGGAAGACATCTGTTCACATTATGTGAACACGCAATTTGTCCACCGCTGCCATGATCACGCCTTGTACAATCACATTTTTTTCCACCCTCACTCTACTTGACAGTTGACATTGTCGCCCGGATATCACGTCATGACCCCGGGACCAAACCAAGCTGCTGAATATGTATTAAAAACCTGTCAAAAATGCCACGGAGTCCTTTGTGAATGGCTGAAAGGCTGACTTCCTTTGGAGATACAAGGAATCGGCGGGGTATTCATACAATATTTATGGGTGGAAGCACAATAGAGGGAGAGATTTACAAAGGTGTCAACAGCTAAGCTGCCTGTTGCATAAGCCTGCATGTACACACATCAAAGCACAAGTTGATAGCTCAATTATCAAGCTACGCTCACTTCCAGTCGGCGCCATCCGAGCGTGGAAATGCACGAGGAAAAAAAAAGGGTAATTTTTTTTTGGTACTTGTCAAGAAAATGAAGCCCCACCTTTTCACCTATTTTGTTCGCTGTGGAAAAAAAACAGCAGGTAATTAAAAGAAGTTTGAGCATGAAGATGTTCGGCGCTCCCTTTCTGCCGGAAAAAGTGTGTCATCTCTACTGCATCAGCTCAATTCCAATGGGAGTCCCTGTGTTTTTTATTATTTTCCCTCTACTCTCTCAACCCTGCAATTTTCCAAGAACATCAGAATGCTAATCTCATTACCTCGTGGGTGTGTATGTGAATATTTTTTTTTTGCATGAGAGAATTTCTTTGTGTGTGTGTGCGTGCATACAAGCACAGAAGGATGCCTGCCGTGTGTGCCAAAGTCAGTGCGCTTTAATACGATATTCAGACGTTCCCGTGGTGCTTTTACATGAGGGAAATATTAAAAGCTCCTCCACAAACGCTGCTCCCCGCTACACCAACTGTTCTGGCTTACATAGACTGAGAACTGGGTCTAATCATCAGACGAGAGAGAGATTCCCTTCAGAACTGCCAACTCAAACCCCGGCATCACATTCCCGCGACTCTGCCCCTTCACGAGGCTTGATATTTAATGCATAGGTGCGGAGGCTGGCAGTGATGGACGGGGGGGAACGTTGAAGTTGACGTCCCGCTGGCGAAATGCAAAGCCGTCAAACCAGACCCACGTCTGTGAGACACATCCCGTGAGGAGAGACGGAGAAGAGGCGGAGGGAGAAAGGTGAGAGCGCTAAGAAAGAGTGGTGAGGAGTGCGAAGGTGAGGTGGCAGAGGATAAAGACGTGCTGCCTGAACTTTTTTCCCTTTAGAGAGAAAATATTTTAATTGATGCAGGGTCAAGGACCAATCACAAAATGACATGTGGTAGGCGTTTTATCATGATATAAATGATAGCAGTTCTCTGAATTTGTTAAAATAAAACGAGGGTTGTCAGATGACTCATTTTCTACAGGAATTAAGTTTAATATTTCCAAAATCCAGCCAAAATTAAGACCAAACTAGCTCAGAACCAATCAATTCAACAACAGTTTCCAACATTTTTGGGGTAAATCATGACATAAATTTGACCTAAAGGCCAGGTCATAACACAACGTTCTGTGTGTGCTTGCAAAACAATTGTTGCCAGAAGCTGGGTGACGCGGTGATCACGTTCTCCCTCCCAACTCGTCATATACCGACGCTTGATCAGTGTCCCTACGCTTCAAATTATGACGCTGTAGGTACCCTCTAGCATCAATGTTGGACGTGTCAGGGATGGCATGTCAGTGTCCGCTTCTTACATGCATAGAGTCTTCCCAAAATAAACTTCCATGTTCACAGGAAACATACAGTTTCCACCAAAGAGGGTGGAAAGAGAAGATGTCACGCGTCATCAACGCATCATATCTTTGGGGTACAACAAATGCGCAGACCGCAGCTCCAGTTACATTGCGCATGTGTTATACCCCATACCCCAAGACTTGCGTCCGCCCGTGTCCCAGCCTCTTTCAATAGGCCTTGGTTTCCACTAGTTACATGCCTTGTGTCTTTTCAAAATAATCTTCCATGTTCAAAAGAAACATACAACCTGGTTAGGCTTAGGAGAAGATTGTAGTTTGGGTTAAGATAAGTGTTCGTTACCACAATAGGTCTGCTAGTTTTCTAACTTACATTTGCAAAGTTAGTTCAGTACGTAAGTAACATAATAATACTATGTTAAAATAAGTCAACGTTGACTTGGTTTCACATGGAACACAAACAACAGTCTCCTGGGTGAAAGTCCTGTGTTTGTTTGACTCAACCATCCACCCCGACCTTCTCCATACGCAGACTTTCATGCTCTTTATACTACATCAGTTGCTCTGACCGTTTAATAATGACGCAGATGGGTTTACATTGGAGTATGTTGAAAGCCCAGTGCGTCTCATACAGATGCTAAATGGTGCGTTAGAGTGTCGGTATCAGACACCGTGGGGCACTGACCAAGCGTCAGTATTGAACACGTTAGGATTGAGAATGGGTTGACCACTCACAGGGCTAGTTAGCAACCGGCAAGATAACCGCTAACCTGCTAGCCATCCAAGAAAATGAAACTGATTGGTGCTCAGTGGTACAAATTCATGTGTCATAGTTCACCAAAGTTGAACTCACTGTGAGAGAATTGCACGGATATGCTTCTCCCCCACGATCAAATCTGCTGATCCCAGTAATTCAACTGAATTAAAATCCCAGTGAAATGTAGCTGTTTTAAACGCTGCTGTGACCAGGCTTAGATGCCCCAATATTCTGTGAAGACTTAAAAATTGAATACAGAGGCGCAATATAGAGGTGCCTGACCTCAGTGATAAATTCATTCATTTAATTTCATTGCAGTAAATTGACAGACAGTGCATGCCTTACTACTATACAAATATTCAGTACATCTCAGTGTGTAACCTAGATTTATCTGGTGACTAGTACTTACTGGTATGTTTGGCTGTCAAGTGATAAGCTTGGGATGTTGTACTTGTCTGAAATTTTAATTTGTAAATGCTGCATATTTCATTTTTTTCTTTGATCCATTTGTGAGAGTTCATTTTTCTTATCAATCTCCTTGCTGTGGCATTGTTGGGCAGGTTTGTAGCGCTTGTCTCTGATAGAGAGAACCCTGTAGAGGGATTTTTATTGCTCTGATGTCAAAGCTCATAACCTGCAAGTACTGTAAGTGCTGTCTGAGAGATTCAACGTAGGGCGAGAAACCCTTCAAATACATTTCATTCTGCAGCTACATGAACTCCTAACCAAATAAAATGATCAGGGTTTGAAATTTAAATTAGCACATTGTAACATTTAACTATTATTTGTATGTATATAAGAGCTTTCAAAATTAATGGGATAATAACGCGTTAACTTTAACGCAAATTTCTTTAATGCATTCACGCAACTTGCAAATTTTAGGTTGTAGCGGGCTCAGTTTTAAGGCTAGAGTGAATATACTCGCATCATATGAAACTAGAAAACCTAAGGAATCTGTTGATACCAACCATTTGGCGAGGAAAAACTGGCATACATTTGCATAAAGCAGCATATTTGCCCACTCCCATGTTGATAAGAGTATTACTTGACAAATCTCTGTTTAAGGTAGGCTACACTAGGTATGATTACACACCCATTCTGTTCACCAAAGTCATGTGTGCGGCTTATTTGGATGATGTAGATGGTAGATGAATATTTAGCAGTCACATCGCCAACATAAATCTCATCCACGAGCCAAGGCCTTTACACCGGAGGATGCACTCAGCGGGCTGTTCATCATTACAGACATCATGTTGTGGAACCTGTAATGTATACAATCCCCCTAACAAGCATGAGAGCGATGACACATTTGCCCAATAAAACATATACAGTGTTTCCTCAATGACAACACCGGCCATATCTTATGCCCGACAGGCTCGTGGTGGAATATTTGTTTTGGTACACGCTGCGTAATCTATTCTGAAATGCGTGTTGATGTTGCCACATAGCTGCATCATGTCATTTCTCTCCTGAACGTTGCTGTTGCAAGGATCGTAATGTAACGTTTCCATCATGCAGCAGGTGTTTCATTCTGCAGTCTGCTACGTTGCGCTCTGCCTCAGGGAATAAGTATAAAGAGACATGGTGCAATCCAGCCTTTAAAAACCGGATTTTCTTTTTTTTCCTTTCCTCGTTTTTTTAAGAATATGAAATTCTGGCCATATTTTAGAACTTTACTGGAAATCTAAATGATTCAATTCACCTGTTTGACATTAAATAATATAAAAAAAGGTTCCTTTGTACGTTTGTAACTTGAATCAAGGTGGGTTGTAGCCTTCGCTTTCATCAAAATGATTTCATTTAATCCTGTAACACTCTTTCACAGGGTCATTTAATGTCTTTTCACACTGAATTCTTGAACGAACCTGTAATGCATCTCTCACAATCCACCAGACAATGAACATTGAGGCATTTTGTCCAATTTTTCTACATTTATCTGCAGGTTTGCAGGAGTCAGTCGAGTTATTGTCTGTTTCTCATTCACCAGATCAAAGCTCTCAGAAAGGGAAAAAGCTGGATAAAGACACGTTGTCGTGCTGCTGTTTGAAGCTGGCATTTCCAGCAAACAGCCCATTGTTGTTCATTAATCTTCCGCGGGTAACGGCAACACGGTACTGACAAGCAAAAGAAGAGAAATGATGGAATTCAGGTCAGTGGTAAGAAATACATGGGCCGATCCCACCAAACCTGACAAAGATATGTAAGATGTCAAAAAGTATTAATGATTGAATGTTTCAATGGGTGACTTTTGTTCTTGCTAATGCAAAGGAAGACACAGAGATGAGAGCTGTGAAGGGCACATTAGATAGATACAGGCCACACTGACGCAAGGTGAGGAACAGCTACTCCTGATGTACATTTTCAGGAAGTTGGATAAGATTATCCCCTCAGCTTCTTTTAAATATTACGTTTTTTTTCAAGCAAATGGGCTTCTTAAGTTGACAGCATTTGAAGTCAGTCTAGCTCGGCGAGCCTTCAGCAGGAACAACAGTGGGATGTATGAAAATTGGCCTCATATGCTGCCAGATTCTAAGCACTGGCTAAAATCAATTAGACCGTGACCACATGGATGAAGAGAGACACAGAATCCGGTAATCTGAGGAGCTCCACTATTACATTATTAGTGACTTACAAAAGATTCCTATTCCCAGAAGTCCTCTTCTGCTTTTAGGTTTTACACTTGCATGTGACTGGATAACCTTACAATTTTAGTAAAAACACTAGACTGTATTTAAAGCTGGGGTCTGCGATTTATCCAGTATACACTTTTTGTTATATTTGTTGAAATGGTCTTTACACCCCGACAGCAATCCGTTTCTTATGAGCACTGAAAAAAGACCGGAAAAGATCCGTCATCTGTAGCTGCTGTAATCCTGTAAAAACGTCTACCAGTCAGTAAAAATGGTCCCGGTTGTAAGGAACCAATCAGAAGCCTCCCTGCCTCCCTGCTCGTACTCTAGCCTCAGCGTGCACCAGCGTGAACTCAAAGCGCGTCTCCGCTGCACGTTCACTGGAGAGTGGAAGAGAAAACTCAGCTCTTAAAACACCGGACAACGAGAACGAACTCGTACCACTATTACCATATTATCGAAAAATACAACTTTGATTTAGTTGTTTATGTTCTGTTAGTTTACTTTATAAAATACTGCAGATTTAAACTATTTATTCCAACAGCTCAAAGTGAAGTCAGACAAACAGGATTATCAACGAGGGGAGACGGCGGATAGAAAACATTGCCGAACAAAATTTACGTTACTCAAACTGCTTTTTCAGTTACAGAAACAAACGAGTGGACTGATCTCCCTCCAGATAGAGTAATGTTAAAAAGGGTCGTGTTGTCTCAGCAGGTATCTCTCTCTTTCCCTCCCCTCTCTGCTGCTCTGTGGCCGGCTCTCCAGCGAGCTGCTGCCCCCCCCTCCGTCAACAAGGAAATAAAGCCCCTCGTCTACGAGACCGGTCTCTTGAGAGAGCTCCAGCTCATAGCGGGGTGTGTGTGAGTGAATGCCCGGGTGGAGAGGTGGCGATCCCGGCAGGAGCTAGCTGGCTGTGCCGGCAGTTTGTGGAGCTTCTAAACTCCGACAACAGTTGAGAAAATGTTTGATTCGCCATCTAACATCGTAAAACTGTCAATATTCTAAATCTACACCGTTGATTTCTCGCCTCAACATTTTTCAGAAGTGAATTTAGTGATGAAATAGCTACGAAAAATGTGAAGTAGTTAAGATAGTGAACATAGTCACAGTGTCTTTACCCATTGGTTTGTGGACTAGGGGTTTTGAAGCCTCGAATTTGGCATTTTGGCCGTCGCCATCTTGATTTTTTGCAACCAGAAGTGACACGAGAGGGTAGAGCTAAGTACAACCGAACACTGAATAAAACATTTTTAGGTGACCAAAATGTTACAGTTAACTCCCATGAACTGAAAACACACTGTGAAAGGGTTAAAGTTCTAAGACGAAAACATGGACAACTCCCAAACCGTTCAACACATGTTCGTATATGCAGTTCATTAAATTTATATATGAAACTATAATGACGCAAACAGCCAGGGAACCCTTTGTTTTTGTGTACATACTGTGTGTGTATACATTCATGTATCTGTTAGGCGTGTAAATATTAACTGATACATATTGGAAAACTAATGCAAGAGAATAACTGATACATATTGGAAAACTAATGCAAGAGAATAACTGATACATATTGGAAAACTAATGCAAGAGAAATACACAACCACAGATTGGAAACATTTGCAGCCTGCAAAACCTGCATTGTTATAATGAAATATGCCAGTGGCACCACAAACCTCACTACGTGGGTGCGTGGGCAACTCGAAGTGAACCGCAACCAAACTGCAGCATATTTGTGAAGTATCCATCCATCTCAGAGATTTGTCAAAAAGTTACCCAGTGTAGCAGACCTCATTTTCAGGAAAATTTTGAATGTTTGTATTTGGATGCAGAGTTACTTCATGACTATTACAAGAACTGTGACTGTTGAGCCTGGGCTGCTTATGTTCTCAATTCTGGTGGAGATAGGCTCAGCTATCTTCTCCATTTCAGTCACACACATCTAGCGGAGCCAACTACACTGCAAATCTTCTGCTCACTGCGATCACCGCCCTCTATAATGGAAGAAAAGAAACACGCCGACTGCACATGGTGATTTTTGTAATGCGACAATCCGAAATATAATTCACCAGGAAATAACTCTAATTATATAAGTGCATACGTAGCACAACTAGCGTATATCACAAGGTAAATGAAGTCATGTGAACAAAGTTGTGTGGGTAATATAATTAAAACACAATGCAGCCTGATCACATACAATAAATACACTTGTCCGCTGTTGCTATAAATCAAAGCCTACATTGTAGGTATCCACCACGAGATTGACGCTAACCGGTTGCTTCAAGTGAGCTCATATAGTAGTAATGTATAGACTAGGGTTGCCAAAATTCGTTTTAACGCCATATCATATGAAACTAGAAAATCTAAAGAATCCATTGGTACCAACCATGTCATACAAGCATATTTTTTTTATGCTAAATGCAGTACCTGTGAGGGGTTTCTGGACAATATTTGTCATTGTTTTGTGTTGTTAATTGATTTTCAATAATAGATACATACATATATTTGCATAAAGCAGCATGTTTACCCACTTGATGAGTATTAAAGACTTGAAAAATCTCCCTTTCAGACACATTTTAAACAGAAAAAAAATGTGCGATTAATTTGTGATTAATTGTGATTAAATATTGTAATCGATTGACAGCCCTATTCTAAAGACATACTGCATGTATTGATTTTGATTTATTGGTGACATTTCTGGTGCTTTTGCACTCCACTTCCCATAGATCACTTGTCTATCAAATCTTTAAAGAAAATACATTTAAATAATTCCTCCTTTAGGATTTTCTGTTGATAAAAGTTCAGTGTCTCTCTCTCTTTTTTTTTTTTTTTCGTTTGTATCCAATCCATTTATTCCACACATTCTGCTGTGGCTGCTGCCTCAAATATTGAATGCATCACCTCTTGTGCAGCAGAGTGTTAACAGAGTGTTTAAAATCTTTCATGAGCTGGAGGTTGAATCACTATTGTGTTTTATCAATAAGCAATAGAGAGACACTCCGGCAGAGAGGAAAGTGCCCGTGAAGGGCAGCCTCGACTGCTTAGCACACGCCGGGCCAAACAAGATCTCTGCGTGACACTGATGACACCGTATTGTGAATTGTTCCGGCAAATATATAAGTCCATATTTCATCAGGAGGTTGCGGAGGGGAAGATTTGGGTGTCGATGGGGGCCATTGTAGAGGCCCCGTCTCCTCTGCACTTTCAGCCCTGCTGCTTAACTCTTTGACAAACAGCATGCTGAGCTCATCATTCATCATTCGCCATATTGAGTTCTCCCAACGATCCTGCTGGAGAGCAACCTATGACTGACCCCGGAGAGATAAAATTACAGCTCAATATAAAGAAAAGTAACGGCCTGACGCAGTACATGAATCAGAGGAGGGACCTACATTTCCCATCAATCGAAGTTGGGTGTCCTCATTAAAAACTGACCTGTTTGTGTGTGTGTGGGTGTGTTCATTTGTGTCCTCAGTGTCCCATTGTTCAGTCCATTGGTCACATTGCTCACTTTAAATCACCTCATCAACTTTAATACCTTCCGTGAGTTGATACACCCATCACCCCGGTCAAGGAGACGCACACACACACACATTTGATATGCTCGTTACTTCGGTCAAGGAGACGCACGCGTACCTTCACCTCATGCATGCACAATTCTCACCTGATCACTTGCACACCCTCACTTTGTTAGTAATACTCTTTAGAGGACGCACGTTTACTATTCACATGTCTACACGTTCTCATCAAGCTCCCCGTGTTGGAGCGCTTGATCGATAGGTAATCCCTGATGGCGATGGCCCCAAAAAAAAGGTCACTGGACCCCAGCCAGACGCCAAGGGGACGGTAGATAATGATAAACATCCATCTTGAAGTGCAGGGGGCAAATGAGGGGACACAAAACCGGCGGGGGTCGATGATATGTTGTGATGTGGGGTGTCTTATAAGCTGCTGCTCCAATCCTTATTACCTCCTCAAACGGTCCAGCTGTGCTCGGAGTATTTTCTTTCCGTTCACAGTGTTTCTCGGAAATTCTCAGCATAAGATTGCAAGCGTTGGCATGTATTGTGTTTTAATGGATCTGTACATCATTGTCAGATGGATTGTAATAGTACCTTGGTGTCATTACCAATAAAAGCTAAATGACACATAAGTGAACGTAGTTGAGGTGACTGGAAGTTTTATCTCACATTGGCGATATTTTTACAGCAACTGCATTTCAAAAAATGAAAACACGTATTTTGTTAACCCTTTGCTCTCCCTCTTGCATCTCCTACCACCATCTGCCATTGCACCTCCTAACCATGGTTCAACCTGGGAGCAGTGGGCAACCTCCGGGTCTGAGAAGTGAAGCCAATGCTGAAGTGCCTTAAACCTGCGTTCTTTCTAATCGCCAGCAGGGGGCGACTCCTCTGGTTGCAAAAAGAAGTCTGATTGTATAGAAGTCTATGAGAAAATGAGCCTACTTTTCACTTGATTTATTACCTCAGTAAACATTGTAAACATGAGTTTATGGTCTAAATCGCTAGTTTCAAGTCTTCTTCAATACAGCATGATGTTCATTTAGTAAATTATGGTCCCATTTAGAGTCAAATAGACCATAAAGCAGGAGATGCTTTAGGGCGTGGCTACCTTGGGATTGACAGGTTGCTACCACAGTGTTGTCCAGTCTGGGAGTTGTCCGTGTTTTGTTTGAGAACCCTTTCACTGTGTTTTCAGTTCATGAAAGTTAATTGTAACTATTTTGGGCACCTGAAAATGTCTTATTCAGCATTCGGTTGTAATTTGCTCCACGTTCGACGGCCAAAATGCCAAACTCAAGGCTTCAAAACAACCGTCCAAACTAATACAAACCAATGGGTGACGTCACGGTGACATCTACTTCTTATATACAGTCTACACCTGGGACCAAGTCAGACAGGGTCCAAATAATATTAAGTCTAATTTGGTCTGTGTAGAATCCCATTCTATTGCCGAAGTTCTCGACTATCAATATGTCTAATATTGGATCTAAGTGGATTCCATTTCAGCTCTTAACACGTAATGCCGTAATCATCGCAGGAGATAAATGTGTTTGTTGAGGCGAGGATTGTGAACTGTGAAGTGCAGTCACAATGGCAGCTATTTCTGACCATGGCTTCTTGTTGATGGCCCATCGTCATGCTGCCAAAGTTGGTGTTATCTCCCTACTTGGGTCTGTTCGATTCTTTGGAATTATCCTCAAAATTGTTTGTATCAGATTTGATTGTAATCGAGTCTCTTGTTAGAAAATGACTCCATGCATATTGGTTTAGTGTAGGTTTTCCATGGGTTGGTTTAGGTGTTAATCCAGCAGTTTTACAGTTTTCCAATTCCACTAATAAACAATGTGGTCAGAAATTTTAGACTCCCTTCATGCAATTGTGCTGTGAAGCTATCCAGCTGATTTCCCGTTGTCCATTTTCACAATGAAGTGAAAAAACAATTAAATTGAGCCCAAAATGTTGGGACCTTTTCTTATTTTGTGCTGTAAAGCAACACAGTAGATTTCCTTATTTTCCAATTTCTTGATTTAGTGAAAAAATGGTTTGGGCCCTCTTCCTGTTTTGTGCCCTAAAACAATCCAGCGGTCCTGTTTTCCAACATCAGGATGTAGTTGCAAACAATCAGATGAGGTTCAAAATGTTGTGCCTTCTTAATTTTTAGTGTTGTTAAGCAATCTTCCAGATTTACTTTTCCTGATTTAGTGGTGAAAATGGGATCAGGTTTCAAATGTTGATGCCTCTACCTGTTTTGTGATCGAAAGCAATTTGGCAGATTTCTTGTTTTTGACCATTTAGCGGCAAACAGTAAGAACGGGTCCAACATTTTGGAATCTCTTACTTTCTTGTGCTGTAAAGTAGTGCAACAGGTTCACTGTTATCCAAATCCACATCAGTGGCAAACAATCAATTCTTGTCCAAAAAATTAGGACCATCTTCCTGCTTTGTGCTGTAAAGATAATTTAGTGGCAAACAGTCAGATTGGGTCAAACATTTCTGACCCTCTTCCCATTTTGTGCTGTAAAGCAATACAGCAGTGCAATTTCACAATTTACCAGAAAACGATGATTTGGACATAAGCATCTGCCAAATTAATAAATGTAAATCAATCCAGCAGATTCCCTGTTTCCAGTTTAGTGGTGAACAATATAAAATCCCTCACAGTAACAATAAGTCTTCAGTAACAGTCTTACTTGGTTGAGCGATAATGTCTCATAATTAATTAAGTAAGAATCAATTGCTGTTAAAAGGCTCAACACCCACTATTCTCACATTGACATTTGATCTATCAACTGCTGTCATCAATTATCCATGTTAGTCAGCCAACCCGTGTAGACCTGCTTTTCCAATGAATTGCACAGATCAACTTATGACAGTGTTCAACTTCTAATATGGGCAGTCATAATTGGATTCGCAAGGGTCAGAAAATATGAATTTTAGCTTCAAATGGTCTCCATTAATAGATTTATTTTTTTTGTCAATGTAGATTAAATTTGTTGGGGACAAAATTAAACATTGATCACCCATAAAAATGACTTCCCTGATCAGTCACAGCTTCCAACTTGAATCTACTGTTGAGTTTGAATATAAGGCTGGCTGCTATTACCAAATGTTGGTGTTTAACAAGTAAGTAATATAACAGACTATTGTTCTCACTTCAGCTTATAAGTAAAATATGAAACACTGCATCAGAACTGAATGATTCAGGGTCTCACCGAGTCGTAGCTGCCAACTTTTGGACGGCTCCCACTTTCCAATTACATGCAGGAAACTCTATAACACATAGAAAAGATCACGAGATGGTCATACTCTGCTTCACTGTACTACGAAACCGGCCAGTGGTGGGAAATTTAATCTATAAGGAACATTTCAATTTTCCCACCATTAGTTTCCGGAGATTTTAATTAAGCATAAGCCATTAATCTCCATTTTTCCCCATTTCTCCGCTGTCCCTCTCTACACTCTGTAAGCTCAGTCAGTGTGCTGCATAACAACCAGCATGCAGAGGATATGCAAACACAATCTTTCGGTGCATTAGTTTCAGAACACACATCTGATGTAGTGTTAATATTGTGTGGCGGTGTGGTTTCACTGCAGTAAATGTCCTACACCATTCTGAGATGCAAATGCCCTCACAACAGGAGCTTTTGTTATTTTTCACTCTGTAATAAGACAAAAAAGACTTAGATTAAGATTAATAACGATGCAAAGCTGGACTACTTAAGGAGTGAATGAATACATTCTAAATGCTTCTATTTACATATCTGGTCAATTGCATGACCCATGTAGGTGGGATGGGTCAAGGGATTATTCAGATGCATTAACATACACTTAATCAATAATTTAGACATGATAAATGTATCCACATCTTAAAAATAATAATAAAGTATTTAGAGAGCCAAAAGTGAAACCTCATTTCTGTCGGTCAAAACACTTTTTAACGTGCTTCTGTAATAAATCAAATATATCAGATGCCCTTTTTTCCTCCAAGTAGAAAAATCCAAAAAGATTCTACTGACCATAATCTCACCCCATATCTTCACTAAGTGTCTGATATGTACAAATTCAGCAGTCCCAAAGCTTTTATAACCCTGTATTCCTGACACATAATGTAAACTTTTTTTAATTTACTGCTATAACCAGGTAACCTGACCGGCCAGATGGATAGTTACACAGAACCATCTGAGAAGCCGTCATTGGAAACTGTTTGGGAAAGGGCAGGCACTTTCAAAAAATACTTGGCAGGTGATTGGATGAACAGTCTGGAGAAGAGCGAAAACATCTTTTCCATAGAGAAAAGCCTTCAGTGTCGTTCTTTGCTCTTCTTTCAATGAAGAAATACTCTCCAGTTCTGATAGAACTGATGCTATAGCAGCATCTACGCTAACCTCTTTAGGAGCCGCCATTGTTGTTTAGAACGAAAAGTCACCTCTCCGTATCGTCTTGCTGGACAAAAAAGCATTACATTAAGCCTGACAAGATGGATTTTCGTGTAATATGTGATTCCGCGATGTGATCTTGTGACATTGTAAGAATCCAACTATCGTGCCCGGTAATTGACCAAGGATGGAAGGACGATGCCATATGTCATAAATTCATCGTAATAAGTGCTGTCAAACTGCTGCATGGTATATTAAAGCTGTAGTAGGCAGAATATTTTTGGCATCATTGCGCAAAAATTTCATATAACCTTTCAACATATTGTAATTCAAGTGTTCTGAGAGAAAACTAGACTTCTGCACCTCCTCATGGCTCTGTTTTCAGGCTTTAAAAAATCTAGCCTGTGATGGGAGGCAGCTGTCAATCACTCGCAAACTGCGATCAAACAAAATATGAATCAATATTCTGTTACTGTAATGCCTATTTCTCACCTCAAATGTTTTCAGAAACATCTTGTAGTGTACTGTTTAGCTGTAAAATTAGAACGTTTTTGACCCGGCAGCCATGTTGAGATCAGTTGATGCTCAGTTGTTCAGAGACGGCAAGGCTCCAGCTCGGCTCTGATTGGTTGTTTTCCTCCGGTCTGTGAAATCTTGCAGATGCCATTAGGAGCACCGGAGGACACAGAAGCACATCATTTTCTTTTCAGATTACCTGTCTCATGCACTACTGTCAGGATGTGTTGACCGTTTATAAAAATAACTTTTTTTAATCCTATTTGCTCCAACCTGCCTACTCCAGCATTAACTGTTTGAGTTCTCTTGGATAAATGTGCATCAAACTTTTATGGAATTTGCATTTTGCGTTATGATGTCTATTAACTCAAAAGGTCAGCTTTCACTTTACAACCTCATCCCTCTTTGTAACAAAACCAGGACAACGTCTCGTCGTGAATAATGCGTATTCCTCCGCCAACCGTGCCTTCGCAATGCTGATGTTTTTCCAATTATCTCACGAGCTGTAATTCTCTGGTGCTGCAGCTCGGGCTGGAAGTTATTAAAAAAAAAACACGAGGGTTGGGGGTTGATTCACAGACTTTATTTTCTCATTCTGGGCCAGCAACAGGGTTTAATATGATATTGCTCTCAATCTCGGGAGCAAATCTTCTCTCTCATAAAAAATCAATACCTCGCTTTTTTTTTTCTCCACGCTTTTAATTCTCTTGCCTTCTCTTTTCTCTGCCGCAACCTCTGCTGCTCCTCTCCTCCGTCCCGTCGCCCTCTTTCCGATTCAGAAGACAGGGCGGCAGAGTGATCTCATGCACTTCAATGGAAACTCTCTCCCTCTCTGCAGTGTAATCAGTGTTCCGCGACTCTCCACCCAAGCTGACCCTTCCTATCTCCTCCCTGAGTAATGGGGTCCAGCCTGAGCTCTCCGGTGACCTGAGGGGCCCCTCGGCCCTCCCTTTCCTCTCCGCCTCCTCACACCTCTCTCTCTCTCTCTCTCTCTCTCTCTCTCTCTCGGCGGCCAATTAAAAAGCAGTGACAGCGGTGACAGGGGCCCCCGCTGGTGCGAGTGATTGGACGAGCCCCAGCCTGCTCCCGGGCCGCGTTGTGAGTCGGAGGCTCGTCCGTCTCCTTTGATCTCCACCGACTTCCCCGTGTCCAATAAATCATTTTCTCAGCGAGCGGAGCCTCTTTGACCGAGGCAATCAAGAAATCCCACTCTATCTGCCGCTGATATCAAAGCCAGCTTTTGCCGTTAAACATTAAATGGTGATTTTGAGATGACCCCGGGATAGGCCGGGCCGCTCGGTGGGCAGAGTCAGACGTGATTTATTATATGTGTGTGTGTGTGTGTGAGGGAGAGAGACCCACAGGACAGAGCAATCACACAGAGGAAAAGACATCCAGCCACACCTGCGCCACCGAGATTAGTTGTCATTTTACAGCATTTTCAGGGAATTCTAGATTATATCCTCAATATGTCGAGCAATGCAATTGTAAGTATCCAGTAGAGTAGAGTGTCTTTAGTTCCAATAGAGGGAGCAGCTGGCCCAGGCAGAGCCCTCTGATCCTGTCCTGTCCTCCCAGAGGCCTCGAGCACTTCACCTTCATCTGAGAGGAGCCACAACGAATGACTTAGTATTGATCTGATTTATTGGAAATCCTTTTTACTGAAGAAATAATCCCCATAAATACATCTGACATTGTGCTATGTGGATTTTTCAGAGTAGCCAGGACATTGTTTTGTCATTTATACTTTTGTGTGACCAACGTTTTATCAGATTTATTATTAATTAATTAATTTACCATTTATAAATACTAGCTCAGAATAAAATAAAATTATATATATATTTTTTTTTTTTTTTTTTTTTTTTTCAGAATTTAAAAAGGACCAACACATTCTCACTCCCAACTTATCAAATACCGCCTCTTAGTCAGTGGTCCTATGCTTCAACTATGACGCTCTAGGTTCCCCTCTAGCATCACTTTTGGACGTATCAGGTACGGGGTGTCAGTCTCCGCTTGTTACATACACAGTGTATTTTCAAAATAAACTTACAACATTGGTTGGTTTACTTATTTTTTAGGTTTACTTTTGCAACAAACCTACATTTAGGTTAGATTTAGGCAACAAAAGTATTTGGTTAGGCTTAGGAAAAGGTTGTGGTATATGTTAAAATATAAATGTTTATTTCGTAAAATAACTGCATTTGTTACGTAACTGGCATTAGTGAAGTCCGAAAGTAGGTAAATAGTGTTGCTACGTTGACGGGACACAAACACGAACGTCTCCTGGGTGAAATTCCTGGGTTTTTTTTACCCATCCGTCCTGAATACAGCGGATTTGTTGTTCACAATGCAGCATTATCAGGAAAAAAAAGGGGTGCGTCGATAGTGAGTTGACTTCGTCCTTTCAGATTTTAACGCGTCAGAGACGCATGATGCATATATAGCAACATCACTGATATCATCCAAATGACAAACTTTGTATCCCAGGATGAAAACAACACCATTTAGGTAGAGAAAGTCAATCATAGCACATTAACTGGAAAAGAAATCACACAACTGTGAAAATATCCTCCATTATGAAGACACTCTGATGGAAAAGCACAAGGCACCAGCTCCGTCACGACAAATCCAACGCACCTCTCTGCTTTCATCACCTCATCTAATAGTTGGTCCACGACCTCTCTGTCCACCACACTGACTTTACCACGAACACACAGCATGTAAACACACACTTTAAAGTTTATTATTTGGCCACCAGGCACAGATGATTACACACACGAGCATTTATGAGCCACATTTGCCGCTACCGGTGCTTCCGCATGTAAACACATGTACTCTTTCAAGTGTATTTACATAACAACTCACGCATTTAGGCGATTAAACACACACCCAAACATGTAAGCTACATTACCAGCGTCTGCTTGGATCTCTCCCAGTCAATAGCAGCAAATCCCCCTCACAGCTTTTAATCAGATGGGCGACTATCAGAGCTTAGCTAATGAATGCACTGGGATAATATAATCTCAATAATCTCTATGAAGCCTCTAATTGAACCATATGCTAAATGTGATGTATGACTTCATTAAGAGCTGATGTCTTCTTTTATGTGATGCTGTTAGTGACCTTGACTGGCTTAGTGTGTCACCGTCGAGGCGAGGGTCCAATCCTGTTAAAGCTATTCAGTGGAACTGGCACATCACGGCTGACTGCAGGATCAGTGGAGACGCCAAGTTGAAAGTGACGCTTCAAACTTGGACCGACTTCTGATACTGGGAGGAAGACTAGTACAGAACAAAGACTTCCTAGTGTAGTGGGTTCATCGTGATGTCTCGAATACAGTAGAAGTATACACAACATAATGTGATTAACCTGCATTTGCCTAAAGGCTTTTTTGACTTCATTATTCCATAATTAGATTCAATCAACTCAATATAACCTAAAATGTTGAAAAAGTTAGTAACTTTGTTGACTTTATATTATTGGCACGCTTTTATCCAAAGCAACTTACATTTTTCTTACACACAAATATTAGGAGGTCAAGGACGTTTCGACCAACCAGGGTTTGAAATGTCAGAAAATGCCAGTCCATGGTAACCATGGTTACGAAATGTTCCGTCGGAGAGAGGGAAGTTCGTCCCAAAGCTCGCCGCTGTATTTATACCCTCCACCTTAAAGAAGGGTGCTTCATTCAGCTGGGAGTGTGACTACAAACGGAGTTCACTCCGTCACGGAGTGGGAAGGTTTGAGAAAGGCCCGTAGTTCTCAAGCTGTGGGTGGAGCTACTTAGATGGGGGTTGGTAGCCAAAACAGATACCCAGATATATGAGCACAAGCACTGAAAGAAAAGAAAAAACATGCAAATGTTCACATTGGAGAAGCTGAAACTTAGAAAATGTTTGGCCTTCTTATTTCATTTATTCAAAGTGCACAGGTTTGGTTTCAGACGTGAATTATTAAAGTACTAACCCTGAAAAAAAATATTGTTTTATTGATACAGAACTGAGACTGGGATAACACTGCATTTACATCCCTACTCTAAAAATAAAACAAAATAAAAACATATGTGTAAAAAGGTTCTCCTTTTTCACCAGGCCCTGTTCCTCAACATTAACAATGTTTTTTTGTTGTTTTTGAGTCTACTTAATTATTACTTTCAGTCCAGTGCTTCAAGTTTTTTTTATACATTATCAATTAATGTCGCTTACCTTAATTGATAATGTATAAAAAAAACTTGTTTAGTTTGTTTTATGGGCTCATAGGAGTTTTTTTGTAGTTGTTGTACCTGTGATGCTGGGGTGGATCAGCTGCTCAGCAGCTCAATCTAAGTGTTAACAGGTTTGCCTCATGATGTCCTCTTAGCATGGAGGAGCTGGACTCTGTTAAGATGTAGGAAGATATAGGTGAGATAGTTCTGCAGTAAATGATATTCTGTAATATTTGGTGGGCTCATTGGTATGTGATGGGTGCCCATAGATAGATTGAGATGTCAGAAGTAATTTATAAATCTTGTATTAATGGTAATTTATTTATTTTTGCATGATTTGGATGCTTGTTCGTTTAGCTCCCCCTGCACTTACTTGAGCAGGTAGTAGGTTCCAGTTAGGTGAGGCTGAGAAGGTAAAATCCCATTCATTGTGGTCAGGGGGAGAGAAGAGCTGGCAGCTTGCTGTGAGGCTGCAGTTTTCTTTTGTTTGGTGTTCTTTTGCCTCAATTTAATTTAGTTTTATTGAATTTCCTGGGTTTCATTTTTGCTCTTTGTTTCAGTAAACTTTTTGTTAATAAATGCCGCTGTTCTTCAATATCCCTTTTTAACATTTTCTTGTGCCAAACAACCTCATCTGCCCTTTATATGGGCTGGCGGCGCTACAGCATGAAAGACAGTTGTTCTTTGAGAACCGGCAGCAGCTCTGCTTCTAGTGCCTCTTCAATGCCACCATTTTTTAACAAATTCCAAAAACTTTTCCCAGATGTCATAAAACTGTGAAGCTTTCTTCTTAACTATATATATGAGAGTTTCTCAAGTGCCAAACTTGATGTTTTTCAACCAGTGGGCTAAGGGAGGGCCAACCGACATTTTTCCAACACAGAGCAATAGAACGCCTGGCTTGTAGTAGACACAGTTCAACCATTTTCCTTTCTCTTTGAGTTAGAGAGCAATCGTCTGGATAAACGCTTAATATACATATCTTAGGTCTTAAAGGTATTGGGGAAGAGGTCATTTGAGAGATATATTGTATCACAGAAGTCCAAAATCGTTGAACCTCCTCACATTCCCACAAGCAATTGATAAATATTACACTTCAAGAATATTAGGATCTAATTTGTTCAGCATTACAGGGGTGATGCACGTTCTCATTATCCAATTATATTATATAAATCTTGTGTTGATGGTTTGTTTATGCCTTTCAACACCCATCCTTTTAGGAGTATATTAACTGTAAATAAACATATTGACTGGAAAAACAACTTTTTCAGAAGCTGTTTTCAGCCCTGAGAGGCGTCTGCAGGGCTACATACAGCCCCAACACCAAGCCTGAAAGGAAAAAACCCAGGGCAAAAAACAGTCAAAGCACATGCTGCCATATTGCTCTGTATATGTTGAGTGCTGAGGACAGCCTCATGTCTTCTATATTATAGTACATTGCACTTGAGATAAGAGACATGTTTCCTGAACATTCCCCAATCGTGCCTTTTAGCCGCGCTCCGCTCTCCTGTCCAGAAGCTGCTCCGAGCCACTTTTCAACTGCACACATCTCAAGTATCAGCCTGTATTTCTTCCCTGAACTGCTTTATTATTCATAAATATTGATTGAGATCAACAGTCTCTTACTTATTTCACTCTTTTCAGATAGCACATGTGCGCACGCACACACGCACACACACGCACACACACGCACACACACGCACACACACGCACATATCTCCCAAGCATTTAATTTCACAATATTCATGCCCCAGGAATGAAAATCCATGTGTTGGCCTTTGGTGTTGTCAAATGCGATGTCAGATTCACAGGAGCACTTTCCCGCATGAGTAAGTTCAAAGGCTCATGTTAGGTTAGTCAGCCAAAACGCGGGAGGCAGGGGGCGGGGGGAGAGGGGGAGGATCATTAGCCCGCATTTTTGAATGTCTTCTCATGAATTAAATATGTAATCAGGCATGCAAACTGAGCCAGACAAATTTGGAGTTTTAACTTCGCTGAAACCAAGCCAGTAAAACGAGGAAAAATATGCCTCTTCAACGAATAAATTAGCATTATTAGAGGCACGGTTTGTTTGGAACTTATTTCCTTCCTTTCACTTGACTTTCAGTTAGTTAAGTATCCCTGTAACAACAAAAGAGAGGCTGATACACTACTGCTGATATTCCGTTTTCAACGGGGATTATAATGAGCACAAAAATTCTGCTGTGTTGTGCACACACTCATCCTGCACTTAAATGGCCTTGGTGTTCATATTTTTTTAAATCATTGTGATTCACATAAAGCCAAACGGATGTTTTTAAAGTACAATTGAATGCTCTAACATTGTGGATACATAAAGATGGTATTGTAAATCCAGCTAATATTAAAAAATAAGATAAAATGCTGTATCAGGAAGTGTTTTTGCATAAAGACGTTTGGACTCACTAACGATGGACAATGTCAATCGCTATTATGTACGATTGATTCATACCGGGCCCGAGTATGATTCCCACCACGACTCAAAGTTGATTTATTTGTCACGTAACTTCCGAACTTAAGTCACAGCACTTCCGGAGTTATTTTATCCCAAACCGTGATCTTTTCCTAAAGCTAACTAAGTAGTTTGTTGCCTAAGCCTGACCAAGTCGATCTATTCCTAAACCTAACAAGGCAGTTTTATTTTGAAAAGACTGGAGCGGAAATTGGCACGTGTGTCACGTGTTGCTGGACATTCGTAGGAAAAAGTACGAAAAATGCGTTGTTGAAAGTTGTGCTGAGTGTCACGGAAAAAAAGGGAAATTCTTGTCTATGTACACGAATCAAATATATTAAATTTCGGGACTATTTTTAATTGTGTTGCCTTTGAGAGGTGTTATTCTTTTTGTACCTCTCGACTTTCTACTGCCTCCTGTTGGCATCTGTCCACTACATAACACCTCTGAGGGTATGAGATCTCTTCTTCTCACCTCTCCATCTCCCTCACATATGTAACCACGATGACACGCTCCACCCGCGGGGGCTGCGCTGACGTGTCTAAAGCAAGCCATTATGGCATCTTCCCAGATGTTCTCAAGCAAAGTACGTTGGACTGATGCAGCAGCCTGATAGGTTTTTTTAATAAGCGCATCCGGCCGTTCCACTTTATTCCACTTTGAAGCAACCCACTCGCTCGATCTGAAGGGAATACGGCCGATGTTTGGCTGCAATATGTATTCCAGTGGCACACGAGCATCTTACTGATGTGAGAGACAAGGTGAAGCAGCGCTGTTTGACTCCATCTTTTCTTCGCACGGTTGGCAAATTCTCGGCCCTCCATGCATGATGTAAAACAGCATGAATATAAAGTGTATGTGACCGTACTCTCGCTTCCTCCATCTCTCTCCACCCCTTTCTCCTCCTATCGAAACTCTCTCCCGCACCAAAGAGGACTGACTGAATGCTTGCGCAAGCACTGAGCACATGAATGCTGATAAAGTGGGTCAGGAAAGTATACAGTTGGTACATTTCTGCAGCATAACCTGTTTGGCTTGTGTGTGTGTGTGTGTGTGTGTGTGTGTGTGTGTGTGTGTGTGTGTGTGTGTGTGTGTGTGTGTGTGTGTGTGTGTGTGTGTGTGTGTGTGTGTGTGTGTGTGTGTGTGTGTCTGTGTCTGTGTCTGTGTCTGTGTGTGTGGTGGTGGTGGTTAAATCTCCTTCAACGGCAACAGTAAAAATCAATAGGGGGGAGTTTGGATGTCAGAGCCAATGACTGGATGATTTAGCTCAATAGGCAGATCAATGCTGCAACTGATAATCATTGTATTTCTCGCTAATAAATGTCTTTTCTAATCATTGTCGGGAAGCGGAGGAGAGGCAGAAAGAGAAGGTGGATGAGTTGAAGGTGAGAGAAAGAGACTCGCATGCAGTCATCAGACGTTGTAGTGCGGGATAAGCCATGAATAATGTACTGAGAGAGCGCTGAGAGAGTTTGGTGTTCCTTAATGTTCCTTCTTCCAGCGTCTGACAGGGACCTGGATGACAAAGTTTCAGACTCAACATCACTTATACATGAATTAAAAGCAAACAATGCACTACATTTATATGCAGGATTTTCAGTCGCAGGAAAACAGTAATGCAATCCTCGAGTAAACATGGCTGCATGGTATTGAATGTCTTTTCTGCCTCTTTCTGCCCAGAGAATGTGATGTGTTCCCTGCTCTGCATCAACAGCAGTTTATTTGTTGGGGATGAGTGTCGGGTGGTGTAAAAGAGTGCCACCTACAGACAGATTCATCAAAAGAGAAGTTAGTTAGTTAGAAGTATAGTTAGGCAGGCTGTTTTTCACAGACTGTTCATAGCTATACCTATAGGAAAAGTAATGCAATATAATTCGGATATATCCCATGTAACCAATTCATATGTAAGCCTCGTAATCGCGAGCCAGGACAGGTGACATAGTATAAAGAGTGATAACATCCATGTAGGGAGGTTTTGGTGGATGGGAGGGTCTAAAAACACCAGAAGGCCGCTGTTTGTATCCCGTGTGAAACCAGAAGTCAACGTATTTGTCATGTAACTTCCGTACTTAAGTAACACTACATCTGCAGTTATTTCAATCCAAATGTTGACTTATTTGTTACATAACTTCCATACTTAAATACCACCACTTCCACAGTTATTTGAACCCAAACCACAATCTTTTCCTAAACCTAACCAAGCAGTTTTGTTGCCTAAACACTGCAGGGGTTTGCATAGGCGCACTGATCGCTCGCGTTGTTGGGCGGAAAATAACAAAATACCTAAGCCAACAATGCCCTAATGCAAACAGAGATGTTATAGATTATCTTGGTATACACTGAGTAGAGAAATCTCTGTCGGCTGGTAAGTTTCTATCATCTCATAGTATACATCATCATCTAAAGGGTATGAAAGTGGACTTTATCCAGATATGAGGGTCAAAGCATTGGTAATCTAAGGAGTGACGTACTATAAAATAATCTACACATCCAACTCTCCTGTAGGCATTTCAGTGTTGCTGCCTCCTGTGATTATGGTTAGCTTCTCAGAGGTCAGTTTTTCAGTTCAGCGACAGGAATAAGAAAACAAAGTCGTCATTTTGCAAACATTTTGTGCTTGACCTTCCCCGATACAAAGTGTCCGCAAAACAATTCCCTCAGGCCTCGTGGGAAAGACGACGAACCAATCCCTCCCTCAACTGATTTTTCCAAAGAAAAACTCATTAATGAGACACAGACATTTTTCTGCACAACTCAACAGCTTAGTCCATAAGAATATTTGCAAGCAGCTTAAAAAAAAAACATCAGTGGATTAAAATAAAAAAGAAATCTGTTGTTTTTTTTCTATGCAATGGTAAAAGGGTATTAAACGCACCCCACCCACAACACACACACACACGAGCCCGATCACTCTCGTCCACCCGCTGTGTAGATTGAAATGTCAGCAACTGCTACAGTCCATGTTGGATCCCCGGCTCAGGATTAATGTACATATGGGAAACAATGGAGCGTTCACACTGCTCACTCAGGCCGATTCTCCTCATCCCCTCCTACTACAGCTGCCGTGGGACGCATGCAGAGACAAACACTTTGATGTACAAAGAGAAGGGGCAGAGAGGAGAGAGAGAAAGAAAGAGTTTAACTGTCTTTCATGTCGTTCCCTCTTCACACTTTTGCCTTAAACAAGCCACTGAAGCCAGGCACATCTCCAAGGTTTGTGGTGGTGTTGGTGGTTAGGGCTATTGTTTCATCTTCTATTCTTTTTTCTGTTTTTTTCCTTTCCCCCGAGGTGCTGTTTCTAATGACTGAGATTTTTCTTTATCTTTAGTGTTTTTGTGCCAATCTTTTGGATAAGAAGTTCAGAGAGCTCAGTATACTAGCTGCTGGCAGCACTGATTTATAGGTCAGCGCTACTAAAAAAGAGACATGTGCATTTACGATACAGCTACCTGCTGTATGATTGGAGTTTATATCTAACATTCTATCAAAGAATAGGGATTGCTGCTGAAATGATTAATGAATAATTTCATCAATAAAAATATAATCGTCAACCATTTGTGATAAATTATAAATGGTTGAAGTCATTTATAAAGCAAGAATGTCAAACTTTATCTGGTTCCAGTGTCTTCAATCTGAGGATAGGCAGCTTTTCTCTGTTTAACATGACTGGAAATTGAATACATTTGAGTGTTTGTCAAATATGTGAGTGTGTCTCAGACAAATTAAGCAATGTGACGATGCCAACTTGGGCTCTGGGAATCTCCTCATGGTCATTTTTCACATTTAAAATATTATATAGTTAATATTTTAGGGCTGTAAATCGATTAAAATATTGAATTGCTATTAATCGCATGACTGTCCACAGTTAACGTTAACTTTGACAGCCCTAAAAATATATACAGTATATATTTTTTTTCTCTTATATTTAGCCATGCAATCTCCATAAATGTACAACTGTCCAAATACACTACGCTTCCTTTAACGCCGACTGTGAGCCAGACCATAATACTCTTGTGGCTAAATGGGAGCAAATCCCTGCAGCAACAACATGGTGGAAAGCCTGAAATCAGCAGATTGAAGGCTGTTAGGTACGGTATGGAAATTATTATCATTTTATAAAAAAAAATCAATACCCTCCTGAGCCTTATTTATCATTTGGAAAAAATGCAACACCCTCCCCCTTAGATCACAAAACAAACAAACATGAGAAAGAAGTGAAAATACAAAAATACAACCACTCTCTGATTTGAATTAAGAGCAGCTAAATAAATTATTTTACAGGCTCCAGCTCTCTGGCTGCCACCCCGCCACCCCCCTATTACAACAAACAGCCTAAAAATAAATATGAGTTAGATCAGATGATGTTGTAGCCTGATATATATGAGATGAGACGCCTGGCTGTCTGTCATAATTAAAGAATAACATGATGCCGTGTTCCTGCAGACAGCTGACCCACAGCCTCATACCAGCACAGAGATGACCAAGTTAAAAAAAAAGAAAAATACACCAGGAATATCTCTTGTTAAGACAGCATCTCCTCCCAATAGGACGGAACTGAAATAAATGAATACATAACTAAATGACTGGAAGAAGGTGGAAGAAGACTATCAGTAGTTCAGCCTCCTGCTTTACAGGAGGAGCTTTTATCTCACTCTGCACAATGTGCGTCATGATCACTGTCCAAGGTGCTGATCCTGCGACCCTGTGATGTGTGAGATGTCTGACTGCCCGTCGGTCACGCTGATCAGCAGGGTCTCTGCTCTACTGGTATGGAGGACGAAACCTTTTAAATTAAAAACAAATAAATTACTCGATAAATAAATAAATAAATGTTATTAAATGTAGCAAAAATATCAAAAATAAATGTACCCACAGATTAATTGATAAAATGTAACATAAATTGATATTTCTGTTTGAATTCACTTCTTTATTTTTGTATGAATTAATTTCCCTTATATTTATTTATATATTTATTTTCTATTATTGTTTTTAATTTATTTATTTTTGCATTTTTTTTTTTTATTCATTAATTTATTTTTTCATTTATTTATTATTTATTCATTTATTTTTTCATTAAAACAGATATATCAATTTATGTCACATTTTATCCATTAACATTTATTTACATTTATTTTTTAATATTATTTTTGCTACATTTAATGACATATCCACCTATATACCTATCTACCTATCTACCTTCCTACCTACCTACCTACCTACCTACCAGTACAGCAGGAACCCTGCTAATCAGCGTGACGGACGGGCAGTCGGACATCTCACGCATCACAGGGTCGCAGGATCAGCACCTTGGACAGTGATCGTGACTCACATTGTGCAGAGTGAGATAAAAGCTCCTCCTGTAAAGCAGGAGGCTACGCTGTAGGCTGAACTACTGATAGTCTTCCTCCACCTTTATGTCAACCTGAACTTCACTTAAACGAAGCTTCGCCATCCAGAATCCTCCGGGCAGATTGCAGATGAGCAATTTTGAAAGCTCTTTTCTATTTCCCCAAGTCTGGTAAACTTCATTGTGCGTTAGAAGTGGGGGAATAGTTTTATATCGATGTGGTAGGTGGAAGCGACAGGCAGGTGATGCATGCAGGTCTGAATGATAACTAAGATAAGATAAGCTGTTATCGATCCCCAGACGTGAAATTCAGGTGCCAATAGGTTAATCAATTTCCTGAACTTTTAGAGCTACAGCCCAGTCTGCTCCGTGTGAGTGCTGCTTTTTGATGGACAAGATGTTTGATGGAGCAGACGCATTATTTCTTGGCTTGCAAATGTTTGGATAAATTGCATTTAAAATGCATTACAGTACTGACTGAGGGCACTCCCCACATAGCACCATCAGATACCGGATCTGACGGTATTGCCTGAGATTATGTGTTGTGACTGTCCGCCGTAGATAAACCAATCAGGCTACAAGAATCTGAGGCGCATAACCAGAAAGGGTAACGTGGTGTGTTTCAGAGCAGCAGCTGGGGACTCTGAGGTTAACTTTTCCTGCTGAACCAAACAGAGTGCCTGCAAAGGTCAGAACACAAGTTAAACGCTGTCAGTAAATGGTTAAAAGTCCCTGCTCAACAAACTGTAAACAGCCAACATGTTTCATTTCACTGATTTAATAGCGACGTGTGAGGCTGAACGTGCATCATATTATATTCCATCTTTGTATGACACATTCAACTTTACTTTAGTTCAGCTTCCTGTTATAGCTGACTTATTCTTCCCTTTGTTAAAGGAGTTTGTTTTAAGGAGATTTTCCTTATCCGAAGCGAGGGTCCAGAGCCCCCTGAGGCAAATTTGTGATTTGTGATATCGGGCTATATAAACTAAATTGACTTGACTGACTGAAACATTCCCACAAAGCAACATAAAAAGCAATGTACAATCAATGGTCACTATGGAAACTGTTCACAGTGAGGTCTGTGGATCATCCAGAGTAGGCCTATAATGGAGACACAGAATCTGGAAACAGATCTTTTCAGAGTGGCTGGTCCTTTTTTTTATATATGTTATATATAATAACATTTATGTGGGCTTCACAAACTAAATTCCATTCACCTCCACAGTAGTGATGTCAGGCAGAAATGTCAGAGATGGATATCACAAAACCTGGACAGATAAAACCAAAAGTTATGTGGGTAAACGTACCCTGTAACTGATTAATCAAGACAATATGTGAAAAAAATGCAGTAATCCTTAGTCACAGCATTGTAGGCCAAGTTACTTTAATTTACTCACTTTTAATGTCAAGTATTGTTTGATGAAGTCTTTATTAATATGGTTGTTTGACCAGGGACATATCAATTATTTTTTGGAATCATCAGATGTGTTTTTATATCCATAGTCATTATTGAAATCATTTGACAGGCTTTTCTACAACACTGGCCGCGACCTCCAGTTCTGAAAAGTGATGCCAATGCTGAAGTGCCTTAAACTTGCATTCTTTCTAATAGCCAGCAGGGGGCGACTCCTCTGGTTGCAAAAGGAAGTCCATTGTGTTGTTCAGGTATAGGAATTAGTATCGGGAAGGAAAAAATGGTCAAATCAGTAAACATTGTAAACAAGAGTTTATGGTCTCAATCTCTAGTTTCAAGTCTTATTCAATACAGCATGATGTTCTTTTAGTAAATTATGGTCCCATTTAGAGACAAATAGACCATAAAGCAGGGGATGCTTTAGGGCGGGGCTCCCTTTTGATTGATAGGTCGCAACCACGGCGTTGTCCGGTCTGGGTGTTGTCCGTGCTTTTATCTTAGAACTTTAACACTTTCACATTTCAGTTCATGAAAGTTAATTGTAACATTTTATTTTCCTAAAAATATCTTATTTAGCGGTTCGGTTGTGCTTAGCTCCACCCTCTCGTGTCACTTCTGGTCCCAAAAAAAACAAGATGGCGACGGCCGAAATGTCAAACTCGAGGCTTCAAAACCATAGTCCACAAACCAACGGGTGGCGTCCCAGTGACTACATCCACTTCTTATATACAATCTGTGGTACAACGTGACGGTTCGTCCACTCACTCAGTGTGGGTTCAGTGTGTTTCAGAACCTGCAGCAGTCACGATACAGCTAAGAGAGGATACCACCTACTGTCTATATCTCACAGGAGCGTGGGCCCGCATCAGTTCTGTCATCAACGCCTTCAACAAACCACATTAGTGCACAAAGATACAACGGTACCGTGCCTCCATCAATCAATAATCAATTACGACCACGTTGCACGGGAACTACTGCCTGATCCAGCTTGAAAATATTGCTTAAAGATTTTTCACCACAGCATACGTACTGTACATAAAAACATCATGTGGGCCGATCAATACCTGTAGGTTGGCTGGTGAACGCTCCTACATGGTTCACAAAAGGGTTAGAAATAGCAGCGTTGAAGTAAATAAATACAGAAGAGGTTGGAAGGCAGCTTATTTTCAAGGTTTCAGTTGTATACTCTGCTGTGCTTTGTACCTGGATTCTGTTGATGGCAAAAACAAGATTCTATCTATCAAAACATATGCCGTACATAACATGTTTACATGTTCATTTAGTATGGGATCTCAAGCATTCAATTATAATATATAACATATTATGGAATTAACAATCATGAAAAGATTGTCTAAGTAAATTGACCTAAAATATGTGAATTAATAAGAGAAATTATAAAAAATATATATATATTTTTAATTCATTATTTCACTCATTATTAGTTCAAGTTTTGTTGCTCAATTTTATTTTATCATAGAAATTTTTATTTCAAAATGTATTTATTTTTTAAATTATTATTTCATATTAGCATTTCTCCCATTGATGCTTTTATTTAGGGATGCACCAATCTGATTTTTTCAGTCTCGATACATAGCGATACCTGGGATTTGGGTATCGGCCGATACCGAGTACCGATCTGATACTAGTGTTTAATCAATAAGCTGTATGCCTCACTGTGTGGAAGTGACTGGGATCATTCTTTTATGTGTAAGGAAACATCAGGCATGATTTAAACATTGCTTTACTAACTTTTTAAAACAAAATGTAACAAATAAATACATGCATATAAATTTACTGAATTGTTATTTATTATTAAAATAATAAATCGGGCACCAGCAGCTTGGTATAAAAACCTTCAAAAACAGGAATAACAAAACTTTTAGAATGTATAGCAACCAATTGGTCAGAACTCAGAGAGGAATTAAAATTACAGTATATGATGTATATAGAATATAAACATAGAATTGAATTGAATAGATCAGCCCCATTGTCACCGATACCCGATCCAACTATTTGAGTCAGTATCGGTCCAGATATCCGATCCAGTAACGGTATCGGTGCATTCCTACTTTTATTTCACTACAACTTTTATGTCAAAATGTAACTTTTTATCACAATTGTCATCAATCCCCGCCCCCTTCACCTTCCAGCCAATCACATGCCATTTAGGGCTCCATAGTACTGTGGGTCCCAGTATGGTGGTAAAAGGTCAAAAAGGGGCTGCAACCGACATTTATTCTAATGTTTTGATTATTTCTTCTTCAATGAATACGTCTGGAAATAGTCAAAATTGCCATCACAGCTCGTACAAACCAAGTCTTCATCTTCATGGTGCTTTTTGTACCAAATTGGATTGCCAAATACAAACACTGTACAAAAACCCCACAGAGACTCACCTATGTAAATATGTTGGAATCATCGTTAAAAAAAAGCATGTTAAAAAGGTGACCAGTAGTACTATGAAATTCAACCTGGCTAACTTTAGGTATATGAGACCACATCTAACAACAGAAGCAGCCAACCTCATTATGCATGATATTATCTCCTCCTACATAACATTCGGTTTTACAAGCTGGTCACATGCAATCACAGCAACTCTGAAACCAAACACACACTAACAACACTTGGCCAATAGCTATCACCATTGACATATGGTACAAAAGTACATTTTCTCTAATTTTAACAGTTTTAAAAAATGTTCTGATGCTTGACTGCACCTCCCACACTGAGTCGGCTCATAATGCAGAAGGACAGTAGAGGAAGGGCAACGAGGGTAACTACCAGAGGGGGGGGGGTACAATACAGACGTAGCAAGTTTGGGCAAACAGTCTTCTCAGTCACATGCCGTTACATGCTCTCATTGTTTTATTTACTATTTATGTATTGTTATCATATTGTGTTTTGTTGTACTGCAGTGCTTGCTGAAGCATCGTATTGATAACAGGGCCCAGGGACCACAGATGAAAATGAGCTCATTAGCCAACTCTGGCACATTTACATTGAGGTGGAAACTGAAATGTTGATTAATGTGCTCTGTCCCTGGTAAATAAATAAATAAATACCAAAGAGTTTCAACCACATAATTATACAGGGAGAGACAAATGGCAAATCCTACTTTTGAGCTTTAAAATGTGATTTTTTTGCTTAATAAATGACTTTGTGGATTAAAGGAGTAGTTCAACATTTTGTGCTTTGTGCTTCCTTGCCGAGAGTGAGATGAGGACATTGATACCACTGCCATGTTTGTGTGTTAAATATACAGCCAGCCGCCAGTTAATTCAGCTTAGCACAAAGACTGAAAACAACTCACCTGACTCACTGCCTCACATCCACCTACAGGCAACACTCACCTAACTGCTTTTTGTTTTTTTTCTGTAAAAAAAACTGAAGTTTTCCGACAATTTGTGGTTCGTGCGATACTATTTCTTGGCCTTGTCTTGTCTTTATGCTAAGCTAAGCTAGCCAGAATGAGATAAGGGCTGATACCACTGCCAGCAGTTAAATTAGCTTAGCACAAAGACTGGAAACAGGGGAAATCCACCTACCGGCATATCTAACAATTACCCAACTGCTCTGCAATATATACTGTATATATATACATGTATATTTATGTACAGCTGTCAAAGTTGACGCGATAATAACGCATTAATGCAAAATCGTTTTAACGCTACTTACTAATTTCTTTAACACATTAACACAATCATTATTTTGGAGGTTGTAGTGGGCTCAGTTTTAAAGCTAGGGTGAAGATACTGGTATCATATGAAACTGAAACCTAAGGAATCCATTGGTACCAACCATGTCATACTAGCTTGTCACGAAGGAGGTTAAATTAAGCTCCAAACTTACACTTAATTTTGTCACACACTGACAGCTGTTGTTGCCTGTTGGGCTTCAGTTTGACATGTTATGATTTGAGTATATTTTTTAATGTTAAATGCAGTACCTGTGAGGGTTTCTGGACAATATTTGTCATTGTTTTGTGTTGTTAATTGATTTCCAATAATTAATATATACATGCATTTGCATAAAACAGGCATCTTTGTCCACTCCCATGTTGATAAGAGTATTAAATACTTGACAAATCTCCCTTTAAGGTATATTTTGAACAGATAAAAAATGTGTGATTAACACGCGATTAATCACGATTAATCAATTGACAGCCCTAATAACAAAGTTTTTTTGATAATTTGTGGTTTATGAGAAACTTTTTCTTTTTCCTCGTCTTGTCCTTATGCTAAGCTAACCAACGGTAGCTTCATATTTAGCACACAGACATGAGAGCACTATCACTTTTCTTATCTCACTCTCGGGAAGGAAGCAAATGAGTGTATTTTCCCAAATTTCTTTAACCAATTACCAGTTGAGTTAAAGATTAATCGCTAAATTGTTTCAGCGCTACTTAAAACTATCATGAATCACACAATGTCCAAGGCACTGTGATTCAGCATTTACCGATAAGGCGGATATTCTCTCAACCCGTCCTTGAAAATAAAACCCATTGTTAACCACTGCTGGCTGGGAGATGGATTGCATAGCCACCCACCCACACACACACACACACACACACACACACACACACACACACACACACACACACCATAGACGGAGCACTCTTTGTACATTTGTGAATAACTTCAATTATACTGAGACGGTTCCACAGCCTGACTTGAACCCTTAAAAAACCTGTATACCGTTTATCTTGAAAAGGACAGCTCACATGCTGAGAGATGAGGCCAGTGGCCAATCTGAAAGCCCGCTATTATGTATCAATCGTTGAAAAGGCTGCATTTTCAATATCTCCCCGTGTCCTTGCAGTTTGAAGGGCACAGCCATATCGTATGCACTAGTCAATCTCTGAAGAGCATACACGCTGAGTACACGCATTTACATTTATATACATGCATTTAGCTGATGCACTTTTCCGCAGAGTGACTCGCAACAATGAGAGCAACAGCGGATTTGGCTCCGACTTCTACAATGCTTGTGAAGCAGAGCACAGGTCAGAGACGGAGCATCCTGAAGATATGCGACCTTGGGTGATGCCGTTGGAGAGAATGTGAGGAAGAATAAGTGGGAGAAATAAGAGCTAATAAGGAGAGGTTGAATGGATTTTTATCTTTTCTGTCACTGAATGTGCTTTCACTGGAACTTTGGCAATTGTACACCATCTGACTGAATCATCGGGATGGGAGAATATTTCAGCTGCTTCCAGTAGATTCGGAGAAATTAGTTTTCTTTTCAGCTTTTGGGAAATTCATTAAACCTGATGCCTTGCCCTTGGGAGAAAAAAGGCATCAGCAAAACACAGATGCCACCTTGAAAACATTTTTAAATGAGAAATATCGGCAGAATTATACTACATCACTGAGACTAATGAAACTGACATCTTTAAGAGGTCCTATCTGGAGTTGTTAGCTATGAAATGAGCCTGTTGAGGCCCATCTATTTCAGCTGTGGGATACTAGCATATGAACTCATTTCCATACAGCGGAATGTACTTTTGCACGTCTATATTAACGGTTCCAGAAGTACAGACCGGGGACGACCCAGGGCCTTTACTTGGATTCCACAGGGTCCTAAGCAAAATGAGAAGTGGTTTAATTTTCCTCTTATTTCATTGCTTTGCCGAGATGTTGCTGCGCTGAGAGGACGCATAAAAATAAGCGGTGAATTATAGGTTCCATTCCACCTACCGTGGTTATCGCCCCAGAAACTGACAGCTTTATGATTCTGAACCAAGACAACAAGCAGCAAGTACAAAAGCTACATTAGAACTCGTCTCAGTGAGCTCCCTCCTACTCAGTGTTGTCTAATGCTGTCTGTGGTCTCATGTAGGGATGGGCGATAATTTAATACACATGCCGGGCATAATGCAAGTGCACTTCTACGCATTTGTATTGAGGGATCAGAGAGGCTGAAAAGAGATGGGAATTATGAAAAACTGGTTCTTCAGTGTGAAACTTTCTAGATGTATTTCCTCTCCAAATAGTCCCAAATAGGACTTTTAAATGTTCCTGTAACCTCTTTTTTTAGGTTCCTTTCTTAAGACTTAGAAAGTTAAATGTTTATGTAAATGTCTTGCCGCTGGGCACTGCAGTTTTTTGCAAACACTACTCAAACAGGAGGAAATAGAGCATTTGTTGGGGGACTATTTTTAGCGGTGGATGAATACACATTTGGTGCTCTAGTGAGTATTTGGGGCAGCAGGATGGTGTGTGTGTGTGGGATTGAGTTAAAATAGACTTGAGTGCGTTCATGGTGATGAAGGAACTTGTCACCCAGCAACAGTGTGGGTTCAACTCGAGGCCGAGCTTGAAGATGGGTGTGGGCAGCAAGGGTGCAGGAAGTAGGGGGGTAGGAAATGGGGAAGGGGCCACTGACCCATCACTTTACGTCCCTGGTCTTATTTGGCGTTGCGGCTAGTATGATCCCATCGCAAGATAGTCTCTAGTTTTTTGTTTGTGTTTCTATGATGAACTTTTTGCAACTCTTTGTTGATATTGTAGCCTGAGTATCTTATAGAGTGCTAAAGGAATGAGTCCTAAAATCCGTAAATTAGTTAGCACTTTAGCACCCTCTGGTTCCCTCGCCTGGAATTCAATGGGTTCAAGCTGAAGAGATTTTAACGTTTTGTTCTACGATATAAAATACGTCAGTAGATATCCCACTCTTGAATTTTGAAGCCTTAACGTGTCTTAAAAAAGGCGGTTGCTAATAAGTGGCTAAATGAGACTACTAAACTTCATCACGCCGACTCGTCCGCCGTTACAGCCTCGTTGTGTATACTCGCGCTCATGTGACCGTTGTGTAGTTCGCTTATAGCCTAACGTTAGCTTATATCTGGCGTTTGCATTCACACTTCAAAAATCATAGAAGTAGTGTTCATTTGTGGAGATTATCTTGCTGAACAAAACGTGTAAGTATCACAAACGTTTGTTTGCCACAGAGTTTATTTTCTGCAATAACTCAAAACCCAATGGAAAAATCCCATTGGCTTTTTGTCGAGGGAACCAGGGTAATAATAACTTCTGGTTAGCCTACAAAAATACATCATCCCTGCACCACTCTATTGAAATAGCGTACCCCTTTGTCATGTTAGCCATTTGCCTGATGAAAACCAGGTAGGGTCGAAGCATTGCCTGTTCAGTCTAATAGAGTTCAGGAGCTATGATTCAGTGTGTGGACACTCTGTTTTCCTTCCAGTAATTCAGCATTATCATAAACACTATCATTTTCAGTGAAATCATATTGAGACAATATGATCATGTCATTGTTGTCCTGAAAAATTTTCTATTTAAAAAGTTTTAATAAAGAGTTACTGCAGTTTGTTTTTGTTTTATATGTGTGAACAATTATATTGGATGTAATCCATATCAGTGGAAAAATCTTCATTCCATTGAACAATTTCTTTAAAAGCAATTTTTTCCTATATTTGCCATATTGTGATATACTGTAAAATATACTTAAAGGGGCATGACTTCATGTCTTCTGTGGTTCACGATAGGTTTTTGTCTGAGAAAAAATAATTCGAGTAACATCACCGGGATTATCTCGTTTTAGATTTGTAGAGTAGACTACATGTATTTAATAGAAAGCCTGTGTTACACACTGGGGACATGAGAGAAGGAGAGAGAGGATCAAACACAAAGAGGCTATTTGGTTACATTAGGGAAATGTAGCATGAGGCATTTTTTGGAGTTTGACAAGTACAAGGTAAGAAAAGTCAGGATATCTTGGCCTCTGCAACATCGATTTTTTACCACTTTTTTTTAAGTACCCTAACTATGGTAATACTAAATCACTAGAGTACCCTTTAAATATCCTGATATTGAGTTCAGCCATATCGCCTGGCCCTAGAGTCTCACATATCTATTCTGTTTTGGAGGCCCTGCTTTAGCCAAAAACCAAACACAGTTTGCAATATCAACACCTGCGGTTTTATGCATCTTGTGTATTTTACATCCTATGCACATCCTATAATGGGCATCATCAACACCAGACACTCACTGGCTCGGGCATTAAATATCTCCTTTCTGCTGTCATGATGTCAGCACAGATGTACACTCACGCTTCCATTAACCATTAATTGTGTCATTAGAGCTCTGTGTGTGTCACACACTCAGCCATCCATTGATATGCTCTCAGTGCTCCGGTTTATCATACAAATGTCCAGCATGTTTCTCACTTGCATTTAAATGCATACGATGAGGATGGACAGAGGGGAGCGTATCTATATGTTCCCAGGGTCCTATGTTCCCAAGGTCCTATATTCCCAGGGTCTTGTGTTTCCAGGGTCCTATGTTCCCGGGGTCCTATGTTCCCAAGGTCCTATGTTCCCAAGGTCCTATATTCCCAGGGTCTTGTGTTTCCAGGGTCCTATGTTCCCGGGGTCCTATGTTCCCAGGGTCCTATGTTCCCAGGTTCCTCTGCTCCCAGGGACCTATGTTCCCAGGGTCTTATGTTCCCAGGGTCCTATGTTCCCAGGGTCCAATATGCTTAGGGTCCTATTTTCCCAAGGTCTTATGTTCCCAAGGTCCTATGTTCCCAGGGTCCTATGTTCCCAGGGTCCTATATGCCTAGGGCCCTATGTTCCCAGGGTCATATGTTTCCAGGGTCCTATGTTCCCAGGGTCTTATGTTCCCAAGGTCCTATGTTCCCAGGGTTCTATGTTCCCAGGGTCCTATGTTTCCAGGGTCCTATGTTTCCAGGGTCCTATGTTCCCAGGGTCCTATGTCCCCAGTGTCTTATTTTCCCAGGGTCCTAGGTTTCCAGGGTCCTATATGCCTAGGGTCCTATGTTCCCAGGGTCTTATGTTCCCAGGGTCTTATGTTCCCAAGGTCCTATGTTCCCAGGGTCCTATGTTTCCAGGGTCCTATGTTCCCAGGGTCCTATGTCCCCAGTGTCTTATTTTCCCAGGGTCCTAGGTTTCCAGGGTCCTATATGCCTAGGGTCCTATGTTCCCAGGGTCCTATGTTCCCAGGGTCTTATGTTCCCAAGGTCCTATGTTCCCAGGGTTCTATGTTCCCAGGGTCCTATGTTTCCAGGGTCTTATGTTCCCAGGGTCTTATGTTCCCAAGGTCCTATGTTCCCAGGGTCCTATGTTCCCAGGGTCCTATGTTTTCAGGGTCCTATGTTTCCAGGGTCTTATGTTCTAGGAACATCTTTTTCAGTTTCCCATTATGTGCTATATACCCTTACGATGATGTCACATGTGAAATTTGCCTTTTCACATGTGAAAATCACAATTCCACATTTGAATTGAATATTTTCACATGTGAACTAAAATTTTAACATGAAAAGGAAATAACGTCACATGTGAACTGGACATTTTCACATGTGAATTACATTAGCTCATATGTGATTGGCTTTTTTGACATGTGGATTAGAATTTCCACATGTGGAACCAAAACATGGCAAACAAAATCATTTCAAATTTGCATTTTCACATGTGAATTCCACATGTTCACACATTTTCGCATGCAATCTGCTGTTTTAACATATTAACAGAAATTTGAAAATAAAATGTCTCACTTGATTTATTACCTCAGTAAACATTGTAAACATGAGTTTATGGTCTCAATCGCTAATTTCAAGTCTTCTTCAATACAGCATGATGTTCATTTATTAGATTATGGTCCCATTTAGAGTCAAATAGACCATAAAGCAGGGGATGCTTTAGGGCGGGGCTACCTTGTGATTGACAGGTCACTACCACGGCGTTGTCCGGTCTGGGAGTTGTCCGTGTTTTCGTTTTACAACTTTAACCCTTTCACAGTGTGTTTTTAGTTCATGAAAGTTAATTGTAACATTTTGGTCGCCAAAGTACTTAGCTCCACCCTCTTGTGTGTCTTCTGGTTGCCAAAAGTCAAGATGGTGCCGGCCAAAAACGAAGATGGCGATTGCCAAAATGCCGAACTCAAGGCCTCAAAACGGCAGTCCACAAACCAATGGGTGACGTCACGGTGACTACGTCCACTTTTTATATACAGTCTATGATTTGTACTTAAGAGATATACACAACCAGCCAGTTCTCATTCCCAGGATGTCAAAAACATACTTATTTTAACCTAAATCACAATCTTTTCCTAAACCTAGTTAAGTAGCTTTGTTGTCTAAACCTAAGTGAAGCCAAGGGGTCCTGACCAAGCGTCGTATCCTGGGAACATAGGACCCTTTATCATGTTCCCATTATGTGCTATATGAATCTGGGGAATAAGGACCCTGGGGACATAGGAATGACCCCGGACAGGGCTGTCAACTCTCCAGGTGCATGCGAGTGTATGTATTGATTTGAGTTGGGTTTTCACTTCTTTTTCTTCTTCTTCTACTTCTTCTCCTTCTTCCTCCTCCATGATTTGTTTGACAGGACTCGTTCCCACCCCGGGGTCTCTGGCGGTGGCAGTGGGTGTTAAGTGTAAATCTGAGGCAGCAGCTCCACCTCTCTCAGGGTTTCTTACGGCCACGTACAGTATAGTCTCTCGACAAAGCAGCTGACAGGTAAATGTTGTGCTTACACGGTTCAGAGGATTTGTGAGAAATTGCGCGGCGCGTAGCCGGCATTCTGGGTGACTGATGGAGCAACAATATCACACACACAGGCAAGCAGAGAGAGACACACCGAGATGAGCGAGGCAGGCAGGCAGGAAGATATTCATTGGTGAGGAGAGACCGCAGGAGCACGCACACACACACACACACACACACACACACACACACACACACACACACACACACACACACACACACACACACACATTGGTGAGATGAAGCAAAGCGGAGGTTGAAGGACAAGTCAGATTCAGCTTGTTTCTATGTAAAACTATGTGACAGGAGTAGAGGGTGGTTCACAAACACACACACACACACACACACTCTCATAAATGCAACATGTTGCAAAGTAACAGTATGCAGAGACAGGAAAATTTAGCACACACACACACACACACACACACATTTCCACAGCATGGTCAGACTGTAGGGCTGCACTACAGCATCTGCACAGGTATTAAAGTCTTCAAATCAGACACATGTGCACACATATGTGCACAAAAACTGTATTCAAGAGTGCTGACGTCTCAAGACCCACGTGTGACCTCTGATATGTATATGCACGTGCACCCCTTGTGCACAACAGTGCTCAAATATTGACGCCAAGGTTCCTGCTGCCGTCCCTGTTGATGAGGAAACGGCCACACACGAGCCTCCAACCTGATTCAGATTCTATCCTTCCATCCTCACCCTCTGCTGATCGATCATGCGTCACGACTTTTGAACGCTGTCACACTGCAACTGACCATCCGGACCCGCATTACTGGCTTACGTGCGCGTATCAACCCGGGAGAGCTGCTGCGCGTAAAAAGCACGAAGACTCACAGCACCGCACTCTTTATACATCCCCCGTTTCTTAATTCCCCCCTCGCAAACTCACCCAGGGTGTGAACGCAGGTCCTGCCCGTGCGTCTCTCGATGCGTGTCCGTGTATCCAGTAACAAAAAAAATAAAAAGAGGTGGGAGAGCGCGAGCGGCAAAGGCGCTAACGAACTCGTGGACGGCAGCCAAACGCCACCGACTTCCCTCCTTCTTCTTCTTCTCTTCACCTCTTTACCTTCCTCCTCCTCTCACTCTTCCCGTCTTCCCCAGGGCAGGTTGAGCTGTATTAATCCAGACATTGTCCTCTTCATTAGCACATAAAAACACGCACAGATGGGATGGAAAGACTCCGCGTCACAAGAGTTTGGAGTTTGGAGCGAAATGTCCCTTCTGGTGGAGAAGGAGATGCTCTTCAGTGTAATCCGCGTTCAGAAGCACTCTGAGTGAGCAGTCCACGATTTGACAAAGCTCCGAATTAAGATGTTGAGTCAAACCTTGGAGAAAGTTTGCTTTCAGAGTGACTGAAAACGGGTAACATAGGAGAAATAATCCAGGAAGATGTGTTCTTCCTTCTCTGGACCAAAAAAGAACTCCCTTCAGAGGGGCGCACCTGCGGCCGGAACGGAGACGCGCAGGTATCCACAAACTGTGAACCCTCCTCCTCCTCTTCCTCCCCTCTCTGTGTGTGTGTGTGTGTGTGTGTGTGTGTGTGTTTTATTCCGCGTTTTTATTCCCGGTCTGCCGAGTCTCTCTGCGCCACGGTCATCACTCAGTGTCAAGCCTGGCGTTGTTTCTCCAAGTAGCTCAGGAAAGCGTCTCTTTTCACCAGCGCTCTCCTCTCCTCTCCTCTCCTCTCTCCCTCTTTCTCTCTCCTCATCAAGCTCCGTCCATCCTCCTGTTGTGAAGCCACACCCCCCTCGGCAGCGATTGGCTGAAACCCGCAGAGAAGGAGGAGGAGAGGGAAGGTGCTGCGATGATGCGCGCTGAGGAGAGAGAGAGGGGGGAAATGACAGGATGGAGAGAGAGAGAGAGAGAGAAGTGGTATGAAAGAGGAGGGAGAGTGTGCCAGGGAGGGAGGATAAAGGAACAGAGAAACAGTGAGGGTGTGTATGAGTGTGTGTGGATGGGTGTGTAAGGTGTGGGGGGGGCAGTTCATGCACTGAGCTCTATGTGTTTAAGCCCAAAGGGACAGGCTGCCTAATGAAAGCGAAAATGCTTCTCTCCTCTTTTTTTTTCTTATACCCTCCCATTCACTCCCAGAGCTTTAGCCAAATTTGTCCGCCGCAAATCTGCTTTGACTCCCGGCAAAACTGAATTCATGCTGACAATGTCCCCAATTACCGGGCAGAGTCATACGATTCTGTCTGTCCGTCTCCTTCCCTTTATAAAATCTGCTGTCTGTCAGTTAAGCAGCTTCCTTGGTGAGTCTGTGATGAATAAGTAAGTGGTTGAAGCGAGGGCTGGAGAGTGGAGTGCATGCTGAATATACTGCCCAGGGGCGTCGGGAGGGAAATAAGTAACAGCCCGAGCCGCCTCTGTAATGGGAGCAAATGAGGTGGGCCCGGATATTGCGACGGTTGTGGCGCAAAACCGCAGACGTTAGCGGGAGAAGAAGGCATGCAAGACTAAAAGCGCTTGACGGCTCCTGGGAGAGGCTTTGATTGATGGCAACGCTCCGGGGAGTGTTTCGATATGAACTCGGTTAACTCGGAGCCACGTGAAGCATTCATCACTGGCTGCCACGCAGGAGTGAGATGCTCACCGCGAGCTAGGCGGCATTTTATTTAGAATGGCACCTGGGAAGCATCCTCACAGGCAGCAGCAGCTACCTATTTGCAGCTATTTTTAAGGCTCGCAACAACAAATCTCCATCAACCCCTCGAATCAAAGAACCAACAGCCTGACTGCAGCTATAGGCGCTCATCAAGTTTCAGGGGTCTTAAGGGTAGAGGGTGTCGTAAGTTGGGCACATTGCCATATGAGAATGTATTTTTGTAATATATAAATAATAATGGTCTTTACTTCAAAAAAACATTTAAATCATTAAAATCACATCACAGTCATATTAATATTTACATCCATATGTCATGTTTCTGAGTTCCTCATGACCTGCACACTATAGAGTGCTCCAGGGATGACGTATTTTTGTAGGCCAACCAGGAACTTAGCATCACCCTGGTTCCCTCGACAAAAAGCCAATGGGATTGTTCCATTGGATTTGGATTATTGCAGAAAATAAGTTCTGTGGCAAACACACGTTTATGATACTTACACGTTTTGTTCAAGATAATCTCCACAAATAAACACCACTTTACACTTAAAAACTTTGTATGTGTGAACGTGTAAAACAGAGCGTTTGGGAAATGATGATGTCCTCAAAAAGGGCAGACTACCGGCTTTTTTTACTTTTTTGTTACTACTTTACATTTGAATGTTTCAGTCACAGGAGGCCAAAGCAGGGAACTCATTAAACATGTGGAGGCCGAATGGTGATTGAATGTGCTTTTGGGCGATTGAAGGCGAGGTTTGGAGCACTCAGAAGGGCGATGGACATGAACCTGAATGAGCTCCCTTTAGTCATTTATGCATATAAAGAGACAGTTGATGACAGCAGAGTGATGACAGTCATGCAGTACGACCAGGAATCCCAGCCCCCCCAACAACAATAACTGTTATCAAACTGACCGCAGTGAAGCCGAAGGAAAGGGAGAGAGAAGGGTGGTAACTTGTGATCTCACTTGTGGTGACGTGTAAATATTACGACGAGCGTTTGGAGTCGTTTTTGCGTTCGAGTGTGGACGGAGATATTTTGTGAAACGAAGATCGTGTGGACAGATTTTTTTTTTTTTAAACGGAGGGGAAAATATCTGTATCCGTGTAGACAGGGCCTGAAACAATGGCAGCTTCTCACAACTGTACCCAAAGCTTAATCTACTCACATGAAGCATTCTTCAACTGTCTGCTGATGAGTTTGAACAGTGTGTCAAAATTTCACACGTGAAACAACAGGAAACTGCAACAGTCCTCCCAACACCGGTTCAATCAGGAGAGACGAGTGAATGAATTAGAGATGATTGTTCATCATAACAGATGATGTGTGATAATAAAGTCTTGACAGAAAGTCTTTGGCACTTAGACTCTACCGGGAGATTTGTTATCGAGGGGCGTCTGCCCTGATCAGCAGCAACATAAATCCCCCCGTGGAGTCCAGACACTGGCGGTGGTGGTGGCTGAGGATTCTGCTGAGACTGGTAGGCTGATGAATCTGTGAATACTGTGCGGTGATGGGGAGGTGGAGCGGCACACGTAACAGCAGAATCAAAGTACTAAAGGAAGAGAAGGATTCATATTTAAAAAGAGAAAGCAGCGAGATGATAGGCTAACAATGTAGGTATGTCGTCAAATACAGAGGCTCTGTCACGGCCATCGGCGTTCGGTACCGGCGCACAAGGTACCCTTTAGCAGCGGTAAGAGACGCACCGGGTGTTCCATTAATTATAATGTAAACCCATCTGCGTCAATAGTAAACGCTGAGAAAGTGTGTCGGGAGTGAGGTGACGTAGTATAAAGAGCAAAAAAACACACACACAGGACGGGAGGGGAGGTGGATGGGTCCAACAAACACACAGCTTTTATCCCAACACAGTCTCACAGCAGTTCGTGAAATAAGTCACAAAATTTAATCTATTTGATTCATGTACATACAGTAGACACGAATTTCCCTTTTTTATGTGACGCTCAACACGACTTTCAACAACGTACTTTTCGTGCGTTTTCCTACGAATGTCCAGCAACATGTGACGCACATGTCAATTTCCGCTCCAGTCTTTTAAAAATAAAACTACTTTGGTCAGGTTTAGGAAAAGATCGACTTGGTTAGGTTTAGGTAACACAACTACTTAGTTAGGTTTAGGAAAAGATTGAATTGGTTAGACTTAGGTAACAAAACTACTTAGTTAGGTTTAGGAAAAGATTGACTTGGTTAGGCTTAGGTAACAAAACTACTTAGTTAGGTTTAGGAAAAGATTGACTTGGTTAGGATTAGGTAACAAAACTACTTAGTTAGGTTTAGGAAAAGATCGACTTGTTTAGGCTTAGGTAACACAACTACTTTAGTTAGGTTTAGGAAAAGATCGACTTGGTTAGGCATAGGTAACACAACTACTAAGTTAGGTTTAGGAAAAGATTGACTTGGTTAGGCTTAGGCAACAAAACTACTTAGTGTTTTTTGATCCACCCGACCTCCTTACGCGGCGTTCGCTGCTCTCTTTTCTTCCCGGTTTCCTAATTTCGTGGATTACATACGTATTGATTTTGTTTCTATGTACACAACTGCTGTGCGACTTTGTTTTTGTCCCGTGTTCACAACGTTCAGTTTCATTTTCTTTTTAACTTTACAAGCATAGTAGTTTTAAGCCCAACCATGTAGTTCTTTCCTTAACTTAACTAAGTGGTTTTGATGCCTAAACCTAAACTGACACCAAGGGACGGTTGTTTAAACATGTGGTTAACATTGTGAAGCAGAACTACTTGGTTAGGTTTAGGGAAAAGATCATGGTTTGGGTTAAAATAAGTGTATGTATGTAGTGTGTATAAATGTTTGTTACGTAACATAGTTGTTACAGCTTGTGAATAAGTCTTGCTTCTACAATAGCTATGCAACCAGCAGAAGGGAAGTTAGTTATAATATATGGACTGACATCACAGGAGCAGTCCGGGCCGCTTTGGCAGAGCAATAAATAAATGGATGCCTTGCAGTTTGCGGCTTCAGAGGGACGAGGATATTGGATGGAGTCTCGAGCCTGAACGGGATCAGATGAGCAGAGAAAGCAATGTAAATTTAAATTTTGTTTCTGTCAAAACGTTCACGGCTCAAGAAGAAGAAACTATCCGGGCGTCTGTTTGCATGTATACAGGTGCACATACTGTACACCAGCTCTAGGCAATTTCTGCACAACACATGTTTGTTCATGTTTCGCCTCTTATTATTCATGTGCTTTGTTCTTGATGCATCGGTGATGAATCTGTTCATTAAAAGCACTTTAAATATAGATTTGACTGTACAAACAGAATTATTAAAGCACATCCTTCATCCCAGTTTATGTACACGCACCAGCCAAGCGCTCATCGCTGACAGCTATAGGAGAACATTTTATTGGCAGGACGAGCCGGGTTAGAGCTAAACCATTTGCATTTTCTATCACTGCGAAAGCCAAGCGTGCTTTTTTTTATGTCTCCTCGTAGGGATATGCAGTGTGGGATCACTCACTCCTGCTCTTGTCATACCTACACCCCCCCAACCCCTCTCGAAACAAATGAGGGATTAAAGCAGAGACGTCTAGAACAGAAGACTGTGATGGGAGAAGAGCAAGAGGATGACAGCAGCTCGCTGAAATCCACAGGATATGTATTTCTTTTGTCTCGGGGCTTAGAAAGTACAACACCCACTCAGTTGCTCAGCTTGATCTCTCTTTTTTATTATTTGCCATTTTTCTTTTCCGCAGTGATGTTAAATACTGGACAGCAGGGACATTTTCTCATATATTAAATATTAATCACAGCCGAAGGATCTTCATGTGTCTTCTCTTCACACATGCACATACGGGAATCTCTGATGGCCGTCATCTCAGATGATTAATATGAAGACAGATGCCCTTTAGTACCAAATGCCAAAACCGGAATTAAAACGGAGATCAAAGTTAAATGAACAATCCGATAAGTGCCGATGTGTTAATGGGAACATCTGATAAAATTTCTCCAAAGACTGACAAGAGATTGACAGATGTGTAGCTGTTAAGAAATTAAGTCAAACCAGTGGACAACCTCTGGTTCTGAGAAGTGAAGCCAATGCTGAAGTGCCTTAAACTTGCATTCTTTCTAATGGCCAGCAGGCCATGGTCTCATTCATTCTAGTGTTTCCTGTTTTATTTTCAGAAGTTCACTCCTCTTGTGTCTTGTCTGGTTTTACTACCTGCCTTTTTTTGTTTCCAGACTTTTTTTTTTCCACCAGTGTCTCATCATCCTGTTCTCCTCGTGTATTTAGTCTGTGTGTTTCCCCTGTCCTCGTGAGTTGTGTTTCTACTCTGGTGAGTTTTCTCCCAGTATTTGAGTTTCAAGTTTACTCCTTCTACATTTTTACTTTGTGGATTGGCTTTTTGTAACCTTCCTGCTGGACCAGCTGCATTTTTGTATATTGGAAGTTTTTTCGTTATGAAATCATTGAACTCAGCCTGCTGCCTCCTTCATCCTTTTCTAAGTTTGGGTCTTTTTATCCCTGAAACCGTGGCAACGTCCACTTCTTATATTCAGTCTATGAATCAAAACCCACACACCCCCCCTTTCCCATCACAATCTTAGTCAGACACTTGTGACAAAAATACAATATTCTCAGGACATTATTACAAGTTTCAGCTTGTCAAAACGGGCACTCACCATTGTTCCGACGAACCATTATTCTGAAATCTGAAAAATGGATAAACTGGAACAAAAGCCGATTTGTCCGACAACCAATTATACCAAAAACAAACAGCCATTGTTCCAAACGCCCATTGCTCCGAAAATACACACTTACCATGCAACAAACAGAAGCACATGGCTAATTATTATGCAAATTGGCATCATCAGACTTTCCCTTTTTGTTCCTATTAGCAAATCATTATTGTTGTATTGATTTTACTTGGGTGGTGGTGGTTTTGGTTCTCCATTTGGTGACGAGATGCTTGTTTTAACTGATAAACGGATCCCCCTACTATTACAGTGATGTGCTGGTCTGTGTGTAGGCTGTATGGAGAAATACAGAATTACAGAAATGGTGCCTATGCATCCAGATGTATTACTTGTGTTGGCAGCTCCATGTGTCATTTATTCCAAATAGTGCTGAAATGGTTAGACGATTAATTAATTTGCCAATTGACAAATTCCATCTGCAACTAATTTAATAATTGATTTATCATTTTAGTAACTCATCAGAACTGCCAAACATTTGCTGCTTATAGATTCTCAACTGTAATGATGTGCTGTATTTCTCCGTTTTGTGTAATTGTAAATGTAATATCTCTGAGATCATTGGGCTCTCTGAGATTTGTCAGATCATTTCTAACATTTATATTTTTATAGCAAAAATGAAAAAAAAAATAGTTACAGCCCTACAAATAGAAATACACATATTGGTAACTTTTACCAAAATTCTGCCATACAACATTATATAGCCTATATAAGATACCTGCCAATAAATAATACAATAAAGCAACAGGCATCCAAAGAAATGAACAAAAGGGTAAGAAAAGAAATGAAATAGCATTGCCTGGTTTTGCACACAGTCAGAAAAAGTCTGCTTTTATATGTATAAAAAATTAAATAAAAAAAAGAAAGTGGCAAGCCTGTAAGTCTTTAAGCCGCAGGCAAATCATCCTTTGCTGTATTTCTCTATTTTGTACATTGTAAATGTAATATAAGCATGTCATCCGTCTCTCTCTCTCTCTCTCTCTCCCCTTTCCAGTCTATTATCAAAATAAAGGCCAAAAAATAATTTTTAAAAAAGCCCTACAAATAGAACACACATTGCTGTTAATTGGTAACGTATGCCAACGTTCTGCTATACAACAATATAGGCCTATGCATAAGATACTTGTCAATAAATAATACAACAAAGTTGCCCTGACGAAGACCTACAGTGGTCGAAACACGTTGGCTTTTTAAATGATTTAGCCACTACAATAATGGCTTTTTAATATATATTCTCTTCCTCCTTGCCGCTTATTTGATATTTTTGATATTTTGGAGTGCCTGGATTGCCTTCCTGTTTACACATTGCTGTTAATTGGTAACTTGTGCCAACGTTCTGCCATATACATCAATATAGGCCTATACAGAAGGTACTTGTCAATACATAAGACAAGAGACATCCAAAGGAGTGCGTAAAAACAAAAATGAAAACCAGTGTTGCCTGAATTTGCGCACAGTTAGGAAAAAGACTGCTCTTATATGTAACATGGCGAGACTGTGAATCTTTGAGCCGCAGGCAAATCATCCTTTCACCCTGGGGCTCTGATAGCAAAGACCCGTGAAGTCACCTTTGCAGACTGGGCCTGCAGGCTATGAAAGATTTTCACTCAATTGTGAAAACTTTGTGTGGCAGTCAAACAGGCAGAGACTTGCATTCATTATATGATATATATACCTTCTCTACAAAATATGATATTATTTATTGAAACAAACCTGTAACATTGCTCCACTGATGGCTGTCACGGAATCAGTTTGCAAAGTGAGCGTCCTTGTCCGTTCAGCACGGTCCGTATGAAAACCAACCAAGGTCCCACGATTCTGCACGTAATAAATGAACAGCTCAAGGTAACAGTCAACACTTGGGGGAGTTTGATTGTTGACTGGGTTTACTTTCCTTCCTGTTGGTTTTAGTGCATGTGTGTTTGACAGCATGCGTTAGATGAGTGAGGTAGCTCTGAGCGTTAGCCTACCGGGACGGATCTGCAGGATCACAAATACATCAAAGATCGACTTCAGTTCAGTTTACAATGATAAATAATTCAAAGCTTGAAATGCATATACTCAAGGTTGCAATTTTATTACACTACCCACCAAACTAAGCAAACAGCGCCAGTAAAGTCTGCTTTAATGTGGCTTTTCACTTTGGCCAACAATTCACTTCAGTTATGCTGCTCTCCAATCACCAGCTAATGTAGCGTTAGCATTAACATCAGTCCATCTGCCTCCAGCTTTTTAAAACGTGACAGAAAAAAAAATATGTCAAGTGATATCTGGGTTGTAACAGTTTTATTGTCTCAATTAAATAAATAAATCAAAATCAAAAATTAGCAGTTGTCATGAGAAAAAAGATGCTTCCCCGCCGATGAAACAGGTAGTAAACACATAATCACCTGCACGGAGTAACGTAATCCCTCGTTTTCACTGCCACCTCTCTGGGCTCCTATCTGAGTGTCAACACAATAAGTGTGATTCTACCACAGTGAATACTCTGTAAAGGCACTGAAGCTATTTCTTCTCTAATTACACCAGAAATAGAACATGATGTGCAACTGCTTTTCTCTCTTTATTACCTCCTCTAAGGAAGGCAGCAGTCCATTAACGACTAAAAGGCCTAGAGAATAAGAAATAAGAACAATGTAATCTTTGATATCAATGTTTATACATATATATATATACTTCTTTCAGACTAGTGGAAAGAAAACATCCAAAATACACATCTATTTGTCCTCCTAAATTCACCCAAAGTTACCATTAGATAATGCCTCATTTTATCTAAACCTAAAATGTCAGAAAACTTGTAATACAAAAAGGTAATTGTCTTAAAGTAAGTAATAATCTGGGGAAGTTTCATGGTGATATCTCTTAGTTAAAATGTTATACTCTATTCACCTGTAGTGTCTTGCAAAATGTATGGAATTTTACAATCTATATCTTTAAAGGTTGTTTTTTTCTCAGACTCCTAGCCAGAAATCTCCATTTCAGCAGCGCTTACATACACCAAACTTTCAAGTTTCATTCCTGTTTATATTCTGAAGGTTTTTACTGAGGGGTTTGTTCATATATCATTCATAGCCTGATTTGTGGAACATTATATTCCTAAAACATGGCGAAATTTTTTTTTTTTTTATGGCTGTTGACAGTATTTTCTGATTTATGGAGTGATAAAAAGAGATATGTCCAAAATTCCCTCTGTAAAAACCTTAAACTTTAATATGTGGGTGCCCCGATAGCTCAGTTGGTAGAGCGGGCGCCCATGTAAGAAGGCTGAGTCCTAACCGCGGCGGTCCGGGTTCGAATCCGACCTGCGACCATTTCCGCATGTCGCCCCCTCTCTCTCTCTCCCCCTTTCTAAACTGTTCACTGTCCTATGAATAGGCTTGAAAATGCCAAAAAACTAATCTTTATAAAAAAAAAAACTTTAATATGTCAACAAAATGAAACAAGAATTTGGAACCTGGCTTTATCCAATGATTTCTGATCTGGACATGTATGCAAATCAGCACATACTTAATAAAATAATGCATCATTTGCATATTTAAAAACAAAATTTCATAAAACTTGTAATACAAAAAAGAAATGTCTTAATGTAAGAGACAAATGACACACGAAAAGCCTAAAATGCATCGTCATGATAGCCAGAATGTCCGTGTAATATCGTGTTATAAAAATGCTTCCTGTGAAACCGGGTTGCTTTTCTTATTTCTGAGCTATTTGCATCTTTCTGCCTTTTGTTAATATCCTCTAGTCTGCCAAGCGATGACTTCACTAAATTTGATTTGACTGTGTGTAACACTGTCTTCCACCGTGTCCTCCTCACTTTCCCTCTTTATCCCCCCCCCCCCCATGCACTAAACTCTGGCTGCCTCAATGTCACGGCACCGAGGCAAAGACAATTAAGGTGTATAAATATGTAAATATGGTCACGGCAGCTCAGCGGGAGGAACAGCGTAATGACATTTTCTGCCCTCGTTTGGCTATTCCCCAAGACACCTCCAAATTAGAAACCTTAATGACAACCAATAACGCACAGATGGTCAAACTCTGGGGGCACACCGGCCCTTCTGATGCTGCCCGGGCTCCTTGCGGCATTGCTCATCATGCCAACGATACACACACACACATAGGCTAAAGGGACACACGGATAAACAAGTGCAAACAGGCATGCCAGCACAAGCATGCAGAGAAGCAGGGACACAAGCATGCATGATGCAGAACACACACAGCGCACACACACACACATGTACATTACCTAGCCAGATGCCACCCGTGCCCACGGGGGTGATCATGGTCGTAACTAGAAGGTCAGGTCTTGGCAGGCCGTTTAAGGCCAGGCGGGGCTCGGCTTCAGTCTGTTTTTTTTTGCCGTGTGTGTGTGTACAGAGGTTATTGTTTGGTGTCTCAGGTAATATGTCCGGCGAGGCTTTGTGGCAGATGTCGACCATCCGTCTTGCAAAGCTGACATATAGAAACACTCCCTGAGGTCACATCTCAGGAGAGAGGGAGAGAGAGAACGCAAGGAAAGGAGTGTTTTTGTGGAGTTTATGTGTCTTGTGAAACACACCGAGAGAGAGAGAGAGAGAGAGAGAGAGAGTGGAAACAGAGAGCGAGATGCTTTGGCTGGTTTCCTACAGTAATTAGTTCAACCTAGCTATTTGTTCTTCCTACCTCTATTAGATGGGAAAATGTTTCTTCTGGGAGTAAGCAAGTTTTTACAGAGGGCAAAACAGTGCAAGGGAAGTAAAAAGATTTGTGAGGGTTGTCAGACTCGGTCAGAGAAGTCTAAAATAGGGATGCATAATAAGTCAGTCAGCTCATGGAATATTTATCAGGCAATGGTTGCTTAAAATGTATACAGTGTTATGTACCCCTTTGATACATGGCTGATTAATTTCTTGCAAGTCCAGTTTACTTTTTTTCCCTATCCAAAATAGCTTTCTGTTGAATGTAACACATGGATAACATATGTTTATGATGATTGAAAGAAGATGCACATGTCTCCCTTTGATATTTACGAACTAAATGTTTTCACATACCCCTCACGTACTCTGGGTACGGCAGCGTCACTTCCCAGTTGTCCCGTGGCTCCGCTGAGGTTCCAGTATTCCACTGGTGTGTTACCATGGACTGTATAAAAGAAAAAGTGACCCTAACCTTAAAAAGTAGCGTGCTATTTATACGCCTTCCCTTGAGATCACATTGCCCCGTCCTAACCAGAGGTCAGCAAAAACTTTTCTTTTTTTATAGCTTATAAGCTGCACTTTAAAGCAGCAATAAGTAGAAATGGAGCAAATATGATTACAAAATGTTATTTTTATAAAACGGTAACTATATCCTGACAGTAGTACATGAAACAGTTAATCTGAAAAAAAAATGTGTGCCTCTGTGTCCTCCGGTGCTCCTAACGGCCACTGCAGGATTTCACAGACCGGAGGGAAAAAAAACAATCAGAGCCAAGCTGGAGACTTGCCATCTCTGAGCAGCTGTCAATCACTCACAAACTCCGATCAAACGGTGAAACTAGGCAGCGCTGATCAAATGAATCAATATTCTGTTACTGTAATGTTTATTTCTCTCCTCAAATGTTTTCAGAAACATCTTGTTGTGTACTGTTTAGCTGTAAAATGAGAAAGTTTGTGATGCGGAGATCAGTTGAGGAATACCAAGCACCGCCCACCGGCCCGAGCACAGCCAATAGGAACGCTCTCTCTCTGAAATGACCGGCTGGCCAAAGTCTACAGTCACAAGCTAGAAACAGAGTCATGAGGAGGTGCAGAAGTCCAGTTTTGTCTCAGAATACTTGAATTACAATATGCTGAGAGGGTATTGTGGAATTTTTGCCCAATTATGCCAAAAACATTCTGCCAACTGCAGGTTTAAGTTGAAGTCATTTGTGTTTATCTGGAAACGATGCGTACCTGTCCATGCACTACAGCTGCAGTATAATAATAGGCCCTCCCCACTGTGGTGATGAAAATAAGTCAGTATTGGCTGAAATTATTAATCTGGTGCATCTGAGTGCCAAATTCTGACTCTCTGAACACAATCTTGAGACTGTGAATCATGTTTGTCAAGAGGCTAATTACAATCCCATTTCTTCAGCAATCACCATCGAACACACACAGGAGGTAGCGTCTCCAGGTGCCTCATTTTCTTTTCCTCGCGCTTCGTTTTGCATTTTCAAGTTGTGGTACGAAAACGACCTCGTCGGTAGCTCAAGTACATCTCAAACCTTGTAGCATGTTTGCCAGTAGTTGGAGGCTGAGGGAGAGATACAGAGGCTGTGTCTCCTCCACAGAGCCCTTAGGTACTCAGTTTGCACCATGGTGATATCATATTATTCTGGGCGACGAAGCCTCATTATACATGTGCCGATGAATTATCAATGGGCTTCACAAATTATCCATCACTAAAATGTATCAGGCTCCATCGCACTATGATCTGGATCGTTGCTGCTCATTACACCGACTACCTGAGCAACAAAGCACGAGGTGTGATTCCAATAAGAAGTTGCAAAGACATACTTGTTGGTGACTGGACGATGAGGGATAAGCTGCACCGACTGTACTTTGCATTTTAGATATCTATAAACAATACAAAACACATTTAATTGGCCTGTCAGACCAAAGCTTTCTAACAAATACAAGAGAGCAGGATTACCAACTGTATATTTGCACAGCAGTCAATGGTTTTAGGGTTGGATATCAAATTAGCGCTGTATAGAGAGCCGGCTGTGTAAGTCCGACGAGGACTCCTTTTCATCTGTCTTCTTCATTTATCCTGATGAAAGTCCTTCTCTTTTAATATCTAAATCCCCTTTAATAAGTGGAACAATGCATTTTGTTTGGCAAATGAAAAAAAATCAAATTTAAGCTTACAAAGCTTGAAGCTTCGGTGTTATTATGACAGAGTCATGTGAGGACACCAGTTCTTCATGAAAAGGCAGCCGACAGCAGTAAATGTATTCAGATATGTGGGAGACAGCAGCGTTAGGATACATCCATCAGTCAGTTTTATTCTTTCCTGGCGTAAAACTATATACCATAATTTATGGTATACAGTATGATTACAACTTCATTCTACAATGTGTACTATTTACAGTACAAAGAGGACTTCTGATGAATGTCAAAGAAACTGTCAATTGCTCAGTGTTTTCAAAAAAGTAAGCTCGTTATTGTGGGCAATGTGGAGGTGGTACAGTTACTTGTTACCACAGCAACAAAAGTCATATGCAAATCAAATATAATTCAAATAAAACCAAAAGCAAACAAAAGGTCAAGCAAGCTGTCAAAGTAGAATATCGCTCCATTGTGTGTGCCCAAACTGGATAGGAAGCACAGCTGAAGGATCCCAAATATCGATTTCTTCTTTTATAATTGAAGCAGATGCTTGAGACAGGAAACACTGTGTTCATTTAATACACAAGACAGTGCTACAGTCAGGCTTGACAATGCCTCTGGTGATTTCAGCTTAAAACGTCTGTCTATCAATTTTTTTTGCCAGCTTATCCTGGTCCAAGACGTGGTGGTAACAAGATAAGCAAAATAGCCCAAATGTCTCGATGCCTTGCCATTGTTCCAGCGGCCCAAAAAATGTGCCATTGGACCGAAAACCCTTTTTTCCGACAGCCTTTCCTCCAGCTCCTCCTGAGGGATCCAAAGGTCTTCTCATAACCCTTCTGGTGTGTTCTAGGTCTGACCCAGGGACTTTCCCCAATTGGATGCACTCAGAATACCTCCACAGAGAAGCATCCAGGGGGAATCCTAATCAGACACCCAAACCTCAGCTGGTTACTTCAATCCAAGCTCCTTCTGGCAGTCCAAGGTCTTGACTCTACTCCTCAGGCCATTCATTTAGTTTTGCTAAAGTTGCAGACGGGACGGCAAGACAATGTGGAATTTTTCGCATTCGGAGCAAGTGACGTATTACAAGGAGCGACACAGAGAGCAAGTGATGTAGCATATCGAGCTTTCTTTATTAAAAGTTACTGGATATGATTACGAGTATAAAGAGCGAAAAAGTCCACAATGGGTGGGTGGCAGGAGTGGGGGATGGGTCAAACAAACACAGGCTATTCACCCAGGAGACCACTGTTTATGTCCCGTGTGAAACCAAAAGTAAATGTTGGGATTTATGCTTGTCACGTAACGTTATGTAAGAAAGTCCACTAAGGGTGGTTGTTATTTATTTACGGTAGTTCCGCTGCTCCATTACGTTGTTATGTTACATTGTTACATTACGTCTTTACGTTGTAACATTGCATTGTAGCGTTACGTTGTAGCGTTACGTTGTAGCGTTACGTTGTAGCGTTACGTTGTAGCGTTACGTTGTAGCGTTACGCTGTAGCGTTACGCTGTAGCGTTACGTTGTTACGGTACGTTGTTACGGTACGTTGTTACGTTATGTTGTTACGTTACGTTGTTGCGTTACGTTGTTACTTCACGTTGTTACGGTACGTTGTTACGTTAGATTGTTATGTTACGTTGTTACATTATGTTGTTATGTTACGTTGTTAAGTTACGTTGTTAAGATACGTTGTTACGGTGCATTGTTACGTTACGTTGTTACGGTTCGTTGTCACGTTACGTTATGTTACTATTTTAACACAAACCACAATCTTTTTCTAACCTTGACTAAGTAGTTTTGTTGCCTAAACCCAACCAATCGTTTCACAATGTGGCATTGTGTGTTTTTGCAAGCGCGATATGAGGCTGATATGAAATGTATTTTTGGTTCAGAACCGTCGACATTCAACATATCCCATGTTTTGCAGAAACGGACAATGCCAACATTGTTTCTGCCGACTGGGTTGCTGAAACTCACTGAAGAACCGAAGGAAGCTGCAGATTCAGGTGAAATTCATCACTAGGAGCGACTGCTTTCACATTGTCCCATTGTTTTCATATTGTCATGTGGCACATTTATACTAAAATATCGACTGTAACTGCTTCAAGTAAGAGCACATTCACAGGTAATAATATTAATATCTCTATAGATGTAATTAACAGTTGCTATAGTAAAAACGCAAGGTCAAGCAGCCTTTCCTGATCATATTTTATCATCCCACCGGTCCCTGAAACAGCCTCCACCAACACAGCCCATGGCTCTGTTTAGACGCAGCGCTGTTTTCAGTCTGAACTCTCAGTCAGAGCCCAGTCGCCGTAGGAATTAAACTAATTGTGGTTGTTTGTACCCACAGTCACAGTCTTTCTGTCACTACCCAAAGCGGTTGACCATAGGTGAGGGTTGGAATGGGGAAACCAAGAGCTCTGCTTTCATACCTCCTCGCACAACAATTTGGTATAAAGGCCTGGTCAAATCATTATTTAAAACAGCAACAAATGAGTGAATAGAGTTAATGGAAAGCAATATCACATTAAATTCAACTTTGGTGATTGATTGAGCAATAGCGAGCTGTCTTCACGGTGCTGACCTCTTACAGAACAGAGAGCCAGAGAGTCCAAAACGGAGGAGGCTTTTGTAGCTTATTAGCCGCGCTGCACCATCAACTTTTATTTGACCCCCTCTGTCGGGGTAAAATTGCTCTATAAAAGAGGAATGGTTGGCAGACAGTTAGGAGACAGGAGTCGATGACACACAGCTGTTGAATAAACTGCGTGAACTTATTGTTCAGTTAGCTAATGACCCCCCCCTCCCTCTTCAATAACTCTTTATTGAATTAAATGATGTACAATCCTGACACCTAAATGCCAGAGAGAGTAAACGGCAAAGTACAGAGAAAACAGTAAGAAGCTCGGGGGGCTATAGAGAACTGAAGTAGTATTCATGTATAAGTATATTCGTCTTAGAACTTTAACCCTTTCACAGCTTGTTTTCAGTTCATGAAAGCTAATTATATCCTTTTTAGTCACCTAAAAATGTCTTATTCAGCGTTTGGTTGTACTTAGCTCACTTCTGGTTGCAAAAAACCAAGATGGTGACGGCCAAAATGCCAAACTAGAGGCTTCAAAACGACAATCCACAAACCAATGTGTGACGTCACAGTGACTACGTCCACTTCTTATATACAGTCTATAAGTCTTTTCTTAGTCGACTAGTCTTTCTAGTTTAAACTCCCGTTTCAACATCAGGGAAACTAGTTGCTGATCCAGCAGTAATGCAGCTAACATATTGTAGCGTGATTAAAGCTTCTTATAAGTGAAGAGGGCAACACATCAAAGTCAGTGTTGCAACTTTGTCTGAAAGTCATGAAAACTTTTCATATTCTCTAACTTAAGAAGAGGACATTAAACGTCCAGAGGATCTCACCCTCTGGTCTGAGCTGGTCTCTCACTATTAGAGGATGTCACAATGATCAGCTGAACAAATCTTCACTTTGTATGAAAGTGCTCAACCTGTGCTCCCTAGATGTTGTCCTAAACCACAGTTCAAATCAGTCAGTGTCAGAAATTTACATTTCATCAATAGCCCTCTGCACACTTTGTCCCTCATGGAGGATTTGGGGGAGGTGTCTTTTGTTCCCCTGGCTTGATTGTATATGTGCAGGCTGTTCTCATACACCTTTCGTAGCTATACCTACGAAAAGCAATGCACTGTATATCTCACTAAATCAATGCATATGTAATCCACGTAATCGTGAACCAGGAAGTATAAAGAGCGACAAACGCCACGTAGGGAGCAGATCAGGGTGGACGGGTGGGTGAAAAAAACACTGGACTTTCACCCAGGAGACTGCTGTTTGTGTCCTGTGTGAAACCAGAAGTCAATGTTGATTTATTTGTCACATAACTTCCGTAATTAAGTTACGCCTCTTCCGTTATTTTAACCCTATAACCACGATCTTTTCCTAAACCTAACCAAGTAGTTTTGTTACCTAAACCTAACCAAGTTTCCTGTGAAGACGAAGTTTATTTTGAAAAGACTGTATGCATGTAACGAGTAGAATTGACACGTGTTGCTTGACATTTGTTGAAAAATGAGGAATAACTTTTCGTAAGATCATATAAACCGTTGATATGTGAAGTACTGCTATCCGGTTATCTTCTATCAATCGTCATTTGTGACAATCAAATAACATTCTCGGAGGGTATTTTGATTCTGTGCCCACAATAAAAGAGTGATTTTTATTGTTTCCTGCAGGTGCAGTATGCTGTTCAGAAATATAATAGCCCCTGCTCCCTGCTCATGTCTTTATCAAAGCCTGGTTCCGCTGGGATGTACACCAGCATAGGAGCAGGGAGCATCACTGCCGCTGCCCCCAACATGGATACATAAGTTAGGATGACGGGGGGGACGTCCCTGGAGGTGATCTTTGTTGCTTGACAGAGGAGCCGAAGGTCTAATTTTAGCTATGAGAGGGAACCTGACCATGGCAGACGTCTTGAACGCTTTGCAGCCTTGCTGTTTCTCCGGTTCCGGATCCTGAGAGTTTGGCCAGAGCATGAAATGACTTCTTTGTTCTCTGCTGTATTGTGAAGCCTCTGACACAATACTGTGCTCTGGGTCTGTTTCCATTTCGGTCTTGAGCTCATGTCATCTTCATTAATCTTTCGAACGGCTTTGTTTGCCGTGCTTAAGGCATTTCTCTCAGTTTTGTCTCCCTAAATGACAAAAGCTTTGCATGTAAGACATCCTCCTTTCAAGTATGGAATTAGATTTTTTTCAAGTGACCTTTTCTAGTCTCAGCCAGATGTTTTTCGGCGAAGAGCAAATGGCATTTTCTGCTGCTAAAGCTCTAGTGGATACATTTGTCTTGTTCTGCTGTGCTGTGAGTCAGATCATTATCAGTCATGTTGAACCATGGTACATGCACTTGTCATGCTGTCATCTGGTGGCCTAGCGGCTATCACTTCACTGGTGCCATACTTGGTGGCCTTCGTGTACAAAATGGAGACCACTGTTTCAACTGAGGGGTCATCACAAGTGGCAGACAGCATGACCTAAAAAAGAAAGAAAAAACTCTGCAACCCACCAAAATATTGTTTAATCCTGAAAAATGTACTAGTATCAAACAAAAAATCGGCCAATTGGGTAAGCAATTGGTTAAAATGACAAGATTTATTGAAACTAGTATAACAATTAGGCTACTACAAAACCCCATCTTCCTATAAAGTACTTTCAACAAATAAATAAATCATAACTTAAAGGGACAGGGTGTGAGATTTGGTGGCATCTAGTGGTGTGGTTGCAGCTTGCAACTCCTGTGTGCCAAAAGTGTAGGAAAACTATGGTGACCAACGTGAAAACATGAATGGCTAGAGCTAGTGTTTGGTTTTTGCGGTCTGGGATGAAACATGAAGAATAACGCTCCAAACTTACGTTACATTTTGGCGAAGAAAAGCTGGCATGTTCATTTCCAAAGGGGTCCCTTGACCTCTGACCTCAAGATATGTGAATGTAAATGGGTTCTATGGGTACCCACGAGTCTCCCCTTTACAGACATGCGCACTTTATGATAATCACATGCAGTTTGGGGCAAGTCAGCACACTGACACACTGACAGCTGTTGTTGCCTATTGGGCTGCAGTTTGCCATGTTATGATTTGAGCATATTTTTTATGCTAAATGCAGTACCTGTGAGGGTTTCTGGACAATATTTCTCATTGTTTTGTGTTGTTAATTGATTTCCAATAATAAATATGTACATATATTTGCATAAAGTAAGCATATTTGCCCACTCCCATGTTGATAAGAGTATTAAATACTTGACAAATCTCCCTTTAAGGTACATTTTGAACAGATACAAAATGTGCGAATAATTTGCTATTAATCACGATAACCTATGGACAATCATGCGAATATTTTAATCGATTATCAGCCCTAAAAATAACATATTATGGCTTTCATGAATTGTTCTTTTTGCACTGCACAGGCAGCCACTGATGCAGTAAGTCGCAGTAGGTTTACTATAATCACTTTGTTTAATCCTATAATACACATCCAGGCCCTGCTCCATGGCTCACCAAAACACACCTCAGAGTGATAAAGTGTCTCCTGCCATGTGCTGGCGGTTCACCTTTCAAGTTCATTTTCACTACAGGCTCATTCAATGCATAGTGATGCTATTATAAAGAAGGATTCATGACGGAAGAAGCTTCGCGACGACACTGTAACAGGATCGGCAGCGTCAGCAGCGATGCTGACTGAGGCTGCGAGTGCTCTTCTGCATGAATACTTCAAGTGTCTCATTGTGAAGAAAAGCTCTCCAAATATTTCCCTAGCCAGGGGTTTACACAGTATCTGTTTCTTATGGTAATTTCTCTAGTCAACCAGTCTCCGGTTACCATGGCAATCGCTCACTCTGCAGGCATTGGTTGGTTGGAAGAGTTGAGCTCAGCTGACACTGCATATGACTTACACTATGTATGCAAACAAACGACTAAATACCAAGGTGCTAAACAGACAGCACAGAGAATGTCACACGTTGGAAGTGGAAGTGATAGCATTAAGCTAATGTGTGAATGGTGTCTTTCATGTTTGAGATGCACACAATGCTCGCTTGTCCTTGTTAGCGCTGTTGATGGGAGACGTCCATTTAGTCGAACACAAGCAGCCTCACTGTTCAGCAGACGCATGTTAAACCAGCTCCACTGGTTCAGTGCTTTCACAAAAGTGCAGAGCGCAGCAATAACTTTACTCATCTGCAGTGTCACATTCAAACCTAATTTTGAAAGATCTGCTGACTACAGGCTAATTCCTACATCACGAAGCTCTGGAAGAACAAAAAGCTGGCAGTTTTATTTTTGGGGCATTTTCTTGACGTACAGGATTCTTTTCTGACTATTACTTAATTCTCTTGCTTCACAAATATATAGCCATATTGCTATGCTATTTCCTTATTCAGTGGTCAAATACTGTAGTTAAAGGGCACATCTCATGCTCATTTTCAGGTTCATACTCGTATTTTGGCTTGTTGAATCACATGTTTTCTGATCTAGGCAGCCCACAAAAAACTGACTGGGTCGTCTTATTTCACAGTTTGTTGGTTGGTAGGAGTTTTTTTTTTATATGTCCCCTTCAAGTACAATTGTGTGGGACTTGTACTTTACTTGAGTATTTCCATTTTCTGCCACTTTATACTACTGCTCCACTACATTTCTTTAATGACTTTAGTCACCTTGCAGATTTAGATAAGCAGATAAAGTAGTTAAAATTAGCCCAACCTTCACCAGCTTGATGATTTAAGCGACAGTAATGCATCAATGATTGTAATCGAAATACTATAGTATACATTATTCCACATAATGAGTACTTTTACTTTTGGTACCTTAAGTATATTTTGATTTGACAACAACACTTTGGGACATGAACATCGGTCTCCTGGTTGAAAGTCCTGTGTTTGTTGGACCCATCCACCTCCCCTCCCGCCAACTGTAAGCAGTCTCTCACTTTTTATTCTACGTCACTAGCTCGGTTCGTAGCATATTTAAGCGGATGCATTTACATTGCGGTCAGTACAGATTATCGGTGTTCACATTACACACCAAGAGCAACAAAGGCCTTGTTAGTCCATTCCAAAAAATGAATTGAATTGAAAAATAACTTACAAATTATTGTCATTCATACGCCATTTGGTGAGACTGGGCTGTTTTTTTTCCCATTCAGAAGACTGAAGAAGATTTCACTTTTTCTCAGTGACAGTCAAACAATTTGTTACATCCAACATCTCTTACGGTTTTTATGATAAAGACAACTTTCAGACATTGCTTCTGATTACGGTGACCTACAATAGAAACATACATGACTGCAGAGGATTGTGGAGAAATTGGAGTAAAGTGTATATTGTTTTAAATCCATAGGTAAGCTACAGATTTAGCTTTCTGTGATGAAAATAATGTGTTTATTCTTATTATTTTTTTAACAGATTGATACCATGTGCGTCACGGTAAATGTGCCTGGACACAGACTCTGCAATTCAGGGAACACGCTGCTGCTTTCATCCAATCACTGCACCCTCTATCCGCTGAGCTCCAAGTACGCAAACACACACAAACATGCATGCAGGGGATCATGTAACCGACAATTTCAGGCCATTATAGTCCTCCAGCAGTGGGTTAAAAGGCTCTGCATACTCTAGCCCGGTTTGTCTGAAGTGGCCCGTTTATATCATGCGCTGAGCAGTTGAAGAGGCTGTAACTGTAACCGCTGCAGGATGATTTGAACCAGTTATTGGAGCTCCAACAGCATGATGACAAAGGCCTTTTTCTGGGCTGTAATCAACTTTGCAGCCCACGCAGAGGCTGAGGGGCGAGCGAGCTGAAAAGATGAATCTGTTTGCTCCTGATCACAGAACAAGCCATACAGCGGGCACGAGCTTTGCTAGTCTGGCAACGGGAAGAGTCTCGAGATTAAACAGTGAGATCTTTCTCTTGATCAGACCCTCGGTCTGAACCTCCCCGCCACCGCTGCACCTGCTAGTCACAGCGCCTGATGTATGTGCTCTCTTCTTCCCCTCCCTCCCTCTCCCTCTCTCTCTCTCTCTCTCTCTCTCTCTCTCTCTCCGTCTCCTAACTTTCACTGACTGTCTTTCTTCTCCCCCCCCCCCCCTCCTCCCCCTTCCCCAATCCTCCCTTTTCCACCGCTTTTGATTATCGGCAGCGACCCAGAACTCATGCGAGAGAATCTATCGGAATTTCATCTCTGGCTGGCTTGCAGTATGCACACTGTCTCACAATCTCTGCGTGCATATACATCCATTCTCTGGTCTCTCTGCACACACACACACACACACGCACACACACACACACACACACACACACACACACACACATTCACAGAAACCTATTCAGTCATTCTCCCTTCAAGTCGTTTCCTCTTGCCTTTAATCATAAACACTGGGACTCTGCATAAGTCACTCATTTTCTCTGTTTATCACTGTATAATACATCGAGGAGACACGTTTCCAATTCCACAGCAAGACTTGACGTTACAATCATTCTCACTGAATTAAGGACGTTTCCGGTGAGTTGTTAAATGAAGTCTTAAGACTAAATTTGTGCTAAATACCTGTAAAGTAATTGGGGAGCGAGAAAAGGATATTTTAGGGGATCCCTACAGGGAAGTTCTCTGCAGCCCTGACAGAGAGATCAGAGGTCCCCGTGAGGTGCGGAACAGTGCAGGTGAAGATTCAAGGACACTGCAGAGGGGCGGATGCTTGACAACACCGGGGCTTGAACCTGAGCCCTGTGGCTGAGGGACAGTTTGTCCAAAAGCAAAGCCACCTTACTGCCCGTTATAAATAAACAAATTAAAGGGTGAGGCTGGCATTATTCTGTGTTTTCTGACAAATCCCATGGGAAGACCAAAACCAACAATGCGTTACCCCCTTCTTCAATGATTTCCCAATTCCCTACCCTTTCCTTACTCAGTCCAAAGCCTATTTGTTCCTACTGAGGACCGCAAAAACCAGAGAGTGACCCAGGGTGAGGCAGCACGGTGGTGCAGTGGTTAGCACTGCCGCCTCACAGCAAGAGGTTCAAACCTGGCTTGGGGCCCTTCAGTGTGGAGTTTGCATGTTCTCCCCGTGTTAGCGTGGGTTTTCTCTGGGTTCTCCGGCTTCCTCCCACAGTCCAAAGACATGCAGGTTAGGTTAATAATGGACTCTAAATTGCCCGTAGGTGTGAATGTGAGTGTGAATGGTTGTCTGTCTCTATGTGTCAGCCCTGTGATAGTCTGGCGACCTGTCCAGGGTGTACCCTGATTTTGGACTCTGGAGCTCTATGGTACTGGAGAATGAGATATATCAGGCTTTGAATATTGGGGCCATACTTGCAGTAGGCTCAAATCATTTTTTTGTCTTGGTCTTTTCATGGGATTTGTTGACATGAAGAAAAATACAGAATATCGCCAGCCGTATCCTTTAAACTGTACAGAGAAATAACATTTCAGCTGATGCTGACACTGTGAAAATCTTCCAAATGATCATTTAAAAGTTTCTCTTGGGCCTTAAGGCGATGTACCAGAAAAGTTTCACTCTGTCCTTATCATTGCTGTCACTTATTTCTTCTGGACTGTCCAACAGCAGAGAAGCCTGATAGTAAAAAAAATAAAAAGGGCAAATACACCCAGAAGCAAAAACTTTATAAGTACGCTTGATCTTATTTGAATACTGATGAATTTTCCTTCACCAGTAACTTTAGGAGCCACCAGTCCACCATCAATAATGAATGTGTGATAGTCTGGGCTCTGTTTGCTCCACTTATTCTCTTCAATCACTGTTAACTTTTTAATATTTCACTGCGGGTGGCCGAGGCCAATCCACATCCCTCTCTTGCTCTTTTTTTAGCTTGGATCCCAAACATTGCCCTATTTTGGACTTTAAAAACAGTTTCTGATGAGGAACGAAAGAGAGAGGAATGGCGGTTAATAGGAGACCACAGAGCTGCTTAAATATTAAATGGATGGACAGTGGTGACACAGAAAAAACAATCTTCTTTTCCTACGGCTTTGCATCTAAATCCAACTGGCAATTGTCTGGTCAACAAAACAGTCAAGGGATTTAGAGTCTGAAAGCCCTCTGCAAATTTGAGTCTCAGTGCAATTTCAGTGGAGTTCTGCTCTGGATTTGTTTGTTGTTCGTCTTCTTGGTGTATCATTGTAAAAAATACACTGTAAAAAAAAATATAGTCAACATACAAGCATAGTTGCTTTTTGCTACCTGGAAAGGTAGCCTCATGGCTCTGTTTTCAGGCCTTAAAAAAATCTAGCCCGTGACGGGAGATTTTGGCCAATCACAGGTCCTTTTATTAGAAGCATGAAGTTAATATCTTTCCATATATGACATCACATGGACATTGTATGATTTCAGCTGTGGGTGTTGCTGCAGGGTGTTTAAATGCTCAAACCAATAAGAACATGAGTCATAACAGGGACACTACGTTGGGCAATAAACAACGTCACAAAGCTCAGCTTTATATCCAGCAATATGTGCATGTGACTCGACTTCATCCGCAGCAATCCCATCCAGCTCTTTTTAATACAGCGTAGATGATTGCATGTTCCATTCAGCCACCATCAATCCTGACTACAAATAAAAATTCTGACAGTGTGTCGATGCATGAGAGCTTACCACCGAGATGCGTGAGGCCCAGTTTGGCTCATTTGTAGATATTTTGCTTCCTGAGTGGAACTAACGGAGAGAAAACACTGCACACTGGATGTGAACTGTATTTGATGTTGTTGTAGTTCATGTTCTGTCTCTGTTCATTTACATGATTTGCTTCTGGAAATAAGAGGATAGCATATCATGAACACAGCCAGTCCTGCCAGGTCTTTCTCATAGTCCTCTGTGGGATCAGCTGCTACAACTGTTATTACATTCGACACCATCTTCTATCCTGGAGGAGGGCCAGATATTTCTCTGAACTCAAAAGACTCATCTGGGGTGCACGGCTGAGGTTGAATCTGTAACAACACTAATTTGGTGAAGAATATAAAGTATGGACTTCATAATTGTTTCTTTATGTCTGGTTGACCTTTATTTAAACAGGATGATCTTACATACTGTATACATTTCATTTCAAGAGTTCTTGGCAAATTGACAACACAATTCCAAGAACCAAGACAGACACTCTACACTGAGGAGAGTGAGGGAAATTAGACCATATTTAAAACTCAAAGTAATTTAAAACGTATTAAATGTTCACAGAAAGTAACGCTAAAATCATGTATATATATATATATAAATAGTATCATGTGTTTTGGTATCTGTCTAGCTCAGCATGTGCTTCCCTAAGCAAATGATGGTTGTACAAAATACTGGTGGAAGCTTACTGTTACAGGGCCAGCTTAGGTAAATATAGGCCATATAGGTGGTCGGCTAGGGCGCCACCTTCTGGGGGGGTGCTGGTTGCCCTCTAAAAAAAATTAAAAAAAATTAAAAAAATGCCGGTGGGCACCCTTCTTCATTTTCTGCATTGAGGTAACAAATTTAAAAATAAATAAAGACACAAAGAAATATACTTTTCACCCCTGTAACTCTCTTTCTCACACTTTTTCATCTGCCCATCCAGTTATTTGTTAATAAAAGTGTAAATTGTAGTGAAACTGACTAAACACTTCACATATCAGGAACCAACTGTTTATTTATATTATAATAAATACAGTAATTACGCCTAGGGCACCAAAAGGGCTAGGGCCTGTGCTGTGAGATTTAGCTGTGTGAACTATTTCCTTAGTTCATTAGTATGATTATTTCATTATTATTTTTTGATATATTTGTATTTATTTTTGTAGACACCAGGGGCACTAAGCTCCAGACCAGGCACTTGTTAGGTGAAATGATAAAGGTAGTAGGTGTGTCAATGGTCAGGTGATAAACCAGGAAGAGACATTTTTAACAGAGCAAGAGAGGCAGCATGATGGATGTATTGTTTGCTCTTGAACTGGAAATTCAAATCAACCTAAAGGTGGATCTTGCCTGGACATTGGACTCCTTAACTGCCTGAGTACAACCCGACTAAAATGGTGCATCAGTGGCCTTTTCATGTAAGTTTTTTATTTATTTTTTAAGAGACCATTTTAGACAAATATTCACAACAAGCTGTTTGGTTGCTTTTTCTTCAGTTTTAACTGGCTTTTGTTGAACATCGTGGGGATTAAGTCTCTGTCATTAAAGTTGCAGTGGGTAGAATTGGAGCAAATATGTAAATGTAATATGTAATGCCTATTTCTCTCCTCAAATGTTTTCAGAAACATCTTGTAGTGTACTGTTTAGCTGTAAAATGAGAACGTTTGTGACCCGGCAGCCATGTTGAGGAAGTAGTAGTTGGGGAAATACCAAGCACCGCCCACCAGCCGGAGCACAGCCAATAGGAACGCTCAATAGGAACACTCTCTCTGAAATGACCTGTGATTGGCCAAAGTCACAGGCTAGATTTTTTAAAGCCTGAAACAGAGCCATGATGAGGTGCAGAAGTTTAGTTATCTCTCAGAACACTTGAATTACAATATGCTTAAAGGTTATTATGGATTTTTTGCCCAATGATGCCAAAAACATTCTGCCTACTGCAGGTTTAATTCTCTGTCCTTAACTTTAAAACAAAAAAAATCCATCTTTTTTTGCATGGACTCTTGCCTACAATGCTTTCTTCAACGTCTCCTTTAAAGTTTCCCAGTGCCAATTCAAAATCATCTGCCCTTTCCATGTGCTGTGGTGGCACTATACACTGCCAGTGCGTTTTTACATTCAGCATGTGCATCTACCCCCATCAATTAGGCAATTATGCATGCACCCAGTCGAGTGTCCACCCAATCACAGAGGTCAGGCAAACTACTAAAGATGCTCAGTGGTGTAGCTTGGAGATGATATGCAAATGTGCATGAGGGGGCACATGTACAATTAAATTTAGAAATGATGATGCTTTTGCTGATGGGAGCCACAGGGCATTCTGGGTGCGCGTCCTGATGGTAATCAATGCCTATAACCATTAGAGCCATTTGGACAGTTTATCGATCAATTACAGCAAAAAGGGTCAACAGCATTAAAACGCACAACAGTCAGTGTTGCAAAAAACCATGTGATTGATCATAATGTGAGCAACAAGGAGCGTTTGTTTTCGACACAGAGAGAGCCCGCCGGTGTATCACACCGCCCTCTCACTCACTCCGCTGCTCTCTCCTCCGCCTCGCTGAGAGAACCGAAGCAGCCTGAGAGAGAGAGAGAGAGACTCACCGAGGAGGCGAGAGAGGAAACGGAGCGACGGAGATGGCGAGCATCAACATGGGGCCGAGACCGCTGCTGCTGCTGCTGCTGCCGGGGCTCGCCTGGTTCCTTCTGGCCGTCCTAACGCCTCACGTCAGCGGTCTACACGGCGACGACGACCCGGGCCAGGACACCGAGTGCAAGATGAAGAGCGTCACCGTGTCGGCGCTGCCGTTTCTGAGAGAAAACGACCTGAGCATCATGCACAGTCCGTCGGCCTCCGAGCCCAAGCTGCTGTTCTCCGTCAGGAACGATTTCCCCGGAGACGTCGTGGTGGTGGACGACCTGGAGAACACCGAGCTCCCTTTCTTCGTCTTAGGTGAGTCGTTTTTTTTGACGGTTTCTCCGCGGTTCATTAGCCGCCAATTGAGCAGATTACAACCCCATTCACTCTTTATTATTATAGCATCTGTCTATTAGCTCAGGCCTGGCTCACTACCATGTTATCACTGCTTTGAAAAAACACTATAGGCTATAAGACAACCAAATGAATGCTGTTAGCTGCGGTTATATGTCACACTCAATGTTTGGTAACTAGTTCAGCGCCTGCTATAGATAATTCTAAATCAAGCACTTCTTATTGCAAAAACAGGCCGCATAGCATCTTTATGCTAACATAATTGTATTCTACCTCCCTTCAATTAATAGCAATTAATACATCTATTTGTGAGAGGAGCGTCCCTGTCGTGCCTCGCGCTGTATATTCTCCCTAACGTTAGTTTATACACACGTGGCTCGGTGAGCTACATGTGCTGGAAACTACTCTGCTAGCTAGTCAACAAACTAGCAAGTGTGCAACCAAAGTACTGTCACTTTAGTACAACTTTTACGCTGATGCTTTCCTGTTGTTGTGTGGTCAATTAGTGTCAGTGTCATGTATGTTTTTATAATTAATTACAAACGCGACAGTTATCGCTCTGTTGTTAGTTTTCAGGCTTTATACATTTTATCTAAGTTTAGACCAAACCATGTCCACTTCAACTGGACATTAAGCTACGTTTCAATAACAGTGAGTTTGGCAGAAGGTGGCAAAAAGTTTGCATTGTGGAAGTTAGCTGGCCGCTGTCCATGGTGCTGAATGGCCTCTGCTGCTGCTGCTGCTGCTCCTGTCAGCACTGAGCCTCTGTGTGGTTTGCAATATAACATGATTTGATTTGATTATTATTGTGTCATGCATGTGTGTCAAACAAAAGTAGCCAACTTATAAGCATTAAAATTAAATAGCCATTCAATTGTGTCCATCATCCCAGCACCGAAACATTTCTGGATTTTGAACAGACAATTCATTTAAAGGTCCCATACCATGCTCATTTTTAGGTTCATGCTTGTATTTTGGGTTTCTACTAGAACATGTTTACATGCTTTAATGTTCAAAAAACACATTATTTTACTCATATTGTCTTTCTGAATATACCTGTATTCACGCTCTGTCTGAAACACTCCGTTTTAGCGCATTTCAACGGAATGGCAACGGAATTGTGCTGCTAGGCAACAGCTTGGGTCCATGTTTACATCCTGTCAGCTGATATCATTCACAGGCACTGCAACAGGAAATAAACTGGGACACATTTAGTATGTTTACGTTTAAAACTGTGAAATGGTCTAAATATTGTAGATTTGTGACATCACAAATGGTCATAAATCCTAACGGCTTGTTTCAATCGCACAGTTTCTGAATACGGGCTGTGTGTATTTCTCCATGGATTGAGTGTTTTGATACTTTAACAGTATTTATATATCACTTCAACCTGCTTTATAATATAAAAGACATGAAAATCTCACTTTTTACAATATGGGACCTTTAAAAATAGAAGTTCTTAACTCATAGTAGTATGGACAATACAAAAGAAAATGTGATTCATTTTCAACTTCTCCTAACTCACATACTTCACACAGCCTGTTGTCCTCCTGGATGTTTTGAATTTACCGACTTCAAGGGCCAGAGGAAGGATTTCTGTTCTTAACTGTGCAACTAAACCTTTGACTCCTTGATAAGTTTGCTAGAACATAAGATTCAATGCCATAATTGTGCTTGATTTGAATAAATGTTTTTAACATTTAACATTTATACGCCCAGTTTTGTCAACTGTGTGTCTTTGGATGTCTGTGTGAGAATTTAGTGTTGTTACTGGTAGCTCTGGGCCCAAATGCACACTTAATTTAGTATTCTACTGGCCGTTTCATCTGTCCATGTGTCTTTGTTGTCACTTTTCAAAGCGGTTGCCTGTTTGAATTGTCTTTTCATACATGTGTTTTACATGGATTCTCTAGTTTTCTCTCTGTGGTGCCTTTTTATTTGTGCCAAATGTACATATGCAATTTTGCACTGTTGTTGCAAAGAAATAGGCTGCAGTTTGTCATATACTTTATATTAAAACTCAAGAGAAATACAGTATGTCCAACCATACATATAGGCTTCAAGATATCACTAATCAGGTAATTATTAGTATCATTTCCTTTTACCTTCAACACAAGGCTGATAGGAAACAAGAAGCGTGAGAGAAAGGGAGGTGATGTGCAAAAAAAGGGTCTCATAGGCTAATCGTAACACCGATTAAACATATGCCACTGCCATTTTTACTCTTAGATGCTATTGGAACTATTTGTATTCTAAAACCTTTCAACCTTAACACTTCAGACCTGTTTGATAGCGATAAACAGAAACACATTTCAATTTGAATCACGTTAAGAGAAGATGAGATAATCCTACATTAGTCCCACAGCGGGGAAATTTGCAATGTTGCTGAATTTACTCCCACTTATATACTTTTAAACTCAACTAAAAACTCAAACTAAACTTAATTTGGACTCAACTTGACAACATTTATAGCCTACAGTTCAAGTAACTGATCTTGTGAGCTAGCTGTGGTTCATAGTTCATCAGACCATCTGAAGTGTTATGTACAGAAAACTGAAAATTATTATGAAGCATCACCCTTGTGAGACACAAGTAAGACTGGGTATCGTTTAAAAGTTTTCAGTATCCATTATATGATACTTGAGTTTGAAGCGATACTAAAGCAAATATTTTTTGGATGCCTTAGTTTTCACCCATTTTTCATTTAGCAAAACTATGCTCAATACAACGACGTGACAAAAGACTAGTTCCATTTCGGCCTGTTTTAAGTATGAACATTAATTAGCGGCAGCTGCTATGACCTGCTGCCGGCGATGTTTGTCACTTTAACCTTTTTCTACCTTGGTCTTTGCTAATGAGAGAGAGAAATGAGAACTTTAATACCAGATTTGGTAGCGTCTGAGTTTAGAGAATCCTTTTGCCAACGTGTCTGAACTGACCGGTGCGCACAAATAATTTTTCACACAATAAAATGTTCACCCCTATGCAATGAAATGCTCGCACTGTTATAGGAGAGCAGCGCTGTAACACTAGCAGGTTGAGGATGAAACTCAGTAGAATACAGTGAGGAAAGGATCAGAATTTGATCGGTTTTATTTTAGCTAATACTGAACCATTAAAAAATGCCAGGATCGGCCCGATGCTGATCTTTAGGATCGGCTCGGGACATCTCTGTTTTATTTATCAATTAATCTGTTAATTTTTGATTAATCTATTATCTATTGTTAGACCCTAAATTGTGAGAAAATAGTGAAAAGGGGATATTGCAGTTTTTTAGATCCCAAGATGAGGTCTTCAGATTGCTTATTTTATCAATTAATCAAGTTTTATTTATATAGCACATTTCATACGACAGACGTAGACTCAATGTGCTTATTTTTTGCGACCAAAAGTCCAAAACTCAAAGATATGCAGTTGGCAATGATGTAAAACAGAGAAAGGCAGCAAGTCCTCCCATTTTAGATGCTGTAACCAGCTGTTGGCTTTTTTTTTTGACAAATGACTTACCTGAAACTTTTTGGGCTGTCCTCAACCAAAGAAATTCATAGTCGACAAACACCTCTTCCGAACTGCATGCAATGCAAACGAGCAAACATCAGATTGTTTCAGTTTTTCCCAATGAAGATGTCCTAACCTGCTCCGTGCGTCAGCAAACCGGCAAAGCAACGCGTCGCTTGCTTGAAAAAACGCTCGCACTGGCTCTATTTTAGCACAGTTTCGCGCACTTCCAATCTATTTTTACTGGTCAAAATCGATGCTGACAGTAAGTTGAGTTTCTCTGCAAAGAATTACACAAAAGCACCACTTTAAATCTTGTGTTTACCAGAGATGTGCTCATAAATTTCTTGGAAATAAGTTATTCAGCATTGAAAAGAGCATAAAAAAAACGATTAATGCAACCCTAGATGCTCCACACATTTAGTTTGGTAATCCAAAAGTATAGAGTTTCCATACCAAGTCTTAGACAGGAGAAACGGTCAGCCTTAAAAGTAAGAAAAGCAGGTACAACAGAGAAGGTCCTGGCAGAATTGGAGATCCAGAAGTAGACACTCGAGAAGTATCACTTATTACATGTCTTGCAAACATGAATTACTTATTTGCCACTGTCTCAATAAATGCATTCAGTTGTGTTTGCCACTACTTCAGAAGCACTGCAGCATATACTGTATAATATATATATATATATATATTTGTGTCTCTTTTAATTAACAGACGTGGATTTTGGGAATAGCCCTATGATGGTCCCTAAATGATGTTTGCAGTATTATTGAGTGTTTACGCCATGAGACCGTGGTGAGATCTTTGAATAGTTTGAATAGTTCATTTAAAGGCCTAATTTAGACAACAGTTAATTCATTATGGGGTGGAGGGAAATAAGCTGAGGCTAACGCACAGCGCTACGGATCTCTCAGGACTGGTGTTGCATATTAATGAGTCTGAATTTGTGTCTGACATTTCCTTACGTAGCATTCTACTCCGGGACGGAAAACTTTTAATGAAAATTCACACTGGGGAGCCCGACACAATTCAGCATTCGTGGGGCAAGTAAGCACCGCTGCTACCAGAGCAGCTGCAGCCTTTTTATTTGTTTCTTTTTCTTTTGTTTGTCCCTTGATTTCCTTTGCTGTCGAACAAAACCTCTTTTGTGAAATAAGGGGTGGCAGCTTTGAATTACAAACCACAACTTTCACTTGTTGTGTATATGTCTTCTCAGGAAACAAAATCAATTTACGTTAACATTGTGCGGCTGTATCAATAACAAGCAGTAATTACATTTAAACCAGTGTTTCAGCACCGCTGTGATAAGATGCCTGCTGGATGCTGTTTGTGTGAGCACTAAACTCTTTCTAGCTGCTGTTAAGGATCCAGTTGTCGTCGCCTCACACTTGAGTCTGCCATAGCCTTGGTTATCATTAATGTAGTATATGGTTCTTCTCAGTGTATTTGTACGTCCCTTTACCAGTATACATGGTGTGTGGGACATTACGTCAGGTCCTGAGTATCAGTGTGTCTGAGTATAAAACATAGACTGTACATAAGAAGTGGACGTAGTCACCATGACGTCACCCGTTGGTTTGTGGACTGCCGTTTTAAAGCCTCGAGTTCGGCATTTTGGCCATCGCCATCTTGGTATTTGACATTTCGCAGTCTTGGTTATTTGCAACCAGAAGTGACACGAGAGGGTGGAGCTAAGTACAACCGAATGCTAAATACTACTTTCATGAACTGAAAACACACTGTGAAAGGGTTAAAGTTGTAAGACAGAAAACCCAGACAATTCTTAGACCGGACAACGCCGTGGTATTGACCTGTCAATCACAAGGTAGCCACGCCCTAAAGCATCCCCTGCTTTATGGTCTATTTGACTCTAAATGGGACCATAATTAACTAAATGAAGATCATGCTGTATTGAAGAAGACTTGAAACTAGTGATTGAGATCATAAACTCATGTTTACAATGTTTACTCAGGTAATAAGTCAAGTGAGAACTAGGCTCATTTTCTCATAGACTTCTATACAATCAGACTTCTTTTTGCAACCAGAGGAGTCGCCCCCTGCTGGCTAATAGAAAGAATGCAGGTTTAACTTCAGTTGCACTTCAGCATTGGCTTCACCTCTCAGACCCCGGAGCTGCCCACAGTATACAGTTATATACAGTTATATACAGTCTATGGTCCGATGTTAATCAGGTCAGGCGATGGAAGGTGCTCCCAAATCAGTTAGAGCCCCCTGTTTAGGATCGTTATGGTTCTTAGGCTATTTTGTTTGGTTTGCCCTAACCAATCGGTAGCGAATGACGCATCCGCCCCTCAAGGATTGCCCGATTGCCCAGGGCAAGTAAAATGCCACGTTTGGCTAGTAAATCGAGAAACTAACTTGCGTGATCGGGCAAGTGGTAAAAAACAATTAAACGCATATTTTTTTCCGGAGCTGATGATGGAAGTAGCTAAAGAGTGAGCCAGGCTCGACATTAACGCCTGCCCGCTTGCCCGGGGCAAGTAAACTCTATGTTTAGGTGTGTGTCAAATGCCTCATGCAATGGCACAATTTTTATTAGGGATGCCCCAATTGATCAGCCACCGATCATTATCAACCGATATTCAGTACAAATATGCGACTTTGGGCAAGTAAATTTCTGACCCATTTGCCCGACTGGGCACGGGGCAAATATACCAGGACTATGAGGCAATTTCAAATGAAAGATTTCAAAAGTTTGGCTCTGATTTTGACCGAAAACAAACACAGAAATGATCCTCCTGAATTGTAGCTAACTGCTCAGGGATCATTTCCAGGGCAACTTAATGGCTTAAACAAACTGTAAGGCTGTGGATTGCAGTCAATTAAGCATATGTGCTCATTGAAGAAGTAGTTGCAAATGAAGGAAGATTTTTTTGTGTGTGTTATTGTGTCCTAAGGAACCTAAAAGCATTACCTGAGTGTCTATTACCAGAGCAAGGCAACACAGTCCTCTTCCTCCAGCGGGCTGTTTATTGCTCCCAACACTCTGCAACAGATCCGTCAGTCAATAAAAACATAGAATTTAACCATAATATGCTCAAAGTGCTTCATCCCTGCTTTAATGCTCCTTCATGTGCACATAGTTTTGTAGTTATGTTGGAGCAGCACTTACATATTTTCCTGTTTGCATTCCAATTGTAACAGGTGGCAAAAGGTATCAAAACATCCATAGAAAACTCTCAAAAAACTGCAGCATAATTGGCTTCATTGTCCATCCATATGCTTAGTATACACAAATGTATTGTTTACTGCTTTCTTTGTGTATTCAGTCATATTTTGGGACAAAATATCACTGTTTGGAACATACAGAATGGAGAATATGCATGGAAAGTGCAGAAGTAAATGCTTTAGGGGTGATTTCAGAAGTTTCTGTGGACATTTTAATACTTTCTTGTGTAAGTGACAGAAATTCAGCCTCCTTTCAATTCTACAGGCGAGGAGTTTTTGATAGTGAAAAGACGGAGCATCACTTTATGCAGGCTTTGACTTAAAATCCTGACCACTTCAATCAGTTTGATATACAGTACTATAGCTTATCACACAGTACCCCTCTCAGCAGCAGCAGTGAGTCCCCCCCGTCCTCATCCATGTCTCATCAGGACACCTCATCCTGAGCTAACCCCACAGTAATTATTAAAGTGTTTGAAGACCTCAGAGACACAGGGATCAGAAACTTTTAGGGGATGGTCTCAATGTTCTAGTTAAAGGCGGAACCAAAAAGCTGTATGCCTCATTTTGGGTGGAGAAAAAGGGAATCTTGTTATGAGGCCCGCTGAGATTCTTTTATTTTCCTTAGACCATCAACCTCTTTGAAGTAACATAATTTAAAGAGTATATCTTTTTTTTAAAACGAGCTTGCGTGTGTGCGTGGTGGGTTGGGGTTGCAATTTAAATTCCACATTTTTCGCACCTTTTGCAGTGGGTCTCATTTTTCTCGCCAAATTGCTTCTCTGTGAAGCAGCTAAGAAGCAATTTGAAGAGGGGAGATTCTGTGACTGACAGTAAATTTCAGCTGCAGGACTGCAGCCACTCGTTAGTGTCAGAGGAGCCCGGCTGCGTTATTAGGAATTTACCCTTTTGGTGTTGTGCCATAAATTGTTGCGGGAGGTGAGGTAATAAAGTCACCCTCCGGGACAGACTCGAGCTGTGTTTGCTCTGGCAGTGATTTGCACATCTGGGCCGGAGGCTTGGAAGGTAGTCAGCTCTTAACTGCCTCCCATTCAAATCAGCTTCCTGGAACAATCATTTGGCTGGTACAATTCAGATCCATTCCAGAGAAAGTTTTTCATTGTTGCCAGTGTAAATGGCTTTAAACTCCACCGGTGCTTCTACTCTACATGCCACCTCTGAGTCCTGAGTGTAGTGTTCACATTGTCAGCCTACAGCACAGCTGAGAGGACTTCTACACCTGCATGTTGTGTCACCTTGCTATTGTTGGTATGCAGTGTGACGGTCATTTAACAATCCTGTGAATAATCCCCAAATAGCTGTCAGTTAATCCATGGGTAACATTGTAATAGGCCTGCACGATGTGAAGAAAATCTGCGATGCGCGATAACATTGTTCAGTATTGTGATGACGATATGACTTGCGATAAATATACAAATATTGAAGTGTGCATATTAACTGTACTTATGTCAGCCTGGTTGTCTTTAAATTCACAACCGGATTAGAATTGAATATTTTGAATATAAGAAGGCTAAATGATGTTTCTAGGGCAGCAACAGTAATGTTTACAACAGCAAAGTCACCATGTAAGCTTATTAATATCTCACTGGAAACAAATCTAAAATATCAATAAAATATAACATATTCCCGACATCAAAAGTGAGTGAAGAGAGAGTGTTTTACCCTTCAGTGTAGTCTTTATATTTTCCCGTGTGGTGTCAAACAAGTGAGCTCATTGTTGTTGTGAGATTGATTATCATGGCTCCAGTTCTGTTCCAGTTTTCACAAGCTTCTGGCGAGGGTCAAATGTAAAATGTACGCAGTCAAGACAAGGTTGTACAGTTCTTCTTAGATGCTTCCCTGTCGTGATTATCCAATCAGCACGGCTGTGCACGATGTCTTCCTCCATTTTTATTGATCAGCTTTGTTTAAGGATAGGTCAATAGGTCAAGCTGATGATGAATTTTAAGACAAACTTCCGAGACAAACGCTCTGTTGCACTTACAGACTGTATATTTTGAATTCAAACATGTCATTGCAGTTTGAATATTGAATTTCTTCCCACGTTCAAACTGGCAGCATTTCCAACCTAGGGTGATTAACAGGTTAGGAACCAGAATATATTAAAGTTTCTTCTACACAAAATGATTTGTTTTTTAATTATTATTGGATAGTTTAACCTCTTTATGCCTCTAAAAATTAAAAAGTATGAATATGTTTAATTGTATAAGGTTCCATTTCTGACAACACTATTCTTTTTTTTTTTTTTATCTTTCCGCTGACTGCAGCCCTTGCCTAGACTGTGTTCACAGTGAATGAAGACAGAGGATTAAGTCAGTGATTTTAATTTGTTGTTAGAGATCATTTTAAAATACTGCCCCTTTTTGAATTCCGACTTAAACTCCTATTATAACCCCTATAAAGCTTAGCGTGTAGATTCTGTTCTTTCAGTTCAAATCTGTTAATTTAACACTTCAGTACTTTTCAGCTCTCCACATGAAAATAGAGCAGTGTGCGCCAGGATTTGTCTGCTCTGAGGTTGTCAAAATTAGATTTGCACATGTATAACTAAAATCATAATAACACACAAATTAAAAAGACAAAATTTTTTGCTACTTAATAGTTCGCATTCTATTTAAACCCGGTATTTGTGCACATTTGCAGATAAAGATCAGGCCACACTAATATTATTAGTATTACACTTGTAGAATTAGATTCCAGCGGTGGTTGCGTAGGATTGTTTCCGATTCGTTTGATCCAAACATTTCCAATAACTCCAGAGTGTTGTTAAGTCCTAAAGTCAAAATTAATTGAAAAAAATTATAGATATAATCATTTCCAAAATTCGCAACATGTTTTTATTGAACAAAATATTCTGGTTCAGTCCATATTTGTTGGAGTTTAGCATTTCAAAACCAACATTTTCACTGTGGTCAAAAACCTATTTGCTCTACATTTATTTAACCACACTAACAAAAAAGTCTATTTCGGCTCTAATACTATTATAGTACATTAATTAAGTTGTTCGAAAAAAAAGATCATAATATGTATCTGCATTCGCATGGCGAATACGTCATCACTTTATTTTTGTTGATGAAATTGACTAGTTATATTCATTAGAGAAAGTAGATTTAATAAAAGAAAGACTAACTCATTTAATACACCTTATTCAAATTGAGGATTTTGTTTTAGGGTTTGTGAATTGTTTTTTTTAAGCGTGATGACGACAGACAATATGGGGTGGGGGGGCTCAGCTTTTCTTAAATATAAGTAGGGGGGGCTTCAAGGAACATAGGTTGGGAACCACTGCAATAGAGCACAAGAGTTGATTACAGCATATCACTGACAGATCAGCACATCCTGTAATGTCCTGTCATTAAGGGGTTGCACGTTGAGGATTTTAACAGTTGGTAGTTGAAAGTGACTTTTGAGCCCGGCCATTAAAAGTGCTAATTACCTGGCTCATGAATAAACTGCTGCTTCAGGTGTTTCCTGCCTTTTGTCCTACTCTCTGTGACTAATGTAACACCACCACAGAACACAGGCTTCGTTTGTTTGAAGCTTCTTTTAGCTGGTTTCAACAGTGTTGACAACAAGTGATTTCTAGTTGTCATGCACGGTGTTGTGAAGCAGTGTGGCAGAAGTAGTGCCAGCTGTCTGCTGGGGGCAGTCCAGTTACTCTTGGTGCTTTGGACTATTTTCATGGCTCAGTTGGTGCAGTTCCATACAGAATCTACACGTACATTTTTATGTTTGTTATTATTGCCTCTTTAATGTTGGCATAAATCCCTCAAGTAGGAGTCACATTTATATGCACATCAAAAATACAACTTTTATGTGATCAAGGCAATAATGTGAAAGTGTGCTGCTGTGTTACCGGCATATGTTATCCACCTGTGGAATTACCCGTGTACTATGCTGGAATGTCATGTTGACTATTTTAGTTATATAATAATGTAGTATAGAAAAATGACTCAAACTGAGGCTTCAGAATGATACTGCCAGTTTCAAATATTAAAACCAAAACCGATTTTCCAAGAATTTATGACTTTATTTTTGGGCTTTTCTCAGCTGTACCCAACAAGACCTGAGTACCTCAGACCAAAGAATCCATTGGTACCAATCACGTCATACTAGCAGGTCGCGAAGGAGGCTAAATAACGCTACAAACTTACGCTACATTTTGGCAAGGAAAAATGCATGGCCATTTTCAAAGGGGTCCCTTGACCTCTGACCTCAAGATATGTGAATGAAAATGGGTTCTGTGGGTACCCACGAGTCTCCCCTTTACAGACATGCCCACTTTATGATAATCACATGCAGTTTGGGGCAAGTCATAGTGAAGTCAGCACACTGACACACTGACAGCTGTTGTTGCCTGTTGGGCTGCAGTTTGCCATGTTTTCATTTGAGCATATTTTTTATGCTAAATGCAGTACTTTAGAGGGTTTCTGGACAATATTTGTCATTGTTTTGTGTTGTTAATTGTTTTCCAATAATAAATATATACATACATTTGCATGAAGCAGCATATTTGCCCACTCCCATGTTGATAAGAGTATTAAATACTTTAAATCTCCCTTTAAGGTATATTTTGAACAGATAAAGAAAAAATGTGCGATTAATCTTGATTAACTATGGACAATCATGCGATACAAGCTGGATTTTAACGCTGATACCGTCGACGCAGGTTGCTGATGTCGGTTACTTCTCATATGCCAGAATGGGCCATAATGACAAATGCCAGTTCAGTTGGTAAAAAAATAAAATCAAACCGATGTAAGCTCATACACCGGACTGGACCTGCAAAAGCAGAAATCGGCCCAACTCTGATCCACACGACATTCAAAAAGACAAGTAAATACAATATTTCGATATATTTTGTTTTGCCACTTCCAGTGTTGGTATACATAAAGAATAGTGCTGTACTTCCAGGAGTGGGCTCTTGCAAAGTAAGATCTTTTTGGCTGCAGTTTAGTAAAGCTATTCAACACCGTTTTCCAAGTTTGTAAATAATAACAGAATACAGATGGTAACTTCCTGTGGATAAATTGAAGTGGAATACACAACTCCATGAAACACCTTTATATTTTGAGTCTCTCTTCCTTCTTCACATCCATAAACTCCCTCGGGGCTGCCCGTTCCCAGTTCTAAGTCTGTATCCAGAAATTCCACTGGGATTATGAAGCCTTCTTTTGTGCTTCACCACAGTACTTCATCTGGTCCAAAACTTACCAACAAACTGCTAGTCTGACTATGTGCCTTGGTTCACCAAAACAGAATCCTCCCTTCCTATATTACCCCTGCTCCGCCTTTGTCAAGGATAAATCTGCTATTAAAATCAAGCGGAGATCAAGGGGTTGTTTTGGTGTTTGTGCGAGGCAAGGACGGAGGACTGTGGAGGAGAGCACAGCAGGAGGAGACAGAGGGAGAGCAAGGAGGTATACGTAGATAGAGAGAGGGACAAAAAGAGAGACACTGTAAGGCGCATAGCTGCCGGTGAATGGTTTCCATGGCAACATGATCGGCTGCTTAGACAGGAGTTTTTAAAGAAAGGTGGCGTTTTTATCACGGCAGCAAGAGAAGACTGGAAGGAAAGAGCCACATTTGAGGTGGCACCTTGAACTCGACATACTGTTACTATCTGAATGGTGATTATCCTAAAAAGAACATTATGGTTTTAAATGTTCTTCAGCTCAGGGACGACTTAGTCTCAGTTAAAGCTTTTCACCCTCATTCCTGTCCTCTAGGTTCTCTCCGTAATGCCATAATCAAGTCGACAGAGCAGAGGACAACAGAAAGAGTGCAACAGAAAATGACAGAAATGTTTGTTTTTACACATTTGTAAAAAAAAAAATATTATTTTTTCTTATTATTATTATTATTATTATTTCAGTGTTGGTTCCCCTGTTGTTCTTCTGAAAATTAAAACAAATTCCGTATTAATTTAGATATTTTCCAAAGTAAAAGTCCCTAGAAGTGTATGATTCAACTTTTCCCCATGGTGTAGTGTTGAAAACGTTAACAAAAATCATGATAGTATAGAATCGGGAGATAGGTGTATCGTCCCAGGCCTAGTAACACATGAGTCTTAGCACTGATGCGGTGATGAAAAATGTTACAAATTTCTAAGATTAATCTCATTCCCAAGAAAGCATTTTGTTTTGGGGGGGGAAAAAAAATACCCAAGCAAACAAATAAATCAGCGAACGGCAACAGGAGAAAGTCGCACTCAAATACATATCCATTGTTGCCACCTCTGTTGCAGCTTATTGATATAGTTTTCAAAAATGGTACTGCTGCCCACATGTGTTTTATTAGGCTGTCGGGCTGGGGGAGATCAAGGGAGAACCAAACTGTAATCTGTATGCAGGCTCACAGAGGCCAGTGGGAGAGGGTTAGGAGCTGGACAAACAGTCAGACACTGCCTAGAAATATCTTTCATCCTTGTTTTAAGATTATGGTGGAGCAATTTATGGCAACCCATGAACAGGCCACCTTCGAGACTTCTTAGAGCAAATAAAATGAAAGATTGAGGAATCTTGTTATTATGTGCACACACAAGCACGGGGGAAATTCACCCATATAAAAAAGAATGGAAAAGAGATTCCCCACAGGTTCCTTAGATTAGCTTCCGTTAAAAGGAAGCATGCGTGGAAGATGTTGTGGTGAGAGCAGCTAGACTAGTTTCTCGGTTTCCCCCTCTGATGTCCTGATTTCATCACCCCGGTAGAAGCAATACATCTTAATTTGCTACTGTCATCACAGGCTGGCCTCGATCTGTCAGTTTCTCAACCTCGGGGAGAGGTGTTACACACAAGAAGGACATCGGTTCAAAGGCAATACGACATCCTTTTTTTTTTTTTTTTTTTTTTTTACAGGGCTGGTTAGTTTTAGGTTTGATTGAACTCCGCACAGCCAGTTCTGATTCTCCTGATGATTTTTTTTGGAGTTAAAACTCTTAAGTGTTAGATCAAACTAAACTTTGATGTCAGAAATACATTGATAACCAAGCTGACTTTGATCATAAGTTCAGTCAAGAAAATCAAAAACCAAAAAATGCAAAATGCAATCCATTTTTCTCAATAAGAGACATATTTGTATGTGATATCACCCTAATATCCAATATCAGTGCTAGCTTACTTTTCAGTGCTTCATTTGATTTAGGAAAGATGTTAATATATCAGATAACTTATCAAAATTCCATCAGAGTTGATTACACTCTGTGCAAATATATTTTACGGTGCCTTGAAACTAACAAGATGTAGTAAAAGGATATCAGACTCAGCCGAAATATAACTGAATACATCAATAAGTTATGTTAGTTTAAGAATTAAAATAGTGTAAGAAGAATTATATAGCTTTATACTTTTCCTTAATAATCAAGACAGTTGTTTAAAAAACAAAACACTAATCAGTTGACTCACTAAATCAAACTTGATTTATTGTACAAATGTATTTATGTTTAACCAGTTGATTACATTTTTCAGTCTTGGCACACTGTTAATCTTTTACATATTCCATGGAAGCATTTAGCTGTTACAGTGCCGCCAGTCAGCCTTGCTGCCAATTTGTCCCAATGGCCACTCGCTGTATTGTGATAAAGAAAATCCTCTGCGTCCCAAAGAGCAGTTTCTCCACAATTAGAAAAGACACGTCTGTATCATTGTTGACAGGACACCTCAAACTGCAAACTACATCAACAAGTGATTAATGAAATTTGAATCCATGGACGTTTTGTATTTGTAAAACTTTCCCAGAGCCTAGAAAAGTTTTTTTTTTTTATCTTCATCTTGAAGTGCATGTCTCTCGTCTTTATCGTCTCATCGTACGATATATGGACATGACCTCGATCATTTTTAAAAATTGACTTATCGTAGGATATATGGACATGACCTTGATCATTTTTCCGTTATGGGCTTATCTTACGATATATGAACATGACCTCGATCATTTTACGTTATGGGCTCATCGTACGATATATGTTCATGACCTCCATCATTTTGACGTTATCGTCTTATCGTAGGATATATAGACATGACCTCGAAAATTTTTACATTATCAACTTAGCCTACGCTATATGGACATGACCTTGATAATTTTTACATTATCGACTTATCGTAGGATATATAGACGTGACCTCGAATATTTTTACATTATCAACTTAGCCTACGATATATGGACATGACCTTGATCATTTTTACGTTATCGACTTAGCGTACGATATATTGACATGACCTCAATCATTTTTACGATATCAACTTGGCGTGCGATATATGGACATGAACTCGATAATTTTTACGTCACCGACTTATCGTACGATATATGGTCATGACCTCGATAATTTTTACGTTATGGGCTTATTGTACGATTATATGGACATGAACTTGATAATTTTTACGTTATCGACTTATCTTACGATATATGGACATGACCTCAATCATTTCTGCTGACCTCGATATTGCCCGTTGCGTTTCCATGCGTGTTTGTTTCCGACATAGGATTGTCACCAACAGCTTTAGCCAACATGATGCCAGAATAAGACGTGGCCATTACACAGGCATTGCACATTTTTGTTAACGGAGCCCGAGAGACCATTTTATTTATTGTTTTGGTTGTGCGGTTTTATTTATTTGGAATGTTTTACATTTTTTTCACATTCCAATTCTAATGTCTGAATATCGTGACAGGCCTACTTGTCGCCATTAAGGACCACAAATGGACATATATCATACATACATTTTACCCTTTTAGTCAATCAGTTATACTTTGTTAGAGTCTACAATGTAAAACTGTTGATCATCTCAGTTGTCTCAGTTACATATTACAGGCTCAGCAAGTAGACTGACATTTTCGAGTTCTTTTTTTTTTTTTTTTGTGTGTAGTTTACTTGCTTGATATTTGCAGCTACCTACTGGCACATCTCAATCTCCCTATGGCATCTCCTGACCTTGTTATGTCAGTCTCTCAGTCTGAAGCGAGGGAATCTGGTTGCTTAAGATCAATCAGTCAGAACTCAAAATAGGGCACAGACTTTCTCCTGTTGGCTCTCTACACTGTTACAAAAATATGTTTATGGGATCCCGGGTCAGGGGTGAAAGACGAACATTTTCACCCATTCCTTTTCGCTGTGGCCTTGATATGTCAAGTCTGGGATGTTCTTTCACTGAAGTGAAAGTTGAACTGAGATGGCTGATTTATTCTCAAGAGTTTTAAGCAGGCCAATTTTGTATTTTAGTTTTCATAAAATATTGCAAAAGGTGTTAGCTTTCCTCATACAGAAAACGTTTTGTGGCCTGTATTCCTGAAGACTGATACACTGTGCGTTATCATCCCTCACAGTAGCATTGATTGGGACTGGCGCCTGATTGTCAACTAAATGACATAGATTATGACAGGCATCACATTATCGTACACCTTCAGCGTTAATAAATTACCACATTATCAGCCATGCATGAGAAATGTTCTGATAAAGGAGCTGTCTCCCTTCTGCACCCAGATAATAAGATTAAAATCTTGCTGTTGATCAAAGGCCGTAGCTGATTGGTCAAATAGCAAGATATGCTTAAGTTCCTGACACGTTGTTCTTAATTACCCAATATTTGGAGACTTTATTGCCACAGTGCCGTCGTACAATTTTATTCATTTTAAATTGGCTTGCAGTTAAGAAATTAGCGTCCTCGTTAAGCCCTTAACGTGTGAGTGGAGTGAATGTATTACCTCATAAAGGTTGATGGAAAAGTTGGCAACAGAGAGGGGAAAAAAAGTTCTGGAATATTCTCGGAAGGCTCGGCATTATTTTAATGAGTGAGGCACAACCGAAGAAGTGATTCCATTTCTGACCAGGGCTGTAGTCAAGTCCAACTTAATCGAGAACAAGTCAAGTTCAAGACCAGGTCCAGTTGAGTCTCCGAGTCAAGACCAAGTCCTAAGGCTGTCGAGACCAAGTCAAAACCGAGTCCAGAGCAAATCGAGTCCTGTTCAAGACCATAATCAGGCAATAGTTTGTTTCTAATGCTAATATAGGCTAGTGATTAATGAGTTAGGATGGAGAGAAATAATCTATCTATAAACAATATTGATCTATCTTCTAACAAACTAATCAATGCATAGAATTTAGGCTTAGGCTCCTGAAACAAACAACCAATTGATAAAGTTTAAACTTAGTGTTAAGTTTAACTTAGTGATAAAACCATAGTGTTTACCCCAGGAACAACTTCACCAGTTCTCAATAGCCGAGCCAGAGACCAAGACAAGTCCGAGTCCAACAAGGAACGAGTCCAAGACAAGTGAAAGAATTCAAAAAAGTGGACTCGAGACCAAGACCGAAGTCAAGTACTACAGCCCTGTTTCTCACTCCACCCTTCCTCCCACTGCACTGATTCTGCACTCGGTATCAGGCAGACAGCGCTCTACACTTTTCATAGGAAGCCTCTTTCTCCCCATTTCTATCCACTTAAGCTACTGCGAGTAGCAAAGAAAAGAAATGTGCAGTCGGGGAATGTCTCACCTTTTTCATTCTGTCGAGCATTTCCAGTGAGATGTCTCATAAAGTCACCTGGTCGACCGTGTCGAAAGGGATGTAGCAGCTGGAAATTTAAACCATGTGGATTAATGGGAAAATTATTTTTTACACAATGTCAAGACGAGCCTGAGGCCGACAGTAGGGCTGTGAATGTGGCACGCATGCCAGCCGTGCCATGTTAGTGAAATATTTACATGGTCATGAATTTCCAATTTGTCAGCCATTGCTCCCTTGGGGAGCTTATCACCTATAAACCATGCAGGTGGTAAAAATAGAGCCCATTTATTATAAAATGGACAATGACACAGGGGTTTGGGGATAACGAGGGGCAAAAGTTTAACAAGGCCTAGTTGAAGCACTGCCATGAGCTACATTTTTAAATACATATTAATGCCTGACTGTAAATGTAACTGAGCCAAAACTGATTATCACATCTCACTGTGGCTGACTTTGTGACTTTAACACGATTTGTAAATTTTGCTTTTTTCAAAAGCAGTGTTGAATTCCTAAACTTTTAGCAGAACTTTGGTGCCGCTGATGCTGGTGCACAAAGATTTGTGCTAGTAACTCTTATCCAAGATCAAATACTAACAGCCGTTGTCATACACAGATGTCCTATCTTTTGCAGAGAACAGGAGGTAGTAATATTGTATAACAACGGCTTGTGCATCCGCGGTCATCGGTCTTACCGTTTCCCTTTTTGAATGACGCATACAGACTGCTGGTGTGGAGAGTTATTTCCTCTCACGCAGGCGCAGAACGTACGTGGTAGTCGGCCGTCGGCTGTAGTCTTTGTGGTGTGTTTGAGTGCAACTTGTTTGGCCAAGACAAAGGCGACGTGAGGCAACGCAACTGGTGGCCTTCATCGCCGCAAGTTCTTTGATGTCGGCTTGGTGTGTCTGGGCTTTTACACATAAAAGAACGATCCCAGTCACTTCCACACAGTGAGGCATAGAGCTTATTAATGAAACACTGGTATTGGATCGGTACTCGGTATCGGCCGATACCCAGAGCCCAGGTATCAGTATCGGGCCTGAAAAAGTCTGATCGGTGCATCCCTATTTTTTGGCCTCAAGTAAGTCTCAAGATGGCAGTAAGTGGTAATCTGAAAGCTACACAAAGCTTATTCAGAAACTGAGAAGGGATGTCTCTTCTATTCGATTAGCTGCTGTTAGCTTACTGATCTCCCAACATGCCATGATTATGAATACATAAATGAAATTATCCGTCCTCTTGAATCTGCATTTCTTTAGCTCCTTTTATAAACATTTATCAATTAGGACAATTTATTTTCTTCCTCCGAGGCAGCTCTGCCTCTGAGAAATGACTGTAAGACTACCTGCGTCCTCCTTTGAGCTCCCCTGTTATCCCCATTCCTTCTGCCTGTCAGTCCCTGTGCTAATCAATGGCAGAGCTGCCTGCCTCTGTTGTTTCAAAATACAAGTTAAGCATCAGCTTCGCATCTGTCTGCCATTCATCTTGGCCCAAGTGGCTCTGTACTCAAAGATATATTTATCACATACTATATCAAGGATATAACGTATGCAAACAGAGCTCGGCAGCAGTGTGCGCGTGGGAGGGCTCCGGCTTGTCAAGCATGCCTTTCAAGTTGCTTACTACTTACGAAAAAAGAGCTAAAGTAGCTGGAAGTGTAACCATCCACCGACGAGCAAGGAGGCGGTGCGGCTGAGCGTGTGTGTGTGTGTGTGTGTGTGTGTGTGTGTGTGTGTGTGTGTGTGTGTGTGTGTGTGTGTGTGTGTGTGTGTGTGTGTGTGTGTGTGTGTGTGTGTGTGTGTGTGTGTGTGTGTGTGTGTTTTCAGGCCTTCCTTAAATAGGGTGTGACATTAAGCTGACGATTAAACCCCTCGAGGGCGACAGGTGAGGGAAGCAGGAGACAGCCGGGCAAGGTAGCAAGAGACAGCTGACGGGAGAGAGGGGAGAGAAGGCGACAGGGAAGGAGAACGAGGACGAGAAAAGATGGCGAAGGAAAGACGAGGTCAACGCGAGAGAGGCCGGCAATTTAGGGAGGGAGGAGAAATTAGCATTGGGAGGAGACTGAAAGACAAGAGACGAGCCAGTCGATCTATTAGATAAGTGGCAGTAATTGTCAGCGAGTCTGGGCCCAGGAGCTGCTGCTGATGAAGCTTGGCTTTGTTTGCTCTGCGGTAATGTAATTAGCCTTAAGATACAGTCATTCTCAATATCCAAATGGCGAAACATTTCTTATTTACTGCCGCCGTGTCCATGAACACCAAACCAAAGCATTAAGCAGCTGTCTGGAGGTGAAATGTGTACATCGAGGCCTCTTGCACATCGTAATAGACCATTTGACTGAAGCATTCCACCAACGTCTTAGCTGGTATATTGCACTGCACACACTATTTTGCACTACAAGATTGTGCTGACCTTCAAAAAAAAAGTGAATTACTGTATCCCAAAAATACACAATGGAAGCACCACATTTAATCATGCTGTATTAGAAGGGCCTACCGTGCTCAGAGCCTAGAAAGAAGAATAATAACTTATTCCCCACACGTACGGGGAACTTTGTTGGTAAAAAAGTGAAAGGCATGATATATTTCTCTAGCTGTCAGAGGCTTGGAAGACTTCCGAGCTCTGTGGCGGTGGACCTGGCCACATTTCTATTTCATTCTTAGCAAAGCCGCCTGCTCTTCTTATGCTTTCTGGACACCTCTAGAGTGTCTTTTTCTTTGTTCTCCCCAGCCCTTCGCTGGCTGACCAAGAGTGGCCATCTTTTCCTTCGCAATTTTGCACCAGCCACCAGCCGAGTGCTGGTATACTTTGGCAATTTTTTTTTTCCACCTCTTCTGGCCACAACAGCCAGTGTGAAAACATAATTTGAATGTTAATAATCTCCCTCATGGCTTCATCCAAAGACATGATTCTGCAAAGATAGACAGCAGAGAAACGGGGTGGACAAACACATGCAATCATTGATGAAGTGGAACTCCACGTAATGAATCCCCCGGAAATTGAGTGAGTCCCCAATAAAATATGTTGACAAATTCTTGTGTTAAACTCGTGTTTTATGTTATATGGTTATAATTGTGGTTACATTCATGTATGTTGAAAACATATCTAAAAATTAAACAAATAAAATCCCAAATCTGAAAACATTATTGGCAAAACATTATACATATCAAATGTGATATAAGAGGAAAATAAATTGAGTCAGAAATTATGTGAAACTTTTATCACAAACGTGAAACTTGAGTAAGACAGTAGTACAAATCTGTCCTCTGAAAGTCTGGTGATAAAATAAATTGACACAAATATGTTACAGCACTAGACTATAATCATGGGAGGGGCCGTTGCCCTCCTCCTTTTACGCCCCTGTCCCACATTGCGAACAAGAGTAGATGAAAAAAACAACTTGTAAAATGCCATGCCACGCCAAGCTTTGATGCTCGCAGAATGCATGCTACTGTGTAAAATAGTCCAAGACCGTGTTTAAGCGCAATTTACATATTATGTCAGTATAAGAGTAGCTTAATGTTGGCGAGCGGGTGTGTGGGCGAGTGACCGAGAGAGAGTGACGGCGGGTTGATGCGCTCTGAGCGGAGCAGATCAGCTGTTGCCGATCGAAGCAGAGAAGAAACTTGCGGTAAAGTTGTCTCGTGTTATTAAATGTACAATGACACACACACTTTTTTGCCCCCATCACATCTGAAATTAATCCAGCGCCTCTGATGAACGGGAAAAAATAGGGTGCTCATAATTCCGTCTTTATTATCTATTTGATATTTATGTGAAAACAGCTCCTTCAAACAACTGGATTTATTGAAGTTTCTCACCAAAAACTACATTTTACAAGATTACATTTGAACACATCATGATAACGTTATAATTTACCATTGCCCAATACTCATTGTTACCGAGCAGAGCTTGAACATCTTATAATGTAACACAGTGACACCTCCATTTAGCTCTGTTATTTAATTAAGCAGGACTGAGCTGCCCACCAGCTTCTAACAGGTAACATTACTAACTCTCCTCCTGTTGATTTCAACACAGATTTGTTGTTCACAGTGCAGCATTATATGCGTTCCCTCAGCTTTAGTAGTAGTAGCGCCATGGTTCTTGAGCGCTTTTTTTTCTCTCCGCCATGGCTCAGGTCCCAAACAAACTGAAACACGTATGCGTCATTGTGCATGCGTAACTGTCGGAAAGCATCGAAGAGGACCCGCCACTGCCAACAATTTACCCGAATTTGGCGCATGTTTTCTTTCCTTGGTAGAAAGTAGTTCCAATGTAAACTGTTCATAGTGACATCTGTGGATAAACCAAACCTTCTGCATGGCTTGATACGACTAGTGGTGTTATTTGGACCGACCCTTTTAACAAACTCAAATCAGGCGTTTTGACCCGTCCTGATCCATCAGGATGCTCAGATGTGTACTGTAAGTGTTATTTTGAGTTCTACCATCTACAGTTCAGCAGCAGTGAACTCGCTGCAGCGGACTTAATGCAGTGTGTGTGTGTGTGTGTGTGTGTGTGTGTGTGTGTGTGTGTGTGTGTGTGTGTGTGTGTGTGTGTGTGTGTGTGTGTGTGTGTGTGTGTGTGTGTGTGTGTGTGTGTGTGTGTGTGTGTGTGTGTGTGTGTCACCTTCACACACTTGCCTTCCGACTGATTGAACCCTGTAATGTGTTTCCACTATGTGGAATAGCAGATTATGCTATCCAAATGAGCTGACGGTGCCGTATTTCACCATGCAACTGTAAATTGTTTTTGCTTTACACTTATTTGCGCACTGAGGCCACACTTGGGGGGACGATTCTAATAAAATGAGCATGATGGAATATTTAGTACATTAGGCACAAGTGGTAAAGCCATAACTGTTTGTTGACATGTTTATTTTGGACTTTATAAGTACCACTGCAATTTTTCAAAAACATTATTTTATAAGGGGAAGCCTGAAGATGGCAATAGGCATGATTTTTACATATTTTTTGCACTACAAATTGAGATTTTGCTGTTACTACGATTTATCAAAAATTCAATAATGTTTTAGCTTTTAACTTAAACATTCAGCAGATGCAGCACAGTGGCAGCGGAGAGTGGATTTTCTTTAGAAAAGGGAAAATAACTTGTGTTGCAATGAACCCTATAAAATGGGATCAGGATCAATAGATAGTGTCAAAAAGTGACTGCATTTGATTTACTAACTCAAAGAAGTGGAAGTTACTCATTTTCAAGTATAAAAAGGAATGTATGATGAGTATTTTATAATCTATTTAGAATCTATCTAGATGGCAAATTATATTGTTAGGTTTATTTGGATTTCTATTTCATTTTATATAATAGCAATACCAATCCTGGAGTGAAAAAAATAGTAGCTCTCAAAGGTCACAAGAAGCGGTCATGGAGGAGAATGTTTTTGCATTCTGTTGTATAAAGATACGGGAACCGCTGTGTGTAGCTGTAAGAACTGTATGCAGTCATCCAGCTGTACATGCAATGTAAAACAAAAACAGCTTTATACCTCCAAGCACAAGAATAGAGGATGCTCATGGGGTTCAAAGAATTGATTTAATTTATTTTTCAAGAACCTTATATGTAAACTGCATGTGATTATCATAAAGTGGGCATGCCTGTAAAGGGGGAGACTCGTGGGTACCCATAGAACCCATTTTCATTCTCACATCTTGAGGTCAGAGGTCAAGGGACCCCTTTGAAAATCGCCAAAATTCAGCGCAAGTTTGGAGCGTTATGTAGTTATTAGTTATTTAACCCCTTCCCGATGGTTGGTACCAATGGATTCCTAACATTTTCTAGTTTCATATGATGACCAGTATCTTGACTTTAGCTTTAAGACTGAATAATAATCAAAGGGCCGGATTGAGGTCGTTAAAGGGCTGGATTCGGCCCACGGGCCACCAATTGAATAAGCTTAACGTATTGTAATAAAGGTCTGTTTTAAAAAAAATTCTGGGATCCTGACCATTGGGCATCCCTAGAAACCTTTGTGCATCGCCAGTCTCTAAGCCACTGTGCATCCCAAAAAACCCTGTACAATTTCAGACCCTGAATCACTGTGCATCCCCCAAACCCGACATTGTGTTTACGTTTTTTCCTGTGAGCACAAAAATAAAAACAGTAGCTCTATATTTTGTTAAAGAAGTCACTTATTCTCTTTCATAAGAAAATGTTTAAAGTATTTAATTTGTATCAGATCAGACAGGAAACAGATGAGAGTATAGTAAATGTACATAAAATGTCTTATTCTGAGTTTGAAGCTGCTGTTTGACCGGGGCACTCTGTTTTACTGCCGTTATGGAAGCTCAGGACATCAATTCACTGCTGTTGACAGTTAGCTTACTGGCTGAAGGTCTGCTGCATTGTTTGCCTGCGACAAACAACCAATACAGAGTCTGCCATCTTACAAAGTATTGACTTGCGGTCTATTGAAAAGAAAACCTCAGTTTACATTAGGGCTGTCAATCGATTAAAATATTTAATTGCAATTAATGCATTATTGTCTTTAGTTAATCGTGATTAACTGCAAATTAATCACACATTTTTATCAGTTCAAAATGTACCTTAAAGGGAGATTTGCCAAGTATTTAATACTCTTATCAACATAGAAGTGGGAAAATATGCTGCTTTACATAAATATATGTATATATTTACTATTGGAAATCAATTAACAACACAAAACAATTACAAATATTGTCCAGAAACCCTAACAGGTACTGCATTTAGCATAAAAAATATGCTAAAATCGTAACATGGCAAACTCAAGCCGAACAGGCAACAACAGCTGTCAGTGTGCTGACTTGACTATGACTTGCCCCAAACTGCATGTGATTATCATAAAGTGGGCATGTCTGTAAAGGGGAGACTCGTGGGTAACCATAGAACCCATTTTCATACACATATCTTGAGGTCAGAGGTCAAGGAACCCCTTTGAAAATGGCCATGCCAGTTTTTCCTTGCCAAATTAAGCGCAAGTTTGGAGCGTTATTTAACCTCCTTTGCAACAAGCTAGTATGAAATGGTTGGTACCAACGGATTTAAAACTGAGCCTGCTTAAACCTCAGATCGATTGCGTTAAAGAAATTAAAACAAATTTGCGTTAACGCGTTAACTTTGACAGCTTTAGTTAAAGATAAACATTTTATTTGAAGTTTAATGAATTACAGCCATCAGTGCAACAGCATGCCTCTGACAGATCCGTTTGAGGTAATGGGAAGCTAAACTGTAGTACAAGAGCCTCAGACTGTGGCAAATATATCAGCAGGTTTACACTTTAGTTGGGCACGATGGGAACAAAGTAAAAATGTCCTTTGAGAGACAAATGCACCTTCGGCTGTTGTGTTTCTGTGGATGTAGTTCAGATAACAGATGTGCTGCTTCATATAAAATAGGTGGTGCTGTGGGAGAAATGACATTAGCAGAGTTCTAATAAATGTACTAGATATTTCCTCTGTTGTACCTTTGCCCTTTAATAAGAGCTGTTAAAACATTGCGGTGGGTTTAAGGCGTTGTCCCTGAACATGAGGTATGTGGCGGTGATGGACTTTGCAGTGAATCTGTGGCTCATTGATAGAAGGTTAAGTGAGCATCTGCTGGTCTCAAAACATATGGCCATTAGGCTGTTTGAATGCCAGTGCAGAAGAGGGTGGAGGCCATTACTATTTATCTAGCAGGACCTCATAACATAACCTGTCCACGAGCGAGATGGAAGAGAAGCAGGGCAGATTGCATCAACTTTCAGACAGACGTGGCGCGGCTGTTTCCACATAGATTGCTTTGAGAGTCCATATGTATCTACCTCCTGATTGTAATCTGGCTTTAATTTATAAATTCACGCACATCATTTCATAACATGAATGTCACATCAAACAGGAGGGAAGACATGTTTAATTCAATAGGACTTATATCTGATATCTAGGAGCAGACGTTCCACAAACACATATGTTCAAAGAAGGGCTGCAGCAGTAAGGTAGATGTGATTGCATTCACAAAGATCCATCTACATACACACTGTGACAGAGCACAAGATGTATGGGCCTTGTTCCAATCAGCATATGATTTTTTTGTCCTCCATTCGCCATCCTTGTTGTCATTGTTTCTGTTAGATTTACAAACCTACTCTTTTCTGATGTGCCATATGTGCTAACAGATGTTATCGTCTTGGCCCAGAGGAGGAAGACAGACGACCTGTCTTCACAACTGAAGCTGAGAAATTGCGTTTCTTTTTTTCCTTTTTTTTTTTTTTCGGTGTTGGAGCAGCACTCACATTTGCATTCCGCGCCACACTTTTCACTCCAGCTGCCTGCACAATAACAATGGTTTACTCTCCCTCACTGTCAGATGGCTTGTTTTTAGGGAGGGAAGATTTTTTTTTTTTTTTTTTGAGGTAAGCCGACTGCTTGCTGAAGGTCCTGAGGAGATACGCCTTCATTTCTGAAGTACAACAGAAAGCGCAGCTACACATTGTCAACTCGAATACTTCTCCCCGGCAGCTACGACGGAATCATTTTTTATGGATCAAATTATCAACAAACATAAGAAAGCACTCCCCCTAAGTCCCCGCGGAGCTCTATTAATATGCCACAATCTCCCAGCATTCTTTCCGGCCAACGTGCCAACATCGCAATTAAACCACAGCCTGCTTTATTTACAAGACCATCGCGTTTAATTAATGTGCCTACAATTCAGCAGCCCAAGCACCCCTCAAGAAAAGAAGTGCCGCTTTGCTTAATTACTGCAGAAATGAAATTTTAATAAAGCTAACAGAAGAACTCGACACGCAATCAGGAAGCCATTAAGTAGATGAAGGTAATCCAGCAGGACTGGGGTAAAATTAGCACTCAGCTGCACAACAAAAAGCAAGGGAGCAACAAGGCCAAGTGCTCTGAAATTGACATTTGATTAAAGCCTTGCAAGATGCAATGAACAGACACTGAAAGAATTTTTTTTCAGGGGAAAATTTCAAACAGAAGATATGTAACTTCATCTACAATCTTCATCTTTAGATCTAACAGCTATATCTTCCGCTTTATTTCCTCTAATATAGCATGACAACAATATGATCATGATAAAAGTATCTGCAACACTGAGACTATCACCATTTTTTTTCCCTTTTTATTGCTGTTTTGAAAATGTAACACATCACAGCTAACGATGAAGCATCATCTGCTATGATTCGTATCATGCGGCTTGTTAAAAGTGGCTGTGGCACCGCTGCTGCCGCTGCCTATGTGGCGATTAGGCCCAGCCGGGCCTCAGACAAATGAGAATTTATATGTGCAATATGACAAATTGCAGACATAATTAAGATGGATGTGGAGTTAGTTTGGCTCGGGCTGTCACAGTAAAACAAGCATTCCCACACAGGAGAAAGCAAATGGTAATCATCATCTTGGATGCGAGTCATGCTTTGGCCCCCAGGATAGCATTTCTACAAACTCCGAGCCATGGAGGGGATGAATTATTTGTGCGAAAATAAGCAAACAAAACATGCTTTTTTTCATTTCTTTATGAGGGCAGTCATAACCTAGTCCATCATGATGCTACCACAAATGGAAAAATGCATATACACATTTGTTCTTAGTATAAACTCTAGCCGGCAGTGCATGTTTCTTGTTCAGAATCAACAAAAAAGAAAACGAGTGAAAAGGAGGCTGATTGCTAAAGGCACTGTGCCACTGTTGTCTCTCAGCTCTGCCAAACAGTATTTGTGAGTCATTATATGTGAATGTATGGCTCTATAATGACTGCAGCAAACGGCTATGCCCGGTCATTGTGGCACTGGCAAAGTAACTTGAATTGTTTCATTTTCCACGGTGCTTAACCGTGCCAGGAAATGAAACATCTCAATTAAGTCACTGCTGTGCATGCATTTAGCAGGGCGAGGGATTAAGTTCATGTAGTTTGTGGCATTAAAGTGATCACCATGGTTACAACAAGACATGCCAGGTATTATCAATTCTTTTTCTTAGGGATGTTATTTCTATGAATAGAACACATTCATCCTTTGACTAAATGTAATTTCCTTGTAGGATGCAAAGGTTTATAATATTAAATATAATATTTGTATATTAGTAATATTTATTAGTCCTTTAGGCCTGTAGTAGAATGTTAACATCCACTTTCAGTCCTGCCGGAAATGAATTTGAATTATTGTTCAACGTCATCATATTCCAACAATGCTCTTCAAAATATACACACTTAAAGACACAATGAGATGACATCTTTAATATGTTGAAACAGGCTGTTGGGGAAGGAAATGTATAATGATTGGTTGAAATGGTAAAAATCACTTTTAAGTTTTAAAGGCTCGGTCACATCAGCATTTAAAACTGCAGAATATCCGGAAAAAAATCACTTAATTTCAAAGAAATCGCTGCGATCAGTAGTTGTGTAAAGGTCAACATGTGAGTTTACATGTGAATATGTAACATTGACTAACTGCAAGCAGGACGAGGTCACTAAGAAAGAGTCACTAGCCGTGTTTCAATTCAATTGTCAAGTGAATATTCAGCAAGAAAACTGGTTTGGAGTGAATAAACTCTGCTACAGCGTAGTTTGGTCAGAAGTTGGCGCTACAGGCTACACATGGCTGTAATCTGCCAGTAAACAGAGAAGACGAAATAGAGGCTGTGAACCAGAAACAAAACAAGTTGGCTTGGCCATCTATCATCTATCAATCATCTACGAGAGAAAAATGGAGAGAGGTCTTCAGGACTTTGTTTCAATTGGTTTAAAGTTTTAATTATTCTTTATGTCAACTAGTATTGGTCATGTTTCATGTTGACCGGAGATGAAGACGAGCGTTCACACGTTATGGGAATATAGCTGATCAGTCATGTGAGTTAAATGTTCGCTACGTTGGAATTTATTCTGCAAAGGCGTTTCCATAATCCATTTCGTGGATGAACTAATTTACGATAAAAGCAAAAACCACCTCAAGCAAGCGTTTTTTATCAAATTTTGCCGTTTCCATACAGCTTACCTAAAGCGGTACTTCAAATGGTGAATAAAAATATGTAAATGGAAACACAGCTACTGTTTTTTTAACAGGAAGTTAAATGTCCATTGAGTCTTAATTAATATATAGCCATTTGACATTGGTATTTCACTATTTTGAGGTGTACATAGTATACTGCTGATTGTTTTTCGCTCACACACATTTCCGCAAGGCCACTATAATGAATTTAATAAATGAGGAGGGATTTTGTTCTAATTCAAGCATCCTCTTTAGATTAAAGCAGCTGATCTTGGTTGTCTGTGTCATCCCCCCCCTCTAATGAGCAAAAAGGATGCCAGCAGCCTGTCTGAATTCAAAGTGTTTGCGGACATATTAGTCATACTGATCCCTGTTTTGAACTATAATTGCCTGAAATATGGGCATTCTTGCTTGCAAGACCTCAGTGTGTGTGGAGCCTTGATGAGGTCAGTGAAATATTAAGGTCAGTGAGCAATGCTGGTAGAACAAGAAGGCAGAGTTTGAGTGGAAATCACTGCGATCGCATACAGTACAAGAAGAGTGACGGGGAATTATTGAGGGAGAAACACGGAGAGTGAGTCAGACCCAAGCCAATGTAAAATGATTTTCTTACACAGTGGTGGAAGAAGTATTCAGATCTTAAGTACAAAAAAGCAAAACCACAATGTAAGAATACTTTGCTTGAAATAAAAGACTTGTATTCAAAACCATACCTAAATAAATGTGTAATAGTATTATTAGGAACACGTGCTTCAGTATGAACAGTAAAAGCACTCATTATACAAGATGACCCTATACGTTCCAATATTGGATTATTGATAATGGATGACGATGTAACTTTTAGGTACTTGCATACTGTCAGGTATTTTAATATCCAACAATGCAGAATATTTTATAAGTTGATTGTGTTTTTCAAACGTAAAATTATCTTATTCTACAAAGCAACTTTTAACCTGATGCGCCAGATGGTTTGTTATATACAGTATAACCATCTGAGAAGTGATCATTGGAAACTGTTTGGAAAAGGGCAGGCACTTTCAAAAAAATACTTGGCAGGTGATTCGATGAACCACCTGTCAATCAAACTGTTGCCGAAGCCAATCGGGAGAAGAGTGAAAACATCTTTTCCATGGAGAGAAACCTTCAGTGTTGTTCTTTGCTCTTCTTGCTCGATGAAATACTGTCCAGTTCTGATAGAACTGATGCTAATGCAGCATCTACGCTAACCTCTTCAGGAGCCGCCATTGTTTAGATCGCAATAAATCGTAATATTGAATCGCAATACTTAAAGATGCAATGAAATCGGCACCCAAGTGTCGTGATGGTATCGTATCATGGGATGGATGTATCGTCCCAGCCCTAATGCTAACGCAGTTCATTGGCTACATTGCGATTCACATGACATACATGGATGCAGATGAAATTGTTCTTGCTTGTGAACTGAAGGAGTTGGTTCTAACTTATATCTCCAAGCAGTTCAACCTTTGTTTCACTATACTGCAGTGCTGCACGAGCACTAGTTAAATAAGGATCCATTTCATATTTAAATCGGCTTTTAGTAATGCTAATTATTTGCAATTATTGTCATAATGCAGAAGGCGCACTGTTGTTTGCATAATTAACTATTTTTAAATGTATAAATAACTAGCACTGATATGTCAAATGGAAGAAATTCAAATTAAATATTAGATAGAAGCTGCGTGAATCAAATTGAATGGGGATGTCTGTGACAATATGTGTGTAAATTAGCTCAAGTCATTAGCGTGTATATAGCAATTAGGCAGATTGAAATCTCTCAAATGCATAGATCATATTTGAGTAATGCTGAGGCAGCAGTGTTGCTCAGCGTCGCCTCAAAGTAAAGCCCTCGGTCAGGATGTGCACGTTTCCCCAACGACGCTGGGCCACAGTAGAAAAAGTCTTGAAGTGCACAATACAGAAAAGCACGTTAACTGTTTACTGAGTTGTTTCTGCCTATTGCAGATAACCATGCCTCCATTAAAAAGCACTGCAGCTAAAGCCTGGAGGCTTGGTGAGGGACACAAACATGTTTGGCTCAAAGGGAAAAGTGGCAGTGTGGTCATGGTCTTGAATTCTAATCCCAGTTTTGGGAGCTTTAAACTGAATAGAAATTAGATTCTTTGTTGCCGTATCAAAAAAGCAAATATGAAAACCTATGGATGATATCATAATGGTTAGGTAGCCAATTGGGCTTATAGGGGCCAGGGTCAGTGCTGCCTGGCTCTTTACTGCCACATCTGTACATTGCAGTGGTGCTATTGGTATTCTACCTCATCCCAAGCAACTTATTAAAAGGAGATTTTAAATGAACAGTATCGTAATTCCCTCATGCATGTAATGAAAGTCACTTGATAGGTTTAGTCACAGGTGACAATTAATGTGGCGGTGTTGTGTTGTTTGGATTAAATGCAGTTATCTACAACAGTAAAAGTTTTCTGTTGAGAAACTCTGTCACATGTAAACTAATGCAATTAACTGGAAGCATAAATGTTTACTAAAGCGAGGGCAAAAGTTTCTCCTCAGAGTTTTCTAAAGGTGTGATTGCTCACTGTGTTGTTGCTGTTAACATAACATTTATAAAATATTTAATCGCGATTAATCAAATGATTCTCCATAGTTAATCACGATTAATTGCAAATTAATCACACCTTTTTTATGTGTTCAAAATGTACCTTAAATGCAGATTTGTCAAGTATTAAATACTCTTATCAACATGGCAATGGACAAATATGCTGCTTTATGCAAATGTATGTATATATTTATTATTGGAAATCAATTAACAACACAAAACTATGACAAATATTGTCCAGAAACCATCACAGGTACTGCATTTAGCATAAAAAATGTGCTCAAATCATAACATGGCAAACTCAAGCCAGCTGTCAGTGTGTCAGTGTGCTGACTTGACTATAACTTTCCCCAAACTGCATGTGATTATCATAAAGTGGGCATGTCTGTAAAGGGGAGACTTGTGGGTACCCATAGAACCCATTTTCATTCACATATCTTGAGGTCAGAGGTCAAGGGACCCCTTTGAAAATGGCCATGCCTTAGGTTTTCTAGTTTCATATGATACCAGTATCTTCACTTTACAATCTAAAAATCTCAAGTTAGTGCCATTAAAACAAATTTGCATTAACACGTTCTTATCTTTGCGTTAACTTTGACAGCCCTAATGAAAACATATGGAAAACATATTTCATAAGCTGTGTTTGAAAACAGCTGTACTGTATTTTGAAACAGTCAATAAAATTGCATTACTTTATATTCATGTGATAAATATACAAATGCAAACGCTGCCGGTTTGTAAAGGCCTTTAGACTTTTCTTTGACTTAGTTGATTCTCTTCTTTTCTAAGGTTTTCTCTGTTATTGTGTTGTTCCATATTATTTTTATTTTTCATTATGTGCGAGAGCGAGGGCTGTTGAACCCATGTCAGCCTGGTTGGCTCCCACATCTGTCTCATCACAGATGTTCATAACTGAGATTAAAGCGGGTTGCAACTTTTTTTTTTTTTTTTTGTGTATTATTATTTTTTAACCACAACACTGCTGCTATTGACTTTCTGCTTCCAGTCTGTCATTGTTTTTCACCGTCTGTGAGCCGTATGAAAGTCTGCAGTCGGTTTGTGTTGTCAGACGGGGAAACCGAGGTTGCATACATTTATCAGAGTGAGAAGTTCAGCGAAGAGGCACGTTGTGTTCTCACTGATCAGAAGACATACATCCAACTCAACTGAAGAGCTGTGAAGACAGAAAACGGGATGTGTGAACATTTTCAAGGATTTCAATGTAATACAATAGTTTATTTAAATTGTATAATAAGCAGTTTTTAAACTTGTCAAAGCTACACCTGACTGTTTTTGCATCACTTTGGCTTAATAGTTTTAATCAGTCTGTTTAATTATTTTACTTTTTCTAACACCACCTCTCTCTTTGGTTCACTTTTAGCACCCTGATTCTAATTGTTCTCTAACAGTCTCAGTGACTGAGAGCAGTTTCGCATCATGTCAGAGCGGAGGGAGCGAGTAGACAGACGTAAGCTAGCACCTCCCGAGAGTCACAGCGCAGCCAGTAAATATTAGGTTAATTGCTGAAGCACATTAGCACTTGTTCCTCGTGGTCGTCATTGACTCACATTAGCATCAATTAAGATTAGCTCTCCTTTAATTCAGCGAGACGAGGGGAGACTGGGTGATGTAGCCGAGAGGAGGCGAGCTTCGCTTCCTGTCACTAAGCAGAGGCGAGAAGACGTGAACTGGTGAGGCCGCAGGAAATTAAAAAAAAAACGATTCAAGGACACACTGCGGAGCTGTGAAGCTCTCAACACTGTTTAATAATATGAGGTCATTATATTTGACATGCCATATTGCAGGAGTCATCAGTTGCTTGATAATTGAAATCACTTGAACTTCAGCTCATCAACTTTGTCTTTACCTGTTGCCATTTGCATGATCGGGCAAGTGAGTTGTTCGATTTACTAGCCTGACGTGTCATTTTACTTGCCCCAGGCAAGCAGACAATCCTTATTGTTGAGCCCTGAGAACTAGAGAGTATTTCCTCATTTCCTCATTACCGACTTAACTCAACTGTACAATCATTTGTGCGATAATTCAACTCTGCAATATCCTGTCAATAATACTGCATTTATACTGTACATCTCGAGAAATACTCTTATTTAATTCTTATTTCTACCACTCTGGCATTTTATATATAACACACTTTATGGAACCAACTTCTCAGCTTTTTGTTTTTACTTATAAGCATTTTGTATTGTATTTATTTTATTTGCTATGTGGTTATATATTATACATTGCACGTCTTAATGCAAATATTTGTACATATTTCACATTTCCTCTTTTCTTAATTGTAATTGTATTACTTGCTTATATTTCTTTACATATATTGTGTTTATACTGTAGCATTATGTACAATATTTGAACATTGTGTACATAATTTACATGTTACTCCTTTATTTCTAGTTTCTTACATTTCTTTATGCTTATATACGAGCAACTGTAAAGCCCCAATATCCCCCCCCAGGGATGAATAAAGTATTTCTGATTCTGATTCTGAAAGAAGTGGAAAAGATGTTTTCACTCTTCTCCCGACTGGCTCCGGCAAGAGTTTGATTGACAGATAGTTCACCCAATCTGCTGCCAAGTAATTTTTTTAAAGTGCTTGCCCTTTTCCAAACAGTTTCCAATGACGATTTCTCCTTGGCCTCATTGAAAGTAGATCCGATGAAGACTGAAAAACATTCACAGACCATCAATTTGAGTCCTGTATCCACTAATGTCACTGTGCGCAGACTGGAGTCGTTTGTGACATGTACGTAACTAGGCTGTCAGTGGGCAGATTGCCAGAGTGACTTCTATAGAAAAACAATATGTCTTTTTCAGACACGACACTGACTTGTTAAATAGGCAGTAAATTGATGAACTTCATTTCTGACAGGCTCTTAATTATCCACCTCCAACTCCAGACCATTTTTAATCAGGCGTCTACCAATCACCCTAATATGTGCTCCATCCTACTTTAACCTGTCACTCAGCAGACTAGATGCCACACCTCTGATAAGTGGGACCGTTGACATTTTAGGTAACACAGTTCTACAGGAAGACACAATATGTCCCTTTTGACTGATGGGATTTTTATTGTGCTTTTCTTTCTTTTTTTTTTTTAAATTGAGGCTATTAATAGAGATCAGATAATTACATTGTATCAGTGAAGAAAATCGTGTAGAATAAAGTGGTCCCACGCACATTGCTTGAAGGACTGAAAGATGTTTAATTTCATTAAAGCAGATGACTCATGGCTCCTTTGTCATAAGCATAATTGGCTTTGACATTTCGTCACCCCGAGGGCTATTATTTCGTCTCTCTGCCGCAGTTGAAAACAGAAAAGTAAATTACGGTTCCGGGCTTTGACATCAGGGGAATCAGTCATGTACTGTGCTGTACATTGACGAGAGATTTCACACATTTTGCCAAGTTGCCTATTGCGGCCATACGGTCTTCTGCCATGACCTGAATGTTTCAGTCCCTGCTGGCGTGGAGTTCTCTTTCAATCAGGAAGTTTGGTTCAGGGTAAAGGATGCTAACTTCAAAACTTTAAATGCACTTTTATTGGGAAATATATATATTTTTTTTAATTCCCTCTGCATACTTGAGCAACAAAGGGTTGATACAGTACATGCATTTGTATCATCTACAGATTGTCTAACTTGCAGCGAGAATGTTGATACAGACATGAACCATGTATTTTTTGATTCAGTGTGCAGCACCGCCGCTAAGCGTAGGGCACAAAGTGCCGGAGGGGGCACAAACAGTCAGCCATAACACTACTGTTTGCCACTGAGGTGTCACGGACATAGCGGTAAAGACAGCTCAACTGTGGAGCGATATTCAGCCTCTTTCCCAGTAAGCTAGGATGACTTGTTTGGCATCAACGCATTCATTGTAATCTCAAGATTTACATGCCGCTGTATGTCCACTATCTTAACCTGCGACGGCCTTCAAAGGACCGTAATGTTAATGCCAGTCAGCCAAATTGGTCTTGTCAGTGTGACTCACGCTTTCCAAAAGTTATCATCTCGAAACTTGTCTGAGGATCATCACGTTTTTATGTTTTCCTCTGTATGAAATAACCCACAGTGACTCCGTTTACATGTACAAAATATTCAGTTTTTTGCTCTTTCTAAAAAAGACTATATTACTACTAAGCTGTTTACATGGCTAATGAAAAAGAATATTCCACAAATATTCCCATTTTACATTCAGCCGTGCATACACTGATTAACATAACTGGTGTCGGACTTGTTCGACCGTACGAACACCGCCTCCCTCTTTCATTCCTTTAACCACCTTCTCGAAAAGGTCAGTGTTGCAATATCCAAAAACCTGTTGATGTCCAAGTCTTTCATCATGTTTAAAAGTAGGTTTGTTGCTCCTTCTGACCAGAAATGTGGGCTTCTTTTGGGGGCATGCATCTCTGCAAGCTGTCAGCTAGTTGGTTTGTGTACAACGAACAGAGTTGGCCGTAAACGAGCAAGAGGCCGTGTGTCGCAAACTGACGTGAAAACCCCAATTGAGACGCAAATGTATTATTATACATGTCCAAAGAATGCTCCTAAAACCCGAATAATATCGGCATATCACACGTCTTAATCTGAAAATGCTCCATCCGGAATAAGGCCTAATTCAGAATATCCAAACGAAATATGCTGTTACCATGACCCGCATCAAATTCACAATGTTCTCATATTGGGAATAATAGTGGAATATTAGTGTGCATGGAAACGCAGTCACTGTCAGAGTTAGAAAACCCCGGCTCTAAGCGAACACATCAGAGATGTTCGCTGTGATTCAGACGTCTGGATCCAGGCTATACACATTTTCCTCCTTTCAGTGGCGTTCTTCCTTTGTCTATCACAGCGACAAGCAGAAAAACAACCTCTTTGTTCAGCCCGATGATATAATGTTAACAGCAGTAGTTCCTAACAATAGCTGTTTTAACTTTATTGTTTTGTGAGACAGTCTTGATTCTCAGCTCTTTTTGCTGTAGCATCTGTCTGTATTCAGATTTTAGTACGAGTTATATTCTATTGTGAATGTATTGAAACGGTAATGGTTTCACTTAAGATGAACACTGACCGTCCTTGACTGACTCGTTCAGGATTAGTTTATCTGTCTTTTTCTGTTTTTCATGCCTACAGAGTTTCCGAGTCTTTCTGAGAATTTCTGACCGAAGTGTAATATTTGGCCGTACGTACAGATAATCCATGATGACCTTGTTTCATATAGATGGTTGGATAGATGCACAATTTTTCATACCTTGACATTTGAGGCAAGTCATAGGTTTCTCTTCATTCTAGTGCAGTAAAAGAACATCTGCTTGCAGAGACTTTAGACTCAGATGAGATAGCTATTCCAACTCAGTTCCTGTGGTTCTCAACCTGGGGGCAGGACCATACCGGGGATCACAAGATAAATGAGTGAGGTCACAAAGTAATTAATATGATAGAAAGGAAGAAAAGAAAAACATTTTTTCTGACTTTTCTTTTACTTGTAAATTTTTTTAAATAATGTTTCCCATCAGGCGAAAATGTTTAGAATGAAATCACTGCCAATAGGGCTGGGACGATACACCTATCTCCCGATCACAATACTTGGGTGCTGATTCAATATGTATTGCGATTTGTTAACTTTTTAACACTTGAACATAGGAATAAAAGTTAATCATACACTTCTAGCTGACTTTTACTTTGTAAAATATCTAAATTAATACAGTTAAATCAAGAATCAAGACATTTCACTCACAAATTAGTGGTATTTTCATTTTAATTTATAAGGGACATGTAATGTTTTATATTTCGGATGAATATAATCTAATCAATCTTATGTACATATCTGTATTTTATATCCTTTGTTAACACCTTGTTTTAAAAACCACCCCTGTTTTTTTGTTAAAATGAATAACAGACCAATTTTGATGAATATAATATTGTTTTGTGTTGTTTGGTTATGCAGTTGAAACCAAGGACAGTTATGAAAACTCTGGTGCTCGTCGGAAGGTAGGAAATCCTCGTTCATCATTAGAGAACCTACGGCGAGCTTTAGATGGTTCCCCATCACTGCACACTTCACCTTGCGATGCAGTGATTCAATGTGGAAAATTCACATTCAGGTGCAGCTCAACCATGATGTAGCCTCCAGCAAGGCTGTGCAATTCCCAAAACTGAATATTATGGTTGTACTGAACAATTTAGTGAGAGTAAAACTGAATAATTAGATATCTATCTATTGCTATCAGTGTTAGAAAAGTCGCCACAATACGCTGTCCTGATTAAATAAACCGGATTTTCACTTTTTCCGATGCCTCATTAAAACAGTTTGTCCCCCGTATTAGTATCTCACTCATCTGCTGTTTTGTTTATCATAATGACTTTGTTGATTCGCACTGTTCACCAATCTGCAATTAGCATTTGCAGATGTATCATAATTGAACGTGTGCTCACACTACAAAGTGCTACAGGCATGAAATTACCTTTTAGATATTTGTAGCTTCAAACACGCTGATCAAATATGAATCAATATTCTGTTACTGTAATGCCTATTTCTCGCATAAAATGTTTTCAGAAACATCTTGTAGTGTACTGTTTAGCTGTAAAATGAGAAAGTTTGTGACCCGGCAGCCATGTTGCGATCATTTGAGGAAATACCAAGCACCGCCCACCAGCCGGAGCAAACTTTCTCATTTTACAGCTAAACAGTACACTACAAGATGTTTCTGAGAACATTTGACAAACGATATTTACAATAACAGAATATTGACTCATATTTGATCAGCACTGCCTAGTTTGACCCATCTGATCGGAGTTCGCGAGTGATTGACAGCTGCCTCCGTTGAATGAACAGCCAATAGGAACGCTCTCTCTCTGAAATGACCTGTGATTGGCCAAAGTCTCCTGTCACTGGCTAGATTTCTCTCTCTCTAGTTTTCTCTCAGAACACTTGAATTACAATATGCTGAAAGGTTATTATTGAACTTTTGCCCAATAATGCCAAAACTATTCTGCCTACTGCCTCTTTAAGGGACCCTTTCATCATTGAGTAAACTGACGACCCCTGACTAAATGACATATTTTATGGCTATTTCACATTATATTAAATGCATAACAATAACAGTACAGAACCAGTGACCTGAGGTAGTTTGAAATTGCATTCCTTTAATTTTTAGTACCTTTCATCAGGTTTGCTGGGATGCTGTGAGACGGTGAGGTGCTTCAGTCAGTCAATCAACTGCTGTCCAAAAAGCAATAAAGCAGCGCATTGCATCGATTTGAGGTTTGAAAGCCCTCTGAATTGATTTGAAGTGTTTGAATCGATTAGAATCAAGTGGAAGGTCTGTCACTGGAGATTTTTTTGAGTGACTACCTGCAGGCCATGTTTTACACAGCTAAGGAACTCTATGCAAGCCCTGTTTATGACAGTCTGAATCTAGAAAATGTCCTTGAGCTTTCCATTCTGCAGAGCTAAACTGGAGGAAATGGAGTTGCTTGGTTAAAATAGTATTGACATGCTGAGCTGCTGTGGTTTAAACATGTCATTTTTTTTTAACTAATGTAGAAGGGTTGTATTCGCAAAATATCCTAAGGCAAAAAGTAGTTCCTTGCTGGCTGAGTTTTGAGAAAAGCAAGGGCTATGTCTAAGTTTCTGGTCTAAGAGTAATTGACAAAGCATTTTAGTGCTTAGCTCCTAAGCCTGAGAGAAGTTCGAGGTAGTCTCAGGGTGTTTTCAAACCCTCACTCATTTGTTCTGGTGCGTATGAACAAATTGAGTGGATGAATTGTTAATCTTGAGGCTTTTTTCTCCTTTATTTGGTTTCTTTGCACACACATTCCATCAAACCAAAATGTTTATGTGGCTATTTGGTTAGTGTTGTTAGTTGTCTGGGGCTGGAGTCAGAAAGTAAAGACAGGAAGAAGGTCCTGAAGAAGGTCCTATCTGCCCTGATGTCAACAAGGCAACGTACCTCGTTGCTAGTCCTGGTCAGACCTCGATTAAGTCTCTAGCTTGCTGCTCGCAATTGTTAACTGTTAACTTTGCTCATTCGCATCCCTGAATGCAAAGCACACCTGGCTTGCATAGTACGCCTTGTTGTCATGTCAGGTCGAGGTCACGTTCCTATCTACAAATGAACTGCTCCGGAATTTGTTTGTGACCGAGCCAGGCCCACTTCTTCTAAAACATCTCGGTGCGATTGTTTTGGTCTACACCCGAGTATGAGTATTGTGTTCAGATCTGACAAAGTTTGAAAACGCCCAAAAGGACTTTATGTGTGTTTTGATGAAACATCAAATCTTTGCTGAAAGAATTTAATTCAAATGAATGTTGGACTAGCCAGTACAGTGTGCACTGATTTGGATAGAATATCGCGTATCCTCATACAATGGTTAGTATGATATCTTACCAAAAGTTCATTTTTCGTGCGCTCTCCTACGAGAACCGGCAACACGTGCGATTAGCGCGCCTTTGCTAAAGTCCTTACGTTGAAGAACTTGGTTAAGTTTAGGAAAAGATTGTGGTTTGGGTCAATATAAGTACGTTTGGACTACTTCAGTGATTCCCAAACTGTGGTACACGTACCACTGGTGGTACACGAGTACTTGCTAAAAGACCTAACAATTGTATGTAAATGGGGCGGCTGTGGCTCAGAGGGTAGAGCAGGTCGTCCACCAATCGGAAGGTCGGTGGTTCGATCCCCGGCTGCTCCGGGTCACATGTCGATGTGTCCTTGAGCAAGACACTTAACCCCAAGTTGCTCCGGAAGGCATAGCCATCGGTGTGTGAATGAGTATTTAGATTACATCCTGATGGGCAAAGTTGGCACCTTAGCAGCCTCTGCCATCGGTGTATGAATGTGTGTGTGAATGGGTGAATGCTGACATGTTGTGTAAAGCGCTTTGAGTGGTCGGAAGACTAGAAAAGCGTTATATAAACGCAAGTCCATTTACCATTTGTACTCCAAGTGGCCCAAGTCATTATCTTAAAACCCCAAAATTGTTTGTAATTTTATTACACACCAAAGTTATTTATTACATACACTTCACATTACAATTAGGGATGCACCGATACTGGATCAGTTATCGGGCCAATATTGACTCAAATAGCTGGATCGGGTATCGGTGACAATGTGGCCGATCTATTCAATTAAATTCTGTGTTTATAAACTATATACATTATACAGCAATACCTCTTGGGTGAAAGTCCTGTGTTTGTTAGACCCGTCCGTCCACCCCGACCTCCTCCCTACACGGATTTTGTCACCTGACTTCCTTAGAGGCAGCCCTGCATGTCCTGTCTCAGGATTACGTGGTTCATATACGAATTAGAAAAGTGCATTACTTTTCATAGGTATGTAATAACCCGATTTACATCAGTTAGTTTGCATTCCTCTGTCATCTCAAATATGTGGGTTATTGCCAATTATTGATAAGATGCATAACTCTTATTCTGTTAAGGTGCACTGTATTGAAATGCTTTGTGCATTTGTAATAAGAATTATCATTCAACTAATTATATATCACTCTGTTCAGACAGTGGTTTAATAATTTACAGTTTATGTACGTTTTCAAGATGTTTCACACAGGCTTGTTTATTAATGACCTGGGAGGAGTTTTGATGACCTGTTGAACTCTGGGTAATTAGGAGGGAAAAAGGACGGAGAAGAGGTGGCGTAGAGTAAATACAAGCGTGTGACGGTCGTGGTAGAAGAGATAAGTTTTCGTGGTGTTTTATACAGTATAATACACGGTGAACTGTTTGGCTTGGACTGTGAACTGTTTCGCTGGTCAACCCGCTCGGACGTGGGTGAGTTTGGGACTGTTTACTGCCGACGAAGTGTGTTTTTACTGTGGAGCTAGCAAGCTAGCTAGGTTAGCCACAGCGCCGTCATCGTCGGAGAAGCACGGGCCTCATCCTTCACCTGCACGGACGAGAGTGGAGACGGCGGAAGGGAAAAGTTCCAGCAGTCGTCGCGGACGTTTGCTCAGCTCTGGTGAGACTGTGGTTGCTGCTCTTCATCGCTGCTGTGCTGCTGCAGACCGAGAGACGGCCTGGCGTCACCTGCGCTTCATCGCTGCTGCGGATCGAGAGGCAGGTGATTTCCACGGAGCCGCTTTCACTCTACACGAGGAGGTAACCTCACTGCTGCTTTGTTTCTTCATGAGCTCCAACATTAAGAGCGCCAACGTACCTTAATGCAAGCTTGCTTAAAGAACAAACTAAAACAAAGAGTGCACTCAGGTTAACATAGATTCCCCGGGTCTTTCTGTTTTGTTTCTATTTTATTTTCATATTGTGTGGTCCTGTATTTTATGTGTGAATACCTGCATTCAGTCAACACAAGGTTGAAGCTGAGATACTGTGTGTTGTTATTCTCATTATAAGCTGTGTGACTGAATGAGTTACTTCATATTTTCCAGGTATATTGGTATCTAAAACAGGATCATTCCGTTAGCCTCTCATTAGATATTAAAGGGAGTGAGAGTCATAGTTTACCCTAGACTGTTTATTTTACATTGAGATGTCTCTCTCACCATCTTGCCATGTACTGGAGTTTAAAGGGGCTTAACACTATATTGAGTACTGTGTAAAGTGTCCCTCATATCGCGAGCCTTTGGTGAGGGGGTTACAGGTATAAGTATGAACAGTGAATGAGAACAGCCCGAATCAGTCGACATGTTTCTCAAACTAAGTTGGACAGTTGTTGTGTTTTGAGTGCATACATTTTAGTTTGGGTGGCCCCTGTGGGAATTCAACCTCTATCTATAGCAGTGCTGTTGCAGCAAGGTGCTTTAGTGTTTTTCTTTTATTGCTCACTCCTCTTTGATGACTCTCCCACAGTGGAGTGTCAGCGTACTGGCGGGGGAACAGGTTTAGGAGCTGGGGGGATTTACTGTCATGATGCAGGGGACAGGTTGCATGGATCTGTTCCCTCAACTGCGATGCTGCTGTGTTCACTACAGCAGCATCTTCAAACCAGGCCTAGCACGTCAGCATCCAAGTCTAGGGGCGGAAGAGTCCCAAAATATCTAGGAGCAGGGATACTTTTTTTCCTTTTGCTAAGATCCACTTTAAAAAAAAAAAAAAAAAAAAAGTTCCCACTGGTAAAAATAAAGTAAATTATAAGAAATTGTGCAATACAACAAATTAAATGTAAAATACATGAAATGTGAAAAATATGCCAAATAAGAATAACATATAAAATACAGAATAATAACCCCCAGGAATTCAATAGCTGTGTAAAATAATAGTTTGACATTTTGTGAAATATTAGCTCATTATTTTTGCCAAGAGTTAGATGAGAAGATTGATTCATGGTTGTTGGACTTTGTTACCTTTGGACAGAGCCAGGCTCGCTGCTCCCCCCTGTTTCCTGTCTTTGTGTTAAACTGAGTTAACTGGCTGCTGGCTGCTGGCTGTAGCCATCGTATTTAGTGTACAGGGGTTTCAATATCAGTAAGAAAGTGAATAAGCATATTTCCCAAAATGTTATTATACTATTCCGATAAATAAATTAGGGTTTAATCCCATGATTGTCCATAGTCAATTGCGATTAATCGCAAATTTATCACACATTTTTTATCTGTTCAAAATGTACCTTAAAGGGAGATTTGTCAAGGATTTAATACTCTTATAAACATGGGACTGGACACATTTATGCAAATGTATGTATATATTTATTATGGGGAATTAATCAGCAACACAAAACAATGACAAATATTGTCCAGAATCCCTCACAGGTACTGCATTTAGCATAAAAAAATGCATGTGATTATCATAAAGTGGGCATGTCTGTAAAGGGGAGACTCGTGGGTACCCATAGAACCCATTTTCATTCACATATCTTGAGGTGAGAGGTCAAGGGACTCCATTGAAAATGGCCATGCCAAGTTTGAAGTGTTATTTAGCCTCCTTCGCAACAAGCTAGTGATTGGTACCATTGGTACCATGCTTTCGACACCCTTGGTACCAATGGATTCCTTAGGTTTTTTTAGATTCATTTGATACCAGTATCTTCGCGCTAGCTAAAACTGAGCCCGCTACAACCTAAAAATCGCAAATTGCATCAATGCATTAAAGAAATTAGTGCCGTTAAAACGAATTTGCGTTATTATTGCGTTAATTGTGACAGCCCTAAAATATATCCATATAATCTGTGCCCTCCAACAGACATGTTCATAGGCTGGAAATATTTGTGTTGTTACGATAACAAAATTCTGAATCTGATACGATACTCACCTAAATATCTCCATACTGATACTGAAACAATACCACGGCAAAAACCTAAACCATCAGGAAAAGTAATGGAATAATAGATGACATAAAAGGAAATTCTTTATGAGTTGAAATGAGTTTTTGAGGACTAAGTTCTGACAGTGAGAACTCTCTTATTCCAAGCTCAGTACAGACTGTTGCATTAACAAGAACACTCATTTAACATCTCAAAGGTGTAGACGTTTAATCCTTGTTTGAATCCCAGTATCCACCTAGATTAGACAAATCAAAGAGGTGGATTTTACTCAAGTTACTATATGCACCCACGTTGCAGTCGTGTAACGGTCACGATCAACGGGTTGTGCTCTCAATTGTGGGAAAGTGCCCGGAGCCACGGGGTGGTTCTTAGTGCAGTTTATGCTTATGCAACGTCAACTCGCATTCCCATAATTAATACAAACTCTGAACTTTGAAAGTCAATTTGCTCCCATAATAATTAACATTCACCTTGGCCCCCCCTCGGTGAGGGTCGGGTCCGCACATATGAACCTGACATTTAGTTCAAAGGAATATTAATGTCACGGATGTAAAAAGCACAGGGTCAGTCCGGCAAATAGATGTCAGCATGCATGTAGCTGATCGGAACACTGACTGAGGATGAAAAGGTGACAAATTAGATTCCCCCCCCCGAGGGATCCTGGATGAAACCATTTTTTTTTTGTCCCGAAAGGTTCTCTGCTATGTGATCATGCTCAGATATTTTGGGAAGCAGAGGAGGCTGTACGAATAACAACCAACTTCACTTCCTTTGACATTCACTTGACATTTATTTTAAAGTGATAAAAACTAATCATCACCGTGGCCATAGATGAGCAGGATAATATATCAGAATTTCTAAAAAGCAGAAACAACCCCATTCCTCTGAGATGTGCCATTGTTCAATAGAATGTATGTAAAATCAGACTCAACCAGTGCAGAGAAATCTGATCCAAAGGGAACCGAGCTGACAGCAAGGTCACGTCCTTGAGTTGTGTTTGGGAATTTGGGGGTTTTCAGACTTCAGGAGGAGTTAATGACTGAGAGTTTCATAGAAATTTGATTTATATAACAAGGGCTGTCAAAGTTAACGCAATAATAACACATTATGGCAAATTCGTTTTAATGCCACTAATTTCTTTGTGATTTCGGAGGTTGTAGTGGGCTCAGTTTTGGAGCTACTAACACTCTAAATTTACTCTTAATTTTGGCGAGGATTAACTGGCATGGCCAGGGATCCATCGACCTCTGACCTCAAGATATGTGAATGAAAATGGGTTCAATGGGTACCCACGAGTTTTCTTTATAGACACGCCCACTTTATGATAATCACATGCAGTTTTGGGGCAAGTCATAGTCAAGTCAGCACACTGACACACTGACAGCTGTTGTTGCCTGTTGGGCTGCAGTTTGCCATGTTATGATTTGAGCTTATTTTTTTTATGCTAAATACAGTACCTGGTTTCTGGACAATATTTGTCATTGTTTTGTGTTGTTAATTGATTTCCAATAATAAAAATATACATACATTTGCATAAAGCAGCATATTTGTCCACTCCCATGTTGATAAGAGTATTAAATACTTGACAAATCTCCCTTTAAGGTACATTTTGAACAGATAAAAACTGTGCTATTAATTTGCGATTAATGGCGGTTAAGTATTTTAATCGATTGACAGCTCTAAACTAAACATGTTTTACTGAAAAGGAAACAGAACTTTGACGCCGCATTTTTAAGTTTAGTTTCAAAACGAAATTAGATGGTTAAACTCTCAATATAATCGACCGATCACAATATTTTTATTGTTTCCGGCATTGCCAGGAATACAATTTTGGTGAAGAAGAATAAAGTAGCATGTTAAAAAACAAACAAGTGAACGGTTAAATCACTAAAGAAAATCTGAAATTGACAATTGACCATTGACAAAGTATTAACTATCTATCTAAATACTCTTTATAGATGCTTTACAAACTATTTATTTACTATTTAACAAGGTATTATAATCATCAGTTGCAACTCTACAATAGCCATACAAATAATGTTTATAGATGGTTTACAAACCAGTTATTAACCATTAACAAAATGTTAAAATAAATAAATGTCAAATATCTATCAATGTAATGTTTATAGATGTTTTACAAACAATTTCTTTAAGGTTTACAAATAATATCTTAATCATTAACGAACACATATATATATATATATATATATATATATATATAATGTATAAAATGTTATAATGTGTGCAACGATGAGCTGTTAAAATAACATACATTTTAGCATTACTGATAATTAGTAAACATTATTAATTATCATTTCTTTGTTTGTTAATATTAAAATAAATAATAACTACATTTAATTAATTATTAATGGTCTATATATATTGTGATATAATTTCAGAACACATTTAAATTTGTTTAATGCAATCTTTTCCAAAACAGGATCATAGCAAATTCAGTTAATCATGAATGGAAAATCAGTTCCATACTTCTGTTCCGTCGTACATTTCTTAATCCAATTCCACAGGTCCTGTATATAGATACTGACAGTCTGTTGTGGTGCAGAGGGGGCTCCACTCATTGTTTATGGCCCTCCGCCATCCCGGCTCCTACAGGAGCTCATCAAATGCATCACACAGTTTGTTCCGGCGTCGTGACATCTGAGGATGGATGTTGCGTTGTGGCGACAGTGCCATTTTCCACAGAGATTCATTTGTGCGGAAACAGATGTAGTATTTGCATAATTCATCAGCAGCTTGTTTTGTGGATGGATTAAGGTAATCATTGGTTACAAGTAAATCTGTCTACCTGTACGCAGTAAAGGGGGAGCATTTGCATAATAAAACCAACTTTGTCAAACAATGTCTAAGAGTGAAATCTCAGTCTGCATACAGACAGCAGATCTCTATCTGCTGCATATTAACTAAACATATCAATTCCAGACTATGAAGTACCTATAATCCATTTACTTCTTTATGTACAGGGTTTTTGTTATTGCAATGAGAGTTAATAGTCCACTGATTTAGTATTGCAATTCCATAAAGTTGGGGGACTGTCGAGAGACAGATTAAGAAAAGAATAATCAAAATCAAAGCAATAGAGATAAAGATATCCTGACTAGTAAACCCTGTTTACCTTTACCACAATGGAATTTTAAATTAACCACACTAGTGCAGTGCGCATTCAGGGCATGACTGTTCGGAGCGTGTGCCCGTTCGGAATGGGACGCTCACGGTTCTGCTGCTCGTCGTTTTATCGGTGGGCATGCCCGTTTGGAGCGCGTGCCCGTTTGGAGCAGGCCGCCTGCTTGGCTCCTGGTATTGCTGTTATGCCCGTTTGGAGTGCATACCCATTCGGGGCAGGCTGACTGCTTGGCTCCCAGTATTACTGCTTGCCGCGTTGTCGGGGGAGTATGCCCGTTGGCAGCATATGGCCGTTCGTGCCTGTTCAAAGTTTGTTAATATTGAACATGCAGCATGTCCAAATTGCACCAAATTCAACAGGGCGCTCCCTTGGGGCCCCAGCAATACACCCACCAAATGTGAAGTGGATCGGATGAACAGTTCTTGAGATGTGTGAAGAACAGACTCACGTACACACAGACAGGCAGACAGACAGAGATTCCTTGCTTTATAGTTAGATGCAACAAAAGATTAATATATTCATTGAAATGTAATTCATTTTGTCAGGTAAAGGTGGTGTTTCGCAGCTCTCTAGAGAAAGTCACACGCTCTTTCTTTGCATTCTAATCACAGCTAAGCGTGTTGAGTGTGTTAGTGTGTGACTTTGACACAGTGGGTGGCGTCTGTGTGTAAGGTATTACTGTAGCAGCATCCCGCCATGCAGCCTTTGTTACCACCATGCTTCTGGCCAACGCCGATCGAGCATAACAGAAGGCAAACGCCAAATACAAGCTTGTTGGCAATTTGTCGTGGGACGGAGCTTTGCATGTGATTTAGTTGTTTGCTTAATATGTTTAGACATGGTGGGTCCACACTGAATGTGAGCCACAGTACGGATTATTATGAGACCGGTGATTAGTTCTGCACACTGTTTTAATTTAGATTAGGCACAGGGATGGCTTTAGAGGCAGCGGAACACAGGGTAGAAGAGTCAGGTGATGATGATGACGATGGTGATGATGATGTTGGAGCCAAAATGTTCCCCCACCCCCTATTTCTGATCAAGCCAAGATTGTTTCCAAGCCAAGATTGTTTAGCCACGGTGTCATTTTGGGAGATTTGTGAACACTTTTCTACACCGCCTGCCATAAAGCAGTTTTCTCCTCGTGAGACGGCCTGCAGGGGAACGTGAAACACTATTTTCCGGAGAAAATACAGTTATACAGAGTATCCCAAAGGCTTCATTCACGCTGCCAGCTCATGCCAGTATTTTTCTCTTTTTTTTTTGTCACTTTCTGACTTGTTGAAAAACACGACATACAAGTTATCATTGGAGGTTAAGGTAGGAGTGATGTGTACTTGTATGCAAGACAGAGCTGAGATGCATTGATCATGTTGATTTTATTTATACATCTCATAATAAGAGGTTTGTCCCAGGGGGTTTAACAATCTGTACAGCATAAAAACACCCTCTGTCGTGTTAGGATAGAGGCTTTTAGAAAGTTATGATGATTGACTAATAGCATAATAAAACGTCTGGTCTTATAATATAATGCACACACAGTGAACTAAAATTAATGATCACAAATCACGACTTGATACTAACAACTATTGTGTGAGGATCCAAAGCTTGATATATCTTCTGTGCCGTAGCCATTGTTGTCCAAAAAGCCACACTGTTTCGCTGAGTGATTTTGTCTCAATCCCACTATTCAGTTGTAAATACTCATTAAAGCACCAAATGTGGATTAATATGCAGCTGAAACTAGATCCACAAATGCTCTGTTTGCTCCTGTTTGAGTAACGTTGACAACGCTAGAAACTACAGTGCCCAGCTGTACACTGATTTAGGAAATTACTGGTTTAAAGTAATAAAACCAAGATGGCGATGGTTAAAAACCAAGATGGCGATGGTTAAAAACCAAGATGGCGACGGCAAAAAAACAAGATGGCAACGGACAAAAAACAAGATGGCGACAGTTAAAGACCAAGATCGTGACGGACAAAAACCAAGATGTCCACACACCAGTTGGTGACGTCACGGTGACTACGTCCACTTCATACACACAGTCTATGGTTACTTGTCTTATTTGTGAGCTCCAAGAGCCTTTTTCACCAAATCAAAGAATATATTGATTTGCAATAAATGGTCGGAGGGAGGAAAAGGGAATGTATTACCATTGACAAGTACAGACTAACATGATTCATAGAAGGCAAATGGTAATAAAATCAATGGCAGGTTTTATTCTTGTCGTTTGCATCCCTGAGGAATGCAAAAACATGCTGTGGTATTGGTGTAACATCCAATCAAAGGTGCATCTGGAGATGCCGAGTTATGAATATTGCTTCAGATAATGTGTTGTTCATCACGGGCGATGCTCTATTGTGCAGGCACTTGTGTTTCAGTCAAAAGAAATATGATAAATACTTCACGAGGGATAAAAGGGAAAGATGTCCTCTTCTAAATTGGGTCCAATTTCACAATGTTCACGTTCAATCTGACTGTAAATGCAAATAGGACTGTTATTATAAGACTCCTATCGGAACACGTTTCACACACGCACCATCCTTATCCATCACGTCCAGGCAGGTAAAAAAAAATGCTCTTCAAGCAGGCGGCGTAAAGCGAGCCACTTGAAACACAGAGACCGTCAGATCGTCTCTCTTATTACAGCCTGTCAGATGGGGAGAATGACTCTGATCCGCCTGTTGCCGCTCGTCAGCGCAGTTATTGAAAATCACCTTCAATTTGCTCCACGTATCGAGATTGCGAGGGGCAAGTCGCCGTGTTCCGTTTGATGCGACGATCACTCCGATCCTTCCTCTAGACAGGAGGGAGGGAGCCGGGCATGAAATAAAGATGTGCAGAATCAGTCGGTGTGGTAGTACAAAAGGCTTAAATAAAAGGGCTGCCTTTGAAAATAAAACATGACTGAAGATGTATGTGTGCTAGTATACATGCCGTGCATAAAACTAGCACCGCTCCCATGGCTTCATTGATTGCAGAAATGCAGACAGAGGGGATAGTGTGCCTAAAATCACATCAGGTTTATAAGGCTCTGATGTTTCTCATACACAGCCTGAATGATTCCTCCGTACTGTCTGCAGTGGCCGTGAAATATCTAATATCAGTGACAGTAACTGTGTCAGAGCGTACTGCGTCTGTTTGGGTGTTAAGGTAACCCTCCGTTTTGTTATTCTGCACGTGAAATCGCATTGCATGCTTTAGAAATTGCCTGTATGGGATGGCGCTTCTTCATTTTCAGTCTGACACCTCATCTTTTGTTGCCGCTTTCAAAGCTTCGCACCCGGCAAATGCACTGAGAGTCGTCTTTGTTTGTATTAGAATTTTGTCCCGAAAAGAGATTTTTTTTTTTTTTTCTCAGACCCTCCTAATAAAACTTTTATGTATTCTTGTGGCACTGTAACCGATTCGCCGACAAAGCGAAAAAAAGAGGGAATAGAAAAGCCCTGCTGTGGGCTTGTGCAGAGCTTCAATCAAAATCCTGGAAGCTAGTTGACATGCAGGGTGTGGAGGTCCCTGCAAAGTTATTGAACTTCTTTCTCCTTTTTTTTTTTTTGTTCACCAGCAGCCTTTTTATATTACCTGGCAAAACTCTTTTTTTTCTCCACCCTTTTCTCCGTCCAAAGCCGGAGCCTGCGGTTTGAAAGGCTCACTGTCCTTAGATTAGGTTCTGCTGGTGTGTATGATCAATGAACCGGAGCCGGCTCGCGGTCAGAGCGGCGCGGCGGGGTTGCGGCTACATCCCGCCAAGTGGCTGGATGGTGATAAGTTCATTGTTGTGCCTCCTGCGCGCCCCAGATAAGCCCCAGCACGTCGGGAGTTCGCCACCGCAGCAGCAGCAGCAGCAGCAGCAGCAGCAGCAGCCGCCACAACAGCGGCAGCCCTAGTGTAAGCCGGTTACGGCTGGTCAGACTGCAGCGTGCTGACAGATTGTCATTCCCACCTGTCAGGGTGTTTAGTGCTAATTTACCAGCCTGATTACACAGGTAAACACGTTTCAACATTTAGCACGCGCCTCGTGGATTCTCAAAAGACATCGAAGGCACGCAGTATTTATACACTGGTATAAAAGTCACATGACTTGTGTTTACACAGCTTAAAAACAACTCTATATATCCAGGAAACTGGCAGCTAGGATCCTGAAGTGGATGGGGAAATCAGGGGAAGGATACTGGATGAGACACTCTTTCTCTGCTCTGAAACATCTGTTGTTGAAGCTCTGGGGAAGCTTTCTAAAGTCTGAGAAAATAACCCTGATGATGATGTCATCTTGGTTATCTCTGTTTGATATCGGAGACGACAAATTCATACCAAAAGCCTGTATTACAAACTGGGGGCATGGAGTTTGAAAGTCTTGGGAAAGATGCTATTGAGTTGGATGAAATGAAATGTAGGATCCAGCTTTTTGGAGCTTGATCCATATCAGGGACTGAGGCCCCATTTACACTTGGTATTAAAGGTAACCTCTGGAGTTTTTGACACGGTGATACAACATAATTCCTGTATGGCTGCAACTAATCAATTATCGATTAATCTGTTGAATATTTTCTCGATTCATTATTTGGTGTAATAAAATGTAAAAAAAAAATCAATTTCAATATCAAACCGTCAATCACAATGTCCTAAAGCCCACGATGACGTCTTCAACTATCACTTTAGTCAAAGAAATTGAACAAATCCTCACATTTAAGTAGTTGGAACAAGGTAATGTTTGGCATGTTTGCTTGAAAAATCACTTCGATGATGAATCGATTATCAAAATAGTCAAGTCACTTTGGTCTCACTTTTGTACGGCACTTTGGAGGCGGATGTTTTACTGGCGTCCGCTAGTCGCTTTCAGTCCAAAATGGCGGAGGTGTAGCTTTGCTGCTGGGCGCCGACATTGCAATTGACTTTCACTTCTTAGCAATATCCGTTCTTTGGCGTAGATGCGGAAGACCAGGAAAACGCTGACCAATCAGAGCAGACTGGGCTTTTAAAGAAACAGACACTAAAACGAAGCGTGAGGGTGAGACAGACAGTAGGAGAAAAATAATGTGTTTTTTTTTTTACATTAAAGCATATAAACATGTTCATGTAGAAACCCAAAATACAGGTATTAACTTAACTTAGCATAATATGTCTCCTTTAACATGCAACATTTAACAAGTTATCCACATGTGGCTTGCATGGTAATGGACAGGTGTAAATGTCTCTCAAAATCAGGATATCTCAGCCTCAGCTGCATTGATTTTGACCTTTCTTTTTCTCTCGCAAGCCTCCTAACTTTCTGGAAGTGCTCGACATGATCTCTGAGGTACCCCTTTAACCAGCCTTCCGCTGAAGAGATACCCAGTGAATGTGCAGCAGTATATCACCGGAAAGGAGCACGGCACAAAGTCAACTTTACCAGAATAAATAGATTTAGGAAAAGATATTTTTGCACCTTGTGTGAAAAAGGGAAAACAATATGCTACCACCTTCTTTTATATAATGCAATGAATCAATATGTGTTGAAGCCTGCATTGCTTTTTGTTATTGGTATTAGGAATGTCAGGCCTTTATTTTTCAGTGTGTAGCCCACCACACTGAACAGCTTACATTGTTATTCGATCCATACAGCATTGATGTTTTGTCTAAAGCCAGCCTTCCAGTGGATGGCCATGCCTAACTGCAGCGAGGGGGCTCAACTGACTCCAGAGTCATGGATTACACAAATCGCTATGCTTTTCTCATATCTTTGCTTTTTACTGAAGTGGGATAACAGAGAAGGGATAGAACAATGCATCAGTACAAGGGTTAGAGATTCTGCTCTCTCCACGGGTAGAGAATGGTGTTAACTCGCCCATGGTCAGATGCTCATCTCACACCAACGGGTAATACATGAACCATATATTTTGGATGTTTCACCAGAAAGCTTGGTGCTTTCTGGTGAAACATCCAACAAATTATAAAGTCCCATATAATGAGGGGTGGGCGATAATTTCACTGTGTGAGAAACTGAGCTGGCAGGCATGAGGAGTAACAGGTGGATTTTAGAAATTGTATTTACCCAAAATTAAGCAACCAATTAACAAAATATTTTAATAAAGTTTTGGACCCATAAAAGAGGTCAACTAAAAGAGCTGAACAAACTAAACTGAGCTAACGAAGACCAGATCTGACCTAACAAACTGAACACAAGGGCGAACATGTATAATGGCTAAGGCTGTCAAAGTTTACGCAATAATAACATGTAATTGCAATTTTTGTCATTGGTTTGTGTTGTTAATTGCTTTCCAATAATATATATATACATACATTTGCATAAAGCAATCATATTTGGCCACTCCCATGTTGATAAGAGTATTAAATACTTGACAAATCTCCCTTTAAGGTACATTTTTGAAGAGATAAAAATGTGTGATTCATTTGCAATTAATCGCGATTAACTATGGACAATCATGTGATTAATCGCGATTAAATATTTGAATCGATTGACAGCCCTAATAATGGCTGATCAGACCATTTTTGATAGAAAGGGGTAACAAAGAAAAAAACTATACCAGCTAAACTACAAATAAAAAAAACAGGAAAATAAGTCGATTAGTTTGAATATTTTAGCAAATAACTGAAACAAAAGCACCAACAAACAAATATACTCTAAAGCAAATAAACCAAAATCTACTAGAACTAGAAATCCCAATCCCCCCCCATGATGTGGCGGCACTTGGTACATTCTGATTGGCCACTTTCTGTATTTAAAGACTGCTTTCTGTATTTAAAGAACAAAAGACTGCTTTAGGGGTCGCATCTTTTGCTCCAGTCTGACAAGCAGCAGCAACCAGCAGTGGAACCCTCAGCATTGGTAACTCAAACTCAACAAGGAGAAAATTAACTGTAATACATTATGTAATCAGTTTGACTATTATTATATCATTTGGAGATATGGATTTCAACCATATTGCTCAGCTCAAGTGTAAAAACGACATTCCTGTCTCGGTTAAACAAAGTGTAGAGTCTGTATTGGCTCTTCTAACCTCAGCAGGTGCTCTAGATATTACTGGGGAGTTTCTCTCTGCCCTGCTGGAAGCCAGACAATCAGTCCCCTTTTTGCTCTATTGCTCTATCTGTTGTTGAATTGCTGTGGTTTCATGGTTGCCCATGCGTATCGCTTAGCCTCCCCCGCCTGGTTTGGGGTTTTATTTTCATCATCCCATCATCATCTGTTGGGACATTTACTGACAAACATACAGCAGTAGCTGCAATGTGTTTGGTAGCTCAAAGTTGAACCAAGGAATCGCTGGGCAATGCAGCGTTTGGTTGTAACTGACATTCCATGTTTCCATATTAAAGCAATCACTACATTTTATATTCAAATAAGAATGAGTTTAGTGACGTGAGTTAGTATAGTTTTATGGGGTTTTCAGCAGTGTATTATAGAGGACACAGGGCCGTAGCTAACACTGAGTACACTGTGGTCGTGCCCTCAGTATATTTGTAACATTTACATTAAAGATAAGACAATGACCCACTTTTAAAGACGTGACAAGTTTGCTTTTCATCAGAAGTACTACACTGCCTGTGAAAACAGGTTTTCTCAAGTCTGAAGGAGACTGCAAACAGGAAGATTAAAAACAGGGGGTATACCATGCAGGTTGGGTCTATCGAAAAGATGCTGCTGGTTATTAAGTTTTATGAGCTTGATCCATAGAAAGGAATATAAATCTGGATATCTCAGCCTCTGATGCCTTTGGCTTTTTAGAATCTGTCCCTTGTGTCCCCCTACTTTATTGAAACCACCTATGGGATCATTATTATGTTATTTTATCACATAGACACTCAACAATTGAGTCAGGATAGCTTAACATTGCTGTTTAACAAAACTTCAAACTACATCGAATACATAAAAAAAGGTCTGTCATAAGAATTTACTAGTTTCTGACTCTGAGAGTGTTCTGTATCTCTAAACTATCTCTTTAACCAAATCACACAGATGTAGATTATTCTATGTGATCTTCTTTTGATAACTAATGTCATATTTTTTTCACTTCCATTCACTGAGCCTCCACTGAAACTGTATGGACCCCCCCTGGAGAGGCCCGCCTCCCACTTTGAAAACCTCCGTTCTTCTAGACTGTCATCCGGTAACTTAACTGATCATGAGACGAGATATGTCAGGATCTGTGTGACTCAGCTCTGTTAAATGATAAATCACAATGTACATTTACTTCAGGGTGATTAATCAGAGCAGCATGTTGCATTAACAGGGAGATAAAAGAAAATGTTCTGAGGTTGAGAAAAAGTCACTGCACAAGCAGAGGCGTAAGCAAGCAGCGCTGCCCATCAAACCGAACGCAGTTTTAAGTTTGATAAATACCTGAACGCACTTTTACCCAGCAACAGAGTCTGTTTAAAAGTAGTAAGGATGATCCCAACAACAGTTATTGGTCTACAAAACGAAACCTCCATTTACGGCACAAAGGAAGTGTGTCAACCAAAACAGGAAGCACTTTTGTTTTCCCTGCTAGCTTCGGTAGCTAACCACAGTTTCCAAAGAGCATCAAAATAATGTCTTTGCAGTTACTACCCCCAGTAGCAGAAATGGCGGACGGTGGAACAACCGAAGTAACTGTGGAAAACTAAATGCAGGGAGTCCTTTATTGTTGCTAGGCTCTGAGGAAAACGGAAAGTGGTTGTCTATGCGACAGCGGCACCGACAATAATATCGCTTGGAAACGCTTGGGGGGGAAAAGTCTGAAAGTATCTGTTTGCACTTGAATGTTATGGCTAAAAGAAAAGAGGTAAATAGTTTATTTAATCAATTGCAATTGTTCATAATATTCTACTTTTTATCTAGTAGTTTATTGGCAAAACCGCCAGCGTCATTGAAGTATGAGCTTCTTGCTAACATTACTTTGCAACATGATGAAGAACTACTAGTTGTTCAGGCAGTGCTGACATACTTGTGCTACTTGGCAGGCATGCTAAATTGCCTTTCGGGAGCGCCAAGCAATCCCCGTGGAACACCATGCTTAAGTAGTCAATGTGACTTGAGAAGCGGGGTCACTTTAACTCTCAGCCATTAAACTTTTTTCTTCTCAAAGTGGGACTACAGGGCACTTGTAGTTTTGCCTGATGGAAAATGGACAGGTAAATTGGCGGGGTAAGGTACTGGAAGATATTCAAGTGGAATGGTTTGGTAATAGAGGGAAGTAATGACAAGAAATCCTGCAGTTGCTCATTTAGAATACAAGGAAAAAGACTCAGGACTTGTATGGACTTAATGTCAGATGAAAAAGTGTTTCAGACACCTGGTTACCACATTATATTTGCAGGCAAGCTTGTGGAAAAAAAAGAAAAGACAGAACAACACAATGCATGAAGTATGAACAACATATGAAAGCTGATCAAACGAGTGCAATGGGGATTAAGATCTTTTCCACCATCAACACACATTCCTTCATCTCTTACACATGGACATTAAGCTGTTTTCCATATGCGTGGCTCCGCAGAAGAACAAATGGGTTAACCAATGAGACGTAACAGAAATCGTAATTGCTATTCGTCTCAGGATAGCAAATGGCTTTGGTGTTTGTTTGGTTCGTTGCACCGCGCGTGCCTCCTTTGCGAGGGCTGACGTGCATGTTGAATTAAGTCAACGTCGAGGCGAGACGACTGCATTACAAGCGAGCGGCGGCCCTGTTTAAATGGCTGCTTCGTTAATCTCATTCTTCATGGAAGCAACGCTTGAATTCATGATGCAGGTTGACGCAATTGTTCTGCGTTCATAGAAGAAGGGGGACATATTATCCATTCACCATTGGGAGGTGTTTGTTTGTGTCATTGGGAGTCTCATTTATGGCTACATAATGTTGAAGAATTGTCCTACTGAGAGACTGTGTGCATGGGGAAATGTGTTTTCATTTTGTCCTGGTGACTTAAAGGGTTGGTTCACCCAAATTATATCTATTATCTATCTATCTATTGGTGTTGAAAAATCACATGAAAAATTCTGAACTTTCCTGAAAAAGGGGTACTTTAGATTTGCTAGAAGTATCAGAGAACAGATGGGTTGTATAAACTAGTCTCCTCACACCTGATTCGACTGTTATCAGGCCATTAAATAAGCGTCATCAGTCGCTATAAGCACCATAGATGTGGGTCAGTAGGGGCCTACTACGCCTACTACGTTGTAAAAGTGAAAGTGAAACAGCAACACGTTCTAATATGTAAAACTGAACGAAACTTTATGTTTTGAACCTTAACTAAAAAGGTTTCTTTAGGTTTAGACAATAAAACTGCAACTTCTTTAGGTTTAGGCAATAAAACTACAACTTCTTTATATTTAGAGAAAAAAAAAATAGGTATAGGCAAAAAAACTACAACTTCTTTAGGTTTAGGCAGCAAAACTACAATTATTTTGGTTCAGGCAACAAAACTTCAACTTCTTTAGGTTTAGGCAACAAAACTTCAACTTCTTTAGGTTTAGGCAAAGAAAAAACAGTTAAGTTTAGAGAAAAACACAGTGTTTTGGGTTGAAATAACTACAAACACAACTACACATTGTTGGTCACACGGGACGCAAACTCTGGTCTCCTGGGTCCCATCCATCACCCCCAACCTACAACCTTAATGCAGTGTCACCCTGTCTCTATACTAAAGCGCCTGACTTCCACTTCTGCTCCTGTCATAATTACTACGGCTGCTAGAAGTCGCTGTCGACTTCTTTAATACCGTCTTTCAGTGATCTACCATGTGAATAGATGATAAAACCTACTAGTGGGTGTAGTAGGCCCCTATTGACCCACATCTATGGGGCTTACAGCGACTGATAACGCCTTTTTAATAGCCTGATAACAGTCTAATGGGCTGCACCTCAACACAAACATCTGTAATTCTACATGTCAGTGGATGATGGGTATTTGCAGTGGTAAGAACCTACTTATTCCACTCAGTATCTTCAGCATATAAGAAGAAGCTATAGCTGCAGAGTTAGCAGTCCCAGCTTTATTTTGCCTGCTTCCACATACAGCGATGCATTACGCCTCGGCGCCTTTCATTTAAACAGCTTAGCAACCTGTCCAAACCATTTTTGAAACTTCCAATCTTGGCAACAATACAATCCCTCTGCTCCGCCTCGCTTTTAATGGGTTTCATTTGTGTGACCACATTCGCAGAAACTATGCAGGATGTGTGACTTTTCCACGAGTGGAATTTCTAATCACAGCCAAGTGGGGTCAGTCTAGCTGAATCTTATCAAACCGATAATCCATGTATTTGACAGGAGCTGCCGGCAGAACCTCCTGTGATCTCGGCTCACCTTGAAGTGGACCGTCCCCCATGTCCTCTGCGCTCCGTGTCCCATACATAATCATCCGACATGAAATTTTAAAAGAAGAACTTCTCAAGCTACCACAAATTACCATTTGCCGGCTGTCTCGGTTAATATGTGGAGTCCCGTGTTGGGTGGCTTGTTAGGAAAGGGACCGACTTTGATTGATTGCGCTGTTTCCTACTCTCATTCATGTAGAAAATTGGCAAGGCCGAACACCTTAAAATGAGCCCAGAAACATTCCACGGGGATATGGGAATGTTTGTGTGTGTCTGTGAATGGCTTCTACAGCTTTTGTTCAACTCGTACCTTTCTAGGCCTCTGCGATAGCCGTAGCCAGAGGCATTATGTTTTTGGGTTGTCCGTCCGATTCTTGTGAACGCGATATCTCAGGAGCGCCTGGAGGGAATTTCTTGAAATTTTGCACAAGCGTCAATTTGGACTCAAGGATGTACTGATTAGAATTTGGTGCTCAAAGGTCAAGGTCACTGTGACCTCACAAAACATGTTTTTGGCCATAATTCAAGAATTGATATGCTAATTATGACAACACATTTCACACACATGTCTAATAGGGCTGTGTATTGGTAAGAATATGGCGATACGATGCGTATCATGATACTGGGGGAATGATTCAATGCATTGCAATGTATTGCGATACTTTAAGATGGCGATACATTGTGATTTTCTTAAATTTAATATTAGGACTAGGGAATATTAGGAAAGGGGAGACTCGTGGGTACCCATAGAGGTCAAGGGACCCTTGTGAAAATTGCCATGCCAGTTTTTCCTCGCCAAAATTTTGCTTAAGTTTGGAGCATTATTTAACCTCCTTCGTGACAAGCTAGTGTGACATCGTTGGTACCAATGGATTCTTTAGGTTTTCTAGTTTCAGATGATGCCCCACTACAACATCCGGAAGATCAAATAGCGGTAGGGTATGTTAATAAAATATCGATATCGATAGTGTTTTGGAGAATCTATACAATATCGCTCGTGTATCGATATTTTCTTACACCCTTACTGTCTAATAGGATAAAATGATGAAGTGATGACATTTTGGACAGACGTGGAAACTGCAAGTTGACTGGTTGACTGAGGCACACAACCGTGAGACGGTAATTCTAGTTGTTTTTAACTTTTCCATTCTTTACACACAGTGCCAGGGGTGCTCAGATATTGAAACAAAAGCTGCAGAAAACCCCCCTATGTCGGCACTAGACAAATATCACGAGGAGTACCTTTTTATTATTTTAAAATCTCTCTTCAGGCTTCTTTTGTTTCACCCGCTGAAGTGTTTTATTAATGAACCTCAGGATGGTTGTAGCACCGACATCAAAGTTTCTCTATAATCCTGCTGTTTACTTGCGGGTTTCTGGGGAAATACCCTCAGAGTCATCACGCTGAAAAAAAATTATTATAGAAGTTTTTCCACCTCCGCTCGCAGCGTTGTGTTGTAGGTGGTGGTGGTGGTAGGGAGGTCTTTGATAAGGCTTCTAGACATGATTGGGCTGCTGCTTATACATGCCTGTGTGGTTCACAGATTGGGAACTTGTGTTTGTGGGTGTGTGTTTGTGGGTGTGTGTGTGTGTGTGTGGGGGGGGGGGGGGTTAGCAGCAGTGAAGGGTTCGTACCCTGAAGTTTGAATTTAGGTTTGACCTCCGATCAAAATCCCAACTCGGTATCTTTCTGTTTTTCTTTCTCTCGGCCTCTTCATCCCATCCACCTCCTACTCCACCGCTCTGCTCGTCTACTAATCCCATTATACCAGCTTCGATTTTAATGCCCCCCCCACACCCCTCTTTACTATCTCCCCTTCCCTGCTCGCTCTAACCAGAAGCTATGACTGAGATAGGAGAGGTAAGAGAGGGCAGCTTCCCCTGACACCGCATGAGGATGTGAGCAGAATAGCTTCACCCCCTCTTAGCACCACCACACACACACACACACACACACACACCTCTCTCTGCTGCTGTTAAATCCCAGTACAAGCACACAGCTCCACGGCCATATGGTCCCCCCCCCCCGTTCTCCCTCTCCCACTGGGCAAACAGGCCTCGGAAAACAGCATTTCTCTCAGACCGTTGTTTAGCTGCTGATCTCCCTTAAACAAATCTGTTTGCGAGTGTCATTACTTCTGAAAGCGTCTGTCGATATTATCACATTAAACTCTCAGCCGTTTGGGCATGCTAAAATTTAAAACAGACGCACACCCAATAGTCTCTCTGCCTCTTGTGTGTGTGCTGTCACTATATGTTGTATACTGTTTTAATGAGACACAATGCCTGCATGCCTAAACAGGAAACAAGATGTTATATAAAAATGCACTTGTCTTACCAAACTAAATCACTAAGTGGGGCTGGACCAGAGAAGAGCATGCTATTAGGTCCAAGTCAGACACGTTATAGATTCACCTTATATGCCTGAATTACATTCTGGTTGGGTGTTGGCACTTATCCCCCAACAGGAAGCTACAGATTGAAATGTACGAGTGAAAACAGCAGTGAGTGAGCACTCACACTCAACAATTATCAGGCCTTTAGCCTCTCTTCTTCACTTCTTTGGTGTTTTTTTCTTTTTTCTTTCTCCTTTCTAAGACCAAAACAGAAACCAAAAATGACAACACGTCCTCATACCTATCATACCTAAACGACAGAATGGTTCACCAATGAAATTTGTTTTATAATTTCTTGAACGCATTCACGCAACTTGCGATTTTTAGGTTGCAGGGCTCAGTTTTAACACTAGAGTGAAGATACTGGAATCATATGAAACTATAAAACATCAGACTAGCTTGTCCTGAAGGAGGCTAAATAACACTCCAAAGTTACACTACATTTTGGCGAGGAAAAACTGGCATGGCTATTTTCAATGGGGTCCTTTGACCTCTGACCTAAAAAAAAAAGAAAAATAATGTATCCTACTAACAAGTGTCGTCTGTGTATACAAAGCCTGATATAACCCTGTTATTCCTCTGTGCCATACAGCATACACCATACATCCTCAGTATAGAATCCAATTACCAAGACAGGAAGGGAGGTTGGAAAGTACTAGCAGACAGATACGCCCACATGCCTTTTTTCTTTTGGTCTCTTCATGAGAGTAGCTGACAATATAGAATAATTTAAACTTTAACTTATAAGTTTGTATTGAAATGTTGGAGCCAAAACATAGTGAAATAATGGCCCAAGTATAGAGCCGATACACTGATTCTGTAATGTTACCATAAGCTACTGGTCATAGCAGACCAGGCGAGGCTGTGCAGCAAGCACCCCCGAGTGTAATGAATTGAGCAACGGTCCCTTTAATTGCTGATAACTTCAGCTTTATATTTGTAGGAGGAAGAATGTGTTATTTTGTCTTGCAAATGTCACATGCTCATGCTTTAATAAATTGATTTATGAAAGATAGATGCACATGCACATACACAAAAAAAGGACACTAAGAGTGCTAGCTTGATAGCAGTATTTGTATGCCATCCACCAAACAGCTGTATTTACTCTCTGGCTAGGGTAGCACTATGATAGAGGGAGGGGCAAATAAACCGTGGAGTCCAAGTAGGGATGTTTATGTTTAACCGTTAACCGACATTAAGATTTTTAACAGATTATTGCTCCTAATTGGTTAAACGGTTAAAAAAATATAAAAAATTAAATCAAAAGATGAGCAAAATTCAGAGGAGCGGCTTGTCACTTAAAGGAGAATAGCTGGTCCACCTTAACAGCCCACCTTAAGTGAGCCTGAGCCGGAGATGTTGCTAACTCCGGGGCTTCACATTAATCAGCGGGCGGCTGGCAAGCAGGACACAGGAGCTTGGCTCGGGTCTTGAGGAGTTGTAGCATTTATTCACAGACAAATAAACTGTACACTAACTGCTACTGCTACGTTCACAGCTATATAACGTTTCTGATAACTTCATACTCGCCATCACACACGCACACGGTCTGTCTCTCACAGAGTACACCAGGCAGACAAACAGCTGACAACCACGCAGCTAAACTAAATAATGCGGTGGAGACTTATTGGGAAAGTGACCGCATGTGTCCTCGACGATACACGCAACATCGTGGCTGCTACAGTCACTCTCCCGGTCGGGTGATCTCAGTTGTCTGTTTTGCGCATACACTGCAGCTGGTGATAAATGATGGATTTAACCTGTTTGTGCATCAGTTTATCGTTGCAGCTGGGCGGCTTGTTAGGCACTAAAACCACAGCACCGCTGCATGCGACGCACTAATCTTGTCGGTAAACAGTTAATAACCAGTTAACGAGGGTCGGCTATCGGTTCGAAGAAAAATTCAAAATTAGCATCCCAAAGTCCAAGCATTATTTACATGTTTCTAGAGGTGGCATATCCAAAGCAGCTCATAAAATACCACAGATATGTATGATATGTTGATTATATGCCCTAAATTGCTAAATAAAATAATAAACCTTCGTCTTTTGTAATCAAACTTTATGTCCCTTTTAATCAGACCACAATTGTGTCTATTTAGTGTGTTTCCATCTGTGACTCATAAAAAGTTTGTCAAAGAAAAAAAAAAAAAGAAAAGATGTCACATTATTGCAGTTTTCAAAGAAGCTATTTTCATACGTCTTCAGCAAAGCTGCTTACTTTATGAAAGGACTGTGTACCAAAGCTGAGCAGGCTGTGTTCTGAAGACAAGAAGAATTAAACAGGTGTCCACACATAAATCAAGACTGTAAATCCTGATTGGATTTGGCCACATTGTGAAATAGGGTATAGAAAGGTTTTTCTTCATATGTGTATTTTATGTACTGTACAGTACAATACACATGCTGACATTTTTAGCAACAAGTGAGGAGTGCTTGACGAGAATATAGAAAGGAGAACCAAAGGGGCTACCTTTGCTCTTTATTCTGCTCTCTTCAGCTGTTCTGGAGTTCACTTCAATTTGCAGTTGTGTATTGTGAAGTTAGCTGTGAAAATCAACATCAAGACTTCAGTAGTTCCTCAACATGTTTTCTCTTCAAAAGCCCTTTAAACTCTTTTTTTTTTTAAGCTTTATTTGTTTTTATTTATTTATCTTTTTCTAAAGCAGTAGAACAGACTGCATGCTGATTACAGATGGAGCCAAATTAAAATTCACAGCATAGCGCATCATATCCTCCGACCAGCATGTTGTCAGACTCGGGGAAAACTGGTTTCTATGCTGGGCTGAGCAATGACTCAGCATAAGATAAAACACCTTGAGCCATATAAATCGCTGCATGAGTCTGGCCTGCAGAGAGTCAGCACATGCTGAAATATGTTGTCAAAGTGAAATCAAACTGTTGAAAAAGTAACTCCTAAAATCTACTCATCAGAGGGTCAAAAACACACCATTACATGTTACATATTTGTAATTATATGATAATATAATAATAAAAAAATAAAATAAATAATTAGAAATTGAATAATACAAATATAAAAAAAATAATATTTGTCTAGACATTGTTTTGTCTTATGTTATAAATCCAGCGTTCCCATTTCCTTTACAGCGGTGCGCTTTCACCCTCAGGGACAGCCGCTCGGTGTGGGAGGATCCCCTCGTGGGATTGACAACCACCTTCTTCATATATCTAGCCTCTTAGTTTGCTCTCAAAGTGCACAAGATTGATGCATTTAACCTTTAACATGTCGACCACAAAAGTTTCTTTCTAAATACATCATGTTTACAAAGTCAGTGAGTAATCGTGTTAAATAATCGTGATCTCAATATTGACCAAAATAATCGTGATTTGGATTTTTGTCATAATGGATCAGCCCTAGCAACCAGTTAAACTGAATGTGCGCAACCTTTCGGAGTCTTGTTGTCACAACATGTGGTAACTATGTTGACTATAGATGGAGATGCTGCAGAGAGGAGGCTAGCTGTTTCCCTGTCTTTATGCCAAGCTAGGTTAACCACGCCTTAGCTCCCACTCTATACTTCGCACACAAATCTTATCATCTTACCCTGAAAGAAAAGTAAATAAGCATATTTCCCAGCATGTTGAAATATTCTGACACAGAAAAGTCAGTATGCATACTAAAATACTATGTTTTTGATGTACACTTTTGACCCACAATACAAAGCACCAGCAAAGTTGGGGAACTACACAGGGCTGTAAATTATTAATGGTGGTGATATTCACCTTAGGTTTCACAGAAACAAGGAAGGTCTTTTCTACAACAAAAGTACGAATGCGTTGCTTTGTGTAGGTTGGCATCTGGTGCTTGTGACCAAAATGTATCTGCATTTGAACAAGTATTTAAGCAATTTTACAATATAACATGTAGCGTTGAAGGACTGTCGCACCTGGAAGTCTAATGTGTATATATTAGGGCTGCCCCCTCTTAGTCGATCAGTCATTTTTTGGTAATTAGTCATCTCTAGTAAACACAAGATTTAAAGTGGTGCTTTTGTGTTATTCTTTGAAACAATATGATGTCATAACCAGGCGGCAGCCTCCGGTTCTGAGAAGTGAAGCCAAAGCTGAAGTGCAACTGAAGTTAAACTTGCATTCTTTCTAACAGCCAGCAGGGGGCGACTCCTCTAGTTGCAAAAAGAAGTCTAATTGTATAGAAGTCTATGAGAAAATGAGTCTACTTCTCATTTGATTTATTACCTCAGTAAACATTGTAAACATGAGTTTATGGTCTCAATCGCTAGTTTCAAGTCTTCTTCAATACAGCATGATGTTCATTTAGTAAATTATGGTCCCATTTAGAGTCAAATAGACCATAAAGCAGGGGAGGCTTTAGGGCGGGCTACCTTGTGATTGACAGGTCGCTACCACGGCGTTGTCCGGTCTGGGAGTTGTCCGTGTTTTCATTTTAGAACTTTAACCCATTAAAAGTATGTTTTCAGTTCATGAAAGTTAATATTAGCATTTTGGTCGCCTAAAAACGTCTTATTCAGCATTCGGTTGTACTTAGCTCCACCCTCTCGTGTCACTTCTGGTTGCAAAAAAACAAGATGGCTACAGCCAAAATGCCAAACTCAAGGCTTCAAAATGGCAGTCCACAAACCAACGGGTGACGTCACAGTGACTACTTATGTACAATCTATGATCATCACCAACAGAAGTCATCTGAGTGTGGCTGTTCAAAATGCAGGATTTTCATGTGAACTTCTTTCTCTTCCTCATGAATTCTGTGGACGTGACTTGCGTTTACCATAGGTGACGATAGCAACTGGAGGTTAAGAGACAAAAGCGGACATTCAACAAACAAAAAAAAATCTTATTGGATATGGTGTGGCAAAAGACACAGCTTCAGTTTACCTGCTCAACAGTCTCCCCTTTAATATTCACTATATTTAGGGTACGTTATCATCTTCTGAATAATCTCATATCCCGTTCAGAAGATTCTCAAATATAAAAGCCAAGATATTACATTATGTGCCACATTGTGGCCTACCTTTTTGAATGATGGTTTTCATGATCCATTCAAGCCTGGTTTCCATGGTGATATTGAGATTACTCTCCCCATGCCACACATACAAACATTAAAATGCAGGAGAGGGATATATGAGATACATATTGACAGTGTATCGCAAATAAAGCCTCGACCACATCTCAGCTCCTGTGAAACTCCGTACCAAGAATGTTGTCTTTAACAGCCTAATGGACATTTTGGTATGACTTACATATGATGTAAAATAGATAAAAACATTCTCCAAGGACACAAAACATATTCAGATCATCATGTATCCACTAAAGATATAGAACGTAAAGGTTTTATTATGTGAAAGTCATCTCCTAACTCTCTGTCAAGGCTAAAACGCTGTGTTTACTGTGTGAAACGGATACTTCACAGCCCCCTTCAGAAATCAGCCTCACTTTGGTGTAGTTGGAGGACAGGCTTGAAGGACGACCTCCATGTGTTCACATTGGAATAATGATCTGGAAATTAGCACCCTGTCTCCCCCTTCCATACTCTTCCCCCTCTCAGCCGCCGCGCTCTCAGCTCAAGAATGTCGTGTTCTCTTTAATAGTCGTTTATTACCGCTAAGTTTGGGGAATTCAGAATCAACAACTCCAAAGTAATTTCTGCTTATCGCCGTGCCCTCTGGTGACCGCGCAATGTGACGATTGTTATCGTCGTCTCGGCGGAACGGAGTTTAGAGAGAGAGAATACACTTGTGGCATTTCAACCTCTGTGAGAGCAAACTCAGACACAGGCTGCATTCTGTGGTGAGATGTGGGATGCAGAGGTTTCTTGTTAAAAGTTTTGGGTGTTTTTGTAATCGTGCATCTTGTTGATGCATTAGTTTATTTGTATTTAGTTGAGAAAATCTCCAAACTAAAGGAAAGGACAAGTCCTGATTAAAACAGATGACAGAAAGGTCTGAAGGTTATCCAGAGTAACAACACACTTATTCTGGAAAGAGACGCTGCAGTTGATTTTTGGCTGGACCGCAGAGGGCCAGCCCTACAGACGCAAAAGTCTGTCACTGAGTGAGTTAGTGAGTGAGTGAGTGAGTGAGTTAGTGAGTGAGTGAGTGAGTGAGTGAGTGAGTGAGTGAGTGAGTGAGTGATGAAGTTACAGGATTGGTCGGCCGACTGTTGGAGTTTCCTCATTGGTCGTTGCTCTTTCAAAATGAAAAGGCGGAGAACAGTTCTGTGTTTACGTTTTCTGGGGAGCGTGTCAGCGGTTCAATGTAACATTATATATGTGCTGTTGTTGTGCATGTGTTATTGTTTATGTTCGTTTAAGTTACGTTATGTTCGCAAATTTTCTCCTCGCTTTCCTCCATTTCCGCCATGAACTGACTATCTAGCAGCCACACGTCGCTACTGCGGTATGAACCCAAAATAAACAGACTGTGCTGTGATTTAATTGCAATAAACAGATCAAAATAATGCCGAAATAACAACATAAATATATCGATTTGTAAAAAGTCTGAATTCATTCTTTGTCAAGTCTGTCCGCAACACACCAAGCAAACAACTTTTAAAATGCTTGTTTTCTGAACGGAGTTCGGATCGATCAGTAGCAGGCTACGTTAACATTACAGCTGCTCCGTTAACAATCCATCTAGGAATAAATACGGCAGCAACGTCAGTGATGACAGCGGGGATATCTCAACGCTGATAAACTTTCGCAACGTATGTATATTGAACACCACTTATATGATGAATGCTTTTGATACACATGCTTTCATAAAATACTGAAATACTTTTAACCTTGCATACTTTATGTCATGCAAATACCTTTTCACCTTGTATAAAATGTATAATATACTGATTAGTAAATGTTACCATTTACTATTACTGAATGCCATTTGCTTCATTATAAGTTGGCTTTCAATCAAACATTAAGATATAAGTGGAAAAAACTGTTCATAAAACATTATAGACATGACCACTGATTATTTGTGTTACAATTTAGCCACCAATTCACATACTGACCATATACGGTCCAGCCATATACTCGGTTTTGTTCTTTACACCACACACATTCACACACACCCATGCATGCTCCACACCACTGATTTACTGATTCCCACACGTTATATTGACTTACTGTTGTGTTTTGTAAAAATAAATCATGTGTTCTTTTGCCGCCACGTCGTGTCTGTTTCCCTCTGCGTCGCAGCCTTTGAGCCAGGCTGTGACAATACATAGACAGAGCTTTAGACAGTCAGAACAACTGACGTAGTATAAAGAGCGACAAAGTCTGTGTAAGGAGGAGGTCGGGGTGGATGGATGAGTCAAACAAACACCGGACTTTCACCCAGGTGACTGTTGTTCATGTCCCGTGGGAAACCAAAATCCACTTTGACTAATTTTAAGAAGAAGTAGAAGAAGGCACTTTATTGATCCCCTGGCGTTTATGTTAATTGTTATTCAATTGGTAAATGTTAAATTATTTGTTGGAGTTGTTACATGATCAATAATGTGCTTTTGTAAGATGGTTGTATTTTATTTGATACTTATATCACGTTCACTGCACTCAAATAGATGATAAAACAAGCAGAAATAATTTTCCTAATCTTTATTGTCGAATTATTCTAATTATTATTATTAGTGTATGGGAGGAAACCGGAGTACCCGGAGTAAACCCATGCATGCACGGAGAGAATATGCAAACTCTGCACAGACAGAGAGGCGGAGCCAGGACCGATCACCGGTCCTTTGTCTGTGCGGCTACAGTGCTAATAATCACTGTGCCACCGTGCAGCCCTCCAACCATCTGTGAATAAGTAGGAGACGTTGTGTTGTCGAATTTGCAGTGACAGAAAATACCAGCAAATGGGTAATTCCCCCTCACACTGCCTTGTAGACAGGTTCGCTGGGAGGAAGTACAGTGAACACTCACGGTACACCACACTTCTCCCCAGCAGTTTCCTGTCACCTATAGCAGGGAGGAGGTTCGCCGGGAGGTAGTATGGTGAACCTTCACGGTACACCACACTTCCCCCCAGCAACCCACCCACCCACCCTGTGGTTACACCAGCACTGGTGCCCCACCTGGCCATTTGCTAATATTTTTATCACTGCAAATTCCACAACACAAGTTGAACACAAAGTTCAATTAAGCCTACTTATTCACAGATGGTTGGTTGTTGGAACAAAGACCTTCTCACGCTGAAGACGGTGTTTGCTCCTCGGTGTCCCCATGGACCCTGAAATCATACACACACGTGTAGTCAGGATGACCCCAGTTGCTCTCCACTTGCAACTTTACGTGGCTGAAGACACCTTTTTCCAGACCCTGAGAGATAGAGAAATGAACAGAGAGAGTTAGTTGAGGAAAAACTGAGAGGATGGGACATAAGGGATATAATAAGTAGCCTATAATGAGGACAGACAAACTGTAATTCTTATGATATATTAGCTTGTGGGTGAAATTTAAAAAATGCATGTGCATGTGTTTCATTGCATGATGTAATACTCACAGACAGTTTGAAAGTCTGCACTGACTCCCCGTCCTGATCGTAGAGAAAGGTTCCCAGTAGGGTACCTTCATCCTCGTTAGTTTCCAAGCCCTGGAAGATAGAAAGATAGAGATGCAGTTGAACACCTTGTCGTTCTCCGTGTATGTGACAGTGAAATACAGAGGACGTCTGCAGTGGAACAAGTTAAAATTTGTGACTTACATAGACAGCAAACATCTTTGGGGCGGTCGAGATGGTGTCAGTGTGCGTCAAGGTCTTAGAAATGTGACCCAGTGTCACATGGGTGATGGTGACCGGGTGGGACAGGGCGAGGACTAAATGTCCACGCTCACCATCAAATGGCCAGCAGCGTCCGGCCACAGTTGGTCCTCCCTGAAGAAAGAAAGAGTATAAAAAAGAGTTTAGATGGTATGTGGTATAACAAAATAGACAGTAAAACAATCCAAACCATTATATAATATTGCCATACCGCCTAGCCATGTTTTGTGTGTGTAGTTCCTAGTTCCTACCTGAGTCACAATTCTTGGGTCTGCGCCTGGTCGCCAAAAAGGAATCAGGAAATTCCAGAGAGAAAAGGAAGAGGTTGGTTCGCCGTTTTGCCGAGTCTTTGAGGACAACTGTGGTAACACACGGGCCCCTGCACACAAAAACACACACAAAGAAAGTGAGACAACAATCTCAAAACTAAAAAGCACATGTGCGAATTACAATCTGACAGATGAAAATGATGAGCGTGATTTAGATGTCTCACCTTGCGACTCCAGAGCAAAGTTGGGCATGTCATCCCCTGGTGGCACCTCGTTGAACCTCCTCAACCTCTTCACCTCGTCCTGCAACAGTCTCAACTGCCTCTCCAGCTCCTCGTATGGGCTCAAGACCTGTAAGTGACAGGAGATTCATTTTAATGGTGCATGTTGACATCATTGTGTGTTTCACATGTAGGTGAGAACATATTTGGGCTAAGATTGTGTTTGTAGGTGCACATTAAGAATAAAAAGAAGTAAAAGAGAAAGCCAAGCTGCTTTTAGGTGTCATACCGTATTCAGCTGGGTTGGTGGGAACGCTGACGCTGAAGGTCCTGAGTCCTCGGAGGTGCCGCTCATGAAGAGAGCCAGGGGGAAGATTACCATTCCTGATGGATGGAGAGAAACAAAGTATTAGAGAAACAGGTCAGGGATGTTTTATTCAAAATACAGACACTGATGAACAAGATATGATTGTTTGTAGAGGAGAGATCGCTTACCAAGACACAGGAGCAGCAACAGCCAGTGAAATAGTCTGCTGGCCCAGTTGGAAACTTCAGGTACAGACCTGTCGGTTTTCCTTTTCCTGCAGGCCCTAAAGAGCCTGCTCGCCCAACTGCGCTTGCTCTTGCAGTCAGGCAGACCACCAGCAACAGAAGCCTCAGGTACAGACTTGACGCTTATCTTGCTGGTGGTCTCTCTCTGACTGCCTCGAGAAAACCACCTAGATTTTCTGTGTAATGAAAATGAGAAAAGAGTGAGAGCTTTGAAGATGTATAATGAAGAATTTATGACTGTTAAACACATACTGTACATAGCCTGTGTAGGACATACACAAGCATGACTGTGGCACACTAAGTCAGCTTACTTGGTCGTAGAAGTCTCCTTGTAGGAGATGACTGGTTCTCCACTAAGGTTGTAATAACCCGCGTTGCTCAGTCGAGCGCTTCTTCGTGACATGTCTGTAAACCAAACAAGAGAGCAGAGGAGTCGGTCAGTCACTCACTCACACAAGTTATGTCAAACACTTGATTGATGTGTTGATTCAACTAAAGCCATTTTTGAGGTGGTAGTTTGTGTTGGATGAGCCTTTTAACCATCTTCTCTTCTTTTTGTGAATATAGACTGATGTTTATTTTCAACATAGTCATACAAGTAACTTTTTTTAATTATATTTATAATATAAATAATTTTATGTATCCTCTTTTTTATTACTTCTCTCAATGTCAGTTTTTGAAAAAGTATAAATTCAATCAGTGCTACATTACTGCCTAACCCAGTTGAATATAGGCTTACAGGAACTACCAACATGTGCATGAAAGGAATTAAACTAAACTATTTGACCTAACATCAAGTTGAAAATATTGTTTTGTTTTTTGCACAATTAGAAACTTTGCAGTTATATTAGGAAAATGTTACAAAAGGGAATTCATGTCCATGACTAGATTACATTTTCTTGAAAGGTGTTTCTAACATTTTGTCAAACTCCATTTGACAAAATGATGAGAAACATCTCTCTCACACAGTCTGAATATGAATCTCCCAAAGGTAGGATTAATCATGTTACATATAAATATTTTCTAACAGAAAAGAGTGTGTGTTTTACATATCTGTGATAGAAAGATAGAAACAATTACTTACCTTCACTTTGCCTGTGCGATATCACTGAGTCAATCAAGAAGTCGAAGTTTTGCGTCTAGTTTTTGTGTCTCAGTGGTTTTGCGATGTGCTCACTGAGAGTCCGGTCAGCTATAAGCGTCTCGAGTTAACTTCTGATATGAGAGAAGCTGTTAGACACTATTGAAGTCTAAAGAGAATTCCACAAAGTCTTAATGCGTCATAATGAATTCTAGATGACATCACGAAGAAAAAAGAACACAGAACACGCGCGTGCAGCGACGCCCCGGTAGCTAGGCAACCATCACTGTTACTATAATGAAGGTAATTGGTAACTAGGTGATAGTTAGCAAGTACATTTTTTTGGAATTACTGACAAATTACCCCAATATTTACCTCAAAATTGATCAAAAATTATTTTTTTATAAACATTATTTAATATTCCCATATTTCCCAATAGCTGATATTTAATACTTTTTCCAGGAGAAAAATTACTAAGTGAATTCATATGCTTTATTTCAATGTCTGCTGATAAATACATGATAATTAGCAAACAACTTCTTTGAATACGGTCTTTTTCAATAGGTCACACAATGGGGAGATTTGTGCCTGATCAGAAGTGTCTTCTATTAGTTTTGGTTTTCCACCTCCGATGAAGAGCAGCCGCTTTTCTGTGTTTACGTTTTCTGGGGAGCGTGTCAGCGGTTCAATGTAACATTATATATGTGCTGTTGTTGTGCATGTGTTATTGTTTATGTTCGTTTAAGTTACGTTATGTTGTGCTTCGTATTGTATTACCTTGCATTCAAACCAAGCGTGAGGAAATTTTCGCCTCGCTTTCCTCCATTTCCATTACAGGGACCATTGCACTGACTGTATCTAGCAGCCACACGTCGTTACTGCGGTATAACCCCAAAATAAACAGACTGTGCTGTGATTTAACTGCAATAAACGGATCAAAATAGTGCAGAAATAATGACATTATGATGTCGATTTGTACAAAGACCGAATTCATTCTTTGTCAAGTCTGTCCGCAACACAACAAGCAAACAACTTTTAAAATGCTTGTTTTCTGAACGGAGGTCGGATCAATCAATGCCAGGCTACGTTAACATTGTAGCTGCTCCGTCAACACTCAACATAACGTCATCTAGGCATAAATACGGCAGCGACGTTGTTGTAAACGGATCAAAGTGTGCCGAAATAACTACATAATGATGCTGATTAGTAAAAAGCCTGAATTCATGATTTGTTGGGTCTGTCCGCAAGACGACCAGCAAACAACTTTTAAAATGCTTGTTTTCTTAATGGAGTTCGGATCGATCAGTGGCAGGCTACGTTAACATTACAGCTGCTCCATTAACACTCCATCTAGGAATAATTACGGCAGCAGCAACGTCAGTGATGACAGCGGGGATATCTCAACGCTGATAAACTTTCGCAACGTATATTGAACATCACTTATATGATGAATGCTTTTGATACACATGCTTTCATAAAATACTGAAATACTTTTAGCCTTGCATACTTTATGTCATGCAAATACCTTTTCACCTTGTATAAAATGTATAATATACTGAGTAGTAAATGTTACCATTTACTATTACTGAATGCCATTTGCTTCATTATAAGTTGGCTTTCAATCAAACATTAATATATAAGTGAAAAAAACTGTTCGTAAAACATTATAGACATGACCACTGACTATTTGTATAACAATTTAGCCACAAATTCAGACTTGACCATACGGTCCAGCCATATACTCGGTTTTGACCGAGCCTTGTTTTTAAATATAACTTTTCAATGCTATGATCACAACACATGAAATATGACAGTTAAAACATGATTAACTAGAATGGCACTCAAAGAGCGCAGACCTTCACCAAGGTGCGTGACTTTAAAAACAGATCACAGCTCACAGCTGGCGGTACCGTGAGGTGGTCGGCTTATTATTAACACGGTGTGTTTCCGTGTAATGTATCGGCGGATGCCTCTCTCAATGTTACACTACGTTGTCTCTCATCCCGTCAACTACCGTTTTTTTCTTTCTCACCGCGGACGGCGAGCAGCTCCCGCCACAGCTCGGAGTCTCGGCATCCACATCCACTCTGTATCTCTCTGCTCTCAGAAGAAGGCGGGGTCACGCGTCATCAGTTACACTGCGCATGTGTTATACCCTGTGGTCTTAATGCTCAGGCTGATCGGAATCCTTAAAAAAATTCCTGATCATGATCCGGATCACCACCAAAATCTAATGGATTGATCATTGTGCTATACTCCACCCCCCCAAAAAAGATTTAACTCAAATCCATCGCGAACTTTTGGAGTAATTCTGCTAACGGACAGACGGACAGACGGACAGACAACCAAACAAACGCCGGTGAAAATATAACCTAATGAGGGATTACGAAGTCAGTATGGACATTGTGTATGAATTTAAATTTTTTTCTTGAATATTTTATCGATTGACAGCCCTAATTCATTCATATATTTCATAGGAGCTGTAGTTTTTTTTTAATGCTATAGAATTAATTGTTGTACAATGTTAAAATCACAGTTGGGTCACATTCTGATAGCAATTATGGTGGTAGATACTATTCTTATCTAAGAATGTGGATAGTAAACCCTAGGAACAAGCTTCACATTATCAGAGAGCCCAATTAAAAACCCCTCGATGAGAGATTGCACAGAGTTGCAGCAGCTAGTGGGGCAGCAGCGAGCCCAGAGGTGATGTCAGGACTTCGGCCTCGACTCTACTCACCTCTACTGTGTCAGCAGAAAACTTAGAGACAGAAATCTAATAACTCGGACGAACAGAATCTAAACTATCTGCATGAATAGATACCACTAGAAGTTAATCATCAATTTATTTATTTATTTAAATGGATGAGCTGACCAGTTGATATATCACTGTGGTGACAGCAGGCACAAAAAGAGCCTGGTGACATTGTTAACACCAAGCTGTAGCCTGGAAGTCCCAGAGGGCCTGTACGAATGTGTTGCAGCTCCAGTTTAACACGGAGCCTCTCATCTTGTGGCAGCGCTCTCCAATAAGATGAATGATTTCATCCCGCCACTGACACTTAACTGTGATGTTATTGCCTGGAACAGTACAGAACCTCCCCGCTGGGTGCTAAAATCTGACAGCGTTATATTGCGGGATTCTCCCCCAAAAAAAGAAAAAGAAGACAATGTGCCCCGGCGTGTCCCTAAAACTGCACCAGACAGACTACTTTACTGCCGTTTGTTTATTTCTACATTAATCTTGCCACAGTAAGTATCCAATTATTTCTTTATTTTTTTATTCTTAAACCCCCCGTGAGGATTTTCTAATTATATCGCTTGGATAAGCAGAGGTCTTTTCATGACTGGAGGAGTTTTTCCATCTCATTTTAATGCAAAGTCCAATCTATATACATGTACGCAAACAAAACACTGAATTCTCCGTAATCTATCAAATACTGGCAGTCCGAGTGCTCTGTCAATCAATTAGGAAATTGGAAAAAAAAATGCTTTGTGCTGGGATCCTCGCAGGCGGTACTGCCCATTCGTTTGTGCTTGGATTAAAGATTCGACTTAAGATAGATTCAATGTCCATTTAATTCTAAGCAGAATTGAAACTCCTTTAAAGGAAATGGTTCAGCGATCTGCATTCAGAGGAGGTAGACTAATAATGCGGCCTAATCAGATCACTTTGATCCATTTAATGCCGGTGGGTGGCCACTTTCTCCTTTCAATCTCTCCCTTTCCACCACTCCCTTCATCGCTTCTGCATTTCTCCGTCTTCCTCCCCACCTCTTTCTCGCTCCTTTTTCTCCATCTTTCTTCCTTCCTCCCTGCTACCTCTCTGCTGGGTGGTACTGCACACGGTCCCGTGCAGCGAGACGGCGGTCTCATTAATCCCGCTCTCATGGCAAACTAGTCCCCAGGGGGAGAGAGAGAGAGCCCACTTTTTAAAAAGTGCCCTGTCACACTCTGGCACATCATTTGCATTTAGGTTAAAACCAGTCGGGACTCTTAAATCGTATCTTGTGGGCAGAAGGGAACTCCCTCTTCACTGCGGCATGAGGGCATCCGTTATTGTCGGGCCAATCTTATTATACTCTCACAATTACAAACACACACACACACACACACACACACACACACACACACACACACACACACTGCTGTGTCACAGGAAACGCATTAAGTGTTTTTGTTTGTAAGCAGGTTGTGATCTATATAAGGGGTTATGGCTATTATCCAGCATGCAAGTGTTTCCTTTGCTAGTAATCAGTGTAATGGGCTGTCTGACAAAGGAGGTGGTGTACAGTCACACGGCGGGAAGTGAAGCGCTAGCCGGGACTGCATTGTAATCTTATGTATGCACAATGTGCGCACGAAATATTAATGATGCCTGCTCTTACCATGAATAGTTTAAGCCAGGTAAGTGCTTACATGCATGGTGCACATAGAGCAAGTTGGCCATTTACATATGAAAAGTTGGTTAGTGAGCTACTTTAAAAAAGTCTGGAATATTAAAAAAAGGTATTTATCAGGATAACAAGGCTAAAAGTCGACTGCTAGACAAGGTCGCACCGTACATCAGACCGGCAATACGTCATCCAGAGTAGGCTCTCGTGACCACGCCCCCTCTTGGGGTAAAAGAAGTTGAAACATGTCTCCAAACTTCTACTTTAAACAAACCGGTAATAGTAATAACGCTATGCTGAAGAGTTGCTGTGTAGTTGGTTGTACCAACAATAAATCCAAAGATGCTGATCTTCGATTTGTTCCCCTGTCATGTCCTAAAAAAGATATAATAGGGGGGCTTTATGGCTCCAAGCTATAGACCAGACCAGCATGGTATCATCTCTGAGGCTGCGCTCCCTTTTGGGGGAAAGAAAAACTGTTGTGTAGCAGGTTAACCGAGGCTTTCATACTAAGATTTGAGGCACATTTGAAACGTGAATATTCACTGTCAGTGTGGTAAATGGCTAAATGATGCTGGTGACAGTGACTAGCATGGCTAGCTAACGTTAGCTTGAGTGGGAGGCTGCTGCAGTAATACAGTCAGACATTAACGTTATAGCAGCATCAGATTGTCGTCTCCAACTAAATCTCAGCCTATAGATCAAACAGTTGGTTATTAACATGTTGGTTATTTACAGACAACACTAAGCCTAACGGGATTCAGTCAAATATGTAGAGATGTCTGGAAGGGACATGGCGGCAATCAACCTTCATTTATTAAGCGAACGTTCAGCTTCAGGCAAGGTCGCAAAATAATTATTAGACGTGTGTATGAACAAACATTTGTATAACAAGAGATGAACGCATACGAACTTGTCAAAATTATAATCCAAACATACGTCGAATTGCATTGAAGTCTATGGGATCTTCAGTTTTCTATCCCCCAAAAGGGGGCGCGGCCTTGACTTTTTGTGAAGTACCCGTAGTGCCGGTCTGATGTATTGGTCTCAATGGCTTTGAACTAGACACTTATATTAGCATGCTAGCATAATGACAGTGAAGGCTGAGTATAGCAGGATTAATGTTTATCATGGTAACCATCTTAGCTTAAAGTGTTAGCATGCTAACATGTGTTACTTTGTAACGGTGTGTTTTAAAAGGTGCTATATAAATAAAGCTTTACTTACTTACTTACTTACTTGGTGCTAATGAGAGCTAAACACTACAGTGCCATCTGAGGCTGATTAGTACGTCATTAGTTTTGCAGGTATTTGCTTATGAACCAAAGTAAAAGTTTGTGTACTTTTATGACCTCTTCCTCACAGATTAATCAGATCCATCTCAAAATTTTTCAGAAAAGCCTTAAGACCTTGATGATGCTTTATAGTGAAGATTGGGACTTTTTTGTTGAACGGCGAAGACATTTAGACATCTTCAGGCCTATTTTGAATCCTACTCATAGCGCCACCTAGTGGCAATAGGCAACTGTATTTTAACAAACTCCTAAAAAAGGAAATGTTAGACCCTCCCCGCCTTGTCTACGCCCATGTCTTTCAAACAGCTTGCTCCCAGTACTCTGATCTTTAATGATTTGTGTCATTATGCTAAGGCATGAATAACAGACACCACATGAAGCGGACCAAACAGAAGAATTTAAAAGCCTGGATCAATTGAGACCCACGTTGTGCAGGTGCAAAGGTGGTGTAACTCGATACACGTCCCTGAAGTTTTGCACACTGTGTAAAAGCCTGTGATCAGCAGTAAAATCTTGCTTGCAACTACATCTCAGGCAGTAATCAGTGTAATGTTATGGTGTAGCTTGTGGTTAGCTTGCGTTTATATATAGATCTCTACACAAGGCCTTGCAGAGATAAGTAGGTTTTGTGTAGTGAGAGCTGGATGTGTTGATCGTTTGATGCTTTACCTCGACGCTGCTCCGTCGCCTTCCCCTGGCTTCCCAGTCCTTGTTGTTCCCGTCCTAATTCTCATCTCCCATGCTAACACAAGTGCCTTAACTTACTGCTTGAGTCACTCAGTTCTGGGCTTTTTTTCTTTTGATCAGGCCTAATCCTCATTATTATTTACAAGCCGTGATTCCTCCCTGCAACCATCGCTGCGCCGCAGCATGAATGAACCAGCACATCGTATGGACTTTGATCAATTATGGACTATTCGCTAATGGACTGTGTCCCTTCAGTGCGCCCCCCCCCCCCACCATCCCTTTCTGCTCTGCATTGTGCTTGCACTGCTTCTCTGTTCAGTTCATTGTGACATCTGTGTGTTAAAATGAGCTTTAAATAATTTGATAGCTTGTATACCAGCAGAGCTGGCACAATATATCGGGTAATAGATTTGTGCACAGCACTGGGTCATGCTAGCAATTAGTGTAATAGTCTGTTTCATGGCTGAGAGTCCAAAGTAGCCCATAAACAGGATAAGGGTGAGCACTGTGTACCGTCCTGCACATCTTAGGCATTAAACAGGACCTGATCTGAAAATTCCTAATTAGAAAATGTGAAAGGGAACGAGGGCCTCAGCTACCAACAACGGAAACTATAAACCAGTAATAAAATAATGGAAATACACTGAGTAGCTATTACTTTATAGGTGAGAGAATGAAGCACATATAGCATTTTAGGAGAAATGTGAGAAGGTGGATCCAGGAGGATGTCAAGCAGCTTCCCGGCGTCGCTAAATAGATAGAGCCAGAGCAACACAACCTCCTCTCCACGCCAGATAGGTAGAGCCAGAGCAACACAATCTCCTCACCATGCCAAACAGATAGAGCCAGAGCAACAAGACCTCCTCTCCACGCCAGATAGATAGAGCTAGAGCAACACGACCTCCTCTCCACGCCAACCAGATAGAGCCCGAGCAACACGACCTCCTCTCCACGCCAGATAGATAGAGCCAGAGCAACACAAGCTCCTCTCCACGCCAGATAGATAGAGCCAGAGCAACACGACCACCTCTCCACGCCGAATAGATAGAGCCAGAGCAACACGACCTCCTCTCCACCATGGAACCTAGAGAGAGGACCATATTTTTGTTTTTAAATTAACAGTTGCTTAGTAATGTAAACGTATGTTACCCATGCCAATAAGCCCCCTTGGACTGAAGTAAGTTGTTAGAGAGGCTAAATCTCCTGGAGGACGGAGGTCCAGGTCTGATATGTGGAATGAGGCACCACCAGCCGGAGAGGCAGAGAGACGTCACAGAACGGCTGATGGTCCAGCACAGAGAAGCCTGAGTAAAAGGAGAGAGAGGGGAGAGAGCGAGGTACACAGCAGTGCTTGTGGGACATAAACAACAGGGGGTTATTGAGAGGCAGGATATTCTGTTCCAGCAGCAGCCTACTGGAGCAGCTTGTTTGTAGAGTTGGATGGAGGTGGGCTTCAGTCTGGAGTCCCGGTTGCACTTTCTGTGATCCCTGTTTGGATTTATGTCTTCCAGTCAGCACTCTTACCTCTCATGACTTATGAGCCTGATGCATCTTTGCTACTCTTCACACTTACATAACAGAGAATCACCCATAAAGCTCCGTCATGCATTTATAACGTTTTCCGTATCCGCAGTGTGTGTGTTTTCGGCGTACATCACTAATATTTCAAACAGCGGGGAGTGTCTGAGGAACTGAGGTGTTACACAAAGCACAATGTCTCTTATGCTCCGCTGCTTCCATGAAATCACTGTTTACTCATCTTTATCTTTTGAGTTTCCTGGGATTTTTGTTCTTCCTAACATGGATATAAACTCTTGCAGCTGACGGAGTGGTTTGAGGTATAGGTAGGGGTGATGGCTGGTGCGGACTACCCATGAAATACAATTGACCACCATTTATTTATACACCCTAAGATTCCTTTTGCAGTACAGAAGAGTGAGACATAACATTGAGCTAAACGCTAACATCAGCATACTGACATGCTCACAATGTCAATGTTAGCATTCTTATAATTAGCAGGTATGATGGCAACCATCTATGTTTAGTGTGTTAGCATGCTAACACTTGCTAATGAGCACTAAACACAATATACAGCTGACCCTTTAGCATGACCTCATGGTGATGCTTGTTGATAAGACAGAGGATCACCAAAGGCAGTACGATACATCGTCTGGGAACCATGAATGTCTCTACCAAATGTGCGCCAATTCATCCAGTAGATGTTGATGCATTTTACTGGAAAAGTGAAATCTTTGACGTGGTGGTGGCGCTATTTACAAAGCCAATCAGGCTTGGGCTGTATTACTAGGGGTGTAAAAAAAATATGGATACACATGAGTATCGCGATATTATGTTTTGCGATACTGTAGTGATTCTCCAAAACTACATGATTTTTAATTAACCGATTAAGGAGGCTAAATAACGCTCCAAGGTTGCGCTAAATTTTAGCGAGGAAAAACTTGCAAGGCCAAAGTTTGATATACTGCATATACTTCAAAGAAATTTTGCTTAACTTTGGAGCGATATTCAGCCTCCTTCTCGACAAGCTAGTATTACGTGGTTAGAACCAATTCCCTAGGTTTTCTAGTGTCATGGTATCTTCACTCTACCTTTAAAATTGAGCCCGCTACAACCTCCAGAAGATTGATCGTGTTAATGCATCGAAGTAATTAGAGCCGTTAAAACAAATTTACGTTAACACATTATTTTCACATTAACTTTGATAGCCCTAGAAAATACTTATCTGTACCAAATGTCATGGCTGGCAATTCAAGTTGTTGGGGTATTTCAATGAAAACCAAAGATGTCATCCTTTTGGTGGCACACGAGGAAATGTCGTGGCTGGCGTAGCTAAAAATGTGAATATGCACCATGTCCTGGTTGAATGTTACAATGAAATCTCTTCAAAACAGCCTGCAAACTGGAATAAAGTGTTAAAATTGGCAGCATAAACTTGGTTGTATCACATTCAAAAGTTGAATCTTGTTTATTGAAATGAAACCAACACCATGACATGTGTGTTGTTTCTGGTAAATTGTTGAAATTCCACTAGATCTTCTTTGTGATTTTGGCAATTGCTGTGAGGATATGTGTGCTGCGACAGCCAACGGCCTCTCATTTAGCCCCCTTTTGTTCTGTCTGTTGTCTCTGGCAGAGATCTCTGGCAATTCAGAGGACATCCCTCTGGTGCGCTGGAGGCAGCAGTGGCTGGAGAACGGCACTCTGCTCTTCCACATCCACCACCAGGACGGCAGCGTGAACCCCCCGGAGCCGACCACAGACCCGGACAATGACTCTGCAAAGGAGGAGCTCCGAATCCTGCATATCTCAGTCATGGTAAAAACTCTCTGCTCTGGGGGGCTGGCTGTTCACAAAGCAGCTAAAATTGGAAACTGTTTTGAAGTCTAATATTACTATATCTTTTCTTTTGACATGCAGTCAAAAAGAACTTTTTAATTGGTCGAAATCTTTCATTTGCAAAATTAAAATGATAAAGGGAAGGAATAGCTTTTTTCTCTCTTGCTGTTTCATTAAGATGCGCATGGATTGAGAGTTATTTTAGTGTCCCTGAAGCTGAAACATCGTCAGAGATATTATCTTTGAGATAAGATAACATGTCCCTTTCTCTTGTTTTTGTTTTCCTCTGTGTTCCAAACAGCTGACTGCGGACTTCTTTCCAGAGTAAAGGTTTTAGAGAGCAGATAAATCCTGCCGATGTATGTTAGGGCTGGGGAAAAAAAATCGATTTACCCATGAATCGCGATTTCTTAAAAGATTTTTTAATGCCAGAATCTATATATTTGCTTCATTCGAGTCTATGTGGAGGTAGAAGGAAGTTTCCGCTTTTAATGTTGTAGTCTGAGTAACGTGACGTCATATCCGTTCCGTATCCGTCAAAAACCAAAACAAACCGCAGCGAGCCAAAATGAGAAAGTAGAAAAAACGGCGGAGGGTCAGCGTGGATACGACCTGCACCCTCACATGTTAAATCCAACATGGTAAACACTACACATACAGTAAAGTATGGAAACACTTTGGGTTTCACACAGTGACAGGAAAAGCAGAGCTAAACATGGTTAAAGCTGCATGCTAACTGCATGCCGTTGCTCTCATCTCCGTGGTCAAATGGGACGACGCTACAACTGTAGAGCACCCATATACTGACATTTATGTTAAATGCATTCAAACGGCCCCGATGGAGCTGACCATGGATGTATAAAGAGAACGGAGCTGACGGGAGAGCTAGAGACGGACTTGGCGAAGTTAGAGGAAGTATACACGTGTGACTACGTCCGGTTTTCAAAATAAGGTGTTAACAAAGGGAACTGTATATACAAAATACATATATGGAAATAAGATTGATTGGATTGGATTCACCAGAAGTATAAAACATTAAATGTCCCTTATAAATTAAAAAGAAAATACCACTAATTTGTGAGGGAAATGTCTTTATTCTTTGATTTTTGGGTTGCTGGAAAAAAAATTAAAAAAAATAACGCCTGACAATGACTGATATATTTGACTTCAGGACATCTCTGACTACATAAACGCTGAAAATCAAACATTTTTATTGTATTAATTTAGATATTTTCCAAAGTAAAAGTCTATAGAAGTGTATTATTCAGCTTTTTCCCATCATCTAGTGGTAAAATAGTTAACAAAAATCGCAATAATTCGTATTATTGAATTGCAATACTTAAGATTCACAATACATATCGAATCGGCACACAAGTCTCATGATAGTATTGAATAGAGATAGGCGTATCGTCCCAGCCATAATGTCTGTCATGGTACTATGGCTGCAAATATGCTTCATTTACAAAGCGTCACTGTGTCTTTCCATTCGTCTCGCTGGTATATAAACTCTGCTACTGTCACTCCACTGGCAGATTTGTTAGAACGGACACATGGCGTGCACTCTAGCCTGCTTTTCCGCAGCTTGCCACAGAGTATGGGTGTGTTACAACTGTGAAGTCAGTGTATTGAAGCAGTGAGCTTCCTATTAAAACATGAAAAATGGATGCATTCTTTTACCCTCTTTATTTAATCACAAACACATTGTACAGACTAGAGGCAGCGGAAGACTCTGTTTTTCTGTGTGGAACATACATTTATAAAGTTCCACAGAATGTAGATTTTTGCATGCCCGCACTGTATCAAACCTTATCTGCTATGTCGGCAGAGTAGGAAATGAATCCTTAGATCTCGCAGCTTTCTCCTCTTGCCTGAGGAAATGTATATTTATTAGATCTTAGATATGCCACACCTACTCCCAGTGCCCTTTTCCAGCCCAAAGACATTACAACCGTGCTTTGATGGATGATATGTATTTTCAGACATTGAAAGCATATTATAGCTGCATACACAAATGATTAGTCAGCTTGGGGGGACTTTTGCCAGCAGCTACATCTGCTGAACGGAGGCAGGGAGCCACGCTTCGACACCCGCTGAATGTCACCGACCTTGAGACCTTGAAAAGAGTGCCCGTCCTTGACTACCCCCTCTGCATGTTACGCATGTATTGGCGAACATCAAGCTGATCTACTTGAGCGGTGACAACATCTTTATGTGGAAATGAGACGGCTGGTGCCGAGGTTCTGCTCCTTACCTCTTTGATTTTCCTCTAATCTCACATTTTTGACTCCCCGCTCTATCTGCGTTTCACATCCCATCAACCTCAGGTCCGCGCCTTTGTGCTCCCTGCTCTGTTAATTCCTCATCCTGAAAGAGCTGCGGCGGTGGCGGCGCTGCCACACGGGTGTTTCCGTGAAGGTGTGGGCAGAGAAGGATTAGCATGCAGATATGAGCAGACCGTGACAACAGATGGAAGCGGTGTATCCGCTGCGCTGCCCAGGCCCCGCTGCAGCTTGCCACCCTGCTGGAGGCCCCGACCTATAAATCCAAAGCCGTGTCACTTGCTTGGCTCCTTGTGGATACGAAAAGGGGCCTGCGACGGCTGCTTTACGGGCTTTTTAAGCTCAGGCGCACACCTGTCACTGGACCTCTTTCCATCGTGTGTCTTGGGAGACTGCAGGACAGCAGCAGTCAGCGCGGGTAGCAGTCTGTGAGACGTGTGGGGAGGAAAAAGCAGTGGGATACAGCTGTGAATGTCTCAATTGCTCGAGGTCTCAGCAACATCTTACGAAACCTTTATATATATATATATATATATATATATGCTTATGTAACAAGCAGCAGGGAGGAAACAGGATGAAACTAACAGTGATTCCACTTTAGTTCAGTTTGTCTATAAGAAATATTAATATTTAGAGATGCACCGATCGATCGGCAGCCGTTCGAAACAGGAAAGTTTGCAGCTGATTGGCCATGACCGGCAGATCAGTCTCATATCAGTTTTTCCTCACCAAAATTTAGCGCAAGTTCGGAGAGTTATTTAACCTCCTTCACAACAAGCTAGTATGACATGGTTGGTACCAATGGATTCCTTACGTTTCCTAGTTTCATATGATGATGCCCTTCTAGTTTCACTCTTGCTTTAAAACTGAGCCTCTGAAAGATTGATTGCGTTAAAGAAATTAATGTCGTTAACGCATAATGATCATGTTAACTTTGACAGCCCTACAATTAATAGTTGCTGATTAACTTCCTGTTGATTGACAATTAAATGACTGCTCTGTAAACAGTATAAGCCACTACATTCCACTATCAGCATGTCTTTTTAGTGTTAAAATGAAATCCTGCCCTTCCATTAACATTGACATCAACAGGATTGTGTTCTACACTGCTGTTGCCATGTTTTTATCAGACACACGGAATGGCCTTGAAACGGTCCCAGGTCTGCACATCCCAGCCAGGTGGGCGCAGCCAGGAAGCAGAACGTCTAATCTGCTACAGTTCATTGCCTGGCCACCGTGCCCACCACGAGACTGTTTATGCCTAATGGATGAGTTGGGACTCCAGCATTTTTAGGCTTGAAGACAAGCCAGACTTATTATGGGCCTAATGCTAAAGGGAGACTCGGGTTCAATGAGCTGCACCGAAGGTGGGGTCCAAGGCCAGGAAAGCGTCTGGTCCTCCAGCCGGGGCTCTAATCATACCTGAGAATTACATTTTTCCAAGCAGTTTTTAGTCAGTTTTTATCAAAGGCAGTATTGAAAAACAAAAATTGAAGCAAAAAGTGAGTCCTTTTCAACAGTTGTACTCTTGTATTTTCACTCTTCTAAAGTTAGAGTTTTCCTCATGCAGGGTTCAAAGATCCTCCCTGTACATTCACATCCAACAAGGTGACCACAGTGTCCTCCACTGGCCGCGGCTGGTCATCCATAATAGATGACTAACCTTGTGTATGCCTGTACCGACACCAGGTGAGGCACCGGCAGTTCAAACACACGTACTCAACTTCAGCTTGAACCCTACAGGCAGAGACGGCTCCAAAGTAAATCCCAACTCTCCGGCCAAACAAAGACAAATAAAGCCGCTGTATATATGTAGAACAGCGTCAGGTACTCGATGAGGCGTGATTGGTTCATCCGTTGAGACTCTTAAGCTCCAGCGTATCATTGCAGTTGCACAATTCACCCATTTTAATTTCCGGATTTTAATCAGCTGCTGTTTTTGCCGCAGGGCCTCGATGGATCAATCCAATCATCTCATTCAGAACGGAGGTATCCAAACCAAACCAAGTCAATTACATCATATGATTGACTAATACAGTTTTGCAAACTCAGGGGTTAGATTTGATGTTTTTGAGAATCCCTTTAGTGCTATTGTTTTTTCCTCAGAGGCCATAATGCAGCTTTTTTAATTTCCGCAAGCATCATAGTGAAACTCAAACCAAATGACAAGAAGTTAAAGGGACTCGATGTAAGAATCAGAAATTGCTTGTTAACAGCGACACCTGTGGTCGTTAAGTTCTGTTGCTCGCGCTTGTGCGGCGACACACGTCAGCTAACACACAATATCACTCTATCACTCACCGCGGTCAGAAGGAACATGGGAGACACCGCAGCCCCGGTTGGACACGATAGCGCTACTCGCTCCGGTGCACAGCCTATTCACTCAGCAGCAGGAAACGACACGGGAAACCTCTGTTGGTCTGGAGGAGCTGCAGCATTTATATCTGCACAAACTTCCACTGTACATTCACTAGATATTCTCAGAGCTAAACTAATTCTTCTGCAGTGTGTAGTGTGCGCGCATGCACGAGAGGAGGTGGAGCGAGAGAGCGAGTGAGAACAAGTGCGGTGTGTGTGAGTGAAGGCAAGCAGGCAGGCGGAGGAGCAGAGCACAGCATCGACTCCGGCCCTGGAGATCAAAGCTACGGTCTCCCCTTGTGTCTTCTGATCACGGTCGGGAGGCCAAAGCAGGAAGAGCCAACACTGTTTTGCAAGACGGGCTTCACGAGATATAACTTTGCGGTTTTGGTGCTTCCGTGTATTTTTGTGTTGGAACAGCGTAGCAACGCGCGAGCGCGCATGGGACACCGACCCGCAATGATTTATACGTGTAAGAAATTACAGTCCCTTTAACAAATGAAGACACAAAATAAAATAAAATCATCTTGTTTGAAACATAGAGGCACAACTCTCTGTAGTCGTCGTAAACACTGCAGGTCTGGCCCTCAAAACCACTCACGTTGTCCATTTTGCCGGATGGTGAACAGTTTGGGCAATATGGTTGAAATCAGCTGTGTGGAAGCTCTGGAGGTAAAGGTCTGCTGTGGATCAGCAGTGTGAAACAAGCCCCTCTCTGTGCCCACTCAACCCAAAAGGTGAGGAGCAGTTGAGTCTGTCAGAGCCATATGGCGTCTGATGGTAACGGCAGCAGATCCCATCAGGCTGCTCCTCCCGTTTTAGTCCGCTTTTTGCTTCCTGAAATAGGAACCTCAACGGACATACTGTCGAGTTAGAGAGGAACTTAACACTAAATTCACTTTATCGAGTTAGTAAATTACATGTACAGTCATTTTATTACATTACCTATTGATCCTGGTCCCATTTCATAGTGTTCATTGCAACAAAAGTTTAGTTTTAGCTTTCAACTTCGACAAGGTAAAAAAGATGCTTTGGGTCGTGTAAGCGAAACTGTAGTTAAAATTTGTGAAGGGGGAATGTTCAAGCTGAAACTGGGTGTTAAGTAAGGATGGTATCGTTAGGATTTTATTGATACTACTTCTCTTTTCGATACTCCTTATCGGCTCGGTTCTTTATCGATACTTTTATCGTTTTTTTTCATTACTAAATAATTGCTTTTTAATATATTATTTAAAAAAAGAATAAATTCAGAACAGGATTAGAATTTATTTATATTTTACATATAACTAAATGTTTCTAGAGCAGCAACAGTAATGTTTACAACAGCAAAGTCACGATATAAACTCAATAATATCATACTGGAAACTAATCTCGAATGTCAATAAAATAAATCATATTCCTGAGTGAAGTTTATAAAGAATGAAGGACACAGTCACATCAGTCAATATCAGTCCTTCCTCCTGTCCTCTGTCCTCCTGTCCTTTGTCCTCCTGATGTGATTAACTGCTGCAGGTACTGCTGGTAGAGAGAGGAGGGGCTGCTTTGACTCAGCCAGTAGATAAGGTGACGAGAAGTTTTAGATACGTGGCAAACTAAGCTAAATACAGACTGCTTTTGTTTTAGCTTGTTTGTAATGATTCGCTATTAGCTGAGCTAGCATGCTTTGCTTGTGTAAACATAGCAGCCGTGGATGAGAGACTGCGGACAGAGCAGATTGACATATTGTTTTTCTACATGTTTACATCATGTTTATGCTTGTTGAACAGGTGTACTGATAAAGTATTGGCTTTGTACTTGCAAAAGTTTGTGTGTGTGTAGTTGGAGGAGCTCAGCGCCGATACAGAGAGCAGAGAAGATGCGCACTGCAGCGTGATAATACACCAAAACATTAAAAAGTACCAATACAAGAACCGATAACATCGGGGCTTATCAATAATACAGTTTTGGTACCCATCCCTTGTGTTAAGTAGCTCTTTAAAGATTTGTGTATTAGCACCATATTCATTGTTAGACATTAATATGTGCAATCCTGTCTCCTAAAAATACATAAATACGTTTGTTAATTTGCAACCGCAAATATGGCTGAAAGTAAAGTAATGTAGACTTGATTAGGCTACGTTCTGTATCAAAATAACGAGGACACGTTTCTAATAAACGTATCTGCAAACTACAAAGACTGACAATATATTTAACCCTGGTGTCAAAGTACTTACCATTGAGGATGCTTAGATCATGTCTTCAGTATTTGAATATATAAAAAAAATATATAGGTATATGAAAGATTCAGAAAATCCTTGCAGTAAGGAGAAGGTTTGGAACAGCACTTAGATGTTGAGTAATACAATTTACAGAAAGTAAAGTGTTTAGCTGAATGTGATTTTTTTTTTTCGTTTCCAAGAAAGAGACCTTATTTGGAAGATTGCCAGCTTCTACCCATTTTAACACTACATTGTACATTTTCTGTTGTGGAAATATGGATTTAATTAAAGATATTTTCGTTTGCCTTACAGCGAGTCCAAGTCAAGGCAATTTTATTTATATAGCCCAATATCACAGATTTGCCTCGGAGAGCTTTACAATCTGCACAGCATACGACACCCTCTGTCTATTTCGACCCTCGCTTCGGATAAGGAAAAAAACTCACCGATCAAACCTTTTAACAGGGAAAAAATGGAAGAAAATTCGGGAAGAGCAACTGAGGAGGGATCCCTCCTCCTGGACAGACATGCAATAGATGTCACGTGTACAGAATAAACAGCATAATAAAATGACAGTATAAATAATGACAAAATTATACATGGAATATAAACATGTATAAGAATATGGATCTGGGAGGATGTCAAGCAGCTTCCAGGTGTCGGCAAACAGCCAGAACCTGAGTCACACAACCTCCTCTCCACCACGTAGGCAGCACCAAAGACGAGGCAGGGATGCTCTAAAGCTTTGATGACAGATGGAGGAAGAAATGAAAGTCACATCTACGGTATAACATAACATGCTTCCTCTGGGCCTTCCAAATCTGTGTGGATTTGAAAAACAAATACAGGGATGCGTTTTTATTTTATTAAACGATAACTCCCAGATTCACATGTGAGATATGTCTCAGAACATCACATCTTGAGGAAACCCCTTCTATATATTTGTTGATAAAGCAGTAATATTTGAAAGATTTCATCAGGATCTTTTGATCTCTTATGGGCGTACACAACTGTGGCAAGTACACAGGGCCGTAGCCAGGATTTTAAAGTCTAGAGGCTCCATGCATGGTGCAACCCCACCCCCCTTAAGAAAAATTGCTGTCGTGTCTCCTTAAAATTATACAACGAAACTGCATTGTGAATTATGTTTCGAGGGAACGTTTGTTTTTGACGCATCACAAATACGTTTGTAATGATAGTCGGCGTAGGGAGGAGGTCGGGGTGGGTCAAAGAAACACCCAGGAGACTGCTGTTCGTGCCCCGGGTGAAATTAAATTCATCCATCCATCATCTGTAACCGCTTATCCTTTTAAGGGTTGCAGGGGGGAGCTGGAGCCGATCCCAGCTGACATTAGGCGAAGGCGGGTCACACCCTGGACAGGTCTCCAGAGGTGTGGCTCAGGGCTGACACATAGAGACAGACAACCATTCACTCTCACATTCACACCTACGGGACATTTAGAGTCAACGATTAACCTAACCTGCATGTCTTTGGACTGTGGGAGGAAGCCGGAGTACCAGAGAAAACCCACGCTGACACGGGGACCTCTTGCTGTGAGGCGACAGCGCTAACCACTGCACTGAGCTTTGTTCCGTTTTGGTTGTGTTTTGGTTCTGTTTCGTAGTCATTTTAAGCCAAACCATGCTGTTTTTTACTAAACCTATCCAAGTAATTTTGTTGGGTTTTTTTTTGTTATTGTTTTGTTTTGTTTCAATTTACGTTAACCACATGTTAAAACTGTTTAAAACTGTGACCGTAATCTGGGAGAAATATGTTTCCCTAAAAACGTAATTGAGAATGCAGTTTAGTTGTATGGGAAAGTAACTCTGTAGGAGGTTTTTTTATCTCCTCAAATTGAATTATATTGAGCCTAAAATATCAAAACCTGCCTCAAAAAAACATCATGCATTTCTGTACATTGCATTGCCATCCTGATATCTCTTTTTGATGTCATGTGTTACTGCTAAACATGGGAGTTAAGTTCCTGAAAGTTATTGAAAAGTCATTACATTTAGTTTGAGTGTGAGTCTACAGTAGTTGTAGCACTTTCTGTTTTACCACAGTTCACTTCACAATTCATACCGTGGTCATTTTCCTGTGATCTTTGAAAACAGCTGAACCTGTAATGGAAACTGGAGTCACAGGGATTCACTCACTCACACACACACACACACACACACACACACACACACACACACACACACACTCACACTCACACACACACACACACACACACCGATAGCAAGCATCAGTTTATTGGGAGAGACGGTCATTGTGACACAGCTTGGCTCGTGGGATATTGACATTCATGTGGTGACCCTCCTAAAACCCGTGTTGATAGCATTGATCGTATAAACCTTAAATCAATGCGGCCCTGACCACTTGTAAAGCAGCAGCCCCGGCTGAATCCCAGCCTCCCCAGCTGCTCTCTGAGCATCACAACGTGGCGTGCTTTTCAAAAGCCTGCCGAGCGAGACAAAGCGATCCATAGCTTCCCTATTGGCTGTGAGGAAGACCCACAGCTCAAGTGCCTGGCCTGTTTGTAGTGCTGCTGAATCTCTGATGCAGACAACAGAGCACCTTGGCTTGGTTTTTTAACAGAAAACAAAATGAAAATCACAGTTTTAGCAGAAAAATAGACAGACTTTCTTCCATTAAAGCTGCACTAATCAATGTTTCTATGTTAACAATGAATCAAATGACTATATGTTACGTGAAAGTCACTCATGAATAGATAGAACTTCAATTAGCAGTTGCTAGGAGCAGTTTTTCATGAAGATTAAGAGTTTCCTCAAGTTGACTTGAAAAACATTTTCATCCACACCATATTGGTGGACATTTTCTTTCACTATTATTTTGCGGATGCAGCTAAGTAGCTATGTAGGAAGATGATGCACCCATTTATAATCCCACCTACTTTCTTCAACTGGCTTAAGCCCCGTTTCCATCGCAGGAACTATCACCCTGAACTAAGAACCTTTTGAGGAACTCATTGCGTTTCGACCGCAGGGACCAGGGTCTAAGGACGTTATCAGGGACCTGGGCCCGGATCCGAATACACTTGACCTTTAAAGGAAAGGAAATATTTCATGAGGACAGAAATGTTGCTGTCCAACAGGAATGACCCACCTGTATTCACCCTGTCTGTCTGAAATACTCCGTTTTAGCGCCTGTCTCTTTAAAAAGCCTAGTCAGCTCTGATGGGCTTTCGATGCATGTGACATAGGAAGGGGAGCCAAATCTGAATGTCTTGTTGAATCACATGTTTTCTGATCTAGGCAGCCCGAGAAAAATGGCTGGGTTGTCTTATTTCACAGTTTGTGCGTTGGTAGGCACTCCAGATACCCAAGTACACAAGCTCTGAAAAAAAATAGTTTTTTCAACATACGTCCCCTTTAAATAAATCAGACTTGCATAGGAGCAGAAATGTTTACATGCTGCTCAGCTCGTTTATTATCCCTTTTCCCAAATGTATAGGACATCGCACTGGCTTTATACTGAAAGATCACAAACCAATGACTTTTTGCTTCAATTTAACTACTTTCACGGACAACCCTGACTGAAAGAAAGGAATCAGAAAATGCAGAGGCAGCTTTGGCTGTGTCAGTACAAATGTTTCCTTTCACCGTTTTTTTTTTTTTTTTCCATTTCCTAGCTTCCGGATAATATTTTGCTTCATGGCCACTCGCACCACTGAAGGATAAAGGGGCAAATGCCTGCCGTCACCTTTTGTCGCAAAGTCCGTCTCAGTCCTGCTTTTCCAATTCTGCCTGTTCAGATGGCGCAATTAGCAGTCCTTGTAGAGTGGTCCTATAAAAGAACACACATGTTTTTCAGATTTGAGTAATGAATGAGAAGGAAAAAGACGGTATTCTGAAAGGAAGAGCTGACATTCTGTTCCCCGGGGAGGAGACGTTCTGTGTTACCTGAGCCAAAGGACTCGACAGCCGTCACTATTCCCTACACAAAGAGCAATATCATAAGGTCTTGTGCAGAATACCTAAGCTATTATTGCCCTCGCATTCTACTGCATATTTCTAATTTCCTGAGTATTTGTAGAAACATAGTGAATTGCTACCTCTCATTCACTGCCACCAAATGAATCAGTCACGCCTGAAAGAGTGCAGAAATTAGTTTGGGATTTGTGCAGATGATACTTTGGGAAGGATCGGTTAAACATTTGTGCCAAGATTCATATTCTCACATACATATGCAGAAACCAGCTAGATATAGAATATATCATATATTAAAAGGAAAGAGGAAGTGTAATTCAACATGAAAGAGGCAATCACTGAACATAATTGGTATTAATGATGATTGGTATTAATTATAAATGAATGTAAATCACATGTGGATGCTATTAGAGTCTGCAGACTATGATGGCGTTGTATGAAATATTGAACCATTTACAAATACCATTTATTCATGCTGGAGAGGTGGTCTTAATCTGATCCAAACCTTCCTGCTGTAACAGATCAATACACAGAAAATAATCTAGGACACTATACAAACATTATAGGAAACCATCCGGGGGAACACTTTAGAATAACCATCATTCTCATCACCACCATCATCACACTAATTATTATGTTATTTTAACAGTTTATTATTGCACACATTGTAACATTTTATATACCATATTATAAGTATCTGTTAATGATAACGAAATGATTTGTAAATCTTTAAGAAGTTGTTCATAACATACATAGATAGACAGATATTTAACACTTTAATGGTTAATAACTGGTTTCTACAAACATTATTTGGATGGATATTATAGTGTTGCAACTGATGATTATAATACCTTGTTAAATGGTTAATATATACTTTGTAAAGTGTCTATAAGACATATTTCGCTAGATAGTTAATAGTTTGTCAATGGTTAATAATTGGTTTCTGGTCCATCTATCTATGTCATGATTATATAATTTCTAAACTAATTATTTCATATTACACAAACTACTGATAAAATAACATGCGTAATTCAACAGGAAAAAATAAATAAAAATCTTGCAGCAACACATTTTATTTATTTTTTCCTGTTGAATTACGCCCCACCTCTCCCAGTGCATGTCACCTGCGATATATGAATATATATGAGTATTAAATACTCATACAGATAAAAAAACATGATAGAAACAGTTACAGCCTTAGTAACTACTGAATGTTATATACAATTTGGTTAAAACTGGGCTCCTCAAATGTTGTGTATGAGCAAAACAAATGATTGTCAGTATCTATAAGACTATTTAGATTAAAGTGCAGAACTTGAAATATTCTAACTTTGTTGCCCCCCTGAGGAAGTATCAAAAAAAGACATGGTGGCAGACATCTTCCCTTTCAACCAACCACAGATCCAACCAGCATTCACTGTTGCAGAAATGATTATTCTGGAAACATACATTTAAAGGTCTCTGTGGATCCATGCAAGAGTGTTACAGTTAAGAAAAACCAACAGAGCGACATTACCATTCCTCTTGGACGCGTTAACGTCCCTGAACGACACCCGTGCATCCTCGCTCAAGTGCCCAAGTAGAGGTACGCAACTCTACCTAGACTGCAGCGATCGTTACTGAGCCGTTAAAGTTTTCTACCAGCAATGACGCAGACCGTGAGAATCATTTGAAAGCTGCTATAGTATAATCTGATAAAAAATTCTACATATAGTGTCTTTAAAGTCATCCTCTGATGATGCACTGCATGAAGAAACACTTCTGTAATGTCTTTTCAGCTCTTTGAAACATCCAGCGACTTCATTTAATTCCAAGAGAATAAATGTTTACATGACAAATGTGGTTTTACATTAATGCCTTCTCACCACACATACTCAAACACCATCATGGCTTCATGCTATATTAGCTTTTATGAAACGCACCAAATTGAAGCAAATGATTCGAACCGTTTCTGCCATTAATACTCATTTCCAGTCGTTGTGTGACGTGTGTGAAATGGGGGTTGCGACTTTCACATCTGTTCAATGTCAAAATCAGCACCGGATCATGAAGCCTGTTGTTGTTAATCCTCACAATTCAAGTTTTTTGTTTCAGATTTGAATATTCTACTTTGACAGCATTAACCCTGGTTTCAGGGAGTTAGCTTGATAACAAATGCATGAGAGGATTCAGTGTATAAAAACTGTCAATTTCCATCGTTAATATCGGAACTTGATATCAAATCCAATCAGTGGCCCCTTTGGCTACGATAAAGTTTATTACATCCAAAGCAAGAAACTTCCTTTTGCTATCTCGGAGCTGTCAGATCGTCTCGATCTTTCCGCCTTCCTGCGTCTTAATGCCTCGCATCCAGAGACTAAGTGACAGATTGATAGCTCAGCTCTAATACCAGGCCTGCTCTGTCAGACTGAGAAAGGCCATGTCTTCTCTCCTCCATTCAGGACTTACATGACAGGAGTGTAAGTCATAAGGAGCACTAGTGCCATTATAACGTCGTCCTCATCCGTTAGTAAGTGGATTATGGGGCTGGAGCGCTGGCATGCTTTGATGTGTGGTTTGGTTTTATTGGCTCCATAAGAGGACACAGTCCACTTAGTCCTCACTTTGATTCCAAGTAATGCCTGACATTAAACAGTTTTTTTCCATTTGATCTGTATTAGCCCCCCTCTACGCAGGGGCGCTAATGCAGCTTGATGGGTTTGAATTACATTTGTCACTGAGGTAGATTTGATTGAGAACCATTTGAAGTACTTGACATTTGACTTGTTCTAATTTGCTCAGGGATGAATGAAAAAATGGTGCTACTTAACGTTAAATAGACACTTTAATATTTTACATGCTGAGCTATCAAATTTGAAAAATTCCTTAACTCTACTCTATTTTACCAGATTAGTAACAACAAGAACCAACTTACACCTCTTATCGAACAATAATTATTATATATTAAAAAGTGACCCATGAACTTTGGCTCCCCTTCCTATGTCGTATGCAGGCTCATTAGAATATATCGCCCACAGCTTGAGAACTACCTTTGCAAAGGTGCACCATATTTTTCTCACAAGCCAATCAGAGCAGACTGGGCTTTTCTAAAGAGACAGGCACTAAAACAGAGCGTTTCAGACTCAGAGGGTGAATACAGGTATATAGAGACAGACTGTATGAGCACAATAACGTGTTTTTTTGAACATTAAAGCATGTAAACAAGTTCTAGTAGAAACCATGGATGTATAAAGACAACGGGATACAATACAAATGTGTGCGCTTGTCACTACGAGCAACACCTTTCAAATTAAATTCAGTCATTTTATCCATTCTTGATGAAAAATATTGGTTAGTGCAGCTTTAAGCATTAACTGTGTTAACACAACTTATCACATACATAATACAGATCTACTTTATTTTGTTTATTGAATCTTACAAGGTGATAGAAGACCATATAAATTCAGTTTTAATCTGTAAAATGGGATATTGTCCTATACTGTAGGTTACATACTATTATAGTATATAGTGTACAGTCACTGTTTTATTTCACTCCATCAGTGACTTTCAAAGTGCTGAAAAAGTAATCATTCCAAACCAAATTACTGTGGTCTCCTTTCTGACCACTGTGCATGCAGATTTCCTGCATAAGTGGCCCCATATCATGGTGTCATCTGTTAATGTCCTTGACTATGCAGATTAAGCAAACAACGTATGCAAATAAGCCTCTACTTTTGCTAGTTTAAATTAATATGAGCAACCGAACCCCCCCCCCTATTTTTATTCAGCCTCACAATTCCCAATATGTTTGAAGAGATTTGTTTTATGGAAATGCATGATTAAAATCCATTTTTCATTTCATCATATTTGCTTATCTTTCCGCAACTGTGCTTGTTTGACTGAAGTGACACCGTTTAATACAAATTGATTTTTTTCTTTTTAAATCACATTAACCTCTCGTTATTCTACTGTTGTTTTAGCCAGACTATTAGTTTAGCGTCGATTGCTAACTTTATTTCCCTCATAATAATTTGGCCTTGTATCACTCAATTAAAACAAAAAAGGGAAAAGAAGTGCAGTAGAGGCAGGAAAGACAGAAACATCTGTACACACCTGACCGTAGGGAGCACTTACACAATTATTTGGCTCCAGTTTTAAATGGGCGTGTGATTTTCTTACTGAGAGGAACTCACTCCTTTTTTCTTCTCCAGTGCCAAACTGCTGCTGTCTTTCTCTCTTCGCGCTGTCACCGTGACATTTTCATAACTCTTTTTTGACATTTTCCAAATTGCACAATGTATCAGATTTTGAGTTCTCAGCTGGGTAGCATCAGATGTGCTAAATTGCACGTACTGCACGTGTAACATTATGGGTCCAAATTACAATCGTGTCTGCGTGTTATCTCATCGTTCCTGTCACTTTCTCTAAAACATCCCTCTCAGTAACCTTAAACATAATGGGATTAGATAAAGAATCGGTCGAATAAAACTGCCCAGAAATCTGCTCTCATTGCCGTTATTCATGGAGGAGATATGGTCTGATAGTCAAGCTGACAATCGCTGTCTCCCTCCCGTCTCTCCACAGGCTGTGTGCTTTTGACTTGCCTTGACTTTGATCCATATCCTGCTCCTTGGCAACATTCTCTGACACTGTTCTCGCCTTTTTCCGCTCCCGCTTTGACTCTTCTCCCTCTCGCTGTCTCATTTTCTCTCCGGTTTCTGTATGAATCTGTCTCTGTCCCCCCCCCCTCTTCCCTGCTAACCTGTCCTCAGGGCAGGCTCAACACCCTTCATCTGTCCGTCTTGTGCCCGCGCCCAATCCCCAACACCCGCAGGTGCTGGTGTGGACGCTGCGGCATCGCTCAGCCCCACAAAAACCGGCTCACAGGTCATTAAAATCAGAGAGAAGATGAGCAAAACGAACGGGGTCACGTGACCTGACCCAGTCATCTGGTATCAGTGCTTCCTGGAGTACGTGTACGAGCTGATATTCAAAGTCACAATAGACTTCTTTCTCCCATATTTCCACAGGCATTATGACTCATTCCTTAAGCCAGACAGACAAGCAGTCCATCACACAGACTTTAAACTATCTCCCAGGTCAGCCAAACTTATTTGGAAGAGAAAACGAAGCCAAACAGTAAAATTACCACTCAAACTGTCCATTGTAAACATCAGTCAGAGATTGCAGACTGATTTACTGGTTCAACACAGACCTTCTGAATTTACCGCACTTCAGTAGTACAGTTTCCCTTTGAAATGAGGGAGTATTACTAAGGGCGCTACGATCAGGTTTCTTGGGGCAGATCACCGATCGCTGGGTCTATTTGCCGCCTTTATTTATCGTGGGCCCTTATGTATTTATTTATTTATTTAACTTCTCTTAACAGCATTGTGACATAGTTAATCATGATTAATCGCAAATTAATTGTTTTTTTACATTTTTACATTTTTTATTTGTTCAAAATGTACCTTAAAGGGAGATTTGTCAAGTATTTAATACTCTTATCCACATGGGAGTGGGCAAATATGCTGCTTTATGTAAATGTATGTATATATTCATTATTGGAAATCAATTATCAACACAAAACAATGACAAATATTGTCCAGAAACACTCACAGGTACTGCATTTAGCATTAAAATATGCTCCAATCATAACATGGCAAACTGCAGCCCAACAGGCAACAACAGCTGTCAGTGTGCTGACTTGACTATGACTTGCCCCAAACTGCATGTGATTATCATAAAGTGGGCATGTCTGTAAAGGGGAGACTCGTGGGTACCCATAGAACCCATTTACATTCACGTATCTTGAGGTCAGAGGTCAAAAATGGCCATGAGAGTTTTTCCTCGCCAAAATTTAGCGCAAGTTTGGAGCGTTATTTAGCCTCCTTCCCGACAAGCTAGCATGACATGGTTTTCTAGTTTCATATGATGCCAGTATCTTCACTCTAGCTTCAAAGCTGAGCCCGCTACAACATAAATATCACAAGTTGCGTTAAAGAAATTATTGGCGTCCAAACCAATTTGCATTAACCCGTTAGTATGGCGTTAACTTTGACAGCCATCATAATAAGTATTAAAATGAAGAAATGAGAAAGTATCATGAATTGACAACGATTTATTTATTACCAGGCAACCGGAGGCGTTGGAAGTAAGGGTGCGGGGGATGTGACAGTCACTTGAAAACCCATTTGAAACCATTTCAGTAAATTTCCATCACTCTATGAAACTGCAAAAAAAAAGAAATGCCATTCCACATAATACAGAGAGCTTTATCCATTTGTGCTCACTGCATTCTGACAGCAGTATTACTGTCAGGACTGTGCTCCGCGGCGCTCTCCAAGGTGCTGAGGTAACCTCAGAAATGCTAAATAACAACGTAGAAAGAAAACATGTATTAGAGCACTTACAAAAATCATTCAGAAATCAGCAGGGGAGGCGCGTTGAAACAGCTGTTTGCGGCTTGCAGCCCTCAAGGGACACAGCCTCTTTAAAAGCAAGCTCAGCCTTAGCCTACATGTGTTCTTCATAGACTAAACACACTTTTAATACACCTTCAATGGAAGTGAAAGTATTTCCGCCCACTTGTGGAAGCGCAATGCAGGCCGCTTACCAACATGGCTACTAGTTGGGTTAGGGTTAAACTGGGCGCTAACATGACAGCAGATTTCAGTCACTGCAGGTAAAATAAATAACGGATAATGGAGTAATTATAACAAAGGTATAAATGGCAAATACAGCAATGTAAAAGGCTAAAATATTCTCAAATTCAAAATTAAAGTACACTTCTGAAAAGTGTCCAAATGTGCACGGTTTTATGCACCAGCTGAGCTAACGTCAGGTACCTATTTTTCTATTTTCTCTTCAGATCGGCTCTTCTGATCGGGTTTTATAGAGACCACTAATCAAACTATTTAGAACGAATATCGACTGATAAAGATTGGTGGCCAATCGATCCAAACACCCTTAATTATTACTGATATTTCAGGTTCAGTTTTGCCTTAAATTAAAGTGTTTTGGATTATCTGGCTAAACAGTACAGTTAGCTTGTTTACAGCCTTTGGTAGTTTGATTGTCTGACTGCTGATTGTGTCATTTTATTAATCTGTATTCCAAGATCTCTGCTATTACTTTGGTGAGTACAATGTTATCATAAGCGATAATGATGACCGAAACAGCAAAAATAAGACCTAAATTGTAATAAAATAGAAAATACAGTGGTTCCCAAAGTGGGAAAGAAAGACCAAGGGTGCTGCGACATTTAGATTAACTACATGTATGATTTTATATTTTTCAAACTTATCAAAATGGAAGATAACATTGAAATCACCACATTAAAAACCATCTTAAAAATGTCAGGTATGCTGCAGCTAAGATTAGTGACTTAGGCATGATTAGGTCATGGTCTTCTGTTGTCATAGAAACTTAACACGCTTTATGGCACACAGTATCAGCAGTCAGAACTAACTTAAGGCTGAGTGATGTTCTTTCCTTTGCATGCAGATTATATGTAAATTACGCTCTTTTCCCCCCCCCCCCATCCACAGCAAAAAGATTGAAATAAATAATAAAACTGTTGCCGTAAAATATAAACAAGACACTGAAAAAAAGGGACATGAAGAAAAAAATCTGAAAATTGTCTTTGAAAAACACATCGGAATGCAACAAAATAAATTCATTTTTAATGCATGTGTTTTATTTTTCAGTGCCAATGTTTCGTTTTTCAATGCCAAATGTATTTTAGATGCCAAAACTTAGCTGTCACTCCATAAATTCCCAGGTTGACAAAGTATTCCTTTAAAAAAATATGGGAACCATACTTTTAACAGTCCGGGCATTGACTTCCATTCTGTCAATGCGGATACGGTTTATAGCTGCTGACCCTCGCTCACACTCCACATGGAAATCAGCCAAGTGTTCCTTTGTCTCAAGGTGAAATAACCTCCCAGTAGCATGAGAGCTGCTGTCATTTATAAAAACATTGTAGGTGTTATTCACTAAATTGCATCTGCAACCTTTTTCAGACTGTGCTGTTGGCATCACAGCTTTGACTTTGATCCGTATTCGACTTGGCAAGATCCTCTGAATCTGTTCTCCCCTTTGACTCTCGCTCTGCTTTTTTTTTCCTCTTCTCCCCTTTTTTTCTGTCTCTGCTCCAAATGTCACCCTCCTCCCCTCAGGGCGGGATGATCGCCCTTCTGCTGTCCATCCTGTGCCTGGTGCTGATCCTCTACACCCGCAGGCGCTGGTGTAAACGCAGACGCATCCCTCAGCCCCAGAAGAGCGCCAGCGCCGAGGCGGCTAATGAGATCCACTACATCCCCTCAGTGCTGATGGGAGGCCAGGCCCGGGAGAGCCTGAGGAACTCGCGGGGTCAGGGGCCGAACTCCAGCGGTACCCTCAGCATCCGGGAGACGCCGATTCTGGACGGGTACAAGCAGGGTTTGGGTGGATGGATGGCAGATGAATGTAATCTGAAATGGTTAAACCCTAAAAATAAGCACATGCAGCAGCTGAAAGTAAACAGCTTGTGTGTAGTGAGATGATTAATGTTTGGTTTGTTAGTCCACATTTTACTTTAAGAGGTTAGAATAGTTTTACCTCTTAGAAGCAACTGATATAATGCAACCTTATTTCTAAGTGTGAGTTTCGAGGCTCAAGATTATAAAACCTTACCTTATCAGTACATTCTGCCACACTTTGAAATCTCCACTGCTTCATCAAGCGTGTTAGCCGCTTGTGATATTTATTCTAATTTAGATAAGTCCAGACAACATAACGCTAATTGATTTTTACCTCATCCCCAGGTACGAGTACGACATTACCGACCTGCGTCACCATCTGCAGCGGGAGTGTATGAACGGTGGCGAGGAGTTTGCCAGCCAAGTCACCCGTACCCTGGACTCCCTACAGGGCTGTAATGACAAGAATAATATGGACCTCACACCTGGTAAGTCGACTGAAGCAAAAACAGCCAGGTCTAAAAAACAAAAACAGCATTACAGCCTTAAAGCTCCACTAATCAATACTTTTTAATGTTAACGATGGATCAGGTAGACTAGATGTAATGTGAAATGGGTCACTCGTAGTGACAAGCTCACAGAAGCAGCAGCAGCCAGCTGTTTTCAGTGAGAAAGCTCGCTGTAATAAACCCACCGTACACTAACTTTCCCAGCAATAGACAATCAACGCAGACAAATTTAGCAACTAGCTGGTGAAGCATTCAGATTCCCAGATATTTCCCTCACGAGTTGGTGGAGAGTAAACTAGAGCTAAAAGGAGTGTTAATATTGGACCTTTAGATGGCCAGACCCCAAATGAATGCTAATGCTAATGTCCAGAGCCATACCACAGATAAGAGAGACAAAGTTAACAACAAGTGCAGCATTTAGCAGCTAACGGGCCAGGAGAGTCCCTAATGAGGTGGTGGAGACCAAAACCAGTGAATGTAGACCTTTTTCCAGCTGACCCTTTGACTTGTCATAGCAGGAAAAGTGCAACAAATTTTGTTAAAGGTGCTAAATGCGAGATTGGGAGCATTTCTATTGCCTCTGCATGGCTCTCAACATGGCGACAGCTAAGCCAGCTGCTCGTAGCTAACAGCGCTAACAGCTAAAACTACGGCAAAAGTGTCTCACTGCTCTCGTCAGCCTTGTTTCCAGCTGCAACAGGCAGCTGTTTTTACGCTACAGTATGGCAATAAACACAACTCAAAACAAGCGCTAATGTTGCTGTGTGTTCGCTGGATGTGTAAATAGGAAACTTTTTGCCTTTATATGTCAGTATTAACATTCTGCTGCCCTCAAGTGGCCAAAAAAGTCACTTACTGCTTTAACTCTATAAGGTGTATGGTTTTTCATAACTAAACCACCTATGTGTTATTCATCTGAGGAATGCTGACAGAAATATTGCTAAATAATGCATCGTCGCATATAGTTTCATTAATGTACTAGGTTGGGATACCAGGGGTCTTTTTTTTGTGCCTAACAACTTTTCTAATCATTTTAAATGAAATACTAACTAGATTCTGTGGCAGAAGCCAAGAACATAATAAAAGTAATAAGACAGCATGTCAAAAAGGTCACATTTGCAAGTATTGAGGATGACATAGGGATTTACAAATTGTTTTCTAAGCAGGGAACAAATATAATTACATCAACACAGTTACAATCATTTAGATAATCAGCGTGAAAACAAAGAGAAGTAATTGGAATTTTAATTGAATACCGTGTGTTATTTTCTCAGACAGGTAGGATGTAATCATTAAATGAATGTAGGACGAATGTAGGAGGACTAGAATTTGAGTTTTAACATGAAGGCTTCAAACGCTTTGTCAATGTAAGACACTTTAAAAATGTCACGGAAAATACAAATGAGGCACTTTTCATAATCAGTGTAAGACCATTAGTCGTGTGACTGATGCCGACAGTACACCGGATATAAATATCAAACCTAAGGTATTCTTTCAAAGAGTTTATTCCTCCCACTTGAAATAATCAAAAGGCTTATGTGCCTGCCAAGAATTAGTTCTACAAGATCTATTTTTCATAATCAGTGGACGCCGGAGTTGAGCACCACTCCCGTGAGGATTACTGTATGAAGTGGAGCAGTTTCGATGAAGGTATACCCTCATGAATATCAATTAGCGGCACATTCACTGCTCGGATTCATCAAGAGATCGGTCATGGTGACGGCGCTCTCTCGCCGTGTTCTTATAGAATCCAAACAGCCCCACCCCAGAGGTGATGGAGGCAGAGTAATCCTGTGCATTATGCATTTAAGATGGTTAATGCGGTGGACTAGAGAAATAGAAAATGCAGGCAGCAGACCATGCATGAATATTGAACAATATAAACAACTGCAGAAGTCACTCAGAAAGTGGCACTGGATATTTGGACTAAAATAACCAAAGATTTCACTAAATATGTTTTGGCTGTCCTGACCTTTCTTCTTAGAGTAACGGAATAGTTATGAATACATAAACAAGTGACTGGAGGAACGCTTTCACCTCTCAGTTCAACACGTTCTCATCCCAGCTCATCACATACCGCCGCTTTGTCACGCCCCTTGGTGTCACTTTAGGTTCAGGCAACAAACCACTATAGTTAGGTTTAGGTAAAAACTACATGGTTGGGCTTAAAACTACTACGTTTTTAAAGTGAAAATGAAACTGAACGTTGTAAACACAGGACACGAACGAACAGCTGACTGTAACGTGAAAGCTAAACTTAACTCACGGGACACGAGTGGCGGTCTCCTGGATGAAAGCCTTGTGTTCGTTGGGCCCATCCATCTCCCCTCCGACATGCCCCGTTTCCACCAAGAAGTTCCTGGTCATTTTAGTCTTAGGACTGCTTTTCAAGGAACTAAAAGTTTCCTTCAGCCCATCATTTTCTGGGTTTCCATAGCCTTCTAAAGACCTGTGAAGACTAGGCAAATTAGTGTGCTGACGTTTGAAAGAGCAACATGGCTCACACTCAGTGGCAATGTGTGTGTTTGGCCAATCAGCAACGGTCATCCCTGCAAACTCCACGTCTACAGTTCCTGTTATTTTAATTTTTACTACCCCACGACCAGGGCCATTTTGGGCGGGTAAAAAGTTCCTGGAAAATGTCCCCGGAACTTAATTTAGACCCTGGTTCCTGTGGGTGAAACGCAAGGAGTTCCCCAAACGGTTCCTAGTTCCAGGGGAGAGTTCCTGCAGTCGAAACGGGCCATACGTCACCACACTCCCAGCTCACTTTCTTGGAGCATTTACTGTTGCCGGTGATGGGTTTACATTTTAGTTAATGGAACGGCGGTGTGTGGCTTACATCACACATGATTTTTCGAACAAAATTGTGTCATGATGAGTGCCATTCTTACGCCTCATGTGGACCGCAAACACACGCCTCTCTCAGCGAGTCTCTCCCCCCCTAAACAGCAGCGTTTTGAGGTTGGTGTCTCCACTTTACGCACCACCTCATCAGCGCGGTCTCACTCCCAACTCATCAAATACCACATCGGAAACCGACGCACGGAGGCACACTTTAGTGAAAATATGTTCATCCAAACGTAATGCAAGAGGGGTTCCCGATACGTCGGTCTCTGATGCCGAGAGGCACCGACCAATCTGCGGTATTTGAGGAGTTGGGAGTTAGAATGTGTTGACCTCGTGCGTAATTCAGCCTGCGGAGGCTTCATGCTAGCTCACGGCCGCCGCCCTGCACTGCTCTCACGGGGGTTACAGCTGATAACACCGTAGTCGAGGAAGTGTAGCGCCCACCCTCTGTTAATTTCCCTCCCAGGTTAACACTGTTAGCTCTGTCAGCAGTGTCGCTGTCGTTTGCGCTGTTAGCACCGTTAGCTGCGAGCCGTCGCCATGTTGAGAGCCACAGGGAGGCAATAGAAATGCTCTGAATTACCTTATAGAGAACCTTTAAGAGATAAAGTTATACCTTCCCTGTATGGATTTCTTGGATTTTTATTTCACTTATAGCATATTTTTACATAGAAGATATTGTTACCCTCTTATTCTCAGCAAAAAGGAGTTAAATTAACATTAAAAGTTGGAACCTTCTCAAAACATGAGGAATCATCCTCTGGGGACAGTTTCATCAGAATCCATCTAATAGTTGTACAGATATTCCAGTCTGGACCAAAGTGGCGTTTTTATTACAGAAACCATGTTCTATAATATATTTTCTTTATGGTTTCCTTGGATCTTCATCTCTTAATACTTACCGAAATAGATAATTTCATCCTCTCAGACTTAAATGCGTTCTGTATATTCCCTTAATGAGTTTTAATTTCATGCCAGCTTTTCTCACTGTTTCATTTTGGCTGTTTGACTTCTCCCCCAGTAAACAACATGCTGGATGGGTTTCCTTAGCACTACTATATTTAATGCTTGCGACATTGTGGTTTTAAAACCTTCAACATCCAGCCAAGAACAACATGTTTTTTTGTTTTTTTTTCCAAGTGGCTGCTTTCTCATTTCAGAGAGAAAGCTTTCAGTTTGTGCCTCTGCTTCTCCTCGCTTTTATTTCCTCGTGTTTGTAACTACATCCCACTTCTCCGCAGTGAGCGACAACACCAAGCTGGCCCTAATGAACAAATACAAGGACAACATCATTGCCACGAGTCCCATCGACAGCAACCACCAGCAGAACACCCTTCTTCCGCACAACACCTCCACCAGCCAACGCAAGCGTCTCTCCAGCAACACCCGTGGTGAGTCACCCCCTCCCATAGATTGACCCTGTGCCAGAGAATAGAAGAAAATAGATCCCATTTAACACCATCGCTCTGTGCGTCTACCCACCTACCGGCAGCACAGAAAGACATCGTTGTATTTTTACTTCTAGACACTGTGGCTGTCAGGTGAAAGTTAGTTTAGATGATTTCCATGTTTTACCCCAAATTCAATGATTTACTTTATTTTATGAAAGACATTCAAATTCCATTGAAAAACAACAAAACATTTTTTTTTAAATTGATAGCTTTTAAAAAACTTTTCTTTTTTCTCAAGGCAACAGTGACATAATTAATATTACACCTAACAGACCTTAAAGTCAAACTGAAATTAAATTTTTCCTCACATTATGTGTTAGAAAATATACTGTAATGATAATTTCATAAGAGGATAAAACAGTTTCTGATCATATTAAAGTGTCTAACACCATGTCTACAGTGGAGGTGCAGTGTTAGCGGCACGTTAGCCGAACAGCAGCTCCAGGTATGCGTCTGTGTCTACTAGGGCTGGGACGATATGCTTATCTGTACTTTCAATTCGATATGTATTGCGGTTTTTAAGTATTGCGATTCTACAAGTATGGCGTTTCGATATTACGATTTATCACGATACTATCACGGGTTCCAATTCGACATGTATTGAAATGAAATGATGAAACAAATCATTTTTAGAGCATATCCACGCAGATATTATTCCAATCAAATTTCAGTAACGACACTGTCAGTCAGTACCAAAGATTCACACCTAATGGAGAACACCACAATGTGGGGATGTATGCAGATTTTAACTTCAGTTTGACTTTTAGGTGCATAGCATGGAAAGAAAATAGGAGTAGAACGGAAATTGATTTTTCACTAGTAGAAAAGAAAATGGCCATTGTTGTTAGTTATTATAGTGACAACACATGTCAGTGGGGTTGTAAAGTGTGGTCGCAGCTCACTGGGAAGAGAGCGGACGCAGCTCTGGAGATGGATGGCTGGCACGTTAGCTAGGTAGCTTGTTCTTCACCGGAGCGACGAGGAGTGAGGTAGACCCGCTGGCCACCAGCCCGCTGTTTGGATCATTTTCTGTAACAAGTGTAGCTTTAAAGCATGGCAGAGTTAACAGCTAGCTTGCTTGCTCATTCAGTCATGCTTTAATGCTAAACTGGATACAGGAAATGAGCCGAACAAAGTTGCCACTCATCTGGCGATAGTGCTTTCCTCCGCTGTGACTAGAGTGTGTGGATGAAGCATTAAAGGAACAGCGTGTAACGTTTCAGGGGATCTATTAGCAGAAATGGAATATAACATTCATAACTATGTTTTCATTAGTATATAATCACCTGAAACTAAGAATCATTTTGTTTTTGTTAGCTTAGAATGAGTCCTTCATATCTACATAGGTTACGTTACCTGAAGACCACCGTAGTTCTCTCTGCTGTAACGTGAGCCGCAGAGTGCAAAACCGTTGTACCGCCAGCCACTATTTGACTTCTGTTGCTCCTATAGTAGTGTTATTATGATAAGTAAGTTACTACGGTTTTGCACTCGGCGGCTCACGTTACCGCAGTCTTGGAAAGGTAAGCGTGAGTAGAGGGGTACTCAGTCGGTTGCAATCTGCAACCACACTACTAGGTGCCGCCAAATCCTACACACTGTACCTTTAAGTTGTAAAATTTTACTCATTTCCTCTGGCTCTCTGTGCATCGTAATGTTACGACTCCACTGCTCGTTTTAGTCGTTTTAGACTGCAAAACCTCACCTCTGTGATTTGCCATAAGTCGGTTGAGTCTATACAGAAGTTAGCTCGCTGCAACGGTCGCAATGGCAACGGTACACCTTAAAATGGCCGCCGCTCTGACCCCCCTGCTACGTAGATTTGAATGAGAATGTCCGTTCTACTCCTATTCTATTTCTATGGTGCATATGCTGATCTAATACCAAGTCATCTGTTTCGTTGCCCAGCAGCATCATTGAACTACTCAAAGGTCATAGCACGCTGAAAAATGACTTGTTGCTACTGTGAAAATATTTCAATAAAAATTAGACATGAAGTGGAGGTATTAGGTGTTCAACTTTTGCAGCAGCGGCATTGTGATCAATGCCAAACTGCACACATCTTTTATCTACAAATGTTTATCTCTCACAGCTCCGTAGCAGGCGAGAAATCACGGTGAGTCACTGAATGCCACCTCACAGGTTTAATCATTGACAATGCCCTTTGGAAAACTCCCAAGGACCCTGAGACATTTTCAACTCACTGGACAAAAGTTATCAATAATACAGTAAAACAATACGAGACTTTGTTAGAAAACAAAAATCAGAAGGTCTTTGCAGGACGCTGAGGATAAACTCAGCGTTCTAATCCATATCATCCTGAGAGATGAATGCCCTTTGAACAATTATTCAATAAAAATGTCCCGTGTGAATGTGGTGTGAATGTGAATCCTCAAACATATACATCCCGTTGTTTATTGTGGTCTTTTTACTTACATAAATCACACCGTATTTCTGTCCTTATTCCCATTGATATCAGTCTGAAGTACGTTTTGTGCGTGATTCATTTGCACTTAACCGCTGTCATCATCACAAACTCCCATCTGTCCTCACGTTCACCTCCGCCTGCCCGAGCTCTGATAGTGTAGGAGTTGTACTGTACGACAGGAGATGGAAGAATACAGGAAATAAAAAAGACAGAGGTTGACGAAACGGAAAGAGACATTATCCCATTATGATAAACAAGAGTAGAAGAAAAAGAAGGCAGCGACATTTTCAAAATGTCATTTTGGAAATTTTCAGTTGACCTCAGACCATAATTCACTTTCCTCCGCACTTGGCTGCACAGATGCTTTATTCTCAGCCCAATTAAAAACAATTCTGTGGTGTAAGTCGCTATGGAGAAACTCCAGAAATAAACTTCACAGTGTGTTTCTAGCAAAAAAAAACAAAAAAGAGTGCACAGTAATTCAGAGGTCTTCTCCAAACTGTCAGGGAGGATTGTAATTGCAACACAGGAGCAAAAGCGAAGTACTCATCTGCGCGTTTTATCACAGCCGCCTCCCATGTATTTGTTCGAAAAATCATTCATTTTAATTACGTTTCATTCAGGACTGCTGGAAACCCAACATGGCTCTTGGGACTTTGTGGTTTCTTTCTTCCTGTCTGACCTTCACTGTTTGAGTGCACACCTGCAGCCACCATGGCTCTCCAGCTAGGAGAGCTCAAATCATAGAAACAGAGGGTAGGAAAACAACATTCAAGCAAAGCCTTTTATCAATAATAGAGGGTGAGAACAAAGAGCCAATGCCCCAAACACCCAACAGAAAGCGGCACTCCGCACCGTTGGCAGCTCCAAATGGCGGCGTTGGAATATTAAAAACTTCACTGCCCGGAAATCCTGCAACACGGTTTCAGTGAACTGCAAACAACACAGCGGTGTTTACCTTTCCAGCTAGTCTGTGAAGCTTTACACCAAAGTGATGAAACAGTCAAAAGGTCTAAGGCCGTGTTCAGACTAGGGATGTGCCGAGCCGACTTTTTCAGTCCCGATACCGAGAGCGATACCTGGGCTTTGGGTATCGGCCGATATAGAGTACTTGACTTAAACGTTGCTATACTAACTTTGTAAAACAAAACGTAACTTACTGAATTGTTCTTTATTATTAAAGTGATATATCGTACTCCAGCAACTTGGTGAAAAACCTTCAAAATTAACAGGAATTATAATTCAAGTATAAACCTTTTTAATGCAGCAACAAATTGGTCAAAACTTAAACAGGAAGTAAAATTCCACCATATAATATTATAGAATATAAACATAGAATTGAATTGAATTGAATTGAATAGACCGGCCCCAATCCAGCTATTGGAGTCGGTAACGGCCCGATATCTGATCTGGTATCGGTACCGGTGCATCCCTAGTTCAGACATCAGTGCTGCGCCCCTCCCCGCCCCCCCAAATAATTAATTAAAGCCCTCCTCATTCATTTCAATGAGATTGCTGTGTTGGCACAGCCGGGGTTCTCGAAAAATAAAATAAAGGGTCATTATAGCAATGTCATCTGGCAACGTGCTGCAATGGCCAATCAAATATTTGCAAGCACACTTTCCAAGTGATTACTTTGGATCGTGAATGACATAATTCTACTGTTTACCCTGCCGTGATAACTTTCCTTTCTGCCTCACAGTATTAATGGAGACGGAAAGAAAATCGTGATTTTGTTAACAACAACCTCTTGTGGCGCTGCGCTTAATGACTGTTGTCTCATCAAAGCAAAGGCAGAACTAGTATGAAGTTGTTATAGTACTGCAAATCCTCTTAAAGAGGAGGTCGGGATAGATGGTTGGGTATTGAATGCATCCACCTCGGAGCCCGTTGTTCATATCCTGTCATATACCATCAGTCAACATTGGCTTCTTTTAACAATGACTGTAGTTTGTTTCCTAAACCTAACCAAAACCATAGAGGTGTCAGATCAAAAAGCAGTGAGCTATTCATGCGTTATGAAGGGGTCTGACCAACACTGTTGTCCTACCAATAGGGCTGCCAGATCAGTGGATGCTCAGTAGGATAGTTTTTTACTATCTGTTACATCTTGAGGCTCACGGATGTTTTATTCAAACTGGACTAATTTGTTCATAGACAATGTACGACCGATACAGGATGTGTACATATGTGACTCTCATCTGCTGTAATTTACCATATAGCTAGCTTTCAAAGTAGCTTTTCAGTGAGTTGTTATTAATATTGTGATGACTTTCTGTTGTGCCTGAAGCCCGTCTCTTTTCCTCCGGCAATATTCTTTTGGCTTCCCAACACATCCCAGGTGCTTTGTGTCTAAGTGTCTCTGGAGCTTCGATGGTTTTAGCACCTCATTTGACAGGATTTCACCACATTCAACACACTGTGCTTTTGGCTCAGCATCGCTGCAATGCCATTGTGAATCTAAATGTGGTCAGGGTAATATCTCCTCAACACACACTTTGGAGCTTTTACTGACGCAGGGTTGTCTCCCACATCCCTTTTTTGTTTCAAAAACCGATCCATTTTGTGTCACTGCATCTGAGGGAACGTTAGCTAGCCAACGGTGGCAAAACACGTTGGTCTCTACATGATGGTGTGTCGTCGTTGGCGTTGTGATATTCAAACATAACTGCTCATTGAAATTATGCATTTTTATTTGACGTTTTTTATTTATGTGAATTCTTGAGCAATCAAGATATAGAAATAACTGGTTGTGTAAATTACGAAATAATTACATTTTTTAATTTAGTCTAACCATTTGGCATTTCCTGTGAAAATGGAAGTTTATTTTGAAAAGACACTATGTAACAAGCTCATATTGACACTCTGGCCCTAGTTTACTGAATAATAATGCATCATATTTGAATGGTTATTTTTGTGAGTTAAACCTGAATCTGCAACGTAAGCAGTAACATTTCTCTGCCCTACAATGTTTTCCTCTGAAGTAGAAGTAGACACAGTATGTAAATAGTAGCTTTACAGTTGACTTGAGTTGCATATTGTTGCATATATGATGTGCTTTGGGGGCCTTTTGTAAGTTATGTTGGGGTAAAATGAGATAGAATAGTAACATAATTCAATATTTTTCATATCTAAAAATCTAAAGTTGGGCCCCTAGGCCCAGGTTACCTACCTCGCCTAATGGTAAAGTATCGAGTGTGAAGTTGTTTGTATGAGCGGTTCTCGAGAAAGCTGCAAGCAGCAATACAACAGGCCAGGCATTCAGCCCGTTCTGAACAGGCATGTTTTGAACAGATACTGCGCTAGTATAGATAAAACTGACTTGAAATTGAGTTGACATCTCCACACTCAGAATTAAACAGGAAAGGTCTCCTAATTAATTCCGCTACATTTTCTTCATTTTGGCTGCAGGAATGCAGAACATGATACCAGAAAGTTAACAGAAGAAAATCCCCTCACACTCATTATAATTGTCATATCAGTTGTGTCCGCTTGGTATATGAAAGTAGGAGGATTTGCTTCCTAATGCACTCAACTAACACACACACGAACGCCACTTTTGAAATCTTTCAATGCTTCCACGTACAGGTTAGTATTCTCCAAAGCCAGCTGCATTGAAATGAGGCTGTCTAAGCAGGCAATTAGATGTGCGCCATGCAGTTTTGAGTCGCTGTTGTCTGTGTTTCCAGTCAACTGTTTTCATCTTTGTCATAAAATATGCACAGGCAGAGCTATTGTGTTCCTCAGCGGACAACTCCTGTGCATGTGTGGGGAGGAGGCAGGTAAGGTAATGACTCTTTCCCTTTCTGCTGAAGATGCCCAAGTGCCTCTCTTCACTCCATATGTCAGCACATTTAATGGGCTCCAGTGTTACATCTAAAGCAACTAAAAGTAGCAGTTGCCAAATGGGAGAAAGCAATGTCAGAGGGAGTGAAGGGAGAGGCCCCTCCGGCCTGCAGGACCCCATCAGTATTTCATGATTATTATTGAGCAGGCAGCAGTTTAATTTATTCCTAATTAGTTGTGGACCATACGATATAATGATGGTAATGATGATCTAAATTAGTGGATAAGGTTAATGTTATGTTAGAGCTATTGTACTTACGTTCATAACAAAGGGTGCCTTAACTAACTTAAGCCCAGGATTTATGTCTCTAGGCAAGGTGGGGGTGATTTTAACATCACTTTTGCTGGTCAGTGATGTTAACTTGTGGGCAATAATTCACCCCCACCCCAGTAATAATTACAGGAATAATTACTACAGTTTTTCTGTGAACTCGCTGCTCCTCCTGTAATTTAAATCCCGCCCTTGTATTTTAGAGTAAATCTCTGATTTTTTTATTTCCTGTGTGAAGTGCTGCTTCCTTTTTTTCACAGCTTTTTTGACGTTTGTGTGAAAACTAAAGCTGCAATAGGTAGAAATGGAGCAAACCTGATTAAAAAAAAAAAAAGTTATTTTTATAAAACGGTCACTATATCCTGACAGTAGTGTATGAGACAGGTAATCTGAAAAAAAATCATGTGCCTCTGTGTCCTCCGGTGCTCCTAATGGCGTCTGCAAGATTTCACAGACCGGAGGAAAACAACCAATCAGAGCCGAGCTGGAGCCTTGCTGTCTCTGAGCAGCTGTCAATCACTCGCGAACTCCGATCAAACGGTCAAACTAGGCAGTGCTGATCAAATATGAATCAATATTCTGTTACTGTAATGCCTGTGTCTCGCATAAAATGTTTTCAGAAACATCTTGTAGTGTACTGTTTAGAAGTAAAATGAGAAAGTTTGTGACCCGGCAGCCATGTTGAGATCAGTTGAGGAAACACAAAGCACCGCCCACCAGCCGGAGCAAACTTTCTAATTTTACAGCTAAACAGTACACTACAAGATGTTTCTGAAGACATTTTATGCGAGAAATAGTCATAACAGTGACAGAATATTGATTCATATTTGATCAGCGCTGCCTAGTTTGACCGTTTGATCGGCGTGTGCGAGTGATTGACAGCTGCCTCTGTTGAATGAACAGCCAATAGGAACGCTCTCTCTCTGAAGTGACCTGTGATTGGCCAAAGTCTCTCGTCACGGGCTAGATTTTCTAAAGCCTGAAAACAGAGCCGTGGGGAGGTGCAGAAGTCTAGTTTTCTCTCGGAACATTTGATTTACAATATGCTGAAAGGTTGTTATGGAATTGTTGCCCAATGATGCCAAAAATATTCTGTGTAGTGCCGCATTAAGTCAAAAATGTTTTTGCTAATGTGATAGATGGAAACACCAACACATGGGCATATTTGGGAACCAATATAACAGAATAAATTAAAGCCATCAGAAGAGCAAGAACCCATAAAAGCTCGTCAAACGGGCTGTCTGACTTGGTGGTGCTCTGTTGATAGGAAGGGTTATTTGATGTATTTGCACATGTGGCACTGTGGTATCCTGACAGTATGTTATGGGTTTAGTGTTGGTCAACGTCTGTTAATGGTTTTGTGCTGAGCTCTGAATAATTGTGGTTAAGCTACTGAGGAAGACGGTTAATTGTTGTCATTATAGGTATTTTATTGGATTCAAATGCTGCCAACAAGTGATTGTCTATAAAAATGGAACTTTTCACAGCACACATTTTTACCTGTCGTTGAATCAGTTCCATTAACAACGGCTCCGTCCTAAATCCCATTAAAGCACACACAATAGCAGGGCCCTGAAACTGGTAAATGTCATTAAAGTAATTAGTTACACCTGAGCTTTTGCTGCTATAACAAGTCAAACTGTGTCTTTTTCCCAGGATAACATTGGGGATGTTCTGCTATTGACCCATGTTATTACCAATCTCGAATACTTGAGGCGTGTGGATTTAAATTAGAAGCCTGTCACGCAACAACTGAAATACTTTATGCTGCTTAAAAATGTGGACCAATTCCACAAAGTGTATTAAAAGTAAAGTAAGTAAAAATCATTTAATCTTTACATTCAATTTGTATTTTTATATTTCCCTAAATCTGTCATTACTCCATGGGAAATACAACTTTTACTCCCGCTGCCTTTTTTCTGTATTATTTAATCTCGACGTAAATAGAATACTTAGAGAAGATGTTCCGCTGACACTGTTTAAGGAGGATGAATTACATTTTCTCTGAGATCTGCAATGCTGAAAGACATTAAAACTCATCTCTAATCTCCTGTAGTTGGTCCTCTCTCCTCCGTGTAGGTTCTCTTTTCCATTTTCCCCTCTATTGTCTCTTGTACAAAACTCTTTTCTTTTATCGAACAATGCTCAAATCAGCACTGCTCAAACTCTAATTTATTCACAAAGGCAACAGTATTATTTTGACTTAATTATTTATTACTGGTGTTACAGCACCAGCAGTAACAGTTATTGGCATGACAACAAATCTCCCAAAATATTGTCTTCAGCCTCTAAAGCACAGACAATGGTTCTTTGTTTGCAAATTTACCACACCCACCCACGCTGTAATTTTTGCTGATATTTTGCAAATATTTGCAAACTTATACGGTCCTGAAATAACATCCTACAATTATTGTGAAGGGTGAAATCTGAGAATATGGAGATGTGTCAAAATATCTACATGTTCGAGTGAGTTACAGATAACAGAACATTATTATGACAGACATATGCTGGATTTAGAGATGTGTTTATTTCAGTTTTACCTACAGCATTGTATGCCTCTTGAAGTCTTCTAGGAGACAGTGTAAATGAAGCACCGTTGTGTCTGAGTCCCCCCCCCCCCCTTCGTTTTAACACCCAGCCACAGTTGTTTCGTGCCTAGATGGAAAGCCGTGAATATTGTCACATATTGTACTGTAGAATCTTTTCACACTCCTGATAGTTAATTAAAACAAAGAGTGAAGGAAGCTGCCAAATCATTATCGTAAGCTCTACGAGGAAAATATGTTTTCTTTTGCTTTTGGTTTGATTGTCTCGCTGCTCAGATGCTCACCAGTTCCTTCAATCCTAAAATGTACTGTTTATAAAGACAGGTGGCAGCCTTGACTAAAACATTTTTATATACATACACACACACACACACACACACATATATATATATATATATATATATATATATATATACTGATCAGCAATAACATTAAGACTTATATAGAGTGTTGGCGGCAAGCTAGAAGCCTGATTCTGAGAAGCGGAATCCTTTCCTTCATATTAATATCGCAGGTTATCACATTCAATGCATTGTCCTCCCTTACCTTTTTGTTATAGTTATGATGCTACATTGAACATTGTTTCAGAAAACAGTAAAGCAGTCTCTTGGATTTAATGTAATTTGCTTTGCATAAATTAGTATGAAAACTTTTACTTTAAAACATTTTGAATTGATTAGCTTGCTGATTTTTTAATATTAAAAAAAGCAAAGGAATTAATATAAAAAGTAAATTGTACAAAGTATAGCATATGCAGCAATCTGTAGTTAACTATTTGTGGTTTAATCAGTTACTCTGCGATCTCCTAGCTTTTTCCTTTGATGCATTTTATTTATTTTTTTTAAATTCATGCTACTTTCTCAATTAATCTAGCTGGTAATGGTTGTATTTCTGTTACAAATTCTTGATTTCACATGCGATTCTCGATATCAGTGCAGTTATTGCTGTGGCATCCATGTCCTGTTGAATTGGTTGTTTATGTGTTGGGACTGCTTGTCATTCTGGTGTCATTACCCCCTCTCTCACTCAACTCTAGCACTCTTCCATATTTATAGAGATGTGGTGCACTGGACATAATAACTTTTTTCGGGGGTTTATAAGAGGTACTTGCGCCTGCTGTGCATGCTGAGTTGCGGGTGAACATCATGCAGTGAATACTAAGAGGGGCCTGTCTTGTTTTCACAGAAGCAGTGAGCGCAGCACCTTTTGGCTCCGGTTTAATAGTGAAGGCTGACGAATACCTGCTGTGTGAGATTTAGCCATAATTCCTCAGGAGGCACTTTTATTCTCCTCTGTAGGCCAGGCAGGGACACAGCTTTATATTTCAAGTGCCATTCTAGGAGCAATGTTGAAGGCAATAGTAGACCTCGCTGCTCCTATGATGAAACTGAACTGCATGGAAGCACTAAGCTGAACCTGTGAGTCCTGTGATACAATGGAAAGCATCTAATTTCCCACTAATTGGACATTTTCAAACTATGTAGTAAATCTTCATGGTTGATGTGCTAATGTCATCATTTGCACTTGATATATTATTTAAAACTAGGGCTGTCAATTGATTAAAATATTTCATCACGATTAATTGCATGATTGTCCATAGTTAATCGCAATCAATCGCACAATTTTTTATCTGATCAAAATGTTCCTTAATGGGAGATTTGTCAAGTATTTAATACTCTTATCAACATGGGAGTGGACAAATATGCTGCTTTATGCAAATATATGTATATATTTATTATTGGAAATCAATTAACAGCACAAATATTGTCCAGAAACCCTCACAGGTACTGCATTTAGCATAAAAAATATGCTCAAATCATAAAATGGCAAACTGCAGCCCAACAGGCAACAACTGCTGTCAGTGTGTCAGTGTGCTGACTTGACTATGACTTGCCCCAAACTGCATGTGATTATCATAAAGTGGGCATGTCTGTAAAGGGGAGACTCGTGGGTACCCATAGAACCCATTTTCATTCACATAGCTGGAGGTCAGAGGTCAAGGGACCCCTTTGAAAATGGTCAGGACAGTTTTTCCTCGCCAAAATTTAGCCTAAGTTTGGAACGTTATTTAGCTTCCTTCAGGACAAGCTCATATGACATGGTTGGTACCAATGTAGTTTCATATGATGCCAGTATCTTGATGCATGTGTTTGGGAGGTAGTAAGCATACGACTGGATAAATGACACTTGGATTATACAGCACAAGTTCAGTGAGAGTTTGTAAACAGATGTTGTTTTGCTGTTGTTAAACCTTGCTCCCATTTACTTCATTTCATGAAGACTTTTCTCCGTTTTTGTATTCTTCGTTCACCGTGGAGGCGTGCAAGTTTTCTTCAAGAAATTAAGGTCACATGGGATGAGTAATTGGGTGAAGTATTCCTTTAAGGGTCTGACTACACTAGTTTATTATAGACTTAATATATGATCTGTGCCACGTGCATTAACACAGCCAAAATGATCAAAAAAATTACAAAGCCAAACATGTCCCTGAGGCCTGAAGGTTAACTAAAGTCTACTTATTTGTTCTTATTCTGTAGTTATTGGAACATATTGTATGTTTGAAAAAGTAGCTCTATCTTCCCCCCAATCACTGCTCGGAGGTTTTATTTGTCTTCATTTCACAGCAGTGTTTTAATAGCACACTGAATAATGTTCCAGAGGACTTTGTTCCCTGCCAGTAAACATTTCTGGGGGGAAATTGTGCAGTGAATATTGCTTTATTATTAAATCAGTCGTGTGAAATGCTGCTGAAACAATGGTGTCATCAGAAAAAGGCCCTTCCCACTTGTGAAGTAAAGCAACGGCAACATCTGCGCCGTCAGATAGTCACGGCTGCCAATAATATTTACACTAAGCATTCATATCTTCAGTGCATATTGTTCTAAAGCCAACAATATGAAAAGCTGATGAAGCTGCTGTCATGAAAAAGTCCTTCTCAGTTTGTCACATTGACATTGCTGCCAACAGTGTTTTCACTCCCCCATTTTTTTTTTTCGGAGGGATTTTTTTTCCAGTTTAATCAAACACTGCGTCTTGGTTGGGGATTGTTAAAGCTCTTGTCACTGAGCAACGTTAGCGTGAATTTTGTTTCAGTTCACACATGTCCCGCTGAGGCAGCAAATCTTTGCTGCTTTGATGGATTTCCCCCCCCCCTCACTTTGTGATTCACAATCCGCTAACACTTGTAAGACAAGCTTCAATACATGCCCTCTAAATATAGCTAATGCCTCGGCTAAAACACACCCGGCTGAAATGCATTACGGACATATTGTATTGTAAGAGCGGCTTTTGTGCGTCATCCTTAAGATCATATTGTAGCTGTAAATGACAAACCAGTCAGGTTCCATTCACTTGCCTCCTACTCTGAAGCAGGAGAGGGACATTTACTATCTCATCCGAATGCAAAATGGAGAGCGATTACATTGTGTGAGTAGGATTATCTTCCCAAACAAAGCTGTGCATTCCCTCATTTTTTTTTTTTCAAACATCTCTCCTGCATCCTTCCTTTCCTGTTGTTCAGGAAGGCATTTTTTTCACGAATGGCAACATGAAAAACACCAAAAACAAGAGTCACGTCGGTATTATCCAGCAAAAGAACACAGTCAAATATGTGTTGTACGTGTTTAGCTGTTTATTTAGTCTCCATGTTTTACCATCTCGCATACTGTATGTATGTCATCCACCAATGGATTCACTTTCGCAGCCATCCCAAATGTCACTTACCCCATTTCCCTCTAAATATTCCTGTAAGGAACAGAATATCAGATCAGACCTCCAGTGCTGCCGCCTGTTTTCAACACAAAGCTGTGTCAAGGTGCCACAGATAAGGAGAAACTTTGTCACTATGAGCATTTTTTTTTTTTAAATGGACTATCTGATTAAGATTAGATGAAATGGAACTTTTTCTTCATCCTCATAATATGATGATAAATCAGACAGAGAAGTTGGAAGTTTAAAAGCGTTAGAACGAGAGGATGAAGATTGTCATAAGGCAACAGACTAAAGCACTCCTATTTAAAGCTCTTTTATATATTAAATCTTGTAAACTATTCAGAAAAGTACATTGATATTGACATACTTCTCAGTTTGTGTAAGTTAAAGGTTGCTAGCTGTTAATATTGTACATCTTTACAAATAAACAGCATCTGATTTATTCCTAATAGCTTAGATATTTCTATATCAAGATGAGAAGGACCTGTGTTTCCAAGGAAACTCCAGGGACAAGTACCAAACACTTCATATGGCAATGTTACTGATTCGCAGTGCATTGTTATTGATCTGTGACAACAAACTGTCGGTGGTATATAAACGTGGGCGCTGTCGTACATGCTAAATCTGATTTGTATTACTTCAAAATGCAATAAAACAGCATTTTGAAAGCAGCGTGACCGTTTTGTCAAAGACGGGAAGAAGCAACAAGCACATTTATGATAAATCAGTTTTTCAGAACTGCTCTTCCACAGCTGAACCAGAAAAGGGAAAAGTCATCATAAGATAGGGAAACATTTTAAATGTTGTTTTATTTTTCTGAACCCTTTTCTTGTTTGATGCAGCACTGTTTGAAACAGGCGGCAGTCACCTTCCATATTTCACTAAAAACACAGAAAAGTAGCGAAATTGACTATTTACAATTACAACAAAAATTGTAAAAGATAAAGGAAGATCTCATCCATTTTGGATGTTATCAGCCCATTAAATGGCCGTTATCAGTGTTATCACTACCATTTTAATGATTTAGACGGGGCAAACTGCACCTACCCGCACATTGTGAAACAGTTTTAAACACATGGTTGACGTTGTGAATCAAAACAAAACTACTTGGTTAGGTTTATGTACACCTGTTACGTAGCTTAAGTAACGTATGCAAGTGTGTTACGTTTAGGGCTGTCCTTGTTCAAAGAAATTCTTAGTCAACTAACACTCATACAATTCTGTTGACTAATAGATGAGTTGATTTAATCGACAGATCAGTAAAACTGAGTTTCTCCAGAAATAATCACACAAAAGAACCACTTTAAATCATGTATTTACCAAAGATGTGCTCATAAGATTCTTGGAAATAAGTCATTGAGCATGAAAAAGCATAAAAAAACGACAAATCTAAAGAAATCTTAGTTGACTAAGACCAAAACAACGGATTAGTCGACCAATCGACTAAGACGGGGGGAGTCCTAGATACGTACATTACGTAAGTTAACTTGCGTACATAAGTTCAAATAGGTCAACGTTGACTTTTGGTCTCCCATGAGACACAAACAGCGGGGTGAAAGTCCAGTGTTTGTTTGACTTTGTCACTCTTTAATTTTGTGTCACCTGATATCCTGTTTTGCTCCAATTATCATTTCTACGGCCACTACAGATCGCCGCCTAACAAATTTTAACCTCCCTGCGGTGATCCAGCATACTAATAGATGATAACGGCCTTCTGAGCCAATTAGGAGGAACAGTAGGGCCATACCACCTCAGATCTATGCTCCTGATGGCAGCTGATAACGGCTATTTAATCGGCTGAGAACATTTAAACCGAGTGCTCTTTTTTGAGCTTCCCCAAGTGATGGGCTGTCTCCATTCCAAGTTCAGCCCTCTCAGGAAGATTCAGTTTTTCAATGACGTGAATTTGCGGGTCAAAGGTCTCTGAAGTTGAACTTTACTTCAAAGCATTGTGTAAACTTGCTTTACCCCCGCAAGCAGATTCACTGATTTCGGCCATTACACTGGAATTAATCAATTTTTGGTTCCAAAAAGTTTTAAATGCTTTTGTGAGCAAATCCTCCAAGTCACATAGTTCAGTCTCAAACGTCTCCAAAACTATTGAAGCTACAGTATCGCCCTGTCTGAAAATAACAAGGAGGTTATGAGATCAACACTAGGATTTTGTGGAATCATTCAAATTTCAACAATCCATTTATACAAGAGTAAAAAAAAAAAAAGTCCTGATCCCTGTACTTGGAGGAGCCAGCTCATAACTGATTCTTAAATGTTACAGTCTGTATACAGTCAAAGTGGATGGCTTATTTTTCCTCATGTGTCTCCTGTGAGGGAGGTTTTAAACTCGCTCAGACTCACATATTCAATTTGATTTTTACATTATTATATCAGTTCTCAATACCAACTGTGAAAGGTTCACTCTGCAAGGCAAACCATGCCGGTTTCTAATAAACGGCTCAAGGTGAGGTAGGATTCGCTCAAATTGCATTCCCCCAAGGACTTCTTCAGCAAAAACCTATTCAGTTATAAAGCACAGATCAAAGTTAAGAAGCTGCATTGTGTGCACTTCTGCATCTACTTCTGCTGGGAAGTAGGGCCGTCCCGAATACCGTTTTTTGGGCTTCGAAGCTTCGGGTAGGGATGCACTGATACTTGATTGGATATCGGGCCGATACTGATTAAAATAGCTGTATCGAATATCGGTGACAATGAGGCAGATCTCTTCAATTTTATGTTTATATATTATATACATTATTTAATAGAATTGTAATTCCTGTTTTTGTTTGACCAATTTGTTTGCTGCTTTAAAAGGTTGAATTGAATTGTAATTCTTGTTAATTTTGAAGATTTGAAAAACAATTAAATAGATTTATTTCTATGTATTTATTGGTTTTTGTTTTACAAAGTTAGGAAAGCGATGTTGAAGTCAAGCCTGATGTTTCCTTACACATAAAAGAATAATCTCAGTCACTTCCACACAGTGAGGCATACAGCTCATTAATTAAACACTGGTATCGGATCGAAACTCGGCATCGGATGATACCCAAAGCCCAGCTATTGCTATCGGTATCGGAATTGAAAAAGTCGGATCGGTGCATCCCTAGCTTTGGAGCTGCCACGCTACTGTATAGTACACACACACACCTCTACAAATAACAAACAGCGTTATCCATCTGAGAATAACTTAATTAATGTCGAATATGAATAATTAATGATTATTCCTTTGTTATTGATTGATATTGATTATTCCTTATTTCATGGGCTATTTGGGGATTTATACATTGTTATTACATACACATATATATATAATAAAAAACTAAGCATTCGAATACTGATTTGGAGGCTGATTACCATGGCAACGGTCGAAGCATTCGGGTCAGCCCTACTGGGAAGTTTAGTCTGGCTTCATTTTCTATGAAGACGACACAGCAGTTCTTCTTTTAGTCCAATTCAAGGATCTATAATATTGTCCTCTTGTTGGTTCAGTAAATGAAGTAAAAGCTAAAGTTAAACCAGTACATGCTCATGGGGGGGGGGGGGGGGAATGTTTTCAAGCTTTTCTTTAATATATGATACGGTTAACGTTCTGCTTAGCTTCCATCTCCATTAACCTACATTTCAATTATTGATTGAAGAAAACTTGTTCTGCTCTGATCTGTCTCCACACTGAGTCTTTGCTTCTGGCTGCCCTTTCCCTTACGTCTTCTCTGAGGCCAACTCGAGGACAAAATCCCCCACCACTGGTCCAGAACCTTTTTTTTTTTTTTCTCATTGTAGGTGTATCTTTTATTTTTTTTTATGTGTGAATCCAACAGCGGGTTCAACTTTCTTGAACCCAGACGGGGATTCTGGAACGGAGGCAGACAGCGAGCCTCAGCTGGCCTTTTACACCGACCCAAACCGCAGTCGCCGCCGGAGTCGAGGTATGAGAAATGGTAACGCCAACAGCGCGTGGGGCTCAGGGGGTAAGGAGGACTCATACACCTAACAGACAGTTTATCCCGCCGTCTGATGGCATTGCCATCGCCATGACGCATGACAAGTGACCTTTACGGTGCATATAGCAGATGGATGGCTCCGGTGTTCTGTGTGTGTGCTCGTGATTTTGGCTCCTAAAGGAAATACGTGGAACTTTGTGTATACAGTGTGCTGTGTATGTACATAGGCCTGTGGTTGTGAGCATGTGACGCTGATCTCAGTGCATCTGCATACGATCTTGTTGACTGAAACCAAACAAGACGATGAGATCAGAGGTTTTCAGTATTTGATATCGATCCGCATATTACGACATGAAAAAAACATTTTGAAATAATATTACAAATATTATTTCCGAGGTGGAGCCTGTGCAAATGTGTCAAAGTGATGTGGTGCAGCACGCTTTATCTGTCAGCATGCCATGTCCTCGCAGCTTTGATGTACAGTAATGGGGTGTGGAAGAGAGACATCGGGGTAAAAAAAAAATAAAGAAAGACACAATGCCTTCAAATTAATAGCTGCTGTCAGGAGGCGTTACAAGCCTTCACAACGCCTCGGAGCCAATTACTCGCGCGTCATGTGCACAGGTGTCACAAACATGGCGATGCCTCCAGAAGTGTAGCCAACACCTTTAATTAGAGCGAGGCTCAAGAATAGAATAAAGTGGTTGCAGCGCTGCCCTAACTATGTTGTTTACAGTGCATCCAGAGGAAAGGAATGACTCATGAAGCGTGACAGAAAAATTTTTTCAAGTCAGAGAGGAATGATGAAGAGTGGGGGGGTATGAGAATATTGAATTATTCCACTTTTTTATATAATAACCAAATGTCTACTGGAGATCCTTGTTAACAATTTAACAAGGTATTATAATCATCAGTTGCAACTTTATAATAGCTATCCATGTTTATATACCACTAACACGTGTTACAAATATCTGGTCTATCTATGTATGTTACAAACAATTTCTTAAAGGTTTACAAATCATTTCATAATCATTAACATATACTTATAATATGGTTTATAAAATGTTATAACGTGTCCAACAATAATCCGTTAAAATAACCTAAATTATAGCATTACTAATGATTAGTAAACGTTATTAATTATAATTTCATGGTTTGTTAACAGTAAAATAACTTTTAACTAAATTGGAATCGACTATCAATTTACCATTTATAAATAATGGTTATTTTATGGTTACCAATTTTTGTAAAGTCATAAAATTAAAGGAATTAAAAAAAAAAGAAAGAGGTGAAATCATCCATTTTTGTCTGGGTAAGTCATTTGATTGAATAAAGTAACTTTATACATAATACGACAGGTCCGCTTTCTACTCTGGCTTTTGTGTAAAGAATCGCCTCCGGCAGCTTTTGAATGAGGAAGTTCTGCCAGAGTCATTTAAAATGTAATCTAAAGTTATTCCACCCAAAAAAATCACCTCTTTTAACAAAGTGTGAGTGGCTTTACTCAAGGTCACCGATTTATTTTGTGTGTGTGTGTGTGTGCATGGATGCATGCTCACTGTGGGTCACGTTTAACACTTTCTGTGTTGCACTCTGGAATAAAAGAGATAAGGGAAGCGTTCTCACTCTGGCAGAGAGGGAGAGCAGAGGAAAGAAGGGGAGGTTGCAAAACAACCTCTGAACCACTTTTATTTAGGCCCGTGTCTCTTCCCCCCCCCCCACATCCCAGCGTGGATGTTAAACCCCTTCAAAGGTAAAACCTTATTTCTCTGCCACCGAGTCTAAACTTCCCAAAGGCGTGAGGTTTTTGATCCAAAGGTCCTTTTCATGGGCTCTAAGCACATTTTTTGGCTTGTTTGTAAAATGACTCCCTGTGTAAGTGTCTGTGTGGCTGTGTGCATGTGTGTTTACGGTACGGATGGGGGGGTTGTAAGGGGAATGAAAAGCGGTCAGTGCTTCACACATCTCTATCGTTTGTTGTCCCCACCGCTCCCCGCTCCCTCCCTGTGCATTTGTTTCCAGCAGCAGGTTCCCCGCGGAGCCCCATCAATAAGACCACCCTGACTTTGATCAGTGTCATCAGCTGCGTGATCGGCCTGGTTTACTCCTCTCACATGTCCTGCAGCATCGCAGTCCGGGTAATCCTACATGTGCCGGAGCACCTCATCGCTGACGGTAAGGCTTTAACACACGGAGCCTTTCTACACACACACAACTCTGTGGGCGCTCAAAGCCCCAGGGGGCTGAGCTGGCATTTTTCTGCCGCTCCACCGGGAGTACAGCTCGTTATTTCTCTCAAACGGAGTGCCTGCATTTTTTTTTTTGCAGCGGAGCTGCTGGTGTGCTTTTGCTCTCTCAAAGACAAAGGTAAATGCCAGGTTTCCCATGTGAGACCACACAACAGATGTGCCCTCAAAGCATCGCAGCACATTGAGGCCAGGTCGCGGTGACCACCCGCCGCAAAACCCTCCATCACTCTTCCCCTTGTACTTTCTGATACGTTGAACCACATCGCTAATTTTTCAATGGAGCACCTGCAGAAAAAAAAAAAAAAACAGCACCGCGGGAGGCCAAGCCCTGGCTCCTGGTTGCTCATTGGCATTTTTCAGCTGTCACAGGAGTCCAGATGTATTATAGACTGTGACTAGGCTCACCCATCTATCATCCGCAGGTCTGATTTGATTCGGAGCGCCGCTGCTTTCCGGTGGTATACGCCGGCCAGCCAGGGAGATATTAAAATTCCAGGGAGGCGTCCAGGAGGGAACTTTGAAAGGAGAGATGAAAGATGGCGAATCCGCCTGTTGAATTACAAAACTGGGATCGATTTAGAATGTTTCCATAAATGTCTCCACAATCTCATCAGGCTTGATTTGATGTCACGGTGAATCAGATGAAAATCTGGATTCTACCACCGGGGGGGAAAGAAGCTATTAATGCCAACAGCTGCGCATGTGTCTGCCTTCACATACCGTGAAGAAAAGCACAGAAATGTAGAGTGACACCTTTCTCCTTGCCTTTCACATCAGGGAAAGTAATCACCTGGAGTCTGATTACGCAGGATAACAACATCTACTGCTATTCAAGATATACTGTAACAAAGGACAGGACTAACTTTTCTATATGACAAACCTGGAGTCTAAAATAGAAATGTGGGGAAGGTTTATCATCTCAAATTGTATTTTGTGGAAATAGGTTTGCTAGGGCCATCTGTGTCTCATCTGAGACATGTCAAAATTACATCTAAAACTATCACTGGCCAGAACCTGAACATTTCAGTCGCTCAGTGGCTCATAAAATTTGAGGGATGTTGAAAATACAAAATCACAGAACGGTGGATGTTCTTAGCGACTCATAAAGAGGGAAAAATGCCTTCAGGCCGGTGAAGAGGGACGAACAAGCCAAGAATCTACAGCCATGCTAGCAGCTCCGTGAGGCTGTACTTAGCATTTAGCTGCCTAAAATCAGCATGCTAACATGCTTACGGTACCAATACTAACAATGCTGATATTCAGCAGGTTTACCATGTTTACGATCTTAGTTTAGCCTGTTAGCATGCCAACATTTGCTAACTTGCAACCCATGGCTACTGCCGTGTATTGTTAAAGTTGCTCAATACGGTATTCAGAGCATATCTGTTGCCTCCGCACGGATCTCAACATGGCGGCGGCTGGGCCGGAGGCTCGTAGCTAACGTGCTAACAGTGCAAACAACGTCAACAGTGCTGACAAAGCTAACAATGTTAACCTGGGGGGGAACTGGAGGACCCTTTTAAAGGTGCTCTATTCAATATCCAGAGCGTTAATATAGCAGCAAACAACCATTGTCCATATAAAGATATAGAGGAGTAATGTCTACCTGAGCAGAGAATGAAGTCGCTCTCCCTCTCTGTCCCTCAGAGCTTCTCCGTGTTTTGTTAACATGGTTTGGCTGGCCGCACGTGCTTTTTAGTGCATGTTCCGCTCAGCACTGAGTCATCTTCTTCTGTTACTTTGCACCTGCCCATCATAGTTTTTCCCCACAAGATAACTCACTAAGAAGAATGCCCACCATCTGGTGACTTTGTATTTTCAACATTCTTCCTGTGACTAATTTTATGAGCCGCCGAGTGACTGAAATGTCAAGGACTTGAGTTTTAGTCAGACTTATTTCTTGAAGGTTTATTTCTCGTTTTTTGTTTGTTTTCTCCATTGTCTTAGTGTTTCAGCTCATGAATATATCATGTGATATTGCTAAACTCCTGCATTACAGCCCTATTCAGACCCTGACTGAAGTGCTGTGGTGCTTAAATGAGCTACTAAACCTGGTGCCCACTCCTCCTATTCTAGCTGTGGAAGTCCATTCAGGGATACGTGGCCTCCTTTGAGATCCACACTTGAGATGATGATGATGAATATCTGAGTCAAGTTGGCTCCAGTTTAATATCCTAATACATACAGTTTTTTTTATAGGTTAGTCTTTTTTTGGATACATCCACAAAACATTTCTGTTTCATATTAGAATCCATTTCATGATGCACAAACCAAAATATTGCGTATCCAGGATTGCCAAAAGACATCAAATACTGTAGGACATAAAATGTGCCATAAAAGCAGAAACATCGCTGATTGGTGTCGTAAGTTTGAAAGTTTTTACGATCAGTTTTACGACTTCCCACAATTAGACAAACAAGATGTGTCCGGCCCGTTGCAGTGTGTGCTCTATTTTTAAAGGGATCATCAAAGGGGATGGCACTAACTAGGGCACGAACACAGAGCCTGCCAAGAAGTCATTAAATATGCTCGGGTTAGCAAATGCCCAGTGCATCCCGTGTTTGCAAACGAACGGGGCTTTGGTCAGTGAGTGTTGCTGCTAATTTACACAGATCACACAGCGGATGACTCTCCATGTCGGCTATTGTAGTAACACCTGGCCTGTCAGGTGTCCACGAGCCTCTGTCTCCAGGTGGCTGTTTTTTTTTTCTTTTTTGGCAGGTTGAATCTCAAATTATTGCATGTTTTTAAAAACTTACTTTTTCCAGGCAGATGCAAACTGACTTTAGGGGATATTTCACAGACAATTGGTAAAGTATTTAAACTGCAAATCCTGTGACAACTCAGTCTTCAGGTGTATTTAATGTAACAATTCAACATCAACTTTTAAATTGGTACTAATTCCAGATAAATCTGACTAATATATGCAGTCCTTGTCTCATTTTTTTCAATTAAAGTAACAGAATAACACCCACAATTTACTTCAACTGCTCAAATGCCCAGAATTTGCAATTTACATTGAAAACAAACAACAGCATGATGCAGCTTATCAACCCTGCAGTGTTTCCCATTAATTACCTATACTGTGGCAGCCCTGCCATTGTTTCATAATGAACCAAAAATATTTGTACACTTCTCAATGGGGGGTCTGGCTGGCTCTCGCCGGGCACATTTCCTCTGCAGCTATGTGCAATGACTGGTAAGGCCCGGGGTGAAGGTGGCCCGCCGCTTCCCGGGGCCGTTGGTGCTCGCTGCGCGCTGTCTTCCTGCGGGGAGGGATGGGGCTCCCCGTTCCCGGCTCGACTGTCCTCAGCTTGAAACACTCACCCCGTCTAGTTTACCATGCTCGTGGGTGTGATTTTCTGCCGTGTCATCACCATTCATATATCTACAGTATATAACCAATGTGATTAGGATTAAATTGTTTACTAGAGCACAGAGGTGGAAGAAGTGGGTATAAATGGAGCAAACAATTTAAAAAAGTTAATTTTATAAAACTTGTGAGGGCCAGTATATATATATATATATATATATATATATATGAAGCCTGGTTGGCTAAGGATTCCAAATGGGAAAAGAGAGATAGATGCAAACTTTGTGTGAAATCATGGGAAAGGCAGCAATTGTAAGCCATATGCAAAGGCAAAAGCCCTGTGATCATGTCCCAGCATCCTCTGCACTAAGTCACAAAGTCAAATATGGTTTGAAAAATTGTCCAAAATGTCTTGAAATTTGAGTCTGGAAAAGTATGGAATTTTGAAATGGAAAATATGAAGAAACCCTGTAGTTAGTTGTTGAATCTTCTTGTTTGTTTTAGGTGAAACTTCAGAGCAGCCTGAAAAGTTTCAGAGTTAGAGGAGTAAAGTTTCTTACAGACTTTCTTACTTTAACCACGTTACCATCCAGTTCCAGTCACCGAGGCATGTAGCCAATTTAATCTGTGATCGCCATCACCCCAAACATAACTGAATTAAATGCACACAGTATGTAAAGTCATTGGCTCAGCAAGAAAAACATGAAAAAGAGAAAAGTCCATAACACAATTCCCCCTCTGCACCAGAGGAAAGGACAAAGCAGGAAAGGTTTATCAGTAAAACCTGCAGCCAAACAAAGACCCTCCTTCAGTGCTGAGCTGTGCAAAGTACACTAACATGTGATTTATTTATTTATCACATCGTCTGAACCTTCACCGTTTTAATCCTTGCACATTTTAATCCAAAAGTCATGGGAAATGTGTACACAGAATTCAAACCTCTATTTTCTTCACCCTTGCTCGCATGTGTTTGGCTGCGGGGCAACAAAGTGGCAGCCTGTGGTTACTGATAATAACCAACAGCAGTGTTAGTCTTGCTATTACAGGTATTGTTTCATTAGAACGTTTCGCACAGTTAGAATTTTTTTTATGTTTTATTTTCTTAGCCGTCAAGGTTTGTTGTCTTGGCTGGATCTCAGCTCCTACTTTAATGATACTAAATCATAATGATTTTTTTTCACATAACACAGCAGTAGTTGAGGAGGTTGTTTGAGGCTTTTAATGTGATGTTTGTAGGTCCAGCTACATCTTTAAGCTAATTAAGTCTTCAGCTGGTATTTCTCTTTTTCTTATATTTATTTTGAGAGTTTTTCTCACCTCTAAAGTTCTGAATTTCCCATTTTAGTATAGAAAATAGCCTTTCTGGTGTCTTTAAAGCAGCAGTAGGCAGGTTGGAGCAAATATGATTAAAAGAAGTTGTTTTTATAAAACAGTCACTATATCCTGACAGAAGTGCATAAGACAGGTAATCTGAAAAAAATCATGTGCCTCTATATCCTCCGGTGCTCCTAATGGCATATGCAAGATTTCACAGACTGGAGGAAAACAACCAATCAGAGCAGAGCTGGAGCCTGCCGTCTCTGAGCAGCTGTCAATCACTCGCGAACTCCGATCAAACGGTCAAACTAGGCAGCGCTGATCAAATATGAATCAATATTCTGTTACTGTAATGCCTATTTCTAGCATAAAATGTTTTCAGAAACATCTTGTAGTGTACTGTTTAGCTGTAAAATGAGAAAGTTTGAGTGGAAGTTGAGGCAATACCAAGCACCGCCCACCAGCCGGAGCAAACTTTCTCATTTTACAGCTAAACAGGACACTACAAGATGTTTGTAGTGTCCTACAGTCTTTGTTCTTTTTTCTTTTCATATTTAAATGACTGTAAGAAACAAATTAAAAAATAACTCAAGGAATATTTTCTCAATCTTTCCTGTTCTTCCACCCTCCACGTCCCTTTGCTTCCTTTCCCATTCCTCCTCCTCTTCAACCCTCCGTCCATCTCTCATCTCTTCCCTCTGACTCTTCTACCTTTCCCTTACTCTGTGTCTTTTCATCCCTCCGTCCTCCTCAGGATCGAGGTTCATTCTGCTGCAGGGGAGCCAGCTGGACGCCTCAGACTGGCTGAACCCGGCCCAGATCTTGTTGTACTACCAGCAGAACGCCAGCGGGCCCTGGGTCAACGAGCTGTGTGGACGACGCCTCCTGGATCCCTGTGAGCACCAGTGTGACCCGGAGACAGGTGAGCCCAGGACACGACGTAAACAAGGAGCAGTTCTGTGTTGCACCGGGATTGTTGCCATGGAAACCTCATTAATTTTTAGTTGAAATTAACAAGATCTCACCTCTGGCTTGACCAGCTTCCGCCATCTTAACCAGTTGTATGAGAATACGTTGGAATTTGCGCATGTTCAGTTCATCAAATGAGTTCGTTCTAATTGGAGAAAAAGAACTCCCTGTCTATCCAAACCTTTTCTACCCATCAGGGCCAGACAGTTTTGAATTTTAGAATTGAGTGAGAAATGGGAAGCTGCCCCTTGCTTCATGCACAACCGTGTGGACAATTTAAGAAAGCAGTTGTTCAGACAAAGCTGGCTTGATAATAGCATTACGGAGCACAGTTTTGTTGCTTATTCTCTTATTGTTAACGGCTGGTAAACTAGCTGTGGTGGAAGACAGAGGAGGACGTTCCAGGTATTGTCTTCTGTGGAGGCCTTTTCTCCAGAACCTGCAGTGTTTATCCCTCGCTGTGGCTGCATGGAGGAGCTTCTTTGATTGTTTACAGGTGTGACCGTGACTATGCTCCATCGCACTGCAGGGCCTGAAATGGAAAATAGATTGTCTGGAGCACTCGACCTGACTTTCCCCTGGGGAGCTGTCTGCGGAGCGGATCAATTAGCTTGCATGTCTCTACTGTCAACTTCATTTGTACTCTAGGTTACAGCAGGAAGCCTGCATACACCATCTACTTTAAACTAGGTGGATTTTATGAGCAGAATTAGAAAAAAAAATGAGTTGATTATAGCAGATAAACTATAATGGAAATGAAAAGCAGTGTGCAGTGCTTTTGTCTTGAGCTACTGGAGAATGAAAATATTTAGAGATTTTGCAAAGGTTAGGGAGTAATTTGCCAAATGTGCTCTACTTGTTTGAGCTCCTTCATCTACTGTGTAATTTGGTGTTATTGTTTTTGCCTGAATATATTAAGTCAAATTTGAATCAAAGCCATCAAATTGTTTACTCTACTCTAACAGTCCAGTACGTTTCACATCAAAAAAAACAAAAACAATGAGGTCCCAGCAACATTCAGTGACAGGAAAAAACATTAAAACTAAATACATATCAATAATAATAATACAAAACAATTACAGAGGAAAATGAAATAGCGTGTTTGATAGATGTAACTGGGTAATTATGTGAAAACAGCAAAACCACAGTTAAGGCATCCCAATTATAGTTTGATTACTGTTCATCTCATAAATGCCTCTATTATCTTGGTAGAAAATGTCTGGTGGATTATCACAGGTAAATCGAACTATAAAATGAGGAATCTGTCTGTGTGTCCGCCGCATATCTCGAGAACCGCTAATCCGATCCACTTCACACTTGGCAGGTGCGTTGCTAGGGACTCAAGGACGTGCAGTGTCGAATTTGGTGAAATTTTGACATGTGTCACGTTAAAAATTAATAAACTTTGAATAAGAAAGCGAACAACACTGTTTTGGCAGCGGTGCGGGGCTTAAGGGATCTGCAGACTGATGTCGGCCGACGACCTATCCTAACCTTAACCATTCAAGGTCAAGGCCTAACCTTAATTATACCTCCACTATTTCCCCGGTGTCAGACTTGATACTAACTTATAACACTAATAATGTTACCGCCAGCAAAATACCTCTGCTAATTAAATCCATGCTCTATTTTATGGAGGCAGTGGTTATGTCAAAGCAAATACGCCTATTTGGAAATTAACTCAGCTAATTGTATTTCACCGATGTTTCTGACCACAAGTAACAGCTATCTTGGTGTGTTTTTCAGGGATGAATTTAGTGATTTGGGGTCCAAAGGGCAAATGCCGTCTTGCTTTACTATTCACCCTCTCTCTGACTGGAAATGTTGGAATTGGCAGTGGTAGAAGAAGAAACTTTTTTTTCTGACATAAAACTATTAACTTTAATAGTCAAACTATTAATACTGCAAAGTAAATGTACTGCATTCAAATGTTTACTTCAAGTGATAAGAGAAGTATTCTCAGCACAATGTACATAAATTTACTTAAACATCTGTTCAAGGCGGAGCTTTCAATTCTAATATGATGCTTTACTGAATAATAATGCATCATATTTTAATTGTTATATTTTGTGTCAAATCTGAATCTGCAACACAACCAGTAACATTTCTCTGTCAGATAAATGTAGTACTACAGTGTTTTCCTCTGAAGTAGAAGTACACAGTAAGTAGCAACAGTTCTGTTGCATATTTGTAGGTGCTTTAGGGGCCTTTTGTTAAGTTATTACTGCTGCCTTGATCGGTTAGTTTGTTGGTGTTATTGTGTGACTTGGTGGTTAATCCGATTTTTTTATGTGGGCCTTTCTTTTTAGGTGTCTAAAATATGTTTCGTTGCTGCCCCCGTCCACAGCAGTACATTGCTTTGCTCCCGAGCCGGTACTCCTGTCAGGTAATACACTGACTATGGAGAAGTACCTCATACAAATCCACTTCAAAACACCCGAACTATTATTACTTTAAAGAGAATTTTACACACAAGTTGGAAAAATGGAGCTACGAAACAAAAGTTATAATGAACTGTGATGTTACTTTAATATGTGTGTATGTGTGTGTGTGCCTCTGTGTGCATGTGTAACAGTGTCACACAGTCCAGTGTGGGGAGTTTCACATGCAGTTTTCTGCCTTGAATCTGTCGTCAGATGTTCACAAAAGCGTTTTTTTTTTTTCATTGTTTGTGTGACCTCCTTGTTATTGACCCTCATTTGAGCCCATACACAATCAGACATCTGAAAATATAGAATATATCAAAAATCTATTTCACTCTGCGTATGGGCAACTTTGTTTTGTTGAGCAATAAGATTGTGTGGTGAAGCACCATTACACTCTGGATGGATGAGCGATGGGTTTGAGGTAGGGATAGATGTACTGTAAGCTTGATGGCGTGCCTGAAGTGACTGATGGATTATACCGGAGGCATGTTGAGGAAGAGCAGCGTGTCAATAACTTTTGATTGATGCTACGTTATACAGTAAACATTTGTCTTTGTGACCTAAATGTGAAAAGTAAATCCATCTTAGCACAATATTTTTGTACTCTTGCATTTAATCTTTATTGGACTCTGCGATCACGTGACTCACAACTGCTTACAATTGATATCTTTGCAAATGCACTAAATTGCTTGCAGAGGCTGTCAGCTGAATACCTAATGGAGAGACTGATATAAAATGCAGCTGGGGTTTGAACACAGTGACTTGGCTGTAATGGCTTGACCGCCAACCTCTGGCTGATAGATGATACGTGCTTGGAAAAAACTCAAATAGTCCCGCCGTGGGTCCAGCCCGGAGAGCTGAGATCTCCATCCAATCCCTCCATCCTCGTCCTACTGCTGCCACCTCCCCAAGTCCGAATCAATTCTCGCCATTAGCTTAAAAGCCCAGACACACCAAGCTGACATCAAAGAACTAGCGGTGATGAAGGCCAACTGTTGCATCGCCTTTGTGTTGGCCAAAAAAGTTGAACACACTGCAAAGACTACAGCTGACAGCCAGTTAGCACGTACGTTCTGCGCCTGCGTGAGATGAAATAACTCTCCACACCAGCAGGTGGCGGTAGTCTGTATTCGTCATTCATAAAGGGGAAACCGGAAGTTAAGTTTTTCAACCAGTGGCTAAGGGAAGGCCAACCAACAATTCTCCAGCACAGAGCAATTGAACCAAGCCCCGAGGAAGAGCGCCGGTTGTTGATCCCAACTTTCGTAGAGGCCAAACAGCGGCACTGCAACTTCTGTGTCCGTCACGTGATGCCATTGGGCCCAAAAAGACTTTTTCCCATAGACCTACATTGGGACAGAGACGCCTGTATCTCAGTGGATCATCTTTTTTGAGGTAAATGAACTCCCAAGTACGAACACTCTAATAGCCCTTATTTAAATGATTAGCTTTTAAAGTTGTAAAACGCGCTAATGGCCGAATCCAGAGTTATTTCCCTTCCTCGGTTCATGTGAGTGAGTCCCAGATCGAGGCTGGAGCGCAAGCCGTGACGACGGCGTGACGTTGGGACCCCGTTACCAAGCGCATGTTCAATGTGAGCAAGATCCGGGTACTTTTCCAGGCGGAAGTCGAGCCATTTAGGCTTCATGCGCCACTGAGTAACTTTCATACGAATGAACGGGGCCCTGCCTCCAACGCTGTATCCAGTTCTCTTAATACATCCATGAATTGAACACCTGGCTTGTAGTAGACATATGTCAACCATTTTTTTTTTCTCTATGAGTTAGAGAGCAATTGTCTGGATAAATGCTTAATATACACAGCTTAGGTCTTAAAGGTATTGGAGAAGCAATGATGTAAAGTACCTGGATGAATATTACACTTATAGCATTGGTCAGGGATCTTAGGATAGAATTTGTTTAACTGTTGAAGCATTTTAATCAGAATTTCAATCATCTATTTTTTTCCAAAGAAGAGAGAAAAACTATTATATAAACTAGAATGGCACTTGGAGAGTGCAGACCTCCGCCAAGGTGCCTGACTTTAAAAAACAGATCACAGCTTACAGCTGGCGGTACCATGAGGTGGTTGGCTTATTATTAACACGTTGTGTTTCCGTGTTATTGGCGGATGCCTCTCTCATTCAGCAGCCTTGTTATGTCTGTATAACGTTACACTACGTTGTCTGTCATCCCGTCATCTAACGTTGTTTCTTTCTTACCGCGGACGACCAGCACCTGCCGCTGCACCTCGGAGTCTCGCCACGTGACGTCATGATCCGGATCGCCACCACAATCTAATGGATTGTTCATTGTGCCACACCTCACCCCTCCAAAAAATTTCATTCAAATCCATCGCGAACTTCTGGAGTAATCCTGCTAACAGACAGACAAACAAACAAACAAACAAACCAAGGGCCTTCTCCTCCGGTCACACTCGGTAATGGTTTATTTCAACCAATTACTCTTTTTTATGTTTTGATCTCCCTCTTGCCTCACAAAAATATCTCTCTATGAACCAGCCTCCTCTGATACACACACACATGGAATTAAGGCCACATGCAGCTAATGTACATACTGTTTTATTCAGGCTACAAAACCACATTCAAAGTCCAAATGCTGAGAACAGTGTGCTGATGAAACAGAATTGTAGAGCGTTGTATTGTTTAACAAGCTCTTTATCACTCGCTCCCAGTGAATACATTTTGATCTTCTCCGACTCCAAATTCACTATGAAGAAAGTCTGCAAAACAGAATAATATAATACATCTTGTTGTTTTAACATTTAAAAGTCTTTATTTCTGCAAGTAAATCTCACTCCATAGATGTCATTGTAAGCATATATTTTTAAGGCGATGGTGGCGCCATGGTGTAATGACTCACAAACTCCTTTTATTATTGTTCAAGTGACTTTAGTTTGTGTTTTTAATCATTAAGAAGATATTAAAACAGTAATTCCAATGATCTCCTGTCATACATAAGTTCTTCATAAGGTTTTAACGTTTTGATCAGGGAACGTTTTTTAAAGTAAGGCGCTAAATATGACACGTTCTCTGTCCCCGTGGAGGCGTTGACAGTAGACTTCTGCCTCGCCAACAAAAACAGGCTTCTCACATATAAAAATAGACTTGGCTTGAAGAAGAAGAAGAAGAAGAAGAAGAAGAAAAGCTGTACAGTGCATGAGAAAGGCTAAGCAAAAACAAAACTTTAGATGAGTTTCTTTATGAAAAAAATGCCTTCATTTTCTTCTAATCAGATAAGCCTCAAATGAGTATCAGTGATCGTGTTGTTTGCTTAAAAATAATCAGCCTGAGGTTACAAGGGGATTCTTTTCTCTGTTATTTCTAAACTGATATTAGGACTCAAATATTATGAACATTAGTTGCTCATATCTTTTAGAGCCTTCATATCAGAATAATGTAGGGTGACCAGATGTCCCAAAAGAATTGAGACAGCCTAGTATTACGAGCAGTTGTCCCAAATCCCGGATCCTGTCCTGTCAATCCGTTCTCTCTTCCAACTTGTCAAATATCACCTCTTGGTCAGATGCCCTCAGCGTCTGATACCGAGGCACCATTTAGCATCTATATGGGACGCACCGGGCTTTCAACTATCTCTAATATAAACCCATCCGTGTCATTATTAGGTGGTCAGAACAACTGACGTAGTATAAAGAGCGAGAAAGTTTGCTTAGGACAGGTGGGAGGGGAGGTTGAATGGGTCAACGAGCACAGAACTTTCACCCAGGAGGCTGCTGTTCGTGTCCCTGTGTGAAACAAAAAGTCAACGTTGACTTATTTTACCTCAGTTTTGTTGCATAACTAGTTATCTTATGTAACAAACTATCTTATTTTAACCAAAACCACAATCTTTTCCTGAGCCTAACCGAGTATTTTTGTTGCCTAAATCTAATCAAGTAGTATTGTTGCGCAAGTGAACCTAAAAACAAAGTAAACCAAGGTTGGAAGTTTATTTTGAAAAGATACTATGCATGTAACGAGTGGAAACTTTATGTTACTTGTGAATACGGGAGTATATTTTGAAAAGATACTATGCATCTAACGAACGGACTCTGTACGTTTCCTGTGAACACGGGAGTTTATTTTGAAAAGACACTGTATGCATATTATGAGCAGAAACTGTACGTTTCCTGTGAACACAGGAGTTTATTTTGAAAAGACTCTATGCATGTAATGAACGGAAACTATAAATTCCCTGTGAACATGGAAGTTTATTTTGGAAAGACACAATGTATATAAAGAGCTGAAACTGACACACAGTCCTTCCAACATCCAAATCTGATGCTAGAGGGATATCTAGAGTGTCACGGTCTGAAGCTAATGGCCACTGACCAAGCGACAGTATTTGATGAGTTGGGAGTGAGAATGTGTTGATCCAGAAACCTGAGTTTTGATTAGTTACAGCCTAATAAAACATTAAATACTGATCGAAACATTAGTTTGGTTTTCCCCACAGATGGACACTGTTATGTCCATAGCCTACATGTTATAGCTGTTGTGTGTTTTTTTTTTTATTTTAGCCGTGTACAGCACTGCTGCAAATTGATAAACAACTATGCATAGCGGTGACGCATAGCTATGATGCTGTTGAATTAAAACATTGACGGAGGGAAATTAAACCATCCATCACTGACATGGAGCGGTGTCCCGGGATCTGGTGAACATCCAGACAACAAGTATGATAATAAGGATTTACACACTGTTACATATAACACAGTCAGTGTGTTTATTTTTGCTGACGACAGACTTCATATTCATGAACAGATATAGTACATTTAATGTTGAGTTTCGACTTTCATGTGTTTTACTGTTACTGTTTGTTTACACTGATGTACTGGAGGCCACACCCCCAACTCTCCCGTCCTGAACTTCACCCATTGTCCTCCGGTCACCCTCGGATAATGTATTCATATTTGTTTACACAACCTTTATGGAGACGAGAAAAACAGTGTCCAGAATGAATCATTTCAGTCTTACCTAAAGTCAGTGCGTCACTCAAATTTTAGAGCGCAGGAAGAAATATCACATTTAAAGAGGAGGAAGCGCCCTCCTTGTTTTGCATCCATTATTCAGCAGCCTAACTCTCCCCTGGGCAACACAGAGTGAGTTCTGAGACCTTTAAATGAATCAAAAAGCTGGGCCAGTGTGTCTCATGGCTGCCTTTCTTGGAATAATTTCTGAGACTCACCCACACACCAAAAATCCACACTATGCCCACTCCTTATAATGATGTATGGACCAGCAGGACTGGCAGCGAGGCTTCGGTAATTGTATTGTATTTTTCATCTGATGCATTCGTAATGAAACCGCTCTGCATACGTGTGTGTTTGTCAGTGTGACAGTGAAAGCGTGTGTGGGCAGCAGGGAGATTGCAAAGGTGCTATAGATATCTTAAATCCAATCCTCGTTCCTGCTGGAGGAGGTACTGATGAAAACCCAAATGCGCCGCAACGATATCTGTGCCGCTCCTGCAAGACATTAAACGAGACGGCGGATGTTTTAACGCGCGGTGCTTCCTTTCCTGCAGAGCCCTAAACCTGGGCGCTTTGGGGGCTGATGGTTTTTTTTTTTAACGGGCTGGTTTCACCACCTTCTTTCCCTCCCTAGAACGTGTGTGAGACACAAAAGGACTAGTCGTGCCCCTGGAGACAAATGTTCCCACATCCTAACATACCGGCTTGATTAATGTGACTGCATAATGGATCAGCGTGTGAATATCTGCCTGATGAGCTGAATAATTCTGAAGTGACACAAGCGTGCATGAAGAGAAACATACTTCCAGTGCAGCCGTTGCTGCTCACACAACAGATCCAGGCTGTTTAAGGGCAGTCTGTACATTTGGCTCAGTGTGGTCGCCCTAACTACACTTCAGTTCTGTATGTTTGAAAAGGTGACAAACAGACGGGTGATGAAAATAAAGTGTGGAGCTCAGAAACTGGCCCGGCGCCTGCATATTTAGCAATTAGGGAATGTAACACCTTGCAAGTGTAAAACAAGTTTGAGCTGAGTGCCGTGACCTTAGAGCGCGTCGGAACGGCAATTAAAGCAAGACGAGGCGTTTAGCGTTGTTCAGCAGCTACGCGCCGAATGTAAATGAAATGCTGCAGCTCCTGTCATCTCGTTGCTGCTCCAGCATTGCTTTCTTTTTCCCTGACTGTCATTCAACATGTAAAATTGCCTTTCTACTGTCAGACATTTCAGCGCCGTCATTGCACATTTAACAAAGCAGCAAAGTAGGAATTATGTTGAGAGCGATGAGGAGGCGGTTTTTCAGTTGCTACGGCACATCATTCAGGTGATGTGTCTGGAGAAGGACCATGCATTTTAAATACATAATTGTGTAAGGTTGGAAGGGCAGAGCATTTGTTTGAATAACGTAGCTAAGCAACTGTATGGAATAATAAGCCCTTTGAGTTCCACCTCATTACTAAGAAGTGAGGAACTTAACTATCTATTAAAGGGATAGTTGTTTTGAAGTGGGGTTGTATGAGGTACTCATCCATAGTCAGCGTGTTAACAGCCCGTTCTCATTCCCAGGCCGTCAAACACCAACGCTTTGTCACGGTCGTCGGTGTTCGATACCGCCGCACAAGGCACCCTTTAGCACCGGTATTTTCCTAAACCTAACTATAGTGGTTTGTTACCGGAACCTAAATGACCCCAAGGGGCGTGACAAAGCGGCAGTATGTGACTGTGAGTTGGGATGAGAACGTGTTGGTACTATCTACCTACAGTAGATGGAGATCGCCATCCAGTTTGGAGAAACAGGCGGGAGTACCAGCACGCGAGCAAAGCAATGTACTGCCGTGGACAACCAGGTCTCACTCCCAACTCGTCAAATACCACCGTTTGGTAAGTGCCCCTTGGGAACCAACGCACAGAGGCACCCTTGGGCAACAGTATGTGACGAACCAGGCTTTCAACTAACTCCAATGTAAACCCACCCGCGGCGTTATTCGATGTCGAAGCAACTGACGTAGTATTAATAATGTGAGAGTCTGTTCACGGTTGGCAGGTCAAACAAACATAAGACTTTCAACCAGGAGACAAGAGGTTCGTATTCTGTGTGAAACTAAAAGTAAAGTTGATATATTTTGTCCCGTGAGTCGTTAGACACGTGCCTCGTCTGTATCATCAGTTACATGAGTCATTAGTCAGTGAAGCTAACGTCAACCACGACCCTTTCCTAACCCTAACTAAATGGTTGTGTTGCCTAAACCTAACTTCCTGTGAAGTTTATTTTGAAAGGACACTATGCATGTAACAAGCGTACACTGACACGCCGTCCCTGGTCTGTCCAAAAGTAACACAAGAGGGGTAACCCTCGCGGCGGTATTTGATGAGTTGGGAGTGAGGATGTGTTGCTGTGGATGGGTGCAGCAGCAACACGTAACAATCAATGATCCCTAAATTTAGGATATTAAATATGTACTGTGCAGTTAAAAAACTAACGTGTCATTGCTCTCTGGTGGACAAACTCTGCAGTGGCACTGTTTCTAAATTACCCCAACCTTTGGTATCGCTGTACTGCAGTTTCTTGTAAATTTAGATCGTAAGGACCCAGTAGTAAAGGTGAAATGCTGCACCCTATGTCTTTGGAGCATGTGTCCAGGCATTACACATTCTACCTTTAAACAATCTTTTTTTCTAGTCTCTCATTCTCCTCGAGTGTTTAGCTTAACTCAACCCATTCTTAGAACTGACTCAACTCAAGAGCAGTCAAAGATTTTCTTGAATATAAATGTGCTGTCGTTATGAACGGCCTAGCAAAATCACAAAGTGCCTCAGTCATTTCTGTTTTTCTATTCTGAGCAGGGAAATCAGCGAATATGATTTCCTTTAGCCTGGCAGGTACTGACGGTTGACCTTTTCCATTAACATTAGTGTGTGAGCCCAGGGCCTGTGCCCTTCACTTGCCTCCTATTGAGCATGAGCAGAGCATGTTGTACATGTTACCCCTGAGTAACCCTCCGAACCAAAGGTGAGGCGCCATCACTCATACTGAGCAAAGTCAAGGCCGACATTTCTCCTGGGAGCTGACAGCGGAACAAAAAGCTGATGCTTCACTGTTCTTCGCTAAAAGGCTTCACTCATCAGAAGGATGCCAACGCAGAGCATGCACCCGGTCCACATCCCTCCACCACTCAGACGTTCTGGTCCCATTGGTGATGTGTTGGACGTTGTAGCTCAGAGGTTGTTTTTTTTCTTTGTTTATCAAACAGATATCAGCAGATCAATCTTATAAATATTCACCCTGTCTGCATATCAAACGATCCCACTTGGGGTGCTGAACCCAGAGTTTAGATGATCACAGTGCCTCCATTTGCAGGCAGTTACAGTCGAGCAGTGTTGCGTGTGATCCTGTTAGCAATTGCCCCACAATGTTGCCTCGGGCCCGAGTGCTAAGTGGGTTTTGGGAAGCCGCAGTCCCAGACAAGCTTTGCTTTAGTAAATAATGACTGTGCCAAGTGTCTATTCATTAGACTAATCATTGATCTAATCACTTCCTATTTAGGTAGTGGGATGTCATACAGTCAATGGGACCAGTCAGATAACTGTAAAAAAACTGAGTCTATTAAATCTAGACATTTGAAGTGAGGATTCAAAGTTAATTTCAGTATTTACCTTGAGGATGTCTGGCGGTCTTTTTCATTGTGCAATAAAGCTCCAGGAAGTTACCAAGAAACCCAAAGTTGTTTTTGTTTTTCCACTGTGGTTCATGAACTGTAAAGAGGAAGCAAATTCGATGGGCAACACATTACAAAGTGGCCATATGTTTGAGATGTAATTTTTGTGCATGATGAAACGCAATCGTTGTGATTTGTGTGATTTAAGGCCACCGGGGGAGTTTTTTTTCGTGCGATTAATTTGCGCATCAAATCATATTTTTTAGAATCGTTGAATCACATAGAACATGAATATTATGCAGCGAAAAAGTGACATTTTTTCAGAGCTTTTGCACCGTGAATAAAGGCATCAATCAATCATGTTGTGCAGAACGGGCTGAGAGGCACCTTTATATTTATGAAACAAAACAGAGGCTCCTTAGTCCAAACCAAGACGGCAAACTTTATTACTCCTTTCAACCTTGACGAAGGCAGCACAGACCAGATCCTTCTGTTCTTACCTTTCACAATAAAAGCCCTAAATACCCCCCCGGTGTGAAGGCCTTTATTGTTGCAGGTAAAACAATATTTTGCAATACAAAAACATGGTGATAGCATTGTGGGGCTTAAAATTTTATCTCAATACAGTGGTCAACTCCAGGTTCTGAGAAGTGAAGCCAATGCGGAAGTGCCTTAAACTTGCATTCTTTCTAACAGCCAGCAGGGGGCGACTCCTCTGAAAAAAAAGAAGTCTGATTGTATAGAAGTCTATGAGAAAAATTAGCCTACTTCTGACTTGATTTATTACCTCAGTAAACATTGTAAACATGAGTTAATGGTCTCAATCTCTAATTTAAAGTCTTCTCCAAAACAGCATGATGTTCATTTAGTAAATGATGGTCCCATTTAGAGTCAAATAGACCATAAAGCAGGGGATGCTTTAGGGCGTGGCTACCTTGTGATTGACAGGTCTGTACCACGGCGTTGTCAAAAACAGCAAGACAAAGAAAGCCAAAAACCAAGATGGCAACGGCCAAAATGCCGAACTCGAGGCTTCAAAACGGCAGTCCACAAACCAATGGGTAACGTCACAGTGACTACGTCCACTTCTATCCAGTCTATGTCTCAATATCAGCTACAAATACCAGTCAGGAATGGAGAACAGTTCCTTTTCCAAAGTCAGAGCACCGGTGTTCTTTCTCATTCCAAGATAAGAAAAAAAACTGTTTTTAGACACAAAACAAAGTGAAGTTTTTCAGGATATGCCGTGTGGCCACAAGCAATAAGAAAACTAACAGCAGCTCTGTGTGCGACAGCTCAGACAGACTGATTACTGAACTTGCCAGAAAGCCCAGACTCACTCCTCCTGCTTTAGTCTCTGTTCATTCATGGAGTCACACATCTCAGGATAACTGCAAATTTGCACATCAGTTAGACCATTTTTATACTGTGTGGTTATTTTGCCTCAATTCACAGTGCTGCGTCTTTCCTTTTTCTTTGTTTGCATTCAAACAGTCTTTATATGTTGCCTCATGCTGGAAAATGCAACATAGGTCCTTCTTTTTTCAAAGTTATTTTCAGGCTAATTGTTCTTCAGGGTCAGATAACCTATCATGCAGAATGAGGACCATCAATTTTCAACCTGAGAAATGAATGCAGTCATAAAGTAAAGTTTCCATGTCATAACCGTGTGACAGTGTTTCACACATTGTGTCCTTATAAAACCCGCCAGGAAACCATCCAGTGGCACGATGCACCGTGGGGAGTGCCATCGCTTTCATTAGTTGCCATTGGCCATTAATTAACATTTTTAGAGGAGCTCCTTCTAAAGCACTCCTGCTGGAAAACTTTGTGAGCTTTTAACTGAGAAATTTGGACAAAATATGGCTCAAATAGCTGAAAAAAAAATAACTACATCATTAAAAATAAGAGATGATTAAGAAGTTTCTAACTGTCTGAAGAGGATAATCTTTGAGAAAGCTCTCTTGGAGTAAAATTAAAGGAGAGGAGCAAAGGGAATTCTCCATTGAATAAAAAAAAAAGGCTCGACTATAATGAACACATGATTGAATCGCTGCCTTTCTGTTTGCAGGAGAATGCCTTTGCCTTGACGGCTACATGAAGGACCCGGTCCACAAGCACCTCTGCATCCGCAGCGAGTGGGGGCCCAATCAGGGGTAAGTTATGATAATGACCTCATGATGGTTTATGATTGCTCATTATCAGGCAGAGGAAATGGTGGGAAAATCATTTACAACAAGGGAATCCTCCTACACATCAAACAAGGCCATTCATTTGGTCGGATGGATAAATCAAAAAGAACTGTGATGTCGCAAACGCCAATTCATATTCTGAATCGGACAGAACTGCAGGAGCAACTAAACTACAGAGACTTATACACAACTGATTAGTTGCATACATCAAATGCAGTGTTATCTACTGTAGACAGTGCTCAGCAAATGATTTGCTTAATTATAAAATATTTTAAAGGTTTCAATAGGAGTACAATATATATCACTTAAAGGGAGGATGTATTATTTGGGTTTTTTTTGGAGGTTTTTATATAATTCTGTAGCTTCCCAGTGGTGTTCCTTATGTATTCAAATACCAACATTCAAATTTTGTTGAATTGCATGTGTTTTTGCATCAAAATGCTATTTTCCCCATCCCTTATAAAAACTTTTTCCCATGTGACCTGACGCAGGTTTCTGCATGATGACGCTGCTACATGTACAGTATATGTACATCCTTATAGTCGGTGTATTAACGTTACATACAGTAACTCAGATGGCGGTCAGCGTGCTCCCAGTTTGGAGAAGCAGACACAAGTACCGGTACAGAAGCTAAGCAATGTACTACGGCTGTGGACGCCACGTTACTTCAGATCGGAAAGTCACACAATAACACAAACAGACTAACCGATAGTTGCAGCGGTAGACCTGCAACTCCCGTGTTCTGTGAGGTAAAATCACTGTTTTTGTGAATGGAGTCTGGTCTGGTGGCTTTGAATACAGCGATATAACGGCTTCAGTCCCCCGTCAGAAAGGGTGGTGAAAATATTCTAAATATAGGGCACACTTAAACTGATATTGATTATTTTTAGGTGCAATACGTTTCACGTCCACAGCCGCTTTACCTCGCCGACAGACAACCCTTTTTGAGGTGGAACTGAAGCCGTTATATCGCTCTCTTCAAAGCCACCGGACTATATTCACAAAAATGGTAATTTTACCTCACAGAACACGGGAGTATACATACAACCTCACTTCCAAAAATCTAAAACTTCAGTTATTTACAAACTTAGCACAGCTAACGTTCACTCAGCTAGTGCTAGTGTTCACATTATTCATAACCTTATTGATTAGCTTACTTTACTTACTACGTCACTGCTGTTTGCTGACGGCTGAGTGGGTGTTTCCATTTGCAAACATACCTTTTATATCACGAACCACACTGACAAAGAAGATGTGTAGTGGGAGGTTCTGACATGTTTACCACATGGTAATACAGTCTCTTTGATGGCCATCAGTTTCTCTGTCTGCCAGACAGAGATCCTTATGATTGGTCCTGAAAAGACAATTTTCTTGGGCCTCTATCTTCAAATATATGCCACACATAGTATATGAGAAATCTGGGTGTCTCTTTTGACTCTGACTTGAAATTTGAAAAACAAATAAATGATGTCATTAGTCTTTTTCCACAAGAGGTCGATAGCGGAAATGAAACTTTTCGCCTCTTTTGGGGATCTGGAGACCATCTTTCATGCTTTTATTACTTCACGTCTTGACTTCTGCTGCTCTTATAACTAGCTTATGTGGGAGTTATCCATATGTCGCCTGCAGCTAGTTGAAAATGCAGCAGCGAGGCTCCTCACTGGTACCGAGAAGAGAGACCAAATCTCCTCTGTACCCGCCCCCCCCTTCCCCTGTTACATGTATGGAGTTGTTCATACAGAAATGACTTACTGACGAGCACCAGCGTACATCTCTGATCTCTCTCAGTCCCTATTCTACGCTCCGACCCCTCAGATCCTCTGATCCTCATCATTTCATGTTCCCAGTCAATGGTTCAGTGACTGAGCTTTTTTCATCGCTGCTTCCAGACTGTGGAACAGTTTACGTTCAATGTCAGATCTTACCCATCTACTACCAATTTTAGACCCCAGCTAAAGACCCACCCTTTTACATTCGCATTTTGGTCCCCTTAATAGTTCCAGTAATATTGCATAGCATTGCTTTAACCTGTTTTGTGCCTAATTGTATATTAAATCACTCTGTAATGGACTTGTTTTTTTAAATACATTTGACTTCATTTGAATTGAGTTAAAGATGTAAAGCTTTTAAAGTAATTACCAAACCTTCCTGCCTGGCTGACCGTACTACATTATTGTGCTTTGTTTATTTATTAGTGAATAATTAAAGGGCTAATCCAGCGATTTAATATAGAGTTGGGGGACTCACAAGAGACAGATTTTTTTTCTAATTAAAGAGAGGTCAAAATTGCATCAACAGAGGCTGAGATATTCTAACTAATAGTCTGAGTCGACCTCTAAACATCCTGAATCCTACATGTAGGAGCCAAATATTAAAAAAGGATAAAGGTTCCTTATTATAAGATGTATGTTGATAGAGTAGTGGTTGGTATTTGTGCCCCATGTGGCCAAACATGGCATTAAATTGGCGTCATTATGATTAGTACCAGCTGTGCACAGCGCAGGCTGCTTCAGGACCCCAAGAGCCCAAATATTTTTTTTAACGTGCTTTAATATAGTTACTTGTTCATTTCACAAAGACAAAGTTGATCTTTTTCTTTACTTTGGGTTGTCGCGGCCTATCCTGTGTTGGTTGTTTTAGTGTAGTTTATCACACGCACGCACACACATAGGCTGCACGTTGACATCCATGCATCCATCGACAGAACTACTGGCTGGACATCTAACAGTGAGTAACGAGATCAATGAGCGTAACATCATTTAATACAAGCCTTGTTGTGCGTGTTTCTTGGTGATGGAAATATGGCTTAAAGGTCCCATATTGTAAAAAGTGAGATTTTCATGTCTTTTATATTATAAAGCAGGTTTAAGTAAGTACTATATAAATACTGTTAAAGTATCAAAACACTCAGTCCACGGAGAAATACACACAGCCCGTATTCAGAAACTGTACGTTTGAAACAAGCCGTTTCTGTCCATTTGTGATGTCACAAATCTACAATATTTAGACCATTTCACAGTTTTAAACGTAAACATACTAAATGTGTCCCAGTTTATTTCCTGTTGTAGTGTATGTGAATGACATCAGGATGTAAACATGGACCCAAGCTGTTTCCTAGCAACACAATTCTGTTGAAATGCGCTAAAACAGAGTGTTTCAGACAGAGCGTGAATACATGTATATTCAGACAGACAGTATGAGAAAAATATTGTTTTTTGAACATTAAAGCGTGTAAACATGTTCTAGTAGAAACCCAAAATACAAACATGAACCTGAAAATGAGCATGATATGTCCCCTCTAAATGAAAGAAGGAAGGAAGCCATAATACTACAATTCCCATAATGCAGCCAACAGCATCTTTTCATTAGATTGGATTTCTTTCAAATGAACACCTCCACTTTGTAATGCAGACTTGTTGTTAAATATGTGTAGTCTCCAAACCAAACACAAGATTACACAGCTGACATAACTGTGACATCATCAGGAGTAGTTTTCATGCTGATTTGACAGAAGTACTGCACTCTAATGAAGACTAATTCCATCTTTATACCTCAACTTGGTGGAGTTTGCCTCTCAACCTAAAACGTTTAAAATTATGGGCCTAAAAAGAGGAGGAGTCGTAGGAGTTTCAGCACCACCAGTAAATAACTTGTAGGCCGACGGTGAGTCAGTAAAGTTGTGGGTGCTTTATCATGCTTTTTGGTCTGCTCGCTTCTTTGGGTGCAAGGTCACTTTCTTTTATATTACAATAATGATTTCAACTGATGACTTGATATCTTTTGGCATTGAAAAATGCTGTTTCAGACCCCCGTCTCAGGAAGTCATATAAACGCTTAATTGGGTTCACATCTGCTTGTTAAAACGTCCTTGACATTTGGCTAACACCATAGACACAGTGCCAACCACTGGGTGCCCACTCAGGGTGGATGTGTGGGGGTGCTACTCATCCACAAAGTACTGCTCACTTCAACAAAAGACAGCGTCGAGCTATGGGACATTTCCCTTTGTGACCCCACATCCCCTGGGATTACTATGGGGTTATAATGGGATTACTCTTATTCTGGCAGTTGTCTGACACCCTGTACTTTGTGTTCGGCCCAGATCTATGCCATACTGTGAAAACATACTAATGTATTAACTGTCAGAGATTGTGTCGTGCTGTTAATACCATGTTATCTATCCCTTTTAAAAATGGTATGCATACATTAGTTCATAGTGATCAATGTTGCAATATTATTTTCACGTGGTTTGTTATCAATGTGATGAAGTACCTTGATTTTTTTCAGGTATTAAATTGCCAGTGGTCATAGTTTGCTTTAAATAAAACAAAAAAATATATTTTACAATGTTTTGTGTGTTCTTGCATAGATTTAATGGTATTTTTTATGCCTTCCATTCTCGTGAACGCAATATCTCAGGAACGTCAGGAAGGAGGCACAAATGTCCACCTGGACTGAAAGATGAATTTATTAGACTTTAGTAGTCAAAGGTCACTGTGACCTCACGTCCGTCCCATTCTCCGGATTGTGCTAACTCAGGAATGCCTTGAGCGAATTTCTTAAAATTTGGCACAAACGAATGAATGCAGAATGAACTGATTAAATTGCGGGGGTCAAAGGTCAAGGTCACTCTGACCTTACAAAACACGTTTTTATTGCCATAACTCAAGAATTCATATGCTTATTATGACAATTTCAGGATGAAATGATGAAGTGATTACATTCTGGACAGACATGGATGTGAACTGTAACTTGACTAGTTGGTCGAGGCGTACAACCGCAAGGCGGTAATTGTAGTTTGGCTTTACTATAAGCAAACAATGACCCTTTAGAGTAACTTATAATCGCATTATACAACAGTTATTATAATGTATTATATAAAAGATTATAATGTATATAATACACTTTGATCTCATATTAATGTCAGTGAGTGACCAGCAATCATAGTATCATAGAAGTATTATGATACTAGAATGCTTTATAATTATACAGTTGTTTACTATCACCTTGAAACATGTAATCATGCAGTGAAGATTAGAGGTAGAGGTAAATTATGATAGGAGAACCACATTATTGTCTATACCATCACCAGCAGACAGAACATGTCATTTCCTCTTGGTTCTGACTGCGCCCCATGCCAACCTCATTTTTGGAGACGTCTGAATCTCCCCGTTAGCCCACCCAACTGTGCACCTCTGTATCTCATTTCCCTGGTGCTCTCCTTGTGTCCCTGTCACCGTGTGTGTGTGTGTGTGTGACTGAGTGGGCACCCTGGGGTGACTTCAATGTTTAATGACCACAGCCAGTGGCATGGAAGCAGCTCCCCCTCTTCCTCGATGTTCTTTTTGCTTACAGTAGTGTGGGAGTTTGCTCAGAATGACATCGGGCCCCTGTCACTTCTCCTCCTTACACTCTCACTTTGCAGACTGTTTAGTCCCCGAGCTGCCACTCCCCATTAATCTCCATCATTCTCCCTCTCTCACTTCTGCCTCTTGGCATCAGTCTCGTCCCTACGATGTTTCTCTCCCCCCCCCTCTCTCTCTCTCTCTCTCTCTCTCTCTCTCTCTCTCTCTCTCTCTCTCTCTCTTTGTCTCTGTTTTTTCCTCGTCTGCTCCCTCCATCACCCTCTGTCTCTCCCCCCCCTCCCCTGCCGTCTCTGTGTCTCTTTCTCCCATTCCGTCTCATCCTGTCATCCTCTCTTATCCCCTCCCCTGTTAAATAGATATGAGCCAAAGTCACATTGCATGTCAGCTGCCGCAGAACACATTTTTCAATCAGCGTGTTTACACAGAGCACACATCGTAATGCTGCCTGTGATTCGCGGGGCTCTGGAAGGCGGGAAGGACTTGAAGTGAGACACTGAAACATGGCTCCCGATTTTAGGGGGTTTAGATTAGGAGGACGGGTACACTGAAAAATTTAACGCTTCTCTCTCTTTGATTTTAACACACTGTTTTATTCTCTCTCCTCTTTTGTCTCTTCCTCTGATCTGCTCTTTTTTTTTTTTCTTCCATGCCAGTCCCTGGCCTTACACCATCTTCCAGCGTGGTTTTGATCTTGTGATGGGAGAACAGCCCTCTGATCGCATTTTCAGGTAAGGGGAACTTCACAAAACTTTGTTTTATCCGACTACATTTTCCGTGGCGCTGCGCGATGCACGCTGCACAAAAGATTGTACACTTTGACTTTGATGTTCTCTCTCCCTCATGTTTAAGGGAGGATTATGAGCTCTGGCTGCCGAACGCCGTCTGTAGCTGCGTCTGTCAGTTTTAAAGGTGTTATGAGATTTGAGATTTTGAAATAGGACAAGAAGAGCCACCTCATTTTATCTCTGGTCAGACAATCGTTCTGTGTTCTGATTAGGGCTGTCAATCGATTCAAATATTTAATCACGATTAATCACATGATTGTCCATAGTTAATCGCGATTAATCACAAATTAATCCCACATTTTTTATCTGTTCAAAATGTACCTTAAGGGGAGATTTGTCAAGTATTTAATACTCTTTTCAACATGGGAGTGGGCAAATATGCTGCTTTATGCAAATGTATGTATATATTTATTATTTAAAATCAATTAACAACACAAAACAATGAAAAATATCGTCCAGAAACCCTCACAGGTACCTTGAAAAATATGCTCAAAACTGCATGTGATTATCATAAAGTGGGCATGTCTGTAAAGAGGAGACTCGTGGGTACCCATAGAACCCATTTTCATTCACGTATCTTGAGGTCAGAGGTCAAGGGACCCCTTTGAAAATGGCCATGCCAGTTTTTCCTCGACAAAATTTAGCGTAAGTTTGGAGTATTTTTTAGCTTCCTTCACGACAAGCTAGCATGACATGGCTGGTACCAGTTGATTACTTAGGTTTTGTAGTTTCATATGATGCCAGTATATTTACTCTAGCTTTAAAAGTGAGCTCGCTACAAACTAAAAAACGCAAGTTGCGTTAATGCATTATTATTATGTTAACTTTGACAACCCTAATAATCTTAAAAATAAATGAAAATAAAAGCGCTCATCAACTACCCAAACCCGACCCAACCCGCAAACCTCCAACTGTATGCAGGTAGGGGCAGACAGACTTGCTTAGTGAAAGCGTGGCTAATAGGGAACCGTTCTAAACACCGATGGTGTTATTATCCTATCGCCATTACTTTGTGCAATCAACATTTACTTAAAGGACCAGTGTCTAACAATTAGGGGGATCTATTGGCAGAAATGGAAAATAATATTAATAAGTATGTTTTCTTTAGTGTATAATCACCTGAAAATAAGAATCGTTGTGTTTTCGTTACCTTATAATGAGCCGTTTGTATCTATAAAGGGAGTGGGTCCGCCATGTTGCACCGCCATGTTTCTACGGTAGCCCAGAACGGACAAACCAAACTCTGTTGACTTTTCCTGCTTGGGCCGGAGTCGATAATGTTACTCGCTCCTGTCAACGCCACTCTCTCTCTCGTGCTTCACCACTCACTTCCCACGTAGACACACACTCTAACTGGCTAATCAGCCACCGTAGCTCTTCAACACGCTTGGCACACGGGAGAGGCTTCAGTTGGTTGCAATCTCCTCGTTTCACCGCTAGATCTCGACTGCCAGATCCTACACACTGCACCTTTCATAATGATGAGTTACAGCAACAGATATCTGTCTATTGCCGATTTAACCTGCTCAGTAACTTTTAGCCCAGTGTTTCATGACAGCAAATGTGCCTTTAATAGCACATATATAGTTGGCAGGATGCCCCCTTTTGCTGTGTTCTCTGGGAGCCATTTCACAACGGAACATACAGCAGAGCGGTTGTCTGTGACAGAGGTTCCTAACAATGTTTATAACTGCGTTTCCTTCCAAAATGTTTTGTTCCCTGACTTGGGAAAGAGCAGATCTAACAGAGGATTTGCTACTGCCTTCATTACAACTCCTCGTATGACAGTACAGCAGCAAAAACAACAAAAGATATTTCTTGCTGCTGCTTACATAAAAAGGAACCCCACAGAGTTCATACATGTGTACCACTCTAGCGGCTGTTGTCTTTACGTTGGGATCAGACCGAGGAGGCTGGCATTTCACTAATATGTCCAGGAAGTGCTTTGATACACTGCCCCCCCCCTGCTGGGAGGTTTTCTGCAAGAAGCCTTTTTATTTCTCACTCTGTCCAGCCGTGCAGTTTAAAATGTCTTTGTCCTCAGACTGCTCCCACCCAGCCATCCATCCTCATTTAAATAGTTCAGCCTGTAGGTTTGCCGGAGCGCACCCTGTCGGCTCCAGGCGCCAGGAAGAGACCTTGAATATCAGCGAGCCGTCATCGTGTTTACCAAAGCAGATATTACCATTAAACACAGGAGCAAATGAGGTAATTAGCATCACAGTGGTATAGAAAATGAAACAAAGCCAACTCAAGGATGCATGGGAAACTCTCCCGCGTCGGAGGAGATAAATGCTGAGAGTCAGCATTCAAACACACAGCGTTTCGCCATTCGCACAGTGTTAACGGCGGGGAGTTCCTCCGAGACCTGCAAACATGTTTTCCACTCGACAACTGTTTTCTCACGGGGACTCTTAGTGTTTTTCCACCTCCAGTTTCTCTTAGAGTGAACCAAATAAGTCATATAGCAGCACACCGGTCCCTAGTTGTCCATTATAAAGCAGTGCTCGTTAAGTGGCTGCTAATTTGTCCTGTGGTCACCCATATACGTCATACTGCATCGCGGGGAGTTTCAGCACTCCTGCTGTACACGGTTCCCATAAGAGATGGTGAAATGACTTATGGGAGAGTTGGTAACAGCTTCCTGGAAAATAATACAGAAATATTACCATTTTAATAGACTTATAATAACTTGCCAGTGTTGTACAGTGAATGGAAGAGCAGGAGCACTTTGATCTACAGAAAACTTGACTCTGAAACAAAGGGAGTAATTGGGATTGTAAATTGTAATTAAGTGTTCCGTTTCTACAACGGTGTAATCAGTCTGCTCTTAAAGTAATGCATGCACTCCCCCAATCCGCTGCCCTTTCCTTATGCTAAGTTAGCAATTTATTAAATGCAAATTGAACAATTGTGAGGAAATGTTTAGTCTGCATAAAATATGGTTGTTAACCATTTAATCAACAAGTGCCCCTTTTTTGTGCTACACGCATTCATGCATAATTCATCAGCGCTAATAATGCATTTGATGTTAATCAGCGTGAGCTTAAAGTTGGAAGTATTACATTTCATCTGCAGCGTGATTAAAGATTGATGATATTCATTGACTCGAAAAATAAAGAATAGTTTTAAAGCTCTCGTTCCAGGCATCTGTTGTTTACAGATTTATAGCCCTGTTTTGTCTCAGGGGGAAACTCTTATTGGCCCCTTTTTTTGTCAGGGTTTCTCATTTGGTATGCGTCCATTAGCACACAGTGTCCTTCTGCTCGGAGTTATGCAAAAAGGATAACTTTACTCAAAGGTAATGTAAATAACCTCTAAGCAACTTGATGCCGTTATTGTGAAGCACTGATGCAGCGAAAACATTCATCTTTTGAAAAGTAGACATTTTGACGTGGCATGGTGGGAAACTAGACCTTGATGGAGAGTTTACTTAAAGGGTAACTGCACCGATTTTACACGTGGAGATCACAATTTGTTATTTTGTCAGCTAAAGAGTGCTATAGGAATGTAGCACTAAAACCCAGAAAGGAGTTAGCATTTTAGCACTTTGGTTCCCTCATCTGGAAGTTAATGGGTTTTTAGTTAGATGCCTGGAATAAGGTCTGTGATTAACACGATTTTAACTAGGGCTGTCAATCAATTAAAATATTTAATCACGATTTATCGCATGATCGTGCATAGTTAATCGCAATTAATTGCAAATGAATTGCAAATGAATTACATATTTTTTTACCTGTTCAAAATTTACCTTAAAGGGAGATTTGTCAAGTATTTAATACTCTTAACTAGATAAAGATCAGGTTGCACTAATATTATTAGTATTGTACTATTTGTAGAATTAGGCTCCAGTGGTGGCTGCGTAGGATTGTTTCAGACTCATGTGATCCACAAATTTCCAATAACTCCAGAGCGTTGTAGGGTCCAAAAGTCAATATTTATTGAAAAAAAGTTTTTTTTTATCTAATGAAATATTCTGCTTCAATCCATATTTGTTGGCGTTTAGCCTTTCAAAAACAACATTTTCAATGCGGTCAAAAAACTGTTTGCTCTCCCACTTGCCACAAGAAAAAGAGAGAGACACACACTGATGAGTTATATTCATTAAAGAAAGATGATTTATTAAAAAGACTAAATCATTTAATACACTGAATTGCCTTTTTAAAATTTGCAGAGGATTTTGTTTGAGGATTTTAATTTTTTTAGGGTGATGACGTCAGAAAATATGGGGGGGGGGCTCGTCTCAGCTTTTCTTAGATACAAGTAGGGGGGCCTTCAAAGAAAATAGATTGGGAACCACTGGTTCAGAGAATATAATATATATCCAAGACAAAACAGACAGGAGGACTCAGAGAAAAAGTCACACATCAGTCTGCTACTTCAGCACCACGGACAGCTCCATGGATTCATCAACACACAGTACAGTTAGGCTGCTGATGTTTCAGAGCCATGGTCGGGGCCACAGAGTCTAACTTACTGATATGTCAGAGCCATGGTCGGGGCCACAGAGTCTAACTTACTGATATGTCAGAGCCATGGTCGGGGTCATAGATTCTAACTTGCCAACCTCAGTCAGATAAAGGATCAATGAGTCAGGCAGACTAGACTAACATATTCAACTAAACAAGCGCTCTGCACTACACTCTCTCTGCTACGAGGGGATGGAGAGGTTTTGATGAAGCTTTCCACTCCTGTTTTACAGGGTTTTCTTTAAAAAAGGGTGTCATTTTGTGTCATGACACCTGCTTCTGTTTCTATGCTGTTCTTTTACACTTGGAAAGCTCAAACCTGTAACCTTACTTGTCTAATCCACCCTTCTCGTCCTCTGCAGATTCACATACACTTTAGGAGAAGGGATGTGGCTGCCGTTGAGTAAAAGCTTTGTCATCCCCCCTGCTGAGCTCGCCATCAACCCCTCAGCCAAGTGCAAGACGGACATGACGGTCATGGAGGACGCGGTGGACGTACGGTGAGATGACATTTACTGGTACCACTTTCCACTGTTACTTTCTTGCGTTGACGTTTCAGAGACATGGCGCTAGAAGCTCCCACTAAAGGAATAAAAGGGTTCCATGAGGTTGTAAACAAGGTGGGATTTTGCTGAGTGCTGCACCAAACCGAGCAATACTAGAGCTTTGCATTGCTGCACTGAGATATTAGCTCGGTCCACTTTGTACTGCCTCACATCACAGAAAAGTACATATTGTTTTTTTGATAAATATTCCTCATGACCATCTTTTTCATCCGTCATCCCCCAGCATGCAGCTGTTTACTCTCTGACCATCTCGCCGACTTCTCACTTCATCAGCATTTGTTTTTTATTTACTATTGTTGCCCTGAGTATTAAAGCAGCCCTTTGAGGTTGATGCAAAGGTCTTAGCGGTCATGATTCAGAGGGTAATAAAAAATCTAACATCCAACACAAAATCAATTATGAAGACGCAGAAAACCAAGAGTAAAAAAAAAAGAAGAAGAAGAAAGAATTACTTGGCGATTCAAAGCCACGAAGAGCTTTTCGATTGTTAAATGGTTCATAACTCCTCCAAAGAAAACCTGCTCTGTGTGCAATGACTGTGTTGGTGTGTGGGCTGCACAGAGAGCCGTAAGTGAGCCAAAACAATGCTGCAGTATTAAACTGGACTGACAGCAGTGACACAACAGAATTATTTTGCTATTTGGCTTTGCCAGCAAAGGGGCGGGGCTTAAAGCTGGAGTCGGCATATTGATAATAGTTGATCTGATAAAAAAACAAAGTTGTTTTTATAAAACGGTCACTATATCCTGACAGTAGTGCATGAGACAGATCATCCAAAAAAAGAAACATGTGCCTCTGTGTCCTCCGGTGTTCCTAATGGCATCTGCAAGATTTCAAAGACCGAAGAAAAACAACCAATCAGATTCGAGATGGAGCCTTGCCGTCTCTGAGCAGCTGTCAATCACTCGCTAACTCTGATAAAACGGTCAAACTAGGCAGCGCTGATCAAATATGAATCAATATTCTGTTACTGTAATGCCTATTTCTCTCCTCAAATGTTTTCAGAAACATCTTGTAGTGTACTGTTTAGCTGTAAAATGAGAAAGTTTGTGACCCGGCAGCCATGTTGAGATCAGCTGAGGAAATACCAAGCACCGCCCACCAGCTGGAGCACAGCCAACTCCATACTTCATAGTAATTCTAAGCAGGTTTTGAGCGCACAGTGTGTTCCGACTGGAAAAGTGACAAAATAAAGTACACTCAAAACAATCAGTAGGCATAATAAATAACGATTGATTTCAGAGTGTTGAGTGTGTGATGACATTAATCTCCCACAATGCATTTCGACGCTGGAAGTAATTAAAACTAATTGTGAAACACCAGAAAAAAAGTCTAGTTTAATTAGCAGCAGCATTCTCAAGTTACACTTTCATTGACGGCATGTTTGTAAATGGTGAAGCTTTTTTAATTCCGTGTATACTAACTACACACATTTCTTGATACTTAAGCAACTAAACTACAATGTATATTTGAGATGAACCTCTTAGGATCAGACTGCTTTTTGTTTACTTCCATAACACCACCATGGTGCCCACCCTGTGATAGTAATTATTTTTGGCTGGACCGCAGAGGGCCAGCCCTACAGACGCAAAAGTCTGTCACTGAGTGAGTGAGTGACTGACTGACTGAGTGATGAAGTTACAGGATTGGTCGGCCGACTGCTGGAGTCTCCTCATTGGTTGTTGCTCTTTCAAAATGAAAATGCGGAGAACAGTTCTGTGTTTACGTTTTCTGGGGAGCGTGTCAGCGGTTCAATGTAACATTATATATGTGCTGTTGTTGTGCATGTGCTATTGTTTATGTTCGTTTAAGTTACGTTATGTTCGCAAATTTTCTCCTCGCTTTCCTCCATTTCCGCCATGAACTGACTATCTAGCAGCCACACGTCGCTACTGCGGTATGAACCCAAAATAAACAGACTGTGCTGTGATTTAATTGCAATAAACAGATCAAAATAATGCCGAAATAACAACATAAATATATCGATTTGTAAAAAGTCTGAATTCATTCTTTGTCAAGTCTGTCCGCAACACACCAAGCAAACAACTTTTAAAATACTTGTTTTCTGAACGGAGTTCGGATCGATCAGTAGCAGGCTACGTTAACATTACAGCTGCTCCGTTAACAATCCATCTAGGAATAAATACGGCAGCAACGTCAGTGATGACAGCGGGGATATCTCAACGCTGATAAACTTTCGCAACGTATGTATATTGAACACCACTTATATGATGAATGCTTTTGATACACATGCTTTCATAAAATACTGAAATACTTTTACCCTTGCATACTTTATGTCATGCAAATACCTTTTCACCTTGCATAAAATGTATAATATACTGATTAGTAAATGTTACCATTTACTATTACTGAATGCGATTGGCTTCATTATAAGTTGGCTTTCAATCAAACATTAAGATATAAGTGGAAAAAAATGTTCATAAAACATTATAGACATGACCACTGATTATTTGTGTTACAATTTAGCCACAAATTCACATACTGACCATATACGGTCCAGCCATATACTCGGTTTTGTTCTTTACACCACACACATTCACACACACACCCATGCATGCTCCACACCACTGATTTACTGATTTCCACACGTTATATTGACTTACTGTTGTGTTTTGTAAAAATAAATCAAGTCTTCTTTTGCCGCCACCTCACGTCTGTTTCCCTCTGCGTCGCAGCCTTTGAGCCAGGCTGTGACAATACATAGACAGAGCTTTAGACAGTCAGAACAACTGACGTAGTATAAAGAGCGACAAAGTCTGTGTAAGGAGGAGGTCGGGGTGGATGGATGAGTCAAACAAACACCGGACTTTCACCCAGGTGACTGTTGTTCATGTCCCGTGGGAAACCAAAATCCACTTTGACTAATTTTAAGAAGAAGTAGAAGAAGGCACTTTATTGATCCCCTGGCGTTTATGTTATTTGTTATTCAATTGGTAAATGTTAAATTATTTGTTGGAGTTGTTACATGATCAATAATGTGCTTTTGTAAGATGATTGTATTTTATTTGATACTTATATCACGTTCACTGCACTCAAATAGATGATAAAACAAGCAGAAATAATTTTCCTAATCTTTATTGTCGAATTATTCTAATTATTATTATTAGTGTATGGGAGGAAACCGGAGTACCCGGAGTAAACCCATGCATGCACGGAGAGAATATGCAAACTCTGCACAGACAGAGAGGCGGAGCCAGGACCGATCACCGGTCCTTTGTCTGTGCGGCTACAGTGCTAATAATCACTGTGCCACCGTGCAGCCCTCCAACCATCTGTGAATAAGTAGGAGACGTTGTGTTGTCGAATTTGCAGTGACAGAAAATACCAGCAAATGGGTAATTCCCCCTCACATTGCATTGTAGACAGGTTCGCTGGGAGGAAGTACAGTGAACACTCACGGTACACCACACTTCTCCCCAGCAGTTTCCTGTCACCTATAGCAGGGAGGAGGTTCGCCGGGAGGAAGTATGGTGAACCTTCACGGTACACCACACTTCCCCCCAGCAACCCACCCACCCACCCTGTGGTTACACCAGCACTGGTGCCCCACCTGGCCATTTGCTAATATTTTTATCACTGCAAATTCCACAACACGAGTTGAACACAAAGTTCAATTAAGCCTACTTATTCACAGATGGTTGGTTGTTGGAACAAAGACCTTCTCACGCTGAAGACGGTGTTTGCTCCTCGGTGTCCCCATGGACCCTGAAATCATACACACACGTGTAGTCAGGATGACCCCAGTTGCTCTCCACTTGCAACTTTACGTGGCTGAAGACACCTTTTTCCAGACCCTGAGAGATAGAGAAATGAACAGAGAGAGTTAGTTGAGGAAAAACTGAGAGGATGGGACATAAGGGATATAATAAGTAGCCTATAATGAGGACAGACAAACTGTAATTCTTATGATATATTAGCTTGTGGGTGAAATTTAAAAAATGCATGTGCATGTGTTTCATTGCATTATGTAATACTCACAGACAGTTTGAAAGTCTGCACTGACTCCCCGTCCTGATCGTAGAGAAAGGTTCCAAGTAGGGTACCTTCATCCTCGTTAGTCTCCAAGCCCTGGAAGATAGAAAGATAGAGATGCAGTTGAACACCTTGTCGTTCTCCGTGTATGTGACAGTGAAATACACAGGACGTCTGCAGTGGAACAAGTTAAAATTTGTGACTTACATAGACAGCAAACATCTTTGGGGCGGTCGAGATGGTGTCAGTGTGCGTCAAGGTCTTAGAAATGTGACCCAGTGTCACATGGCTGATGGTGACCGGGTGGGACAGGGCGAGGACTAAATGTCCACGCTCACCATCAAATGGCCAGCAGCGTCCGGCCACAGTTGGTCCTCCCTGAAGAAAGAAAGAGTATAAAAAAGAGTTTAGATGGTATGTGGTATAACAAAATAGACAGTAAAACAATCCAAACCATTATATAATATTGCCATACCGCCTAGCCATGTGTTTTGTGTGTGTAGTTCCTAGTTCCTACCTGAGTCACAATTCTTGGGTTTGCGCCTGGTCGCCAAAAAGGAATCAGGAAATTCCAGAGAGAAAAGGAAGAGGTCGGTTCGCCGTTTTGCCGAGTTTTTGAGGACAACTGTGGTAACACACGGGCCCCTGCACACAAAAACACACACAAAGAAAGTGAGACAACAATCTCAAAACTAAAAAGCACATGTGCGAATTACAATCTGACAGATGAAAATGATGAGCGTGATTTAGATGTCTCACCTTGCGACTCCAGAGCAAAGTTGGGCATGTCATCCCCTGGTGGCACCTCGTTGAACCTCCTCAACCTCTTCACCTCGTCCTGCAACAGTCTCAACTGCCTCTCCAGCTCCTCGTATGGGCTCAAGACCTGTAAGTGACAGGAGATTCATTTTAATGGTGCATGTTGACATCATTGTGTGTTTCACATGTAGGTGAGAACATATTTGGGCTAAGATTGTGTTTGTAGGTGCACATTAAGAATAAAAAGAAGTAAAAGAGAAAGCCAAGCTGCTTTTAGGTGTCATACCGTATTCAGCTGGGTTGGTGGGAACGCTGACGCTGAAGGTCCTGAATCCTCGGAGGTGCCGCTCATGAAGAGAGCCAGGGGGAAGATTACCATTCCTGATGGATGGAGAGAAACAAAGTATTAGAGAAACAGGTCAGGGATGTTTTATTCAAAATACAGACACTGATGAACAAGATATGATTGTTTGTAGAGGAGAGATCGCTTACCAAGACACAGGAGCAGCAACAGCCAGTGAAATAGTCTGCTGGCCCAGTTGGAAACTTCAGGTACAGACCTGTCGGTTTTCCTTTTCCTGCAGGCCCTAAAGAGCCTGCTCGCCCAACTGCGCTTGCTCTTGCAGTCAGGCAGACCACCAGCAACAGAAGCCTCAGGTACAGACCTGACGCTTATCTTGCTGGTGGTCTCTCTCTGACTGCCTCGAGAAAACCACCTAGATTTTCTGTGTAATGAAAATGAGAAAAGAGTGAGAGCTTTGAAGATGTATAATGAAGAATTTATGACTGTTAAACACATACTGTACATAGCCTGTGTAGGACATACACAAGCATGACTGTGGCACACTAAGTCAGCTTACTTGGTCGTAGAAGTCTCCTTGTAGGAGATGACTGGTTCTCCACTAAGGTTGTAATAACCCGCGTTGCTCAGTCGAGCGCTTCTTCGTGACATGTCTGTAAACCAAACAAGAGAGCAGAGGAGTCGGTCAGTCACTCACTCACACAAGTTATGTCAAACACTTGATTGATGTGTTGATTCAACTAAAGCCATTTTTGAGGTGGTAGTTTGACCTAACATCAAGTTGAAAATATTGTTTTGTTTTTTGCACAATTAGAAACTTTGCAGTTATATTAGGAAAATGTTACAAAAGGGAATTCATGTCCATGACTAGATTACATTTTCTTGAAAGGTGTTTCTAACATTTTGTCAAACTCCATTTGACAAAATGATGAGAAACATCTCTCTCACACAGTCTGAATATGAATCTCCCAAAGGTAGGATTAATCATGTTACATATAAATATTTTCTAACAGAAAAGAGTGTGTGTTTTACATATCTGTGATAGAAAGATAGAAACAATTACTTACCTTCACTTTGCCTGTGCGATATCACTGAGTCAATCAAGAAGTCGAAGTTTTGCGTCTAGTTTTTGTGTCTCAGTGGTTTTGCGATGTGCTCACTGAGAGTCCGGTCAGCTATAAGCGTCTCGAGTTAACTTCTGATATGAGAGAAGCTTTGAGATACTATTGAAGTCTAAAGAGAATTCCACAAAGTCTTAATGCGTCATAATGAATTCTAGATGACATCACGAAGAAAAAAGAACACAGAACACGCGCGTGCAGCGACGCCCCGGTAGCTAGGCAACCATCACTGTTACTATAATGAAGGTAATTGGTAACTAGGTGATAGTTAGCAAGTACATTTTTTTGGAATTACTGACAAATTACCCCAATATTTACCTCAAAATTGATCAAAAATTATTTTTTTATAAACATTATTTAATATTCCGCTATTTCCCAATAGCTGATATTTAATACTTTTTCCAGGAGAAAAATTACTAAGTGAATTCATATGCTTTATTTCAATGTCTGCTGATAAATACATGATAATTAGCAAACAACTTCTTTGAATACGGTCTTTTTCAATAGGTCACACAATGGGGAGATTTGTGCCTGATCAGAAGTGTCTTCTATTAGTTTTGGTTTTCCACCTCCGATGAAGAGCAGCCGCTTCTCAAGCCTAAGGGCCCTATTTTAACCATCATATCCTAATTTAGGATATAATTATTAAATAATGTTTATAATAAAGTAATATTAGATAAATTTTGAGATAAATATTTTGAGGTAATTTGGCAGTGATTCCAACGATATTTCAAATAGGTTACTGGCTAATTATCACCTTATTACTTTGAAATTTGCGGACCTGTAAAATAAAGTGTTACCAAACTCATTAAGAAAAACTAGTAATATCACAGTGTAAAAATACTCCGTTACAAGAAAAAGTCCTGCATTCAAAATCAGTAAAAGTACAAAAGTATTAGAATCAAAATATACTTATCTAAAAGTAGCTATTATTATTATAATTATTATGTAGAATGGCCCATGTCTTGATGCAGTACTGTATACATCACATTAATATTGCAGCTGGTTATGTAAATCATAATGTATTAGTTGATTCAGATTATTAATACACAATATAAATCTGCAAATTAACTAAAGCCGTCCGATAAATGTAGTGCAGTAAAAACTACCTACAACCGTTCCCTCTGAGATGTAGTGGAGTAGAAGTATAAAGTAGCAGAAAATGGAAAGACTCAAGTAAAGTACAAGTACCTCAAAATTGTACTAAAGTACTGTGCTTGAGTAAATGTGCTTAGTTACATTACATCGCTGATTAATAAGACTTGTTTCTAAAATAAAAACCCAACACATCAGACATCACAATGGTTTTAAGACAACAATTAAGTTGTTTTTTTTCATTAATAACTGTATTTATTATAATATAGATAAACAATTGGTCCCTGATATTATTGGCTTTAAAGTGTTTAGTCAGTTTCACTATAATTTACACTGTGTGACAAATTGAGTTACAGGGGTGAAAAGTGTATTTATTTTAGTCTTTATTTATTTGACCGACCAGACAATGTAGTGAATGGTGTAATGTTGCCGGTATGATGCCAATATGACAATCAAAAAATCATTTTTTTCACAGCACGTCTACTCAGGCGGGCTGTGTGGATGCTCTAACCTGTTAACATGGTGCTCTGCACACGTAGGCAGGGTGGCCCAGCAGGAGGTGAGGGTTTCTTTTAGTGTACTGTACTGTGATTTCAAAGGTAGACCTTGGCTTATACTGTATTTGGAAATGAGAACTAATCTTTGCTAAGTTAACGGTGATCGCTAATCTTGCAGATGTGGATATATTTCACTTGATAAGTGATACATTTGGCCTGCTGATGGCACCAGATGAAAAGTCAGGGGAACACTAGGATTCATCCTCTGGGGACCATGAATGCATGTGCAAAATGTCATGGAAATCCATCTTGTAGTTGCTAAGATATTTCAGTCTGGACCAAAAATGATGGACCGACCAACTAACTGTCATTGCCATTCCTAGAGCCCCGCAGGTAGCGTGGTTAAAAAGTCCTTGCACAGGTAAAGTTACACCAAGCTTTACACATACTGTTGCAACAGCTTTGTTCAGCGGTATAGCCCTCAGCTATAAAGTTTTTTCCCACTAGCTTAGGGAACTCTCTTGCAGAGATTAGAATATTAGCTACAGGATATATTTCATGTGTTATTTGTTGCATGCAGGGTTGGATTGATTGTTGATGAGAAGGAAGGGGGAGTCTGGGGAAACCCACCAGGAAGGACACCTGCGCTTAATTAACTGCTCTCCTTATTATCCGTGTCTCGGTAGACGCTGTTAGAGGAGCCGCTGGACTGTGGCCATGGGCCAGAGATGCTACACAGTGTCCATAACTACAGCGTCTGAAAACGCTGTTCACTGGTGGATGTATTCCAGTTAAGGGGAGCAATGCCTGCATCATGCACTTAAAGTATTATGAAGAATATCTTATCTTCTGTATCAGTGCTTGATAACACAGACAGAACCAGAAGTACATCACAGGAAGGAGTTTGAGATGGAGGACAGAAATTAAACCCACTTACTTACCCAACTTTTGCTATTTGCTAATTTCAGCCGGTTAGACTATTATCAGTTCATAAAATGGGCGTTGTCAGTGGTTGTAAAGCTCATATATGTGGGTCAGTAGGGGCCTGCTACACCCACTAGTAGGTTTTATCATCAATTCACATTGGCGATCATTCATTCAGTATACTTCTTTACATCCTTTATATCTTTTATGTCGGTTCTCCAAAAGTTAAAGAGGTATGCATTCCAGGGTTACGGCTCTTCTACATCAATGGCTGTCCATTTGAGATGATTGGTTAAGAAATAAAAGTTACTACATTTACCATCGCCCTATTCTCAGTGTCAACCGCTGTAATGCTGCGGGCCATAAACGTGGAAAACTCATTGCTCATCTCTTTTTCCCCCAAATGCCTCAACCTCCAGCTTCATTGGTCCGTCCAGACGGCGAGGGTGGACCCGATATAACGGCGCACAGTGACGAGCCGAGGCAGCGTGCAGAAATTAAGGCATGTTTGTGAAATGATGGATGGCAGACAGTGAAGTGGTTAGGGAGATCTCTTCCCAACTAGAGGGCCTGGGATTGATGCCTGCTGGCAGACATTATATACACGTCTATCAAATGAAAAAAAAAATAGATATAATACACCCAGAATACATGTTGGTAGTAATGTAGAAAATAGAAGACACATCCTCCTGTGTTACATCTTCTCTTTATCTCAATCTACTTTATGAGTATAGATTTATTAATGGAAATCAATAAGGGAAAAACAGCTATTAGTCATCGGTGAACTTAATTGATATAACGATTTCAGCATATGTGCAGCCAGGTCAATTAGCTGCACTAGCAACTGTGTGTGGTTATAGGCACAGCGAGAATGATAATGTCGGCAGGCTAACAGGCTCACAATTAGAGATGTTACGATACCATTTTTTCCTTCCTGATACAGATTCCGATGACTGAACTTACCTGAAACCAGTGTGTTAAAAAAGCAAAAAAAGAAATATATATATTGGGCTGTCAAAGTTAGTCAAATTTTGTTTTGTTTTTAACCTTTATTTAACCAGGAATAAAAGCTCCTCATAAAATGTCTTTTCCCAGAGTGTCCTGGCCATGAAAGGCAGCACAGTTACAGACATAAAACAAACATGACTATTTGTGTAAGAATTTAGCTACAAATTTACAGACTTGACCATACGGTCCAGCCATATACGCGGTTTTGACCGAGTCTTGTTTTTAAACATTCTTCCACAAAGTAGACTAATTATTCACCAAATTTTAGACACTGCATAATGTAGCGGCTTTAATTACTAATACAACAGTAAAGACTTAATTTACATTTCTGGTATATTGATTTCAAGAAAGAAGTGGATGTAGCCACCGGGTCTGAAAAGTGAAGCAAATGCTGAAGTGCCTTAAACTTGCATTCTTTCTAACAGCCAGCAGGGGGCGACTCCTCTGGTTGCAAAAAGAAGTCTGATTGTATAGAAGTCTATGAGATATTAAGCCTACTTCTCACTTGATTTATTACCTCAGTAAACATTGTAAACATGAGTTTATGGTCTCAATCGCTAGTTTCAAGTCTTCTTCAATACAGCATGATGTTCATTTAGTAAATTATGGTCCCATTCAGAGGGCGTGGCTATCTTGTGATTGACAGGTCGTTACCATGGCGACCTGTCAAACAGACAAACACGAAGCTTTCATCCCGGAGACCGCTGTTCGTGTCCCTTGCGTTACGTTACAATCAGCTGTTTGTTCGTGTCCCGTGTTCACAACGTTCAGTGTCATTTCCACTCTACAACTGTAGTAGTTTTAAGTGTTATAACGTTATAAGTAAAGAAGGCAGCATCCTGGTCTACTTGGTTTTACCTCTGTGTGACCCAGCCGCTACTAGGTGTACTACTATCTACTCCTAACCTTGCAAAGGACAGACATATATACTATAAACCTACTCCACTCAGTGGTCGGCAGCATTATGAATCACCGAGAGAGTTAACGTGAATGCATGTGGTTTGACAGTATGACGCTGCAGCGTAGCGTCTGTGTGAACAGTTAGTTAATGTAATTAGTGGTGGGGTTTGTCTTTTAGTGTATGCTGGGACATGCCCTGTCAACAAGTTAGTGTGCACAGCCGTGTCAGATCCTGCCCTAATTCGCCGATGGTTATTTGCCCTGTGAAAATGATGTCAGGTAAAATTAGTCTCGCTCAAATAAATATCCCCATCATTTTTTCTCATTAGCATGTAGGCACTCAAGGAGTTTTTTTCTTTCCCTGCCAGTGGCTAATTACAAGCTCTCGGATGACTGAAGTAGTCCTCGGAGCGGACTTTTCAAGGGACAATTCACAGGTTTAACACAGGCATTATATCCGCCAGCAATGACAATTGTGCTCATCGTAACTAGGGATAAAAAAAGAACATATTTTGCAGAAAAATACAGTGTGTTGAGTGTGTGATGTAATTTGGCTCGCCACTTCTGTAACATTACATTAGATTAGAACATTAAGCAGATATACTCTTGTAAATTGAGCGTGTGTGCATGCATTTTTAATGTCACTTTCACATGTCAGTGTATCCATCGCTGTCACTCCTTATGGCTTGTTTTTTCAGCTGAATGAGGCGGAGTTTAAAATTCTTCAGGGGCTGTTTCAGTATTTGAATTATGGGGGCCAGAGGAGTTCTGCCCCCCCTAAAAGACACAAGATGAGGTCATGGAAAACTGATGAACGACATCAGATAACAGCATTTCTTTGACTTTAGTGATTGAAATCAAGGTCTCTCCCCAACTATGACTGATGGTTTGTGACAGTCAGCGCGTGGCGGCTGCCTCGCTGAACTGCTGCGTGTCCCACGCGTGTGTCGTCCACACCGGCAGCGTTTCTGCTGCTGCTGGGCTGCTGCTGCAAGCCCTTTCTTTCTACATAGAGTTTACCTTTCATAATGGTCATTTCATTTCATTATAAATGTCATTTATATTTATTTTAGACAGAAAAAGGTTAAGAAGCGTGTGCTCATTTGTAAATAATGGTAATAATGCACAATTAAAACCCTGTACTTTATTCATTCATGGAGCCCTGCAAGTCACCTCTACAGATATAGATAGACCTTTAAACTGTAGTAATGTTGTCATGGTAGTATCAAGGATATTCTGTCGAAAACGATAAATTTCACTGTGGGCTGTTTTACGGTTCGAAAAAAAGCAGACCTGTATTTAGAAAGACGCAGCTTTACCGCAGACATATTCTACCCCGATATAAACTTCCACGCGCTGTAGTTCCTGTGTTGCCGGTGGTCCAGTTACAGTCGAATGGATAATTTTATGTTTTTGTGTTGAGCGGTTCCCGTAAAATAGGCGGACCTCGAAATCTCTAAAAGAAGTGACAAGCTGAACGCAGCCAAGTATGAGTCTGTTAACATCCCCGGAAAGATAACTTAAAGGTTCCGCCAGAGGCTGCTGAAGTTCCCTGTTTTTGCCGGATGGCATCCCCCAGAAAACAGTTAAGGAAAATTTTGTGTTCCTGTTTCTGGCTAAAACTCAGCTGTTCTAATGGGGGCTTTAGATTTGAAATGATGTAAACATCATGTGAAAACATGAAGGGTCCCGGGCCCAAGTATGAAAAATCTGGAAACCATTCCCAAAGGAAAGGACAAACATTTTATAACCTGTGACTCACAGAAAATTGAATATGCTGATGTAAAATTACTAACAGGGAATTTTCCCAAAGCATATGGTGAAAAAGGAGACAATCAGAGGGAAAAAATGGGTTTGTTGGGTTTATTTACTAATGCTTTGAGTGGGGAAAAGGGCAATAGAACATTTATTTATTGGGCTCCGGCTGTGTGACTATTAAAACTTGGTTTAAATTCACTGTCCCCCGAATTTTTGAAGTAGAAGTGGACTTATATTTTTACCCTTTTTTACCTGAATAAAGCCATCAACCAATATGCGGAAAGTACATATTACCTAACAGGTAATTGTACCAATGGATAATTTAGCGGCAAACAACCCTTTTGAGACAAGGCACGAGACAGATCTGGGTTTGGTTGGTTATTTACTACCCCCAGCATATACACTGCGGGAAAAGGGAAATTATAAGCATTTTTATTTAGGAAACTTTAAAATAGATACATATTTAAACCCCAATTTATACATATCCAACTGCACTGGGGCAAGGGTGTTTTGCCTCAGCCTGGGATTCTTTTTTACCTTATATAGAAGAGAGTGTTTAACTCGCTTTTGCTGCCATGAATAAAGGCAATTTTAACCCAATTTTACGCCCCGTGCGGAAGGACAAATTCCATCCTTTTTCAAAAAATTTTTTACAACATTTATGGAGAACAACTGAACCAAGACGGAAATTTGTACTCCTTTGTATCCTTTAAAAGGACGCAAAGTTCCCTTCGGTTCATTTCCTTTTTACAATAAACCCTAAATTAATTCTGTTTGGGCAGGGCAAAATTTCTAACCATTTTTAAAAGCAATTTCTTTTTAACATACATACCTTTTGGGAGTTTAGGCTTTAAAAAACTCAAATTTACCTCAGACATCTGAGACGCTCTCTTCAAACGTTCCCGGGGCCACAAGGGCCTGCGCAATTCTTTTTTACCTTTATAGAAAAATGGGTTTCCACTTTTTTATAAATTTGCTCGCTTTTCCCCCGGAGATGAATAAATACAGAGCCGATCTTTTCCCATTTCCATGGCAGTTACGACGTGAACGCCCCTTTTTGTGTTTTTAAGGCCCTTAATGTAACCCTCGGGTTTTTTTCAAAATAAATTTTTATAAACTTGTGGAAACCACTTTTAGACAAAAGACTAAGAAAAAATGGGCCCTCTTCTGTAACATGAAAAGGCTAAAGTTTCCTTTGTTAAAAAATAAATCTCTCATATAAAAACTGAAAAAAGAATTCTTGTTCATTTCGTTTAATTTTTCTAATTCCACTTCTCTCTCCGTGAATCACAAAAATGCAAGTTTCCCCTTCAGGGTAGAACATTTGCATTTCCTTTTGGCACTTTTTCGGAGAGCGCTGTGAAAAGATTCATTTTACCCTTGATCTTTGGGACTGATTGAGCCCTCTCTTGTTTGCCCAGGGGCCCATAAGAGGATTGCCACTTTGCTAACGCTGTCTCGAAGAATGCTTAAATTTAGGTAGTGCTTAGTGATTCTTTGCGTTTCCCTATGGTTGTAATCATTTGTCGCTCTTTTCTTTCCCTGAAACAAATGGGATAACATAATACCCATTTTCCTTGCAGATTGGGTTAGCTGGCTTTTAAGGCAGTTAATAATGAAGATTTCCCCTGTTTGGTTTTTTACTTTTTTAAAAACAGTAAATGAGGGGCTTTTGTGATTTTTCCTAAGGTTTGTATACACAAGACATCTTGGCTATAAACTTTTTATTTATCTCTTTTAATTAAAAATTTTTAAGTGGTGAAGACAAAATTGTTTTAGTTTTAATTGAAAACTTTAAATTTGCTTGACCACTTTCTTATGAATAACATAAAAACAAAAATTGAGTGGATTTTTTTGGGTTTGAAAAAACAAAAACTTTTTTCTGTGGTTTTTCAAACACACGGAAAAACCAACGACGGTATCACATTCAATTCAAAATTTCTTCCCTTTTGGGGACAGCTAGTTTCCACTTTTTGGAATTAGAATCCTAAAATGCTACTAAATTGATTTTGGGTTTAAACCCTTTGGGATTTAAACCTTTGGTTAACCCTTTTAACATGGGAGATTTGGATCTGAATCAGTCTGTTCTATCATAGCTTTTTATGGAAGCACATGTACTTCACCCTCTCATTGGGTTTTTGGACTACGGTTTTGCCCTGAGTTCAGCCTTCGTCGCCTCTTTGCTTTTTCAACCCGCTGTCTGGGCAGAAGGTTAAAAATAATTCAGTAGTGTTGTGCCCACATAGTTAAGGGTTAGGTTGTCAAAGGTTAAAACGTTTATTCATTTCCTTTCTATTTCTAAATCATCATGGGTTTAAGAAACTAATAACATTCCTTCAGTTTACAATTTCTGGTCAAAAGCAAATATAAGTTTAAACCCCATTTTTCCCTGTTTATACAAACAGATTTTACTTTTTTAAAAACGTAAATGAGGTAGCTCTTTGATGAAAATTTTAATTTTTAAAGGGGATTGGTACCCTGATACTGAATGTAGCTCGTTAGGTCATACTTTAATTGTTCTCAATTAAAATTAGATAAATAAAAACGTTGTGCAATCCAAGGCCAATTAAGGATCTAGGAAGGAGAAAAGCTCCTGAAAACTGCAGGGGTGGTAGCTGGTTTCCCGATTGACAGTTTAATTGATTTGAGTCATGAACATCAAGTTATTTAGGGATACTTTAAATGGAGTTTAAAGCTCAAAATCAAACTAATAAGCATCTGAGGACTGTGCGGTGTGGTTTGATCCCGATGATCGAGCGGCCAAACAACCCAGACGGTCATCAGACCAAATTCAAATGTTTAATGGGTGGTGCACAGAAGATGTGACAGACACCATTGGACTTCAGAATATCCAAAAGGGAACTGAGTTTAGCTTTGGAAACCCTGACCAACAGCGGGTTACACCTGGGGTCAAATGGGAGGGTGGTATCTGGTTTCATCTGGGATCTGGATCAGAGCGGGTATATGGAAGGGAAAGGGATGAGTCAGCTGTGACTCACCCTTTATTCGGACACCCACGGTTTTGCACCTCAGTTTCAGCCTCTCCCCCATTTTCCCGTTTTTTGGACTCCAAAAAGGTAAAACGAACAAAAAAAAAATAACTCTCGTCAAGTTTTGAAAGGTCTCACAAGATAATTAATTAGGGATTTTGGACCTGTAAATTTTATGCAAGGCATGTATTAGAATCCCAAATGGGAATAAAAATTTATAAATGAACATTGTTTGTTTTTGAAGGAAACCCTTTAAACTAGCGGGGCTGAGACCTCTTCAGGTTTACAATGTGTCTGAGGGTCTAAACAATCTGAGAATGGGTCTTTTCCCCCCAAAAGACTTCCCAACAATAACTTCGTTTCCGGCCCAAACCCAAAGAGCACCCCCATGGATGTTAAAAAATGAAATTTATTTCTTAGGGGGGGCAGCCCATTTATTCCTAGGGATTCTGGTTTCGTTATATTTTTGATACGGTTAAAAGGGTGTGTTTGTTTTCTTCAAAAATTTTGCACACACTTTACTGGGTTTCATCTCTGCCCAGGCTCCAAAGGTCCCATTTTGTAAAAGACAACCAAAACAAAGGGTCATTTGGACAGAGATTGGTTGTAGATAACTCAAGGGTGAGGGAAGGGAACTTGTGGTGAAGCCAGGGTTGGGAAATTGGTGTGGGGAAATTTTGAGGCCTGAGACATCCCCATTACCTTTCCAAAACAAGGTTCAGGAACTTTCATTTTTGTTTTTGGAGCACTAGCTCCCTGCAGAAGAACTTGTTAGAGAATTTTGGAAAAATGAGGTCGCGCCTGCTTTTTGGGCCAATTAAAGGCCATTATCGTTCCCGTTGGGGCTTTTCCTTTAAATTTAGGGGAACACAAAAAGCAGAAAACAAAAAACCCCGGAGCGGGAACAAGGTTTTATGGGGCTGGGGAAAACAGTTGAACAAGGCTTGAAAAGTCCCTGACTTGTTTTCAGAAAGATTCCAGGGGAAGTTTAACATGAGGGATTTGTAATTCCCCCATCTCGTCATTAAGGAACGGAGAAAGCACGGGTTCTAGAAGTAGGAAGGGAGCATGTAGACAGTTTTGCAACACTGGCATGTATAAAGAGCAGGGTTTTTAATTAAGAAGCTTGATTACGGTATGAGATGCAGTGAGGCTTACTTATTGAATACTGGACACCCCAGATCATTAGCTTGTTTTTCATGATATAACTTATTTTTCCCGTTCCCCTACTGTGTGTGTGTGGTATAAATAAAACCCCAAAAAATTGTGGCCCGCTGAATCACATTTTAATTTTTTTCAAAAAATCCTTTCCTTTTCCACCTTTTTCCCTTTACTAATAATTTCCCTTTTTAATTTGAGTTTAAAGGGAGTTTTTCCAAAGGTATTTAAAGGGAAACCTCCCCCAAAAAAAAAAGGGGGGAAAGTTTTTTTTTTTTTTATTTCTTTGGTTGCCCCGGGGTTTTTAGGGTTTTCCCTTAAAAGGGGTTTTTGCTAAATTCAAAAAAAGGGTTTTCAAAAAGTTGGGAGGCCGGGGCCCCCTTTCCCAAGAAAGGGGGGCTCCAAACAGGTTTGTTATTGAGGGGGGAGGCCTTCAAAATTTGGGAATGGAAAAGAAGTGAAGAAAATTTTATTAGTTACATTTTAAAGGTTAAAACAAAAGAAAAGATTCACATAGAATTAGCCCTTTAAAAATTTGTGTTGTTTTAATTTCCCCCGGTTAAAAAAGGGAAAAAAAAAGTTTTTCAAGGAAAGAAAAAAAGTATAGTTTTTGGGGAATTTTAAAAATTTGGGTTTTTTTTTTTCCCCCTTTCTTTTAGAGTCAAGGAAACCTAATAAAATGTTTTTTTTATGAAAAAAGGGGGGCCTTTTTTTTAAATTTTTACTTGGGATTGGGTTTTTGTTTTTCTGAAGTTATGCCAAACAGCAATTTTAGGCTATTTTGGCTCAATTGTTGAGTGTCTGTGGGATCAAAAAACAATTATAATCCTATAAGCATCCAGGAATTGAGTAAACTGTGCTAACTACTGTGCTTACATTAATTGTTTGCCTTCATACATCTGTCCAAACTGTTACAGGTTTAACTTTATCACCCATCAAAGGAGATGTACTTGGAGTTGCAGACATATACATAATTGTTGTATGTTCAAACATCAAATCATAACACACAACTAAACACAAAACCTCTTTTTTGTGTCACTCATTTCTGCTTTAACAGAGAGGAGCTGATGATCAGTTCATCCTTCGACTCCTTGGAGGTTCTCCTGGACTCGTTTGGGCCCGTCAGAGACTGCACCAAAGACAACGGAGGCTGCAGCCGCAACTTCCGCTGCATATCTGACCGAAAGCTGGACTCCACCGGATGCGTGGTGAGTCATCTCTCTTTTAAAACCTCTGGCTGGAAGCTGCCATACATTAGCTACAGCAGCAGAACATGACCTTTCCCTTAAATGTCCATGTAAATCAAATTCAAAGTGCTCTACGGTACACTATAATCTGCACAGATCCTTTCATGATTGATACAATTCGAGACACTGAAAGCCTTTACCTCCAACACTCAGGCAGATCCAAGCCTTAGGGATTTTTTGATCCGATGCCCACTTGTATGGCCTCTTCACTATCGGTTCACATTCTAATGTTGAAGGAATATTCTGTTGTGGCCATCAGTGTTTAAGTCCGTCTGCCTGTATAAATATTCATGAGCATATCTGCAGGCCAAGATGACCCATATCAAGGACAAGCAGCAGACCTGCACTCAGTAATGTGTCTGAGTGGACAGTTTGACTTCGCCTCTCGTCTCATACGCCTCTTAGGCCGACAACACATTCATTACCTCCAGGTGGTGCTTAGCAACGAGGAAACGTTGCAGCCAGGTTTGTTTTCGTCTCCATCTGTCGGGGACTCCAGCAACACCGTTCTCGTTATTTGCAGAATCTTAGCGCCGTCTGCTAGTGTTTTGCTTCTCCTAAATCCTCCCCCTTTTCTATTGATAAGCCGTCAATGCACAAACCCCTAACAATTTAATTTCTTCTCAAGTACTTTGACGCACTTGAGTTGAGCCTTTCAGGTGGGATGGGGAGATGCTATTTATGCAATCCGGGATGCTTCATCCTATCTCTTATAATGCACCTCAAGGAGCGGGAAACAGCTTGTGAGATGTTTTTTAATGGGAAAATGTTTCATTTATAGATTAGAGCGTATGCATGTATTTCCAAGCAATTATATATGTAGGTGGTATTGTAAACATTAGCACGGAGGATGTAAATGTTACTCTGACAGAATGCAAAACACGTGCAGTGCAATTAGTGGTTACTCCTTTGCTCTTTCATCATCATCTGACTTTAATCACTAAGTCTGAAGGCTGGGGGCTAAAAATGAGTATTCTGTACACTGTAAAACATCATAAAGGAATTTTGTGGGGAAAAAAACGTACCTTTTCTCATTAACTCAGCGTAAATATGTTTTATCAATTTCAAGTTAATTCAACTTTTTTTATTTCCAGACCACTACAGAATTTGTAAACATGAGCTTTCTTAAAGCCTTTGACTTGAAATGATGAGTTGAATGAGTGAACTACTGAGAGTTGGCTCAACTCATTAAATTAAGTTTCTAAAGAAACATGATCGATCAACATAGTAGCAGACTTCCCAGCATGCATTGTTTGAGAGTAAAAACTCTCCAGAAATCCACCTTTTCTTACAGTTGGAAGAAGACATACATGATGGAAACTTGCTGTTTGTCTTTAGCGCATGTTACAGGGATAGTTTGGGTGTTGTTGAAGTGGGGTTGTTCGGGGTGCTCAGTGTATTATCTACAGTAGACGGCGGTCGGCACGCCCCCAGTTTGGAGAAACAGACAGGAGTTTCAGCAGCAAAACATATTTTGAACACCTTTTGTCTAAATGGGCTTCTGTCCTCCACTTCCCACTTCCAGGTTGGCCTTTTAATTTAAGTTTAATGTTTAACGCAGAGTTTAGAAAAAATCCAATTTATCCCTGATTTGATGGCCAGTGGATCCAACGGCCACATAGGGCTGCTAGTCCATTTCTATCAGTCCTTCTCTCTGATTCATACTCTCTGGAATTAATTACTTCCACTCTCCGTTTATCCGACAATGTGCAAAGTTGAACATGCAGCATAAGAGTCTACAGCCATGTCATGGTTCTGTGAGGCTGTACTGTACTTATGCACAGCAATGCTTTGAGCTAAATGCTAACGTATGCATAGCAACATGCTCACGATGACGGTGTTAACAATTCAAATATTTAGTCTGTAATGTTGCCATGTTTACCATCTCAGTTTAATGTGTTAGCATGCTAGCATTTGCTAATTAGCACCAATTTTGACCTGATGGTGGCACTAGATGACCAGTCTGGTGACCACCGAATTCATTAGCATTGATTCTCTGATGACCATGGAAGTCTGTACCAAATGTCATGGCAATCCGTCTTATAGTTGCTGAGAAATTGTATTTTAGTCTGGACCAAAGTGAAGGACCAACAGACGGTCTAACAAACATTTGCATCCTTTAAAGGGAACATTCGGGTGTTGATGGTAAATGTAGTCCATTGAAGCAATAAACTTCTCAGTGCCTGCTTTATTGACGTGCCAGCAGTACCTACATGTACCAGAATGCATTGCGTGCAAGCTACTGAAATCAACAGACCCATGCTGATTACCCAGAAAAATACAAGCTGAAGTAGTTTGTAGTTCTTCCTTACCACCAACTACTACGTCACTGGATGCAGGAAGTACAACAGGTTTTGCTGCAGAAGAACTCAGCTTTCTGGGTCAGTATAGCACACGCTGAGGAATTTATTGCTTTAATCGACTACATTTACCATCAACACTGATTGGACATCCACATATAAAGTGGCAATTTTCTCTTTTAAGCCCCACTTAAATGTGTCTAAAACAGCTTCATAACTGTCAACAGTGACATTCAGATTGTCTCTTTGTAGACTAATTTTGGTTTTCGTCAATCTGTTGCTACTTCAAGTAGAATCTTGAACAGCTATGGTACAAAGCAGCTTCTTAAATATCAGCCGTTGATACTTCGCTGATGCAATTAAGCATCTGAGCTTTTTGAATGAAACAAATGCTCAGAAAAAAAACACCTTGTTTATGTCCCGCAGGCTTGTAAATGTCACAAACAAATGCATTACTGCTGCACGAAAAGCTCCGGCCATTCACCGGCTGGTCTATCGCAAAGATCTCTCTTGTTGGTAGAACTTGTTAGTAGGTATGAATTGGAGCCTGCGAATACTGTCCATTATCTAAAATTGCCTCATACCCAGTCTGATAGGAGTCCACTGAGTTGCAACAACATTGCACTGGAATCTCGGAGACCAAAATATCCATCCAATTTCCGTCTTGTACCAAGAGATGACAGAGTTGAGATTTCCAACCAGGGCTTTGAAGTCTCATGGGCATTTGATATGTGTTACTTAGTTAACACATTCGTTTTTTTCCCGGAAAGCACAAGAAAACTCCAGATATTTTGTATTGATATTCTTCCTTTACACATAATTACTGGGTGATTTTAAACAACAGCTTGTATTCACCAGCATCTAGAAGGCGGCTTTTTTATGTTGCAGTTTGTTGCAAGTCCTTGCCAAAAGCGTACAGAAAAAAAAATCCAATTTCTTCTCCCTGAAATTAGTCTCGCATGGATCCAAAAAGAAAGAGTAAAGAGATTTCTTGCCAAGGCTTTTGAGGTGTCATGAGACTTTTCTTTTTGTATTCTCTTCTATTATTTATTGTCCTGTTATATTTCCATCCCTGTGAGCATGCTGGAGAATACTGTGATATTTTTCTAAGAACATTTGCGGAACAAAAGAACAAAGTGAATGTCTGTACTTACTTACAGTACTTACACTTTAATGCTTGTTTTCAAATCATTTGTGAACGTTCGCTGAGCTTCACTGTAACCACAAATGAAACAGGAATTCATCCCAGGAATAAATCTATGATTTCACGCTTCAGTAGAGCCTCATTGAGACGGAGGTGGACAACGTGTAAGACAAGATGGGAAACGTGACAAGGGCATGAAGGAGAGACTGGGAAACACGTTTCAGAGTAAATTAGCTGTTAAATACATGTTTTGTAGAAAAAGGAAGCTCGAAGAAATTGCATGCAGGACATTTTTTCAATGATGACGTATTTCTGTTGGGGCGGAATAATTCTCTGAACACATTAGCTAACTATTAGCAACATTTTCTCTCCATCTCTCTAATAGTTTAACCTTCTGCGTGAGGAGTGAGCTCACCGTTGCAGCAGCCGTGACGACTAATTACAGTTAGCAGAAGGCTAAGCTAATCTATTAGCAACATTTTATTAATTTATTACATTCTCCATCTCTGAAACGCTTCACCGATATTGTAGTTCGCTAGAGCCTCCAATCACAGGTGCTTGGTATTTCCTCAACTGATCTCAACATGGCTGCCAGGTCACAAACTTTTAACTTTTTCATTTTACAGCTAAACAGTACACTACAAGATGTTTCTGAAAACATTTGAGGAGAGAAATAGACATTAGATTAACAGAATATTGATTCATATTTGATCAGCACTGCCTAGTTTGACCGCTTGATCGGAGTTTGCGAGTGATTGACAGCTGCTTAGAGACGGCAAGGCTCCAGATCGGCTCTGATTGGTTGTTTTCCTCCGGTCTGTGAAATCTTGCAGATGCCGTTAGGAGCACCGGACGACACAGAGAAACATGATTTTTTTCAGATTACCTGTCTCATGCACTACTGTCAGGATATAGTGACCGTTTTATACAAATAACTTTTTTTAATCACATTTGCTCCACTTCTACACACTGCAGCTTTAAGGGATGAAATTGCAAATATTGGGTGAGTATGGTACTTAGGAGCTGCTCCGCTTGAAAATTCTCTGCCTCTGGAGCGAGTGTAAAACACACACTTATTTAAAAGTAAAATTGTGGTTGAGAAGTGCACCACAAAACCGTCTATCTAGGGACATCCAATGGATTAACGGAATTTAAAGAAAGTTATTAAAACAAACCAACTAAAAACAAAACTGGATATTATAAAGTGAGCAGGAATAACAGCAAACACAAGGGATAGGGAGTTGTGGTTTTCTGCTCAGCGGCTCATTATACCTTTTTTTACGAACTGCATGAACAGGCTAGTAATTGGCTGCCTTTACCCCGGTATCCTAATGAGACATCAATCAAAGCTGTCCCGTCCCCTTCTGTGGAGCTTCTGCTGGACTTGCTGCTCTGTCCCACTGCAGCTCTCTCTCTCTCTCTTTTTGTCATTTCCTTTATTGCATCTTATTATGTCCTTCCATTGCTCATTTTCATCTCCTGTTTTTGTTCCTTGTTTTTATTTTCTGGTTAATGGCTCCTATACATCAGACCGGCAATACTTTATCCAGAGTAGACTCTCATGACCACGCCCCCTTTAGGGGGAAAAGACACTCGCCATCACAGGAGAGAAAATGACGAAAAGCTGTTGTGTAGCGGGTTAACCGAGGCTTTCAGACTGAGATTTGAGGCACATACGATACGTTAATATTCACTGTCAGTGTAATAAATGGCTAAATGATGCTGGTGACAGTGACTAGCATGGCTAGCTAACGTTAGCTTGAGTGGGAGGCTGCTGCAGTAATACAGTCAGACATTAACGTTATAACAGCATCAGACTGTCGTCTCCAACTAAATCTCAGCCTATAGATCAAACAGTTGGTTATTAACAGGTTGGTTATTTACAGACAACACTTAGCCTAACGGGAATCAATCACATATGTATAGAAGTCTGGATAAGCAATACCTGGCAACTGTGTTGGACGGGGGAAGACTGAAGGGACATGGCGGCAAGGTCACAAACAATAATTATTATACGTGTGTATAAACAAACGTTTGTTTAACAAGAGATGAATGCATACAAACTTGACAAAATTACAATCCAAACATACGTCAAATTGCTTTTAGTCTATGAGATCTTCAGTTTTCGTTCCCCAAAAAGGGGGCGTGGCCATGATGTTTTGCATATCTGATGTATGACTGTATTACAATTTACTGAGCATTATACAACATTTTCCTAGGTGGAGTTTGAACTGAGGCCTCAGTAAATGTTTTGAAACCATGTTACTTCCTTAGTGACTATCTCTATGTACCATCTTTTTTAAGCTCGGTGTTCTCATCCCGGCCGTGGACTGCTTTCTTCTGAGCTCTCATTCATTTGCTGGATCTAGAAGTCAGCCACAGACGCAGCTGCTGCTGCTGCCTTAGTAAATCAGACAGTAATTACACGCAGATAGAGAGCACAAATTGAATGGAATTGGCAGCGCAAATTAGCCCCGCACTTTTAGTTATGTGAATCTGGCCCTGAATGTACACAATTATCAATCACAAAGGAGACGTAGATTGGGAGAAGCAGGTGGAGTTGTCATGCTTCTAATACAACTGCAGATTGTTATGTGGGAAGATGGCCATACTTGTTGGATATTTGCTGATTCAATTGGTTTTGATGTCCTATCCTTCAAGAATAGCTTACACAGTTCCTAAATTGATTGGGATTGCGTTTGAATGAGACATGTCATTGTGCTGTTTATTTAACGACTATCTCTTGGCCTCATTGCAAGTCATCGATCTTCACCCACACATACATACACACACATCCCTGTGCTGTCCGTCACCGCGCAGCACCGCTCCCAGCTGCCGTTGCATACATTACTGTGTGTTTTAGTAATTATCTCGTGACTGTCGAGCTTATAAATGAGCCTCTCATCCGTCTAATCAGGGTGGTAAACTGGCTGGGCCCCAGCTCTCTGATTCCACCCTAATCAATTAACACCTTGTCTGAGTCCACGCTGCCAGTAGCTGTCCTGTCTGCGCTTAATATCTTTCCTTGTGTGAGAGCGGGCTGATGCCGGCGGTCGGCGCTGACCGACCCGCTCCGTCTCGTCTCGCTGATATATTGCACTCCTGGGGAGAGGCAGCGCGCGGCGCCTGTGGGAGCGAGAGCATAATAATCACAGGATGATTGTGAGATTAATTAACTCTGTCTTGTCACTTTTCTCCTCTGCAAAATGGTGAAATACAAGGATGTTGTTAACGGAGCAGATTGCCACCGGGATGGAGTGACGAGATAGGTTGGCACCGTCCAAACAGCTCATACAGTGTTTGTGGTGCTTGATATATAAACCTGCAGTACACAAGACATGTGGATCATTACTGCTGTTTAGTGCGTTTTGCAGCAGTTTGTGTTGTTTGTGTGTTTTATAGAACTATACTGTAGAGAAATAAACGGTTGTGTGTACAAACAGATTGGAATGCAACCGCATGATTAAGGCTGTTGTAGTGATGGTACAGCGAGGCCTATGGTAGTTTGATTCCTAGTCTTGTATTTAAACTAGGGCTGTCAATTGATTAAAATATTTAATCGCGAGTAATCGCATGATTGTCCATAGTTAATCACTATTAATCGCAAAGTAATCACACATTTTTTATCTGTTCAAAATGTACCTTAAAGGGAGATTTGTCAAGTATTTAATACTCTTATCAACATGGGAGTGGGCAAATATGCTGCTTTATTCAAATGTATGTATATATTTATTATTGGAAATCAATTAACAACACAAAACAATGATAAATATTGTCCAGAAACGCTCACAGGTACTGCATTTAGAGAGTATCACAAAAAAGAAGAAGTACTTGTTGGTACTCTTCAGTAAAAAAATCTTTAGAACTCATCAACCAAACGGTAAGTGTTTATTTCCACCACTTGGTACACTCGGCAATACCAGTTCAAATTAGATCATGTCACTTTTCATCAGAGCCCACATCAGCATGATGCTAGTCCGAGTTGCACAAAAAAATCACAGAATCTGAAGTACACGTGATATACAACACTACAGCAGAAGCTTTTTTAATAATAATTCTGGACAGCGCCTTACTGTGAGCTGCAGGCTAAAGCAGTTCCTCTCGCCCCTTAGGCAGCAAAAAACAATCTTGACTGGGATCACATTTTGGGACACTAAGCAGCGTTGAGCGGAGTCAATACCTGGCAGAGATATGGCTAGACCTCAGCCCTAAAGAGGAATAGGAGCACATTAGATTGTCACTACTGATGTTTTCTCTCCCCGGGTCATTGGATTTATGGGAGTGTGTGTTTAAACTCTGAGGGTCGATGAAAGCATCTGCTGAAGATCACATACTGTAGGGGTTCATACATAGTGGGACATTTTTTAATACAATTTCTTTTTCATTTTTTTTTAATTCAAAAAGTAGTTTTCACTTAAAATTAAAAGTTAGTAGCTAAAGAAAAGGAACACAAATGATTTTAGATGCTATCAAGATGAAACTATAGGTCAACTGTGAGGGTAACATGATTCAGGTACAGACATAAATCTATATTCATTATATTTGTATCACACTTGCAGAAACGCACAATGCCACGTGGTTAATGTTGTGAAATGATTGGGCAGGTTTAGGCAACAAACCTAAGGTTGCCTAACTAAAAGTTAGAAAAAAGATCATGGTTTGTGTTGAAATAATAATGTAACGTAGCGTGACAGCATAACATAACAGCGTAACATAACAGCGTAACGTAACAGCGTAACGTAACAGCGTAACGTAACAGCGTAACGTAACAGCGTAACGTAACAGCGTAACGTAACAACGTAACGTGACAGCGTAACGTGACAGCGTAACGTAACAGCGTAACGTAACAGCGTAACGTAACAACGTAACATAACAGCGTGACATAACAGCGTTACGCAACAGCGCGACGCAACAGCGCGACGCAACAGCGCGACGCAACAGCGCGTCGCAACAGCGCTACGCAATCGCATTGAGATAACAACATTATGTAACAACTTCAACATAACGTAACAATGTAACTCAAAAATGTAACGTAACAGCGTAACGTAACAGCGTAACATAACAGCGTAACATCGCGAAGTAACGTAACAGCGTGACGTAACAGCGTGACGTAACAGCGTGACGTAACAGCGTGACGTAACAGCGTGACGTAACAGCGTGACGTAACAGCGTGACGTAACAGCGTAACATCGCGCAGTAACGTAACAGCGTGACGTAACAGCGTGACGTAACAGCGTGACGTAACAGCGTGACGTAACAGCGCGACGTAACAGCGCGACGTAACAGCGTAAATACATAATAACTGCCCTTAGCAGACTTTCTAATGTAAGTGTAATGTAACAACAATGTAGCAACAGCGCGACGCAACAGCGCGACGCAACAGCGCGTCGCAACAGCGCTACGCAATCGCATTGAGATAACAACATTATGTAACAACTTCAACATAACGTAACAATGTAACTCAAAAATGTAACGTAACAGCGTAACGTAACAGCGTAACATAACAGCGTAACATCGCGAAGTAACGTAACCGTGACGTAACAGCGTGACGTAACAGCGTGACGTAACAGCGTGACGTAACAGCGTGACGTAACAGCGTAACATCGCGCAGTAACGTAACAGCGTGACGTAACAGCGTGACGTAACAGCGTGACGTAACAGCGTGACGTAACAGCGTGACGTAACAGCGTGACGTAACAGCGCGACGTAACAGCGTAAATACATAATAACTGCCCTTAGCAGACTTTCTAATGTAACAGTGTAATGTAACAACGTGAATACATAACTCCCCTTAGCTGACTTTCTTATGTAACATTAAGTAACAAGCGTAACATCGTTACATAACAAGCGTAAACTCAGCGTTTACTGTTTGTTTGACTCACTCACCACCCCTCCATCCCGTCCTTAGACTTTCTCACTCTTTATACTACGTCCGTTGCTCAAGGTCTGTGTAATAATGATATGGATGGGTTTACATTGGAGTTAGTTGAAGGCCTGGTGTGCCTCATACAGACGCTAAAGAGGCCGAGAGCCACTGCCCATATGTTGGTATTTGACGCCCTGGGAGTGAGACCAGGCTGTTGAAAAGCTACCCTACCTCCTTTCTCATATGTGGAGGCTGTTTGCAGCCTTACAGGAATACTGCAAGTAAGAAAAAAAGCAACAACCTTCTGTGCAAGTTTTCTCTAAAAAAAATAAATAATATAAGTACATACAACATTTTCCTAAAAATATGCCAGACTTGAAGATCAATCAAAGATAAGGCAGTACAGCACATTGTTCTTTGTCGTATATGTAGAAATACAACATTATTTATCATAACGTATAAGGTCCCTATCAAGGAAGTTTCAATGTCATTTGAATAAATGTATTTAACGTTGGAAATAGCATTTACCCAGAGGTGATGTGGAATTTGTGGTATCTTTTCAGTAGGAAAATGTCTTTGCAAAGCTATAAATGAACTATAATAAACCGATGAAAAAAATCTGCAGTGGAGAATGTCTGCTGAAATGTCTCTGCATCAATCATTTACTGAACTGTAAAATGGGTGAACTGAAAGTGCACGATTGTGAGCATTTTAAAATATTCAAATTATCAAAAAAATAAAAAAAAGAAGCATATTTACAGTTTTTGCCAGAGTTACGCCTCTGAGCAGTTGTGAGATTCCTCTGCTGACTTGTTTCTCAGTGCACACAAGAACTGTTATGTGTCTAATGTAGCAATCCCTGACCTTCATTTGACTTTGACTTTGTAACCTCAGATAATCCTGTTGAAAAGTCTGGTTCCTCATAGACCAAAGACAGTCTGCAACACGGCAGAAAAGCTTCAACCATCTCATTAGTTCACGGAGCTTCAAACTTAAACTCAAACCTCAGCCTACACTTTCCACACAGTATAAATAATGCTTGACTTTTTAAAAGTAATGTGTAGCTCCCTTTTGTTAGGAATTCTGCTCACAGTAACAATGTTTTTTTTATATGTAGCTAAAAGTAAAAAAAAAAGTTTTTACCACTAATTTACACAGGGAACCTTCTCTGAAATGGAAAATCACACATTTTTTAAGTCCATAAAGTTCAATAAATAACTTTCACTTTCTTTAAATTATTTGTGGCTAGCACAAAAGAACACAGATTTTTTTTGATCATTAGAGTTTTAGACGTATCAGATCTGACATTACACTATCGGCTCCAGCGTTCAGTAAATGAAGAAAAAACGGGTCTTCAGTTGCAACGCGTCCATTTGACCTCAAGCACTCTCCCTGTTGTGCTTTTTGCACTTTGCTGTGAAGGAAGTGAGAGGTCTTACTAAATGTCCAAGCTTTTCTGCACTCCGCTTACTCACCAGAATATCCACGGGAGACCAGAATGAGAAGCCGAATGCTCTGGGATAAGCTGACCTTTGACACACACACTGCTTATCTCAACACTTTGGCCTGTGCAAAAAAGAAACCTCTCTAAAGACAACTTACTCTATTTGGAAACATGAAAGGATATTTTAGAATAATGTTTTAGGCTACAGAATGTGATTCTCTAACAGACCGCTTCAGAAAAGTTTCTCTGTGAACTCCTGTGGGCTTCTCTCTCTCTCTGTAGTGCGGAAAAACCTTTTAAGTTCTGCCAAATATATCATCACGGTTCTCTATTTGATGTATCACTCAATAAGCTTTTTTTGTTATACATGGCCTTGATATACTGTACACGGTTATACAAGTGCTACAAGAAATACTCTACTTGGCCATACAGTAAAATACAGCTTTTTGAAAACAGGCCTAAGCAGGCAAATGTCTAAAACAAAGCAAAACCTGTTCGGTTACAGTTCGTATTTTTTTTTTTTAACTAATTCTTCATTTGTTTATTTATCACATCCCCTTTAACATCAAAATAGTAGTTCAACATAGGTTGACAGTTTATTTTACAGTGGTTTACAATACTTATAAGATCTTATATATCCAAACAATTCAACATAAGTATGTTGTTAACGCAAATTTGTTTTAACGCCACTAATTTCTTTAACGCAACTTGTGATTTTACGATTGTAGCAGTCAGTTTAAAGGTAGCTAGAGTGAGGATACTGGCATCATCTGATACTAGAAAACCTAAGGAAACCATTGGTACCAACCATGTCATACTAGCTTGTCGAGAAGGAGGCTAAATAACGCTCCAAACCTACACTCCATTTTGGCGAGGAAAAACTGGCATGGCCATTTTCAAAGGGGTCCCTTGACCTCTGACCTCAAGATATGTCAATGGAAATGGGTTCTATGGGTACCCACGAGTCTCCCCTTTACAGACATGCCCACTTTATGATAATCACATGCAGTTTGGGGCAAGTCATAGTCAAGTCAGCACACTGACACACTGACAGCTGTTGTTGCCTGTTGGGCTGTAGTTTGCCATGTTATGATTTGAGCATATTTTTTATGCTAAATTAACTTTAATTTTGTATTGATTTTGGCGATCCCTGTGGACAAAAACGGTAGTGTTTCTGAGCACCAGAGTCCCTTTAGAAAACCTCTCATTTTACTACAGCAGGGTCTGACAGTCTGCCGCGTGCAGTCCTGGTTCTGGTTCTTCCGTGTCTCCCTTACCTCCAAAAGGCCCAGCAAGGCGGCCTGGGCTTCCGGCAGCGTGGTGTCGGCATTGGCTCCCAGCGGGGACCGGCGGCACCACCGATGACAGGCATCAAGAATAACTATAGCCAATATTCTCGCTGATGGTCTCGTTTGCTTCTGTATTTTAAATACAAATTAAGAATAGTGTGGATCTGGATTTTAACTTTTCACTTAAAGAAAAGAAGATACAGGAAAAAAAAAATAAATAAAAAAATAGTGTGGAACTGGATTTTAACTTTTCACTAAAAGAAAGGAAAATAAAGTGGAAAAATAATAAAAATTAAAATAAAACAAATTAAAATAAAACATAGTGAGGATATGGATTTTAACTTTTCACTAAAAGAAAGGAAAATACAGGGGAAAAATAATAAAAATTTAAATTAAAAAAATTAAAATTCAAAATAGTGTGGATCTGGATTTTAACTTTTCACTAAAAGACAGGAAAATACAGGGGAAAAATAAAAAATAAATAATAAAAATAAAAAATACTTTTCACTTAAACCTGATGATACAGGAAAAAAAATAAAAATAAAAGATAAAAACTTTAAATTAAAAAATGTTAAATATAAAAAAATATAAAAAATTTAAACATATATATAAAAAAAAAGGAAAAATAGTGTGGATCTGGATTTTAATTTTTCACTAAAAGAAAGGAAAATAAAGGGGAAAAAATAATAAAAAATTAAAATTAAAAAAAATTAAAATTAAAAATAGCGTGGATCTGGATTTGAACTTTTCACTAAAAGAAAGGAAAATACAGGAGAAAAATAATAAAAATTAAATTTAAAAAAATTAAAATTAAAAACAGTGAGGAACTGGATTTTAACGTTTCACTTAAAGAAAAGAAGATACAGGAAAAAAAATAAAAAATAAAATTAAAATAAAAAAATTTAAAATTAAAATAAAAAATAGTGTGGATCTGGATTTTAACTTTTCACTAAAAGAAAGGAAAATACAGGGGAAAAATAATAAAAATTAAAATTAAAAAAATTAAAATTAAAAAAAAAAATAGTGAAGATCTGGATTTTAACATTTCACTAAAAGAAAGGAAAATACAGGGGAAAAATTATAAAAATTAAAATTAAAAAAATTAAAATTAAAATAAAAAATAGTGAAGATCTGGATTTTAACTTTTCACTAAAAGAAAGGAAAATACAGGGGAAAAATAATAAAAATTAAAATTAAAAAAATTAAAATTAAAATAAAAAAAAGTGAAGATCAGGATTTTAACTTTTAACTAAAAGAAAGGAAAATACAGGGGAAAAATTATAAAAATTAAAATTAAAATAAAAAAAATTAAAATTAAAATAAAAAATAGTGTGGATCTGGATTTTAACTTTTCACTAAAAGAAAGGAAAATACAGGGGAAAAATAATAAAAATTAAAAAAAAAAAATTAAAATTAAAAAAAAAAATAGTGAAGATCTGGATTTTAACTTTTCACTAAAAGAAAGGAAAATACAGGGGAAAAATTATAAAATTAAAATTAAAATTAAAAAAATTAAAATTAAAATAAAAAATAATTTGGATCTGGATTTTAACTTTTCACTAAAAGAAAGGAAAATACAGGGGAAAAATTATAAAAATTAAAATTAAAAATAAAAAAAAAAACTTTAAATTAAATGTAACTAATTACGCATATAAAAAACAATTAAAAATAGTGTGGATCTGGATTTTAACTTTTCACTAAAAGAAAGGAAAGTACAAGGGAAAAATTATAAAAATTAAAATTAAAATAAAAAATAGTGAGGAACTGGATTTTAACTTTTCACTTAAAGAAAGGAAAATACAGGGGAAAAATTATAAAAATTAAAATTAAAATTAAAAAAATTAAAATTAAAATAAAAAATAGTGAAGATCTGGATTTTAACTTTTCACTAAAAGAAAGGAAAATACAGGAGAAAAATTATAAAAATTAAAATTAAAAAATTAAAATTAAAATAAAAAATAGTGAAGATCTGGATTTTAACTTTTCACTAAAAGAAAGGAAAATACAGGGGAAAAATTATAAAAATTAAAATTAAAAAATTAAAATTAAAATAAAAAATAGTGAAGATCTGGATTTTAACTTTTCACTAAAAGAAAGGAAAATACAGGGGAAAAATTATAATAATTAAAATTAAAATTAAAAAAGTTAAAATTAAAATAAAAAATAATTTGGATCTGGATTTTAACTTTTCACTAAAAGAAAGGAAAATACAGGGGAAAAATTAAAAAAATTAAAATTAAAATAAAAAATAGTGAAGATCTGGATTTTAACTTTTCACTAAAAGAAAGGAAAATACAGGGGAAAAATAATAAAAATTAAAATTAAAATAAAAAAATTAAAATTAAAATAAAAAATAGTGTGGATCTGGATTTTAACTTTTCACTAAAAGAAAGGAAAATACAGGGGAAAAATAATAAAAATTAAAATTAAAATAAAAAAATTTAAAATTAAAATAAAAAATAGTGTGGATCTGGATTTTAACTTTCACTAAAAGAAAGGAAATACAGGGGAAAAATTATAAAAATTAAAATTAAAAAATAAAAATTAAAAAAAAAAATTTGAAGATCTGGATTTTAACTTTTCACTAAAAGAAAGGAAAATACAGGGGAAAAATTATAAAAATTAAAATTAAAAAAATTAAAATTAAAATAAAAAATAGTGAAGATCTGGATTTTAACTTTTCACTAAAAGAAAGGAAAATACAGGGGAAAAATAATAAAAATTAAAATTAAAAAAATTAAAATTAAAATAAAAAAAAGTGAAGATCAGGATTTTAACTTTTCACTAAAAGAAAGGAAAATACAGGGGAAAAATTATAAAAATTAAAATTAAAATAAAAAAAATTAAAATTAAAATAAAAAATAGTGTGGATCTGGATTTTAACTTTTCACTAAAAGAAAGGAAAATACAGGGGAAAAATAATAAAAATTAAAATTAAAAAAATAAAAATTAAAAAAAAAAATAGTGAAGATCTGGATTTTAACTTTTCACTAAAAGAAAGGAAAATACAGGGGAAAAATTATAAAATTAAAATTAAAATTAAAAAAATTAAAATTAAAATAAAAAATAATTTGGATCTGGATTTTAACTTTTCACTAAAAGAAAGGAAAATACAGGGGAAAAATTATAAAAATTAAAATTAAAAATAAAAAAAAAAACTTTAAATTAAATGTAACTAATTACGCATATAAAAAACAATTAAAAATAGTGTGGATCTGGATTTTAACTTTTCACTAAAAGAAAGGAAAGTACAAGGGAAAAATTATAAAAATTAAAATTAAAATAAAAAATAGTGAAGATCTGGATTTTAACTTTTCACTAAAAGAAAGGAAAATACAGGGGAAAAATTATAAAAAATAATAAGCATTTAAATTAAAAAAATTAAAATTAAAAATAGTGAGGAACTGGATTTTAACTTTTCACTTAAAGAAAGGAAAATACAGGGGAAAAATTATAAAAATTAAAATTAAAATTAAAAAAATTAAAATTAAAATATTTTGGATCTGGATTTTAACTTTTCACTAAAAGAAAGGAAAATACAGGGGAAAAATTATAAAAATTAAAATTAAAAAAATTAAAATTTAAATAAAAAATTGTGTGGATCTGGATTTTAACTTTTCACTAAAAGAAAGGAAGATACAGGGGGAAAAAAAATAAAATTAAAATTAAAAAAATTAAAAGAAAAAATAGTGAGGATCTGGATTTTAACTTTTGACTTAAAGAAAAGAAGATACATGAAAAAAATAAAAAATAAAAAATACTTTTCACTTAAACCTTAAGTTACAGGAAAAAAAATAAAAATAAAAGATAAAAACTTTAAATTAAAATATTAAAATAAAAAAATATAAAAATGTAAACATATATATATAAAAAAAATAAAAAAAATAGTGTGGATCTGGATTTTAATTTTTCACTAAAAGATAGGAAAATAAAGGGGAAAAAATAATTAAAAATTAAAATTAAAAAAATTAAAATTAAAAACAGTGTGGATCTGGATTTTAACTTTTCACTAAAAGAAAGGAAAATACAGGGGAAAAATAATAAAAATTAAAATTAAAAAAATTAAAATTAAAATAAAAAAAAGTGAAGATCAGGATTTTAACTTTTCACTAAAAGAAAGGAAAATACAGGGGAAAAATTATAAAAATTAAAATTAAAAATAAAAAAAAAAACTTTAAATTAAATGTAACTAATTACGCATATAAAAAACAATTAAAAATAGTGTGGATCTGGATTTTAACTTTTCACTAAAAGGAAGGAAAGTATAAGGGAAAAATTATAAAAATTAAAATTAAAATAAAAAATAGTGAAGATCTGGATTTTAACTTTTCACTAAAAGAAAGGAAAATACAGGGGGAAAATTATAAAAAATAATAAGCATTTAAATTAAAAAAATTAAAATTAAAAATAGTGAGGAACTGGATTTTAACTTTTCACTTAAAGAAAGGAAAATACAGGGGAAAAATTATAAAAATTAAAATTAAAATTAAAAAAATTAAAAGAAAAAATAGTGAGGATCTGGATTTTAACTTTTGACTTAAAGAAAAGAAGATACAGGAAAAAAATAAAAAATAAAAAATACTTTTCACTTAAACCTTAAGATACAGGAAAAAAAATAAAAATAAAAGATAAAAACTTTAAATTAAAATATTAAAATAAAAAAATATAAAAATGTAAACATATATATATATAAAAAAAAAAAAAATAGTGTGGATCTGGATTTTAATTTTTCACTAAAAGATAGGAAAATAAAGGGGAAAAAATAATAAAAATTAAAATTAAAAAAATTAAAATTAAAAATAGTGTGGATCTGGATTTTAACTTTTCACTTAAAGAAAGGAAAATACAGGGGAAAAATAATAAAAAATTAAAATTAAAAAAATTAAAATAAAAAATAGTCAGGATCTGGATTTTAACTTTTGACTTAAAGAAAAGAAGATACAGGAAAAAAATAAAAAATACTTTTCACTTAAAACTTAAGATACAGGAAAAAAAATAAAAATAAAAGAAAAAAACTTTAAATTAAAAAATTAAAATATAAAAAAATATAAAAATTTGTATATATAGAAAAATAAATAAAAAAAAATAAAAATAGTGTGGATCTAGATTTTAACTTTTCACTAAAAGAAAGGAAACTAAAGGGGAAAAATAATAAAAATTAAAATTAAAAATATTGTGGATCTGGATTTTAACTTTTTACTTAAACCTGAATATACAGGAAAAAAAATAAAAAATAAACAATAAAAACTTTAAATTAAAAAATTAAAATATAAAAAATATAAAAATTTAAACATAAAAAAAAAAAATAAAAAAATAAAAAAATAGTGTGGATCTGGATTTAAATTGTACACTAAAAGAAAAGAAGATACAGGAAAAAAATTAAATTAAATATAGTGTGGATCTGGATTTTAACTTTTCACTAAAAGAAAGGAAGAAACAGGGGAAAAATAATAAAAAATTAAAATTAAAAATTAAAAATTAAAAATAAAAAATACTTTTCACTTAAACCTGAAGATACAGGAAAAAAAATAAAAATAAAAGATAAAAACTTTAAATTAAAAAGAAGATACAGGGGAAAAAAAAAAAAAAATTAAAAATATTGTGGATCTGGATTTTAACTTTTCACTAAAAGAAAGGAAAATATAGGGGAAAAATAATAAAAATTAAAATTAAAAAAATTAAAATTAAAATTAAAAATAGTGTGGATCTGGATTTTAACTTTTCACTAAAAGAAAGGAAAATACAGGGGAAAAATAATAAAAAATTGAAATTAAAATTAAAATAAAAAATAGTGAGGATCTGGATTTTAACTTTTCACTAAAAGAAAGGAAAATACAGGGGGAAAATAATAAAAATTAAAATTAAAAAAATTAAAATTAAAATAAAAAAATAGTGGGAATCTGGATTTTAACTTTTCACTAAAAGAAAGGAAGAAACAGATTTGTCCCAATGCAGTCGCCTACTACTCACCAATGTTGACTGTTGATAGGAAATGGGATCCAAACAGCGGTCTCCCATGTCCAAGTCGCATACTTTTACCAGCATGGACCCACAATTCCTGCCCAAAGGCAAGCGGTGTTTGATGGTTGAACAGCATCTAAAACCTGCTCCTCCCACACACGTCTGATGTCAGATGTGTGGATGTGTAAAAGTAGCCAGGGTTTGAAATTACCCAAACTGTATTTTTTCATTCCTCACACATGTTCTTCCATCAATGTTTCGGTGCAGTGTCGAGCGCAGTACCATTAATGGCTTCAAAGACACTGAAAGTGTGTGCCGTATTATCCCTATTTGTACGATTCAGCATGCCAAAGAAGTGCAAAAGACAATAAGAACTTTTGCTTCAAGCCTTCAGACGTGGTTGGACGACAAGTTGTGGCCGAGTTTGCTTGAAGCATACTGAGGCCTTAACAAGGCCATGCTCCTTTCCCTTCTCTTCTTCTGAAAGACAGACTTTCGCAAAGCCACAAGTGGTCCTTTTCAGGTCCACGTAAACATAAGTTGCTGTAGGCGTTTGAACAAATAAGCAATGCTGTCATTTTTCTTACAAGGCCAGTCTCTAAATGAAATAAAAACAACATACACAGCTGAAATCCCGTAGGGCACTGGCATGGAAACATAATAAGGCAGTGCTGTACAGTTGAAACCCTGAAGCTATACTTTGATATGACCTTTTCACTATCAATACACAAACAAGACAGATGTCAACATAGTAAGAAACATAGAGACAAGACATTGAAAGGATTTTAATATACCATGCATGTATAAATGATAATAATATATAAACTATAATAAAAATGAATAAACAATAAAAGTTGAATATGTTGAAAAATATATTGAAATATTTTTTAATTTACTTGCTAGTCTAAAGCCATTGTAGGCTATCCATCAGTATCTTCACATAATGTATATATATATATATATATATATATATATTATCATTATTATTATTAATATTATTAGGGCTGTCATTCGAGTAAAATATTTTCGTAATTAATCGCGAATTAATCACACATTTTTTATTCGTTCAAAATGTACGTTCAAAGGAGATTTGTGAAGTATTTAATACTCTTATCAACATGGGAGTGGACAAATATGCTTGTTTTATGCAAATATATGTATATATTTATTATTGGAAATCAATTAAAAACACAAAACAATGAAAAATATTGTCCAGAAACCCTCACAGGTACTGCATTTAGCATAAAACATATGCTCAAATCATAACATGGCAAACTGCAGCCCAACAGGTAACAACAGCTGTCAGTGTGTCAGTGTGCTGACTTGACTATGACTTGCCCCAAACTGCATGTGATTATCATAAAGTGGGCATGTCTGTAAAGGGGAGACTCGTGTGTACCCATAGAACCCATTTTCATTCACCTATCTTGAGGTCAGAGGTCACGGGGCCCCTTTGAAAATGGCCATGCCAGTTTTTCCTTGCCAAAATTTAGTGTAAGTTTAGAGCGTTATTTAACCTCCTTCTAGTTTCATATGATTCCAGTATCTTCTCTCTAGCTTTAAAACTGAACCCGCTGCAACCTTTGAAAGATCAATTGCATTAATGCGTTAAAGAAATTAGTTGCGTTAAAACGTTATTGCGTTATTATAGCGTTAACTTTGACAACAATTGGCATTATTTCTAAAGTAAGCTTCACAGTGGGTGACACCAAAATAAACACATTCATAAAACTTGATTGAACCATGTTTCAAAGCAACAATAGCAAGTGTAATTTTCCTGATATTTTCTATGACACAGTTAAATAAATCAAGAACTTTTATAATTACTTGATGAGGATCCCTTGTAGAATGAGTAACACTTTGCTAGTGAATGCATTACTTTGCATTACCAGCCCTCAATCATTGTATTTCTGCACCGATCTGCCTATCGGACAAATTTGAAAAAAGTGCATAGCTTATCCGACTTCTCTCGCAGGGATTTGTTGCTGTTTGGCAATGGCACAGCACTGATTCCCTTAAGCCTCAAAAGCACTGCAGGAATTTATCTCCATTAAGAAACAGGATTAAAAGGCACGGTTGGTTCAAGGGGTTTTCCAGAGCCGGCTTTGTACTGCTAGCTTCTTCTACAGCAGAGCAGACAGTACTCTCACTCACTGTCCAGTTATTAAATGGTCTAAGATAAATGGTGATGACTTTGCCTTCAAAGACCCTTTTGCTAGTGTCAGTGGATGTTCATTATTTAGTGTCTTGTGCATCATTTGGAGATGAAATATGCCCTTTCCAGTTAGTTGCAGATATATACTGTAAACGCCACACAAGCACTTTTCACTACAGATTCTAACAAGATTAACTAGGACATACTGATCAAAACAATCGTTTTCATTATAATTAATTGTGTTTAATCTAATAAGGGACAACTGTTCAGTCTCTTAACAGCTTCAGTCTTGAGCTACCTGCTTCGGATGTTATCAGCCGATTGATTGGGCGTTATCGGCGGTTATCAGCCTCATAGATATGGCTTATAAAGGGCCTGCTACACCTACTAGTAGCTTCAGAAGGCAGTTATCATCTATTCACGTGGTTGGGTTGTCATTGTTTTGTGTTGTTAATTGATATCCAATAATAAATATATACATACATTTGCATAAAGCAGCATATTTGCCCACTCCCATGTTGATAAGAGTATTAAATACTTGACAAATCTCCCTTTAAGATACATTTTGAAGTGATAAAAAATTTATGATTAATATGCGATTAATCGTGTTTAAATACTTTAATCGATTGACAGCCCTAATATTTTCTTTTGCTAACATTAGATATTTACACAGCTAACAGCCATATTTAGCATTACGAAAATGTGTTAGCTAGGGCGTTAGCGAACGTTAGTTGCCAGATTTTGCGAGACTGTGTTGCTGAGACAGAGAGAGAGTTAATTTTCTCCTGATTTGTCCGTCTGAAAAAAATTACATTTTAGTGTCGAATGTTCGCAAGATATGTGGCTCATGAAAAATGGGTCTAATATTTACTTTGGTGACTATCTGTGCATGCCGCTAGTCTCCTAAAGGGGCGGGGCAGAGGCGAAACCCATGTGGCACTCATCCAGGAAACTGACTCTCAGTGCACCGTCCCCTTTCTGAACTGTCTGGTTTCACTTTCACAACCTGGGAGGTATAGTTTGGACCTGAAGCATTAGAATGGTAGTGATAACCGCTGATAACACCCATTCAGTTGGCTGATAACTTTATAAAATGGGCCCTTGAGCACACTCTCCTACCATCTTTCCGTTGAGAACCTTGTCAGTTGCTCAAAGGTTTTATAATGTGAATCTCTGACCTGAGATTGAAAGGTTGAAAGTCCACAATTGAGACCAATGAAGGTCTCCGCTGATGTCGGCTACTGTGCACCTGTCTGAACACAGTTCTTTGCAGCAATCAGTCAAAGCCTTTTGAATTGTGCAACACAACACTTTGACCTGCAGCAAGCAACAATACAGAAGCTTGTCAGTTTGAAAAGTCGCTGACGTGTACCACGATTCAACCCTCAGTGCCAGGTACTTAAGGTTTTTTTTATCATATTTTGTATCTGAGGTTGCTTTTGCTTCAAGCCCACGAAGCTTTTGAACTCTAAATAATGTAGGATGCTGTGAAATGGAGGCATGATTTAAAGCTTCATATTTTTGTTAACCTGGAGGGATTTGAATCGTAGTGAAGTCCACAGCCAGGTTCTCAACCTTTTCATGTTGTAAAATGATGTTAGGCATCAAATTCCAGGTTCATTTTAGATGAGACAGCAAGATATAAAATAACTGAATAAACACAAGTATTCTAAACATTCTTTTATGTGAATAAATCACCCACATTTTAGAAAGCACCTGCGCTCACTTATTATGTCAGTCATGCTGAGTCATTAAAGGGACTATATGTAAGAATCAGAAATTGCTTGTTCACAGCGACACCTGTGGCCGCAATGTCAACGAAAGTCAGCGTCCTGTTGCTCGCGCTCGCGCTTGTGCTCGCGCTACATAGACATGAACGAGCACCGGTCTAAACAGCGAGGCGACACACGTCAGCTAACACACAATATCACTCTGTATTTCACCTGCTTGGCAGTAATGTTAGCTGACCAGACGAAGGTCTCTCCATGAATCAATGCTGATTCTAGTACTGGCTTTTCCTGTCTCAGCCGATCCCGACCGCGGAGGGAACGGGGGGGGGATGAGACAGACAGCGACACCCGGTCGGGACGATAACGTAACTCGCTGCGGAGCCCCGTCACTTCACAAGACACGGGAAACCTCTGTTGGTCTGGAGGAGCTGCAGCATTTATTTCTGCAAAAACGTCCACTGCACATTCACTAGATATTCTCAGAGCTAAACTAACTCTTCTGCAGTGTGCGCGCGTGCACGTGGAGTTGGAGCGAGCCGAGCGGGTGAGAACGAGCGCGGTGTGCAAGCAGGCAGGAGCAGACAGCAGGAGCAGCGCGTACCCACACGCGAGCGCGCATGGGATTCCGACCCGTTAGGATTTATGCGCGTGATAAGTTACATATAGCCCCTTTAAAAGTATTCCACCTTTCACGGCCACAGACTCATTCCAAATACAACAAACCAGGGGACGTTTTTTTAATCAGATAACGTGGAGACTATTCACTTGGGGAGTGGTTTTATACAGAGGATTATCAATGATTTACCCAGGATTATAAACCAGATTTGTAGAAATCTCAAGTGATAACAATCCGCAGACAAAGACTCTGGCAGGCGCATATTCTTAATGATTATCATCCTACGGACAGCTGGAAAATGGCCCAGAGTTATCACTATTCCGGCATGTCGGAAGCCTATTATGGCAGTCGATATCTAGAGCTATCTGTTTTGGCAAGCTTCACTGCAGCGACCCGTCAATACAAATTCCTCTCAGCCATGCGCCACATATCCACACATACATTGATTGAGTTCCGGTGATTTAAAGACTCCGTGCCACAGATGTGTTAGGAGATTCAATGTCTCTTGTGCTCTTTGCATTACAGGTAATAAATCATTTGTCACAATAGCCCCTCACAGAGTGACAAAATCAATATCAGTTTATCGAGGGAGCCGGACCAGGGACCACTCATTCAACAAGTGTCCCTATTCTGTACTGGTGCCACTGCAGATATATAACTGGTCCAGAGGGCTTTACTTTCTAAGGTAGACACATGGAAGCAGTTATACATTAGATCAATCATCTCCCAGCGCTTTTGGCACATTGATTTGAAAATGACAGTTACAAATTTACAAGTGGAATATAAATACAATGATTTAACACCAGTATACTGTCACATTTCTTTAGGATTAAAAACAGGAACATCGTGAAAATATAACCAACTTTAAATGATTCGGGTTCTCGACTGACAAACATCGAGGAGGTCCAGTAGTCATGCAGTCATGCATTTTCCTTGTATAGAATACAGAAATACTTAAAGGGTGAGTCCATTATTTTAGTTTTTTCTAGGTTTTTATATCGTTCTGTAGCTTCCCAGCGGTGTTCCTAATGTATTCAAATCTGAACATTTACAAGTATGTTTTAGCGTGAAAATGCTATTTTCTCAAGCCCTTCGAAAAACTTTTTGTCCCATGTGACCTGACATAGGTTTCTGCATGATGACACTGCTGCATGTAAAGTATAAATTAGGGCTGTCAATTGACCGATCGAGGCAGTTGTAGACCAGCAACTCCTGTGTTCTGCAAGGTAAAATTACTGTTTTCGTGAATGCAGTCTGATGGCATACTTTGCCGTCAGACAACCTTTTCCGAAGCGGAACTGGAGCCCTAATAGCGCTCCCTCCAAAGCCACAAGACTACATTCACAGAAACAGTAATTTTACCTTGTACAACGCGGGAGTATTCATTAAACCCCACTTCAGAAAAATCCAAACTAACCCCTTTAAGTTATTTCATTTTTTACTTAGACTGAGCTTGTGCTAGCGTTCACAGAATAAGAATCACAACCAGCATAGTAGCAATTGGTCACTATGTGCACACTGTTCGTTACAGTTAAATAGGCTAGAAGCTGGCAAAACTCTTAACAATCGATAAGAAACATGGTATTTTGTATCCCCAAACCACAAATAGAGTCTCATTTAGCCTGCTATACAAGTTTGACTGTGTTCCAGGTTGTCAGGATCAGCATATCAACCCTGATATCAACCAATAAGGTCATGGTGATATCTGCCCCGTCTCCCTTCCGTTCCCTTTAAGCTTAACAACCTCTGTTTCCCCTTGGCTCTGCATTTTCTTTGAACTCTTCAGACCCTGTCATTCCCCATCTCTCCACCAGATGTCCTCACTGTGTTCCTGCCTTTCACCTGATCACCACACGGATTGCCAAATGGAAGCTTGTTGACCATAGTTTGTAGTATTTAATTCAGCCGGCTCAGCCATCTCCCTGCCTTTCTCTGAAAGGAGCAAACACGTGCACACTGCGGTGGCGGATCTAGCTCACTAGCTACAGCAGCATTAGTGGCAAGCATTCCATACTTCAACCTTGTCTTTGTAAACTCTATCATCGAGCTACTGTAGTACTTGAAACATCTAAAACAGAGGTCTTCGATGTTGGAGGCGGGCCTCCCCAGGAGGGCTCCGAACTGTTTCAGTAGAGGCTCTGTGAAGTGAAAAAATAATATTACATTAGTTATCAAAAGAAGATCACATAGAATAGCATCTGTTACAGATACATCTGTGTGATTTGGTTAAAGAGAGAGTGTTCAGAGATACAGTGCACTTTCCCAGAGTCAGAAACTAAAAAATGCCTCAGGACAGATCTTCTTTATGTATTTGGTGTAATCTGAAGTTATGTCAAACAGCAATATTAAGCTATCTTGACTCACTTGTTGAGTGTCTATGGGATCAAATAACATCATCATGATCCCATAGGCATCCAGGAATTGAACGAAACTAAGTAAGGGGAGGTGAGCGGGCGTCTTTTTCCAAGCTTTGCCTGAGAGGAGGCCCACAGTCTGAGACTTTCTCAGTCTCAAACCCCTGATCTCAAAGACATCTTTTCTCCCTCCAGAGTTCCCTTCTCCTCCATATGTAAAGTTAAAATACTTACTATCAAGAGTACTTTTAACCTCTGAGGTTCTCTTCGTGTAACCTTTAAAGGGACTCAGAAAGTGCTTGTTAACAGTGACACCTGTGGCCGTTAAGTCAACGACAGTCGGCGTCCTGTTGCTCGTGATTGAACATGATTGGAACGCACAGCAAGTCAACATTGACTTATTTTACCTTAGTTTTGTTGTGTAACTTACCTACTTAACTAAGGCCTGTTGCATAACAAACAGACTTATTTCAACCCAAACCACGATCTTTTCCTAAACCTAACCAATCAGTTTTGTTGCATAAATAAACCTAAAAACTAAGTAAACCGACGTTGGAGTTTTATTTTGAAAAGAGACTGCATGCATATAACGAACGGAAACTGTATGCTTCAACACCGGGGTTTATTTGGAAAAGACACTATGCATGTAACGAGTGGAAACTGTACGTTTCCTATCTACACGGAATTTTTTTTTGAAAAGACACTATGCATATTACCAGTGAAAACTGTACTTCTCCTGTGAACATGGAAGTTTATTTTGAAAAGATGCTATGCACACTGTAAGTTTCCTGTGAACATGGAAGTTTATTTAAAAAAAAACACTATGCATGTAACGAGCGGAAACTAACATGGAAGTTTATTTTGAATAGACGTTATGCACACTGTAAGTTTACTGTGAACATGGAAGTTTATTTTGAAAAAAAACACCATGCATGTAACGAGCGGAAACTAACATGTAAGTTTATTTTGAAAAGACGCTATGCACACTGTAAGTTTCCTGTGAACATGGAAGTTTATTTTGAAAAAAAACACCATGCATGTAACGAGCGGAAACTAACATTGAAGTTTATTTTGAAAAGACGCTATGCACACTGTAAGTTTCCTGTGAACATGGAAGTTTATTTTGAAAAAAAACACCATGCATGTAACGAGCGGAAACTAACATGTAAGTTTATTTTGAAAAGACGATATGCACACTGTAAGTTTCCTGTGAATATGTAAGTTTATTTTGAAAAGACACTATGCATGTAACAAGGGGACACTGCACGTTTCCTGTGAACACAAGTTTATTTTGAAAAGGCATTACGCATGTAACGAGTGGAAACTGACACGCCGTCCCTGCCAGGTCTAACACTGACATTAGAGGGGTACCTAGAGCGTCATAGTTTGAAGCGTAGGGCCACTAACCAAGCGTCGGTGTTTGACGAGTTGGGAGTGAGAACGTGTCGTTGGCCAAACAGCTGATGAATAAACCAGTGATTGTGAAACATGAATGAAGCAGCTGATACAAATCAACTAGAGCAAGTGCTTTATTTTACGTTTTTTGAGAAGTGTTCACTAGACTAACACTAACAGAAACAAAGTTATACTGCACCACAAAATTGAACTGGAATCCACAACAAGCATGTGGGCTTTATTAGCCAAATGAGCCACCTCGACCCTCTGAAGAACACTGTAAGCCTCAATAATAAAATAAGCAGTCGCTGATCCCTCAGAGCTTATAGGAAACCAGCTGCCTAGTCACTGTTCTGAGTGTGCTGTGCCTTGTTAAAATACACTCCATCAAAGTTTCCTTTGAAGTAATAGCTGACAGAGAACATAATGTGAATTTGACCTGACAGGCCTCTGAAAAAAAATTGCTTGGGAAATACTGAACAAGACTGTAGGAGGAGAGAACCAGGGTGAAGTCAGGTCTCACAGCTCCTTCGTAAACTCACCCCAGCATTTCAATTAGGATGCTGTCTGTAAAAACGTCAGAATGTAATCTGTTTTTTTTTTTTTTATTAATTTCTTGAAGTTAATCTATGATACTCATTGCTATTTCACACACTTCCAAACTAAAGAATTTCATTTCACTCATCAAATACGAAGACAGTCCTCTCTGGATTGTATGGAAATTGAAATTTAAACCCGCAGTATTGCCTCATCTCCCTCACCCGAACAAGGATCCTTTTTAAACGGGTTTCATTATAGATGACACTGGTTGTCTGCCATTTCATCATTGTTCTTGTCATCCCCTGTGCCACAGTAAATAACCAAGTGGCAGTGCTATGCAAAGGCTATTTTCTTTCTAGCATATGCAAGATAAAACTTTACAACTCCCTTTGTGGGTATTGATGGTGCAGTCAAGAATTTACTGACTGTGGCTGAATGTTTAATGAGTTAAGCTGGGGCAGTAGCAGTGCTCTATTCTTGCATTAAGACACAGCAATACCACAACACATGGAACAGTAATAATGTGGATGATTTCTGATACGGATCTGGGAATTTTTGTCTCATAGACTGCATGTTTTTAGTTTTATTTCTGTTGTTTGTTTTATGGCTGTAGAGATGGCAAGGTCGGTCGATGTTGGTCCACCACTTTGGTCCATACTGAACTACCACTGGATGGGTTACTATGGGGTTTTGTACAGACACGTATGGTCCCCAGATGATGAATCTTACTAACTTTGGTGACCCCCTCACTTTTCTTTTAGGGACACCATAACATCGACATTGTTTTTTAGTGAAACATCTCAACAATTTTAAGATGGTTTGCCATGGAATTTAGTACAGACAATCCTGTTCCTAACAGGACAAATTGTAACTTCGTTGGACATTTCTAATGTGGCGCTCCTCACGTCTCTTACAGGTGTAATCCAGACACCGCCCCCCCCCCCTTGTGTGCTGGCCCTTCAATCTATTCTTACACATGTCCTGATATAACAAAATTATTTTTATAATTCACGGTTGTCATATTGCCTAATATGAGTCTAGCTTTCTCTGATTAAATTGCACACTGCTGCACAGTCGGGCAGAAACTAGCAATATTAACATTATCAATTAACCTGCTGATGATTTTTTGATAAATCAATTCTTTATTTAGTCTATGAAATATCAGAAAATAGTAAACAAACAAACAAAAAGCTTTCCTCTACCTATTAATTTGTTAGTACATATTTTATTATAATATGCATTTCCTTTCTTTATGATGATTATTTTTATTTTAATGAATTTCAATTTCTTTCCACTCATTTATTTACTTTTTATTATTATTATTATTATTATTAAAAAAATATCGCCGCTCCTTCTGTCGCAGCCTCCTGTTGTTATTCAGGCTGATAATATGAGAATTTCTACATGAAACATCTTGCCCTGTGCAGCTTTACAGACTAAGCTCAGTGCTCACACAGGCTGCACTAATGGGAACAGAAATCTGACTGTTTACATTCTGTGGCACAGATGTTATGGGGTCTGTTTACCTGTCCCATCTGGGATTAGTGTTACTGTGGCAGCTCCTCAGAGTTTAGGCATCTCTAAGGGTGTAGTAAAAAAGAATAATTGCTAACATTAGTCATTTAAAAACACTTGTTCCTCCCACAGTGCCCTCCGGGGTTGAGTCCTATGAAGGATGGGACCGGGTGCTACGACCACCACATCGGCATCGACTGCTCCGACGGTTTCAATGGAGGATGTGAGCAGCTGTGTCTCCAGCAGCTGGCTCCTCTGGAGGATGACCCGACACTCTACAACATCCAGATGTTCTGTGGGTAAGAAATAACACATTCAACGCTTTATATAAGTTTTCATTTTTGTTTCAGAACCCTGTTATGTTGAGTCCGATCATTCACATGGTATCTAGTCATGTAAATGTTTTGCGAGGTTTTAATGGTTAAACAAACCAATATCGACCCATTATATCATGTCCAGGTTGAAAAATACAGAATTTACCCTTTAAGATTGACATATTTGGTACAGGAAGAACCTTGGGAAGCACTAGACAGAAATATGATGTATATAACTGCACTACCATAAAAATTAAATGAAGCAAATATTGAAATGGGCGACAAATAAAAGGAAAAAGATTCAGGGCCCTATTTAAACAATCTGTAGCGCATGGTCTAAAGTAAATAGCGCAAGTGCATTTAGGGCATGTCCAACTCCACTTTTGCTAGTTAAGCGGTGCATAATTTGGGCACAAAGTAAGAAACAAGGGGCAAAGGGGAAATATTTAGTCTCTTAATTAATCACAGGTGTGTTTTGGCCGTAACATGAATTAAACCAATCAGGGTGTCATCTCCCATTCCCTTTAAAAGCCAGGTGCGCCCGCACCGGGCACATTGCTATTTAAAGAGTGGATTCGTCAGATTGGAGAAGCAAGCCGTTTTCTGCTGAGGAAACAAATCGGCTCATGCGCAAAGTGAAAGTACGCGAGCGGATGTATGTAGACCCTCTGCCTCCGCCGTCTCCCAATCCTCATCAACAACTCTATTTGACTGCATATGACCAAACGCACCTATAACCTATTTAATGGGTGCAGGAAATTCATTCAAAATTCATTATCTGATAATAAGCACTGGGCTAAATATGATAAACATGTATTGATAAATAATGGAAACTGTATTGCTTTCCGATGCAGCCCACGGGGGGGATCGGACCGGCTGAGAGGAATCCTCCAGAGATGCTTTACACACAGGCTTTTAGCCGGGCACGGCCGGAGAGGCGGTGCGTAACGCGCCGATCCCTCAGCCTCAAAGCGCCGCCGTCGGCTACTTTAAAGTAGCCTACATCTACACTCGCACACACAGAGGGATGATGAGAGCAGATGCCACTGACTAAAAATAGTGAGCAACGTTTCCATTGCATAGGAACCTTATGGGATGGTAATGATTGTTCCAGGTAACCAGGAAAACAGAGTGAATAGATTTTGGTTGCAAAACACATGAATATAAATTAATGGTGTTATTTTTTTATTTTTCTTTGGCATGGTATGACCATGGTATAAGGGGTATAATGCCATTTGAGGTGTCCATGATCAAGTATTAATGAACTTTGCAGAGGCATGCACATTGTATGGTTCTGGTTTCCCCGTCGTCCATTAATACCTGATAATGGACACCTCATTGGGCATTATCCCTTAAATATTAACCATCTCCCCTACTTTAAGCTACAATCTGCCCTCTTTAGCTGCATGAGGATATTATACTAGGTGGATAGCAGCAGTCTGTGGTGTGCAGGCTGGTAGGATCGAAGTTAGCCGGGAGCAGCACAGTTGCGCCACGCTGTCTGAAAGTACCTTTATAGGCCGTTGTTACAACAGGATATGAGATATAGTCACAGTTTTTCTAGCGTTTCTTTGCCTGTTTGTCAGCACGATTACGAAAAAAACTACTGGCCCGATTTTCATGAAACTTGGTGGAAGGGTGTAGCATGGGCCAAGGAAGAACCCATTGAATTGTGGAGCGGATCCAAATCACGGGGCGGATACACGCAATCTTTTTCACTTATGGAAACGGTCTTGGTGGAGGTCTGCACTCTCCCTCTACTTTCCTTCTTTCTGAATACTTTTCTTTGCTTTAGAGGCCTTGACAAGTCTAAATATCTGAGGGGAACATCGAACACATACTTGGAATGTTTTAGGCAGAAGCTTTAAAACACTGAGTCCTGGCTGAAATTCTCCACTAAAACTGTTTACACCTGCACAACTGAGTTATTTTTTTGCCGTGACTCGTGAAGGTTGCTGTTACAAGGTTCAGATTCTTGCTGCATATAAAGATTTTTACTTTCCTCTCACACGGGACAAGAGATGGATAATGCATTCCACCTCTAAATCTTCAGTTTCAAAGCTGAAGAATGACGGTGTTTTGTCGGACAGTCCATTATTGCTCCAGTGGCACCGACTAACGGAATGTACTTTTACTGTTTGTACTCTGTGAAAACACCGAGGGTTGGATTGATCAGGGTCCGCAATGTCCAGCTCTGACTCAGGAACTCTATGTGAATGTTATTCAGTCTTAAAACACTAGTCTGGAATTGGTTATGACACAGGTTTTTTGGGAAAATATCATGACTACTTTTATATATATATGCAAGATTTTCTTTACCCCAAAAGGGGGCGCGGCCTTGACTTTTTGAAAGGTACCCATATGTGCTGATGTATACTTATACTACTTTTACCTCCACAGGATTCATGCAACTCTGTGTAGTAACTAGCTAGTATTCATTTTCACATTTAGTTTGCTAGGACATGATTATCTACCAACAAATGTCCAGTCAATGATTTATTGCATTGTAAGCAGGCGATATACATAATTCAACAAAAATCGAAACCCATGAAATTCTAAAAGTTGGTACAAGTCAAAGCCTCTATACAGAGAGTGGTTTCATACAGAGCATTAGCATTTTATAGGGAAATCTAATTGTATTCTTTACACCTGTGCTTTCCCTGCTGTCACATATCAAAATGCCTTAAAAAAAAGCTCCATGACCACAGTTAAAAGGTTCCGTTAGATTATGGTTTGATTGGGTACATGGAGACCTGCGTCATATAATCTAAAGCCAGTACAGAGCCGTGGTAAAGCCCTGCAGGTGTTTTGACTTATTACACTGATTAGACCTCTTCTTGGGACTGTGCGGACACGTACAGACTGAGTAACATCTTCCTCACTGTTCATTACGTTGCACCTGTTATCATTGGAGATCTCACATAAATTCCTTCAGCCTCACTTCAATCTCAACAGAGCTCTAATTAGCCAGAATAACTGAAAATGCCCGCACAGTGTGAAGAGATTTAATCTAAAGGTGGTCCAAAAGGCAAGAGGTGTTCATATTTTCTGCCGATAACGAGCCATACGGCGGTGTTATCACCAGCGTGTGCGACTATGTGCTGTGTGGATGTTGAAATCTCACTTTTGCAGTGTTTGTGCTCATACATTTGGATATCTGGAGCACCTACCAACCCATTAACTGTGAAATAAAGAAGACGACCCAGTCAGTTTTTTGTGGGCTGCCTAGATCAGAAAACATGTGATTCAGCAAGACATTCAGATTTTGGCTTTCCTTCCTATGTCACATTCAGGCTCATTAGAATATACCCAAAGAGTTTAAACGAGACAGGCGCTGAATACAGGTATAGTCAGACAGACAGCATGAGAAAAAGTTGTCTTTTTAAACATTAAAGCATGTAAACATGTTCTAGTAGAAACCCAAAATACAAGTATGAACCTGGAAATGAGCATGATACGTCCCCTCTATGTTCTACAGGAGATGTAATTGCCAGATCCTGGAAACAGCCGTTTTCTAATTGAACATAACGAGCTGTTGTTTCTTGCTGTCATCTCTACATTAAACATCATGTTGCAGGCACAGCCTATAAACTGCTGTTTCATTTCATTCTCAACAGCAGCATTCTGTTGTTGTCACTCTCCACTGTGCAGATGTAGCTAATCCTCTACTGGTCCCGCTGGAGACTGGCATTAGCTTTGAGACATTTGGCATCCAGGAGAGAGCTTCTCTCTCAGCCTAAATCCCTGACAGATCTTTCTCTCTTTAACCCCCCCATCCCCATTTTTCTCCCTCTTCTTCGTCTGCCTTTGATTCATTTCACTGAGTATATTATACACCGAGATGTCAAAACATCATCAATATGAAAGAGCCTTGAGACGACTCTCAGTGTTTCTCTCTCTGCTTTCGAGATGGAGGATTTTGTGCCAGTTGAGTAGAATTGATTTAGCTGATTCTACACTGTTGATTCGGGAGGTCTGAGATGTGCGTGTTTTGAACCCAGTGAGAATGCAGACAATTTCTCAGAATAACCATTCAGTCACAAGGTTTAAATCAATATGCCTGACTGCTGACAGTCTGCTTATTTGTTCATACAGTGGCAGCATTTAAAAGTGTCCCACCCTACCGCGAGAGTGGCGCAGCATGGCTTGTGTTACAGTATAATGTCATTATCCATGTTAAAGCTTCAGTAGGCAGAATATTTTTGGCATAATTGGGCAACAGTTCCATATTAACCTTTCAGCATATTGTAATTCAAGTGTTCTGAGAGAAAACTAGACTTCTGCACCTCCTCATGGCTCTGTTTTCAGGCTTTAAACAATCTAGCCCGTGGCGGAAGACTTTGACCAATCACAGGTCATTTCAGAGAGAGAGAGAGAGCGTTCCTATTGGCTGTGCTCCGGCTGGTGGGCGGTGCTTGATATTTCCTCAGCAGATCTCAACATGGCTGCCGGGTCACAAACTTTCTCATTTTACAGCTAAACAGCACACTACAAGATGTTTCTGAAAACATTTGAGGAGAGAAATAGACATTAGAGTAACAGAATATTGATTCATATTTGATCAGCACTGCCTAGTTTAACCGCTTGATCGAAGTTCGCGAGTGTTTGACTCGTGGAAGCTGGATGGCAGACTCCAGACCGGCTCTGACTGATTGTTTTTCTCCGAAATCTTGCAGATTGCCATTAGTGTTTGTAAGTTCAAATTGAAATCACAGCTCATGTGATTGATTCAAATCATGATTTTGATATAAAAAAGGCCGTCTCAGAAATCAGTATTCATCCCACTCTTTTTGCAGTGAAACTCGTATGTTGTAATCGTTATCCGGTATCAACATAACTAGTTCAAACTTCATTAATATTGACATATGAAATAGGCCTCATCACAACATTGACTGTCACTCTTAAATAACTATGCTTTAGAAAGTGTATGAAAAAAAGTATAAAACTCTTCTTGAAGAAAAATAAAACATTGCCAAATAAAGCACAAGCACAACTAATGATGGCTCTCATTAATTTGTATTTTGCACCAAAACATTTATACTTTCCAAGCCCAGATAAAATTTGGCCTTACAGGTCAGAGACAACATCTTATTGATCCTTATCATCTGCTGTAATCATTGTACACTCGCCAAGAGACGGCAACTTCCTGACATATGGTTAACTCTTTAAATGACAGCTTAATAGTTTACAGAGTGGAGACAGAGAAAAACGCAAACCTACAGACAATAAAGGAACAATAAGTAGTTATATCACAGTTCTCATTAATGGAGGATGGAAAGATGGAAATGTATGAACTAATTAAATGAACTCCTGTCACTTTAGGTGCATCGAGGACTACAAGCGCGGCCCAGATGGGAGGTCGTGCCTGCCGCTGTCTGAAGCCTGCACTGAGGGAATAGACTGCGGGGAGGTGGCGGATATCCCTGCTAACCAGACTGTGTTCGGAGACCTTTTCTACGGATACAACAACCACACCAAAGAGAGCACCTCCGGACAGATCCTCAAGGCCACATTCAGGTAAACACACAAGCTGTTCTGTGAAGTGGAGCATGTGGGACATCGTTCAGCCGTTTGGATCTCAGCGGGGAAACTATTTGGAAGGGTTTGGGCTGCTGGCTCCCACACTGGTGATATACATGATACTGTTTCAGTCATCATTCTTTAAAACGCTTTGGATGAAACAGTCCGCAGTAATACTGGTTACAGTTATAAAAACTAGTTATAAAATGTCATTATTTCTGTTTGCATGGTGTTGGAAGATGTTATACACTCACAAACTTAAAATCGCAAATACTGTCACTACTGCTACCTACTGTGGAGAGTAAATGTATACATTTATTATTGGAAATCAATTAACAACACTGCATGTGATTATCATAAAGTGGGCATGTCTGTAAAGGGGAGACTCGTGGGTACCCATAGAACCCATTTTCATTCACATATCTTGAGGTCAGAGGTCAAGGGTCCCCTTGGAAAATGGTCATGCCAGTTTTTCCCGTTATTTAGCCTCTTTCGCGACACGCTAGTATGACATGGTTGGTACCAATGGATTCATTAGGTTTCTAGTCTAATAGGATACTAGTATCTTCACTCTAGCTTTCAAACTGAGGCCGCGTTAATGCGTTAAAGAAATGAGTGGCGTTAAAACGAATTTGCGTTAACGCTTTATTATCACGTTAACTTTGACAGCCCTAATTCTATATATTTATTAGCAAAGCGTAGTTAGTCAAATATCTTCCACTGGGACGCCTGCTGTCTCATATTTAATTTCACTCCTATTCAGACAGTTCCGGTGCATTGAATTGTATCCAATACACCCCGATACAACACTACTGTTATTGTTGTCAGTGGTGTTAAGCTTCCTGAGCGCTATTCATCAGAACCTGTCAGACTCTCTCAGGTTGATACGGTTCGAATCCTATAGTGCATGGATAATCAGGAGGTAGATGTGTCTCCACAGGTTGTAAAAGCATAGCAGATTGCATCAGTATATTTAAAGGTTATTTCATTATGGGGGAAATGAGTTTCAGTTCGATTTTATGTCAATTCCTTCCCAATGAAAAAAGATGTGGATAGTAAAGCGTGCCGCGGCCAGGGGTTGTCCTTTATAAAACACTAGACATCTCCCCTAATCTCAGGTAAGTACTCTGAGGAGAAATACTAAAAAAAAAAAACATAACCTCTTTGGATACGGATATTCAGCCACACGGGTCCAAAGAGAAGTCATGGTCCTTTCATGATTTGCACGGGGTTGGATGTGAATGGTAGAGTACTCCGAAGGTGGTTAATTAACACTGTCCGCATGCTGCAATCATTCCCACTGAACTCAGGAAGCCAGAAGGTCAGCATAGTCATCTGCAGTCCAGGAATTTAATTTGGGCCGCGCACGGATTCCGCCGCCCGGAGGCAACTCACCCACTTACTGCAGGGATCCACCCCTGGAGTCGTAGAGAGGGAGGGAGGGACCGGTGAGGCAGAGAAGTTAATATCATCAAGAATCCGAATCTCAAATGCTCTGATCTCATTAGAAAGTGCTTGTGAACGGAGAGCGGGGTCTGAGGCGGACTTTGGAGAGCACCGAATGCTTCCTGTGCAGATGAGGTGGTGGAAGAGGAAGGGAAGACTCTTTTGGGAGGCATGGTTAATGCAAGGCCTAATTATAAGCGATGGCAGCAAATTAATTAAAACTGACCAGGAGCCAGTGTGCTGAAATTGAATCTAATTGGACCAGATGAACGCTTTTAATGTAAATGAACAAAAGTTACGGGAAGAGAGCATCGCAAATTAGCGCGAAAGATCAGTCAGGGGTTGAAAGTCAGTGCAGCACTCAATCTTTTCTTTTATTCCAAAAGTAAAAACACAAATGAAACTGTAGAAACAGTCTGTTACATGTGAAAGGCAGCCTCTGGAAGTACATATCTGGTACGTGGTGGTAAATCTGTCCCCGAGGAAACTAAATGTCAAATGTAATGCTGCACACCGAGAATGACTGTGCTGCCGGTCTGTATCCAATGGATGCATGCTGTATTTTACATACATATCAGATTAGGCTCCACAATATGCTGCAATAGCATAAGAAATGTTGCACGCTCAATGGAGTAACCGGTAAAGAGGCACTCCAACGATTTTACATGTCAATATAGTCATAAGGAGTACTACGCAACCTGAGAAAACAGTTTCATCTCTGCTGTGAGTTTTTTCAAGTTGCAGTAAAGTACGTGCAGACTTGTGTTTTGATAGCTTTTTTTATCAAATCTAAATTCACTATTTGATCCAAATTCTTTATCGTATCCATGTTTGGTATTCACAAGTAACTACATGTATAAATAACCAAAACATAATGATTCTATTTACATTCGTAATTACCTTTTGTTGGCTGAGAAGGCAGAAGTACTATTTTTTTTATGGCTGCCAACGTTAACGTGATAATAACGCATTAACGCAAATTTGTTTTAACGCTACTGATTTCTTTACATTAATGCAACTTGCGTTTTTTAGGTTGTAGCGGGCTCAGTATTAACGCTAGGGTAAAGATACTGGCATCGTATGAATCTAGAAAACCATCAAATCCACTGGTACCAATCATGTCATATTAGCCTGAGAGAGGAGATGTAACTTTAACTTTCCATAACCGTCACAAGTCTGTGTAATAGAACATGTGTCAATCTGATCATAAATATGATGCTGAGTTGTTGTGACTTTTTAGCTACAAAGTTACCGTGGTGCTAACTTTGCAGCTAGGTGGCTCACGCTAGCAACCTCGATACTGCGACTGCACTGCCCGATCACTACTGCGCAGACTCTGGCTCCAAATGATGTCAAGATGGCAGCTCCCGTATCCGAGATATTTTGGCTTAATTTTTGTACAGTAGAAGGAAGTGGAGACACTTCGTTTGTTGACTAAACCGAACCAAGTTACTATATATATATATAACAACGGAAACTGGCAAGCCGTCCCTGATGGCCCTGAAGCATAGGGCCACTGACCAAGCGTCTGTATTTGACCAGCTGGGAGTGAGAATATGTTGACTGTCAGTTTGGTAACCTGATAATAAAAAGAGTTTGATACTCTAAGAGATGTGTTACTGCCAGAGAAAATCAGTATTTTGCAAAATGGGAATTGGGAACCAGCTAATTATGGGAAATGTAGGATCCAGCGTTTTTAGAGCTTAACCCATACCAGGGAATAAAAGTCAGGACATGTGGGCTTACGTTACATCGATTTCGACCTTTCATAAAAATAAAAATATAAAAATCTGTCTCTTGCAAGAGCCATCAACTACATTGTTAGATCACTCTTCAGATATAAAATAAAACAGCAGGAGGGAAGAGTGGTCTTTCTCTTTACAGTAGATTTATTGGCTCAACTGTAATTCATCTTTTACGAAATCTCTGAGGCTTTGAAAAGGCTGTCCTAAACACTGGACTCAGTGGCTGGATCTCTTAATCACTCCCACCCCCTCTACTTCCTGCTAGACCGTAACACTGCAGTGTTAAATGACCTCTAGTTGGGAAAAAGCTTTCAAACTTTAGACAATTCAGTTATATCTCACACAGCCACTTGAGGCAAAAGTGCAAAGTTGCGATGTGCAGCCTTCAACAGGCATCGGCTTAGTCACTAACTATAATATGCTCGTGAAACAGCACTGTGGCCCGTGTCCTCGTATATCCTTTTAGATGCACTGTTTGCCCTTGATTGAAAGTGAAGTGAAGCGAGATCGAGAGAGAGACGGAGGGAGGGATAGTAAGGAAACCTGTATGTGATGTTCACTGGCACTTCTACAAAAGCCCTATCCCGCTGCTCTGGAGTGGCACAAAGCATCTGTCGCCGTCATTCAGTGACGAAAAAAAAAGAAGTCACATTTGAATATTGTGTAATCATCAGTGGAGGTTTTTTGTTTTTCCTCCAAACTCATCCCATCATCTTAGATTTTTGAAAATCTGTAAAACATACACTTTACTTTTACTTCTTCCTTTTATTCTCTTCGTCCCGCTACCTCACTCAGAACCCTCTCCTTGTCCACAGAAAATCGAAGAAATTGTAAACAATCCCTCCAAGTGAAAGATTTGACTGCGAATGTTTTATTTATTTGGGGAAAAAGACCTGCATGGGGAGAAAAAAATGGATTTTCTCTGTGACCCCCTGCAAGGTATTGCTATGGACCCATTTTTCAGTTAGTAGACCTAAACATGATGCCGTATTTCTGTGGGCGCAGAGTAGATGGAGGCAGAATCATTTTAGCAAGTTTTGTTGGCTTGTTTATTTTTTTTTAACAATGACTGAAGTTTTTCTGAATATGTACAGCCACTCACTCTCTGGAACTGCAAGTGTTGAGAAGGATCAAAAAGAGTGTCTTACATTTTGGCCAACGTGTTTCAGAGATGGAGAGAAAATGTTGCCAATAGTTTAGCTACTGCTAACGGCTGCGGTTACCATAAGGCTAAACATCTCTCTTAATAGTTTAGTCTCTTAGCAACATTTTCTCTCCATATCTCTAATAGTTGAGTCTATTAGCAACATTTTCTCTCCATCTCTCTAATAGTTGAGTCTATTAGCAACATTTTCTCTCCATCTCTCGGAAGCAGCAAGTGATATGAGCAGGTGCCCAGTGGCAAAATACACATACGCACACACACATAGAAAAAATAGCCAGGACACTCAGGTATGCACGCAAATGCATGCTAACGCACTTTTACACATATACACACAGTCGGTGTGCGGCCTCCCCGTCTGCTGGACAGCCAAGCCCTCTCAGCTACGTCTCGTGAGAGCGTCATCTCACACTCACATAGCTGGTTTGATTCCTCTCCACTCAGCACGGCTCCCTCATGGTTCATCTTTCAAGCTCAGCAGCCCCGAAATGCCTCTCATGTTTTTTCAGAAAGGGTGAAGAACACCCTGCCCTCCCCGTGCAGGAAGCTTCCCCCTCCTGCTTCACACGCATCATTTCAAAAAACGCAAGGCTTATTTATTTGATTTCCTACTCTGTAAAATCCGGTCGTGTTAATAGCAGCAGACCGGCAACATGAGATATTGAGCGCCTGTGCCCCGGATGGAGGTCCTATCACGGTGACATCTCGGGAGCACGTGGGCACGATGTGATCTGGATTCATATTACAGAGCTCAGTGACAGAGTCTCTATCTTCCTGTCTCAGTGGGAGCCAGTGGACTCCAGTAATGAGATGTTAAAAGCTAACCTCCTCTCATTACTCCTCACGCCGTCTCCTCCTCTCCTCCTCTCTATTCCTCTCTCACACGACAAGCTCAGAGCAGCTTTTAATGAATATTTTAGTGCCCTTTGTTCTCTTCTGGTGGCTGCTTGGGATCAATGATAAAGACCACCTGACACCCAAACTACTTTGTGTGGGCATCCTTTTTTTTTCTCCCTCTTCCTTTTTTGGCTCACCTCAGCTTACGGTACCACACCCCCCCAAAATCCCCCCTCAGGAGGAATACCATCATCGACTCAGTTAATTAAAATATGAAATGTGTCTGAGAGGGGGTGGGAGCGGGTTGTTGGTGGCCCTGATTGGTTCCTATTGAAAGCTGCGAGTTTATCCAGTCACATAGTCAGGGGGATCATCGTGAGGAAAGCACAAACAAGTGAAAGGAGTTGTTAATCAAAAGTTTCCTATTAATAAAACAGGTGGCTGCTTCACCTCCGCTCATACTAGAAGAATTGTCTTTTTTTGGGGCAAGTTTTGGCAGTTAAACAAAAGTTCCTTGAACTTTAAGAGAGATTTCACAAAATGAATTATTACATCCTCACAGCGCCAGATGGCTGTTAAATGTTACATGTCATCATCTAACAAAATTAACTATGAAGAATGTCAGACGTGACTGTGGCGATAGGAGCTCGGCCCATATTCTACATAGCGCGCATCTAAGAGAGAAACAAGAAAATCTTCAGCAAAACAACAGATTCACTTGTTACATTCTAAATCTGTGGGCTTTTTTAAACTGAAAGCTCAGAACGTGAATACTTGCTTTCAGCAGAAAATGATTCTAGTGTCAATAAAGTCGCCCTTGTTTTCCATCGTCCTGCGAAACAAATCTACCAGAAGGCAAATAAAATGTTTCAGTATGAGTTCAGAGCAGCAACGCTCTATATTCCTCTCTTTTTTTTAGCATTATTCTGCATTGTTCCACTCCAGAGGCCAAATGTATAAACGATGTGTACGCTCAAAAACCATGCCATTTCCCATACGTAAACTGGTATTTATAAAAAGAAGAATGTGCCGTGACCAGACCTGAGGGCTGTACTAGGAAGCAGGATTTGGAGTTAGTGAGGTGACTTCAGGGTTTTCAGTCCTACGACGGTGGTACACTTCTTACCGGGGTAGATCGCCATGGTAACTGAAGCTGAACACCAAACAGCTCCGGAGCAGGTTATGTTCCAGATAAGAGATCAACTCGTATAAAAACACCGCCTACTGACCAATCAGAGCTCGGTGTGCGGATCGTATGATAATATTACACAAATATGAAGAAGTTACAGTCATAATCCAGGTTTAAAGCAACACAGTTTAAACTGACAAATGCAGGATGGACAGCTGGATTTATGCTGTATAGGTGCTTACCGCTTTGAATTATGTTTTTATATGTATTTTTTTACTTGCTCTCAAGTCCGTTTCACACTGCCGGAGTCGGGGATGCAGCTGAAAGAAGGCTGAAATAGCCACATCATTACCAAATGGCATAATGAAGTATAATTCATTCTATTTAAAAGCTATTTACATATCACTGCCCCATTTAGACGACTATATCTGACTTTTGAGTATTCCGTTACGCATTCACACATCGGCAGTTTTTTTCTTTTGCCAGCTGTCCTTCCTGCATTTGGCAGCTTCTACTGAGTTACTTTTAGTCTAGATTGTGTGTTTAACTTCTTCGTATTTGTCCAATATTATAATTTGTAAAATGTGCCGCTCTGCTGACAGTAGACTAGTCCATGTTTGTGATTGGTCATATGCTGCAAACACCGGCCTTTTCATGTGAACGCTCTCGTAGCCAGATTGAGAAACCCTGGGTGGATTTACCGAGTTGATAACCACCGCCGTAGGACCGCTTAGCGTGATCTCGTTTGTTAGGGTTAGTGAAGCCAGATAACGAGTAGATACCCTGGTTATGTTGAACTCGCTTCGTAGTACAGGCCTCAGGCGTTCACACTGTTTTCTAGAGATAACTGCAGGTGATATGGTAAGATTGATATGAAATACACACGGGCGTGCCCATTCAGAGCGCAGGTTGTTCCGAACACGGGCCAGGTTGGACTGGTCCGATTGCTTGGCCCCCAGAAGTGCTGCTTGCAGCTTTGCTTAGCTCATCGCTGTAAAGGCCTGCTGCGGACGACATGCTCGCACAGCCCTGAAGCCCCGCCCCCGCTGCTGCACATAGCGCTATCGCTTGTTTATTCAAACTTTATTAATATTGTGTCGTGTGTCCAAATTGCACCGTCTTCGACACTGCACGTCCTTGGGTCCCCAGCAATACACCCGTCAAGTGTAATTAGATCGAATGATGAACGTTTTTGGAGATATGCGAAGGACATACCCACATAGAGACGGAGATTCTTTGCTTTATAGTTCGATATTTAGTCTTTTCATTTGATTCTGAATGGCGAAGCACTTTGTGAAGTCAATACGAGTGCTATAGATAAATCATTGATCGTCCCTCTGATGTTAAATAGTGATGGTTGAGATATTAAGTAGTGGTATCACAATATGTGAAATTGCTTGCACTGCTTCTCTGCCGTTCTTCTCATTGACAGGTCTAGAGTGCTGAGAAGGCACGTGTATTGATATGCAACACAAATGTTTAATGGCTTTTCTACATCCGTTTATTGCTAACTGTCGGATTGGAAATGAGGCACCCGGTTCCACAATGATTTATAAAACAGAATCAAATGAAAAGAATGCATATGCATATTTCTGTCTTTGTGCGTACACACGGTTTTAGTCATGAATCTACACTTAGTTTTATGCATTGTGAGCCTCTGGGGCCAGATGCATCAAATTAAGAGTTGTCCCAATATCGTGCCTTACCCTTCACCCACATCAGCAAATCACCACCAGCTAACTTTATGAGCCTGATTTCCTTCTAATTACCCTCACACCCCGGGCCACGCCATGACCACGCCATGGAAATGTCAATTGAATGATGGTATTTGACACAACGGCTCCAACGTTGTTTCTACTCCAGCCGGTGGCTTCTGTTGTTCTCACGCTGTGACTTTCCCAAAAGCAACAGTTTTGTTGAATTGTAAATAATTGTGTATCCTTTTATTTTCCCACCTTAGGCACTGAACACGCTGCGTGATTCAAATAGTACATTATGCATGGTGTATATTAACAGGAAAACTGTCACTAGTATGAACCGTGAGGACCTGGTGTGCTTGTTTAATGGCCGCTGCAGTATGTTTTAAAAGCGCAAGGCCTTTATCACAGATTTTTAATAGAAACACACTTGCCTGAAAAGGGCATCAACTGAGAAGAACATCCATTAAGGCTAATTGAGATGCTCTCTGGATCTTATTTGCTTAATTTAATAGCTGGTGTCAGATATGGTTACTGGCAGGAAATATTCTCAGCATACAGGAAGTGCTAATTTGAAATTTGAGAGTAAAATAAACAGCAGCAAATGAGTCATTAATTCAGAGATGTTTAGACTTGCAGCATGTTTTCTTGCTTCCCTCGTCTCATTGGTATACTTGGGTAACCTTACAGACTAGCAATGGTGGAAGAAGTACTCAGATCCTTCGGTGGGTAGAAATGGAGCAAATATGATTTAAAAAAGTTATTTTTATAAAACTTTCACTATATCCTGACAGTAGTACATGAGACAGGTAATCTGAAAAAAAAAATCATGTGCCTCTGTGTCCTTCGCTGCTCCTAATGGCATCTGCAAGATTTCACAGACCGGAGGAAAACAACCAATCAGAGCCGAGCTGGAGCCTTGCCATCTCTGAGCAGCTGTCAATCACTGGCAAACTCCGATCAAATGGTCAAACTAGGTCCCTTTGCCTGATGTTGTGCATCCTAGAATAATAAAAATAATAGTGCAAACGTTAAATACATACTGCACACAGTATGTTAAATACATACTGTGGTAAAACGCATTTACAAATTATTACAATTATTCAGAAAATTGGTATTTTCTAAAAAAACATGGTGTTAGCTGTAAAAACTAAGAGCCAATCAGCTCTTTGATTTGATCTTTGAGGCATTTCCCTATGAAGAAGGAGTGAGAGCCGCCAACGAGCCGCCGCACCGGGGCAGGCGCTCAGCGGGCAGCCGGTTGGTTCAGGTCCAGGTAGGGGAACATATCGACGGGGTAACCACATTCAACACAACACCTGCACGGCAGAGAGAAACAGCGGGGGGAGGGGGGGGGAAACAGCACGCAGAGCGGGCATATTTTCACATCTCACTCGGTGAATTAAGGATTTATATGGACCGAACCAGAGTTGCTTGTTGTTGGAAAACAGTGGAAACTGTAACTAAGACGTGTTTGGTGAGTTTTATTTTGTTTCTGTCCAGTTGTCTGACGTGTTTTATGACGAGTTAATGAGGCAATTAAGAATGTTTACCTTCGGTGTAAGAGAGAAAGGTGTGCGCTTGTATTACTCTGTTTGTGTATTTCCTTTATTGGTGTTTTGTGAGTTTGTTTTGTGTATTTATCAGAGGAAACAAAACAAAGATAGCTTGTTTAACGTGGCGAACTCGCCGCTAGCGCGCAATGCATCCTGACTGATAACGTTACATGTTAGCTAGCAGGAGAGATCAGCTTTCTAACTACATGAGCGGACAAAATACAAATACACGTACAGTCATGTCAAAGGAGCAATATGTAGTACTGACTAGATAGCGTTTTAAAATGGGTAACAGCAGTCCTAATTCACAACATCGGAGCCGCTCCTCCTGTGTGACTAATAGCTGTTAGCGTGTGTTAGCATCAAGCCGTTGGTAGCTGTTAGCGTGTGTTAGCATCAAGCCGTTAGTCTCTGGTCAGCAGCAGCAGTTGGAATCACTTCGCCGGCTGTGTGTCTCAAACGGAGCACAGAGAGATGTGCCGAGGCTTTTAAAGTCGGGTATAATCTAATGTTATGTTATCTCTGTTGATCCACTTCCTTTGCGTTCTTCCATGGCTGCAGAACACCTCTTCCTAACTGGACGCAATGTGAACGAGCGAGCGAGGGAACATCAGATTGTTGCAGTTCTTCCCGTCGCTTGTTTGAAAAATCGCTCGACCTGGCTTTGTGTTAGCGAAGTTTCGCCTACCTCCAACCTATTTTCACTGGTCAAAATCGACACTGACTGTAACTGGCAGTTAACCAATATATCTTTATGTAATAGAGAATGACATTGCTCATAGTATATGATATACTTGCCAACCTTGAGACCTTAAAAAAGGGAGGAATTACAAACCTAAAGCGGAGGGTCGAAACATTTGAGTTTCAGAGACTGTTTCCTGCATTCTGGTGACTTTAAAAGAGAGAAAATAACAAAATAATAATACACTGCAACAGCATTTTTATGTTAAACTTTTGATTTTACCTTAAACTCCCAGGAAAGAAAACTGAATAATTCGCCCTTCTGGTGTGAACTTGGCGTGTGAATCTGGCATAAACTAATATTCATCCGTTTTTATTTATTTTTGCTCCTACTTGAGTATTTCTTTCTCCTAGTTCTCTCCATTTCTCTCTCCTTCTCTCACTCACTGAAGGTCCTTTCAGACACAACGTGACAACGGCACCACTGCGCTCTGAAACCCATTATTTTCAGGGGCTTATGCCACGCAATGACAGCTTTTCGCTGCATCGAGCAAAGCCCAACAAACATGAGCTCAAATTGCGCTGTGTCGCGAGCATAGACTGCTCTCTTCCGCTGGGAAACGACAGTTGGTGTAGCTCTATTGTCGTCCGAGTGGAAACAGTAGGGATATGGGAAATATTGCATTTTGGATTGTGGGACTTCATTCCATTGATGTGATGATCTGAAGGAAAATAAGGCCTGCATGGCTAACGTTAAATGCAGTGGGATTGTGCAGTCCCCCCTAGCTCTGTTTGCGTTCGATTTGAAGTTCTAAACCAGGCAGACGTTGTTGTTTTTCGTGAGGTTTTCCCAGCTAAGCAGATAATATTTCTTTAGAATATGGCAGTGATGAAAACTGAATGGCTTCTTGTCTACAGTTTTAAGTGCTTGTTTGTATAATGATTCCAGTGGGTTTAAAGCAGTAGAGTTTGTATTAGACTAAGTTATCAGACAAATGGTGATGTGGGAGACAAGACAACTATTGAGTGGAAGGATATCTTAGCTGCTTTGGTTGATAGGAAGCTTCTGGTAAACCTACAATTTCAAGCTGAGGTTTGAATCTATATGTACTCCTAAATATTTGTATTCTGAGACGACTTGTAGTCTCTCTCTTGAGATGAGAATATCTTGCTCTAAATCTACGCTGCGGCCTTTGGAGGAAAAAAAAAACATACACTGTTTTTGACACATTCAATTGCAAACAACATTGGGAGGATAGCCAGGATGTGACCTTCAACATAATATCTTTTAGCTTGGTTGCAACCTCTTCTGCAGCTTTAGAGTAGAGACTGGGAAGAGAATGTGAATTTGATTACCCAAATTGACAGTTGTAAACATCCATCACAGTTTACACACCGACTTTACGTTCAATGAGGGATTATGTGTACGCCCTCTTTTGGTGTTACCTATGCAAATAGGACCCACAGTATAATAAAGAATTGTCCCTTAAAGCTGCACTAAAAAGTATTTTCATATGAAGCCTGGTCAAATGAAAGTGGCTGCTAATAATGACAAATCCACAAGGAATTATCACCTCTGCAGTTCCCCTCACCTTTATACAGAGCTTTTTAGTGTCTTTTGGCTCATTGTTTTGGTTTTTACGGTCTGCAACTTTAACGCTTTTGTTTATTTTTACCGCTTTCATCAGCGCTGTTTCCAGTTGCAGGAGTTAGCAGTTTTCAATGAAAAACATATGATAAGCACTGTGTACTACCGCAGCTTCAGTTACACTGTGCATGTGTTATACCCCGTACCCCAAGACCCGTGTCCGCCTGTGACCCAGCCTCCTTTCCATAGATCTCGGGCTTCTGTACAAAACAGAGAAAGAATGCTAATTTTGCTTTGTGTCTGTTGGCTGTGTAAACAGGAAATTGATTTGCTGACTTGTTAGTGGTTGTCAACTTTAGAAGACTGTAATATGTCAAATGTGTGTAATTATTTATAAGTTGTTGTGGCCACGGAAAAAAAAAGATGCAGCTTTAAGTGACAGTATTTAATGAAACAATAACTTCTGGCTAATGCAGCTGCTGATGTACAAGGTTGCTAAGTACATTTAAAAGTGATGAGTCAGGAGTCCAAATGATCAGAGGACTATGGATCCCTCCAGGAGTTAAATAAAGATGTATGCTCATCAGCTTTGGTCCCGAGACACCTGAATGACTCGAGTTAGTGATTTATTGAAGTCATTGTGTTGTGGAACCTTGTTGTGAGCCTAACTGGCATTGAGACAAAGAATGATGGACTGAACGAAATGAGTGAGTTCAACCAAGAGTCACTCGCCGCAACAGACAAATGAGGACATCATCTCTCAGACCGAAGATGAGTCACGTCGGAGCAGAACCAACATAATGAAAAATGGCGTGCTTTATGTGAGACTTTGTCTCTTCAATACACCGCACAGTCCTGCATAATTGTTACTATGTATTGATTTTCCCTTGATGATGTGCCAGAAATTGCTTTACACTGATGAGAAGAAGAATCTTTGATCTACTCTGTCCTTCCAGCCTTCATCCATTCCTTTTCATTTTCATCTGACTCCTCTGTCGCCTTTGTCTATCACCACGGCATAAATATGGTATGATATTATATGTTCTATTTGTTTCACACATTGTTTTGTTTTTGGTGGTTTTATAAATCTCAATCACTGTGAACACGGGGTGCCTGATTTCCATTCCCACAGTTGCTGATGGATGTAACCACACCCTTAAAGGGGACATATCATGAAAATTTCACTTTTTCAGTGCTTGTGCTCATTCATTTAGGTATCTGGAGCACCTACCAAACCACAAACTGTGAAATAAGACAACCCGGTCAGTTTTTTTGGTGGGCTGTCTAGATCAGAAAACATGTGATTCAACAAGCCATTCAGATCCGGCTCCCCTTCCTATGTCACATGCAGGCTCATTAGAATATATCGCCCACAGCTTGAGAACTACCTTTGCAAAGATGCAACATATTTTACTCGCAATCCAGTCAGAGCAGACTGGACTTTTTAAAGAGAAAGGAGTGTTTCAGACAGAGGGGGAATACAGGTATATTCAAACAGACAGTATGAGAAAAAAAATATGTTTTTTGAACATTAAAGCATGTAAACATGTTCTAGTAGAAACCCAAAATACAAGTATGAAGCTGAAAATAAGCATGATACTGTATGTCCCCTTTCATCAGCTGCCTTCTCCAGTGGTCCTTAGACAACATATTCTCACTCCCAACTCGTCAAATACCGCGCTTGGTCAGTGCTCCAAGTGTGTGCTTGAGGTGCGCACATTCTCACCGCACATTTGTAGAAGTGGTATATGCATGGTTTTTGTACATCTGGCCTGAGTTTGGAACAAACAGGACTAATTACATTTTAAGTCCTGATGGCTTTAAAATTGTTAGTAGAGCAGAATTTTGGGGAACTAAATCTTTTGTCCCTGCTTTATTAACCTCAAATTTAAGAGGACAGTGAAATAGCTTGGATAACTGTAGCATATGCTGTAAATGTAGCCCTTTTATCCCTCCTTTTTACCTCCCTTTCATCATTGTTCCTCCGCGTCTCCTTTTCTCCATCCTACTTGCCTCTTTGTGTCTCGTTATTCTCCTCTCCCGATGTCTGATGACTGAGTGCTTCTGTTTCTAAACGGGACCTCCCATTTTCTCCTCTCTCTCAACACCAGGCAGAAGAACTTTGCCCGAGGCATCGAGCAGCAGCTCCCAGATGGCATGGCGGTGGCGTCGGTGCCAACAGAGGTCCAGTGCCACGAGGAGCTGTCGGACCCCGTTCCCGACCCAGAATACCTCACAGGTATGAAACCATTTTTCATAGTTCACTCTGCTAGCTCGCAGCTGTGCGATAGCACTTCATCACCGTGCTGTCGGAAATCCTCATTACTCAGAAAAAGTCAACTTCTCAGGGCTTGATAACCAACGTGGAATGCTTTCTGAGTAGCCCAAGGTGTTTACTTATACATTCTGACATTTTAGCCGTCATTTATAATGTTTGGGCAGTTTGCCATGGTCAGGGTGAGTGTGGAAAGTTACCCAATGCTGCAAACTTAATTCATATGAGTCCCAGTGTGGATATCCTAATGGGTCCACTCGGTTAATAATAACTGAGACTTGACACAGGACCCAATTCGAGCTGGGTCCAAATTATATTCAATCTTACTGGGTCCCGGGAGGGTTTTGTTGCAGCAGGTGTTAATATGTTTGTTGATCCAAGTGGACTCGCTAGAAACTGATCACACGGTGCGTTATAATCACCACAGCAGAAAAGCAGCTTTTTTTAGGCATGGTATCTTGATAATTGGTGGAGCACAGGGCTGTCGCGGTGAATGAATTTCCCCTGCGGTGATAATGATTTGCTCATCAGTGCGATATGCGGTATTATTGCAACTTTTTTTTGTTTGCAAACTACTTATTTTATCCTGATTTTAATGATATATAAATAAGATTTATTGTTAGGCTATTATTAGGTATTTTGTTGCTTTTTTTTTTAATGACAAAGATGACAGTTTTAAAACAAATGAAATACTTGTTTACTGTTAAATGCAGAAGGGCAATGAGGCACAGCGTTTTTTTCAGCTGAGGCGCTTTGATTGTGTCTGATACGGAATATCAAAATGCCATTGGCCATGGCCATTTTCAAAGGGGTCCCTTGACCTCTGAGCTCAAGATATGTGAATGAAAATGGGTTCTATGGGTACCCACGAGTCTCCCCTTTACAGACATGCCCACTTTATGATAATCACATGCAGTTTGGGGCAAGTCATAGTCAAGTCAGCACACTGACACACTGACAGCTGTTGTTGCCTGTTGGGCTGCAGTTTGCCATGTTATGATTTGAGCATATGTTTTATGCTAAATGCAGTACCTGTGAGGGTTTCTGCCTAGTATGGCGTTGTCAGATATCCAAAAACTTATTGTCAGAAATCAACTGGCTCCGTTTCTCTCAGTGCGACTCACAGGAAGCTCACATTCCTCAGCCATCCTCACCATCCAACTCAATAATGAATGCGAGGGGAGAATAGATAGAACATTAGCAAAATCATTTGTTTCAACTGTAAAGTGCGTTGGGGGAGATGGGGTGGGGGGGGGTTGGGGTGGGCGCGTTGTACCACCACAGTCAGGATTCATTAGTCGGTGGCCATCTCGCCGTTCTCTTCATTACCAGTGCAGAGCATGGCAGCGATGTTTGAACAGCATACAGCCGTCCTGCGTGAAACAGCTGCCATTAACACAGAGACGGGGTGAATAAAAAAAATCTTGGCTCACTATATATCAAGCGATTCCAGAAGGCCAAAGATTTGTGTCCGTCCATCTGGACACCTCATTATCTACTGGGTTTGACCTCACTTTGTTTAGCTTAGTTTTACAGTGTTTGCCTCTAAATGTTTGAAATTATGCAGAGCAATCACACAAAGAGTGTTTGTCAACTAGTTGGATAAGGGGGGAAAAAACTCCCATGAAGAACCACTCCATTTTGACGGACGCTGAAAATAATATTTCTCTTATTATTTCCCAGTGCTGGCATTTAAGTTGTTGAACATGCAGGAGTTTTGTAAAGAGCAGGCATCTGTAATGGAGAGGATATCCTCCCCTGCTCTGCCTGCATAAGTAATAACCCTTTTCTTCATGTTTGGAGTGCGGTGGAGAGCACTACAATAGAGAGCGTGGAATTAATAATTATATTTCAGCATATTTTCCTGGAAATGCTTCATTCAGGCAGCCTGCTGGCTAAGCTTATTCCAGGCACCTGTGTAACTGCCTCCGAATTGCCTTACAGCGTGGAAAGCAGCAGATTGCATGATGGGTTTATCGCTTGTTGTTGATATAACCGCGGCGATACAAGGCGAGTCAGGGCAACGATTCAAAAGCACATCATTCGAGGTTACGTCCGAGGTGATGGACAATCAAATGGCGACGAAACGGCAGCGGTTTCTGCAGCCGTTTATTGGAAAATTTCCGAGGATATTAAAACCGTCTAATCTAAATGGAACTTCTGCTGTCACGTCCCCGAGCCCCTGTCCCCCCTCTGTCCCCCCTCTGTCCCCCTTCTCTGTGAACAGCTCAAACCTTTTTTTTAATCCCTACATCGCCCCTGGGCTCACAGAGCACACAGACCCAGAACAGAGGCCGAGGCAGCAGCACTTCTCCTCTCGTGCGCCTGTGTTGGGCCTCTGCTGCAGCAGCAGCCGTGGGCTTTTATTGAAGAGCAACATCATGAATTGAGATATCATTTCAAAGCATCCAGCAGGGTGCCACAGAAGCACACAGTGTTCTCTGGGGCACAGTGGTGCAGTTTTCCACTCTGTTCCCAACCAATGGTAGAAGTGAGCTGATGCCTGATGCTAGAAGGGGCATGGGGAGGTCGATGTGGTGGTCCAAAGGAAAGGGGATGTGGAAAGATGTGACAATCCAGCATATAGAGAGCTGAAGTAATAAACGTCACATCTGGGCAAGCCTCTGTTCCACTAGCCGCACTTGCTATCAGAAGTCGAAACCTTTGTGATTTTAAGTTAATTAAGTTTAACATTAATTTGTTTTTTAATATAAAAAATACAGCTCCGATGAATTAAAAAACAACAAACATTGTAATTATTTCTCCCTCATTTGTTATATTCACCTTCACTCTCCTCTTCTAGCTGTTATCTCAAAACAAACAAAACTTGTAACTTGAAGTTTCCCATCAGCTCTCTAAATGATTTGTAAAACAACCGAAACTACACGATAATACAGAACTGAAACACATTTCCCTTACGGCTTGATATTGCATTTGAAGGTGAACATTTTAATTAGCCACCCACATTTCTTTTATTTTGATTTCCCTCAACTTCCATTATGATTATAATAACAAGAAATGAATTCAATTGATTCATTGGATTTACAACAATATGAGAAAACCTTTTATTCCAGTGACGGTGGTGAACATAAAAAGTAAAACAGATTGACATTTGCTTGACAAAAATAAATAAATCTTTATTCAAGGTCTCCTTACTGGCTTTTGACCACATCTCATGGCCTTCCTCAGCTGATGGAGTTGCCTGATTTTTCATGATGATAACTCCGTTGTCATCATTAGGCTTGCCGCGGTCGTCGGTGTCACTGGTGTAAACACGGTGTTCAGGCATACACCGATTACATTACTTGCCCACAGCCCCAACCATTGTTTAGCTTTTTTTGAAAGTGCCTATTTGGCAATATTTTGGATTTAAACCCAATGCTATAAGGGAACCATAACGTTAATGAGGCAATCGCTATGCGGAAGACGGAGCGGTTAGCTAGTGTGCGCGGCGCCGGGTGGAAACCTGCGGCCCCGCAGCGAAAGCTCGAACGGAGAGGCCAGACACACAGCCATCCGATGTTAAAGACAAAAGTAAGCGCTCTACATATATTGAGCGTCATCTTGTCTTGTAAAATGTCCGGTGTAATCGGTAACACTGGTGTTGTCACAAGGTTATTAACCAGTGGGAAAATTTCCTCACCGTGACATCCCTATTCTTCATGTGACCTACCACAAGGACCTACCGCTTCACTATAAAGAGTGAATGTTAATGCTGCTACGGAAGTCCTGAGCGGCAAGTGAGAGAAAAAAATTCTGATGATCCATTTTCTAAGTCTGATCTAAATTTTTTGCCAGGATAATTTAGTTTGTTGTTGTAATACTCATTTTGGCCACAAGAGGATGAATTACACAACTACCCAATGATCTAAATAGGACTAAAAACTTTCATGTTTTTTTTCCAGGTGAGTTTTAATTTACAAAACTTGCTTACACAAAAAACGAAAAACACAAATGCTTTTAGTCCTATTTACAACATGAGGTAGTGGTGCACTTCAGCCTCTTGTGGCCAAAATGAGTATTACAACAACAAACACTTGAACACAATGATATTGGCAAAACGTTTCCACCTATTTCACAGATGAAAACATTTTTTAAGGAACTTACAAATATTATCCTGGCAGAACCTTTTTTTTCACCTGTTCTTAACTGATAAACACAGAAGAGAAAACAATTTAAATCAAACATAGAAAATATATGAATTACCATTTTATTTTTCTCACTTGCCTCTCGGGGCTTCCGTAAATGTCGCTTTCCATGAACAGTCCTGCAATTCTGCTTGAACAGACGTGACAACAGTTTTCCATTATGTCACAATCTCTGGTTGGAGACTTTTGAAGGGCTCGGTAACACCTCCAGCAAAAAAAATAAATTTAGATCCAACGTGTCTACCACTTTCGTAGGGAAATAAAGGATTACATTTCTGACAATAGCGACGTAACACAGTGTCACGGCTACGGTGTTGGATGGCATGAGGAAAGAAGGCGATACCCGCAAGCTCTTTTATATTTAAGATGTTTCTCAATAAACTGACAGCGTCCCACCGCCTTGTCAGAAATGATGTAAGTATCATATGAATGCCTCATGAAAGCTGACAAGCATTCACTCAGTGCACTGCTTCAGGCATCACAAATGTGTTGGAGTTCATATTTTGGCCATGCACTTATTGTTATACAGGGGGTAAACTATAACAGAAAGAGCTTATAATATAATGCAGTCAAGTACAATAGCCCTACGTACCTTTCACTGTCTGCCAGGTGTCCTTCAGTATGTGTTGTTGAGTCATTTTATCACTAGTTATCTTCGCAGCTGCATTTTTTTTTTCTTTGTTTAACGCATTGCTTTTTTAAAAACATTTCCCTTTACCACATCAGAAAACTTTTCAGTGTGTGATTTCCGCGTCAGCCACGTACGCAGCAACTATGTGTCCTGTTTGTTCCCTGAAACTTGCTTTGTGCAGCCTTTACAAAAAAACTTGTTTACGAAATGATCGTCAGATTTCTATTATAGCTGACGCACAGGGATAGTTGTATTCAATATGACTCACGTGTGTCTGCCTATTATGATTCACAGGGGGAGGGATATTGGATTTGTTGTCACTAAATCGCAGTTACAAAGGAACCTTCACAACTGTGTCCCGTTATTTCCTCCCAAAAGTCTCAAAAATCACAACAGCATTTGGTAAAAGGAAACCTGCTTTTGCAGCGTGATCACAAAAAAAGTGATATAATTTTGTCTCTGTGTGAGCAAAACGGTGCTAAAAGAAGAGTGTATTCATCATGTGGGCAGAAACACAACTCCAACTGAATGCTAATGTGGCCCAAAAAAATCACTTAATGTAGGTTTAAGATCAGTGGTTCCCAACCCCGCTCCTATAAACTCACAGTTTTGCTTATTCTTCATCTTTCCCTGGTCTTCCCACAGAATAATTAGATCAGGTGAATACTGAATACGGGAGGAGGAGGAGCAGAACTGGGAACCACTGTTTTAGCCTTCACTCTTTTGTCCATGTAAAAGAACAGTGTGTACCATTTAGGGGGGATCTATTGGCAGAAATGGAATATAATATAAAAAAGTATGTTTTCTTTAGTGTATGATCACCTGAAAATAAGAATCATTGTGTTTTTGTTACCTTAGAATAAGCCGTTTATATCTACATAGGGAGAAGGTCCCATCTCCATGGAGCAGGCCGCCATGTTTCTACAGTAGCCCAGAACGGACAAACCAAACACTGGCTCTAGAGAGAGACATTCACGTTTTCACGTAGGCCACCGTAGTTCTCCTACATGCTTGGCATCTGCAACCTCACCGCTAGATGCTACCAAATCCTACACACTGCACCTTTTAAAGGAGTTATTGTCTTAGTAATACAAACTAGGAATTGCAACAATGACAGCTGGGTAATGAGAAATGCAAAATAACTGAAGATCCACAGTGGTTTAAAGGTGGTGTTGAATCCAAGGTGGCACAGTTTGGGAAGACCAATGTTCTACTAAGATTCTGAACTGTTTGGGGCCCACTTGGTTCACCAAATTCCCAGCTATGTCCCTGCCTACTTTCATGCAGAAGATAACAATGTTACTGATATTTTTCTATCTCTACGAGGCCTGTAGGGAGAATATGCGTTCGGTTGTGTGTATCTGTCTGTCTGTCCACGACTAATCTTGCATACTACTGGACCCATCAGCTTAATATTTTCATTTATGACTGTATGCTCAAGGACCTCTCGTGGTTGCGGTTATTTTCAATTTCTGAAAAGCCTATTTTATTGACTGTTTTACTGTTTTATACCATCATTCACTGCTGACTCCTCACTCCTCTTAACCGGCCGGTAGGGGCCGCAAGTGATCAACAACTGCTTCAGTAGCAAAAGACATTTCCGCCAGTCGGCGAGGCTAAAAACAAGCCTTACCTAGTCTGTTGCAGGCCACATTTTGGCCTTTGTCCTGGCTCAAAAACTGACATCCATAGAAAAGGTTGGTCTCATTTTGAACCTGGAGCATCTGCAGATTACTTCCACTAAAATTAGGCACAATATGAGATGAATGAAAACCCTGTTTTTGTTTTCTTCGCTGCCATCTTGACTGTAAGAGAGGCGGGAGGGACAATTGAGTGTGATTCTCTTCTTTATTTGGGAGGGGATAGGAAGATTTGCACTCTACTGAGTGCGCTTTTCTAGTTTTAGTTACTTTTTTTGGCTTGTCAGCCTTACCAATTGATCTGAAAGGGAGCAAGTTTCTGTTACTGTTAAGTGTTCAACACAGAAAGTTTTTGAAGGCCAGCTGGCAACATAATCACTGAGTCACTGGTACTGATCAACAATCCGTTCACCCCCCTACGTGGATATATTAGGATCATTATGTTCTACAGGGCAGTGATAATCTCACCTTTAAAACAGATGGCCCGTCGTGCTCTCATTGAATTCATTCTTATAAACATTTACTATCTCTCGGCTGTGTGACAGCGACTTGTGTGAAGGCAGAGGAAAAACTTGTTTCAGCTTAGAAATCTTGGCCGGGAAAGCGGCGGCGCCATCCACATGAAGTCACCTGGGGCATCTTCTCACCTTACTGCACCTGTTCTCTTGGCCTCCACTTTTCCACTGAGTGCACACACACACAGCCGTCCAACGCAGTGCTCTCCCGCCCAAGCTAGCTGGCTCGCCGCCACTCTCGCTCGTCTGCTGGCAGGCCGTCAGCATTATCGCTGCGCCTGCAGTTAATTGCGAGGCTCGGGTAATTGTCCGTGGGGCAGACAGACGTGCAGAGGCGGCGGCGGGGAGAGGAACGTCTGTCGAGCCGCGATGAGCGCGCGCCACCCCTTCCGTCCCTTGCTGATTCGGCCAGGTTCGGTTGCTACGGTCAGTGTATTTGTCACAATGTCAGCACTCCTTGTTCCAGCCCTCTCCGGCCCTCACATGGGGTGAGATCATTCATCTTCCTATTCATCTCCGGGCTTGGAAGCCATTCATCAAGAGGCCAGAGACCTCCATCAATTATTCCGATGGGAGAAAGAGTGAGGAAAGGGAGGCTTTTGAAAGGCAAATACATCTTGATTTAATTGGAAAGCAAGTATGCTCAAGGCTGCTAAGCAGATTTCCCCTAAGATGGAGCTGGAAAGATAACGGAGCAAAAGACAGAAGACAGACAAAGGAAAAAAAAGAGGGATGGAAGGAAAGACAATGGATAGAAAACAGAGAGCAAAGAGCAAAAATCTAAAGGAGGACCCAACAAGTGAGTGAATGACAGTCATTTGTCTCTGCAGTCTCCAGGCAGAGCCAAGACGGGGGAATCCATTGGTGAAGGTCAAAAGGGCAGTAGAGTGGGGCTTGACCCGTTCTCATCCTCCGCTAGCAGCCGTATAATGACACCGCCTCTGCTATCTGCAACACACACATCACATCTGTGTCTGTGTGTCCACGTGGCTGAATGTTCAGACGGATGTAACACAACGGAGAACGCCAAGGTGAAATAGTCGACCCTGACAGTCACCGCGGCTCGGCGGACTGATAGCCTGTCGTTTGTCATCAAAGCCGCAGATTTATGCTTTATGTTGGGAGAAACGGCTGACACAGGAGTTTAGGAGCTCAGAGGAGAAGTTTCAAAAGAGAGAGACAGATTTAAAGATTGTTTTTAAGTTTATACATTTCCGTAGGAAATTTTTTACGCATTGTAGCTCAAGGAGTGTGATATCTAATCTCAAATTTGATTGGTTATATACACTAAATTACAAGAAAAACTGAAATGTTAAGGGCTCCGAGGTGTCTTCTGCATTTTTACCTATAATACAGGCCCTGTGTTGTACAGGGCTCCTTTGTCAATATGTAGTTTTAATAGCTTTAATATTTTGGTTAAATATTATGCTAATATGGTGCATATTCTTAGATAAATTTGTAAACTAACAGACGCACAGCAAGCCTGGGTAATGGTATCATTACAATACGGCTGATGGGGCTCTGGGCACAATGTGAGAATGTTTGTATGGGGGCCCACGGCACTTTTGGAAGAACATTACGAAGCATACAAATCACAGAGCAAACAAAAAGTCTTTCATTTTTTTCACCCATTTTTTTCCCCCACCCCCAAAAGAGAGACAGTAAAAGCAATAAAAAGAAAATAACCAATATCACACTAGTGGGCAACAGTTACCAAAATTAGCAATACACTACACACATGAAATAATAATAATAATAATAATAATAATAATAATAATAATAATAAAAAACAAGGAGGCTGAGTCTTCACAATCAAGCAAAGATGTCAGAGATTAAATATGGTTTAGGAGAGGTCTTCAAGTCTTTTAAAAATATTTTAAGGAACCCCTAAGGGAAAATCTTAAGTATCTTTCACCCACCTATTGGGGATTAGAGGTAGAACATGTTTCCATTCAACCCCCTGAAACCTGAGTAGCAGGATCAGTTTTAGAGCTAGAATGAAACTACAAAACCTCAGGAATCCATTGGTAACAACCATATCATGCTAGCTTGTTGGGGAGGAAGCTCAGTAACGCTCCAAAGTTGGACTAAATTTTGGCGAGGAAAAACTGGCATGGCCATTTTCAAAGGGGTCCCTTGACCTCTGACCTCAAGATATGTAAATAAAGATGGTTTCTATGGGTACCCACGAGTATCCCCTTTTACAGACATGCCCAATTTATTATAATCACATGCAGTTTGGGGCAAAAACCATGCAGTTACAGTATAAATGTGTCATTTTCGCCATTTCATTTTATTGAGACACTAAAATTTGACCTCACTGTATAAAATGACCTGTTGCGGCCTCTAGGATAATCATAGTAGTTTCAAACTATACCAGCGGTTCACCCTTTCGGTTTTTACAACCTTGTATCTATTCGGCAACATCAAACCTGTTCATCCAATTTCGTAAGCACCATGTGATGTGATAAGGGGCCTTTTGTAACCCCGGCATTCTCCCAAACGCATGTAGAACCCCACACAAGCTCACATGTTGATAACAGCACCTCATATTTGATTAAAACCACCAGGTAAAAATCACTTCCTTGGAGTAAGGCTCTTTTCTTACCGACAAGATTTGTTTTCTCGCACTGCTGCCGATTACATCACAGGAGCATCTTGCCACTGGCACATCTTTTATTCCTGCATTTGTGTGCGTGTGCGTGTGTGCGTGTGTGTGTGAAGGCGAGACTTGCGAAGCTTTCATGATTTTCTATCATGCATCCCCATGAAATGTGAAATCTTGCGAAGAAAGTTTGTAAATCAAATATCTGATCAATTTTCACGCCGCGTTCGAGGGTTTGAATATATATTTGGGGCCCAGAGAAACACACTTGAGCTGAAATGTATGAAATCACTGTTGGATGAACTTCAAACTTTTTTCTATTAGAATTTGACTTGACATTTATGCTGAAAGGTTAAGACACAAAGTTAAATGCCAATTGTTCCAAACTCGGCTCCTCACCATTAATAATACATGGTTATTGGTTCAGATTGCAGTTTATGGTTAATGAATATCATTGCAATCAGTGACTTTGAGTATTTACAGCCTTGATTGGATTTGAATTGATCACACAATCTTCTAGAAGTGAGTTTTTTTATTTCTTTTTTATCTTTTTATTTTAGCCAGGGCAGGCCAAGTTTTCCTCATCAAGGTCATCCTTTGTGTTACTGTATTCCCCTGGTCTTGTCCCATTCAACCTGGCCTCCCCCCCCCGGGTTCTGCCCACGGCCTCTCCGCACACTCCCCGCACTACGAGCCTTTAGATATGTCAGCACCGAGATGGCACATAATCTATATTTCATAAGGCCTTGATATAATTGGTGGCAGTGAGGGAAGGTCATGCCTTCGGGGGCCCTTGTCTCTCTCCCAATGGTTTTCAAGACAAAATCCTCAAACAGCAGCTCTCTAGTCAAGATGTGGATTGGACACAACGAGGCAGATGAGGCGGCGGTGTCACTGTTCTTTTAAGGGGAGCGGAGATGCAAGGTGTGCTGGAGCGCAGCAATTATTCAGCCTACTTTGAAAAAACATGCGGGGGCTATAATTTATTCAGCACTGAGACACATTCAGGCGAGCTGTTAAGCGTGACAACAGTCATTGCTCACAGGGCTGATTTGGTGTCAGAATTGGGAAAAATAACTGGTGTATTTTGAGGGGTTTTGGTGAGATAGAAGTTGCTAAATGTGAAAAGTTTTTAGTCAGTTAAAATTATTAAAATTACTACTTTATACACAGAAGTAGGCATGGGACGATATGAAAATTTCATGTCACGATTATCCTGGCCAAAATAATTATGATTCACGTTATTATCCCGATAATCATCAAAATATACTTAAAACTTAAAATTGCAGTAAAACATATTGGAATTACTTTACCTTACATTTTGTTAAGAAACAAGTATTTTTTATTACATCACATATAGGACACATCTTGTTTTTAGTGAACATTCTTTTTAGTGAAAAATAATCAACAGTCTTTGCTAAATTTTGGCAAGGAAAAACTGGCATTCAAAGGGTTCCCTTGACCTCTGACCTCAAGATATGTGAATGAAAATGGGTTCTATGGGTACCCACGAGTCTCCCCTTTACAGACATGCCCACTTGCAGTACCAGTGAGGGTTTCTGGTCAATAACTGACATTGTTTTGTGTTGTTAATTGATTTCCAATAATAAATATATACATATATTTGCATAAAACAGCATTTTTGCAGACTCCCATGTTGATAAGAGTATTAAATACTTGACAAATCTCCCTTTAAGGTACATTTTGAACTGATAAAAAATGTGTGATTAATAACGATTAATCATGGACAATCATACGATTAACTGCGATTAAATATTTTAATCGATTGACAGCTCTAGTACGAACACAATTTATGAGTGGTCCAGACCTGTCATATAAGTTGTGCAATTTGTCTGCTGTTATCCAAACCTAAGTTTTTCACTAATGGATCGTATATTTCATTACAAATAATGAAAATAAATAAAAACCTATGTAAATTACACCTTATAATTATGTTGACATTATCTTGTTTGACACTATTCAAATTGTAATATAATTGTTAATGTATTCATATAGCCTAAATATATTATCATTGATTGAAATCAGCTATTATAATACACTACACTGAAAATATGAACATAACAAACTGCAAAACGACTTAAATTATGCACTAATTGAAGGTTAATTTGTCTCTGTACATAATAAGGTCAACGGGGAGTGTTACCAGGAGCATCATGGGTGACTTACTTCTTTTGGATGCTTGTCAGGCCCTCAGCGTGCTATGGCAAAGACAGATGAATGGGGCAGGAAGCGTAGCCTTATATGACATCATTTGGGCTTTAATTATGCTAATTAATAACACAATTCTCATGAACGTACACTCATTTACACACAGGTGGCATTCATCATGTTTATGCGGGTCATTTACTCAGTTATCTGAAGTTAGGAGTGTTTCCTGGATCTGACGTGGCGCACTCTGTTCTATCCGTTCTCTCCAAGTCACTCATGTGAGGATATTCACGATTATCCTGGTCATGGAAATCAACTTATTGTGAGTGCAATCTGCGATAAAATCCTATATCGTCCCATCGAAGGCCTCCAAATGAGATCTGTTTTTTATTTTAGTTGTCTGGTGATGTAATTGAGAAGCGGTAGAGATCTTTTTTTTTTTTGTGTGTGTTTTGGATGCCGTGTAGAGGACAAGCTCACTGCAACAGTTCTTTCAGCTTCCACAAACATTTTATTCATTCACTTCTTCTTTTTTTTTTTTTAATTGCTTCTTTAAATAAAAAAAACAGCTTGTGCGTCTTTCCCTCTCCTCTCTCGAGTCTAAAGCTGCTTTAATGGGATTTATTGACATGGATCTTAAGAAACAATATTACCAAAGCCGCAGGATATTCTTAAATTGTGTAATTCAAAACAGAAAGAAAATGGATAATGTTAGTTTACTACCGATGGTTTATATATTGAGTGACCTTTCTTTATTTCTCTTCCAGTCTTCTCTTCTTCATTCATGGTATCAGTTTATACTTAACTCATCTTTTTATCCCATTATCTTTGCAAATTAGTCACATAATCACCTCAAATCAATAGGCTAGAATCAGCCGTTTATATGCAGCAATATTTAATTTGAAGCTCTTACTCATTACTGTTCAGCGCTAATGTGCTTATTGTTGCATATTAATTAAATTGGGACAATGACATATTTTGATGTTCCATTGATTAAATGAAGATTTGAAAATGAATAAATAAAATAAACACAGCCTGAACAAACATGCAGGTCCAGTTTCAGTTAACTTCAAGTTCCAAACAACAATTGGGCAACCAGTGATGCAGCAAGAATAGAGCCAGCGTCAAAATGAACAAGACAGTACACACAAAACAGAAGACTTGCACCAATATACTGAACTGTATTTCCAAAACGGCTTATTTGAAACAACTTTAGATGACTGACATAGTTTGATCAGATGGTTTTATTGAATAATTATTTGTTTTTGTTGTGGCTATACAGATATTATGTGACTACAATGAATTTCTACACAATAGAATCCGGCTTATAACGATAATTATGCCAATATTTAGCACCAATGAGGCTGGAAGAAAGGTGCCACATATGTGCTTTAAGCTGTAAATCTGTCTCCCATATTGGAGTATTTGTATGGAAGCCCTGAGAGGCAAGTGAGAAAAAAAAAAAAAGTGTCGAGTCTGATCTAAAAGGTTTTCTCTCCTGTTTGTGACTTAAGAACAGGTGAAAAAAAGTTTATTCCTGGCCTTCTAAGTTCCTTAAAAGAAAAAAACTATATTTATCTGTGAAACAGATGGGGGGAAAAAGCAGTTTTGCCAGGTTTAAAAAAATAAATAAATAAAGGTTTTGCCATGTTACTTTTTTTTCATCTGTGGAAACGGGTGTTTTTTTTGTTGTTGTCAGGATTAAGTGTTGTAATACTTATTTCGGCCACAAGAGGCTGAAGTGCACCACTACCCCGTGTTCTAAATACAGTATAACTAAATAGCAAGTTATATACGTTACTGTCATGGCTTTTCTGTTTCACAGATGAACAAAAAAAAAAAAGTAAGGAACTCGGAAAGATTATCCTTGCAAAACCTTCTTTTTCACCTGTCCTCATAAACACAGAAGAGAAAACAACTTAGACCAGACTTAGGAAATGGATCACCATAATTTGTTTTTCTCCCTTGCCTCTCAGGGCTTCAGTATATTTGTGCTAGAGAAAAACAGCTTAGGCCCTTTTTGAAAGAGTTTTGTGAGAGAGTAGTAGATTTTGCTGTGATTGTTTTTATGACATCACCCCCTCTAGTGCTTTTAAAAAAAGCTGTAAACTTATGCATGGGTCCCTGAACATATGCTCCAAATCATAGTAATGAAATCCAGTATTAATACAGATTGTTTAGCTAGTTTCCCCTTTAGTGCAGTGAGAATATTGCAATGGCATTATAATTGCTTTAGATGTCTTTTTGTTTCTTTTATATTAAAGGATACAATGGCATTTTATGCACAGTTACAGGAGCAAACTGCTGACTAGGTGCTGGCTGAATTGATGGATTCTGGGCGTCTCCTCAAAGCAATAATATAGGGTTCACAGACATATCGCTCACACAAATGTAGTCAAAGTTTTACTTCCTGTCGCAATATTTGCGTTCTTCCTGTCAGTTAATATGAACGATCAGCAAGTCTTTTTTAGAGGCATAGATTTTGAGTCCAGATAACTTTTATACGGAATTAAAAAGATGAGTCATCTTCAGTGGCACCCGCAGTACTAATTCAGTGCAGATGGAGGATAAACGATGAAATATCTTTATGATCCTGTGAAGCACACGTCTCTTTATCAACAGCATTGGTCTGAGTTGTTCATCTTCAGAGGTCGGTGAAGGGCGTCTACTGTACAGCCCATCATTTCACCAGCTTTGTCATCATCTCTCCCCCCCCCCCCACCCTCCAGTCCACTCCACTCCCTCCCCTCCCCTGTAGGACAAAACATAGACAGTTAATGCTGACGTAGTAGCTTCTGTACCTTTTGTATGTTTCTTCAGTGTAATCAATCAGCCTCAAATGCAAACAGTATAGTCGGACATGAGCACACACTTGGTTTCACAGCAGCCGTCACACCTCGACTGTGCTGCGCTCTGACCCGTTGATGTTGCTGCACTTTAGCCGCACTTCTCCTCCAAGGGGGTTGCACCCGTGCAACACTTCCTGTCACTTCGCTGTTTGTACCGGACTAGTTTTCTGCTTTGTCAGTCTCCATGGGTCTCTTTTCCTAAGTGCTCCTCTGCCTTCCACTCCTCCTCTATCTCTGTCGGTCTCTTAGTGTTTTTCAATGTGTTGACGTTGCTGTTTGCATTCAACCGACCTCATCATGACTAGATATTCATAAATGCATAAAGTATATAGAAGTGGAACTGTCATTTTGTGTGCAACAAGAAAAATAATATGTAACGGGGAAATAAAAAAGTTGTACTTTCCCTGTGGATAGACTTTATAATGTTAATAATATTTTCCAAGGCGACACAGTTGCGTTATGTTATTCCATGATTTATTGAATACTTTATGGCAAAAAAAACTTAACTGACTTGTAACATCCTTCAGCAGTTTACATCATTTATTTGTGAGGCAGTACTTTCCTGCCTCATGCATGGTCAATTAATTATTCACATAGTCGATAGGGGGTTATAAGCCTCTTTTTGACCAACTTGTTCCAGAAACTTTATAGGGCCACAGGAACTAAACTAAAAGTCACCTTTGCCACCCATGTCTCCTAGAAATTACATTTAATACATATAATGCAAACTGCTTTTATTAAATACATTTTGGAAGAAACATAACAGCTGCCTGGATTATGTTCCCTGCAGATGTTTTTGTTATAATGTTTCAGTCAGTCTTCATTATTGTACTGAAACTAGGGCTGTCAATCAATTAAAATATTCAATCCCGATTAATCGCATGATCGTCCATGATTAATCTCAATGAATTGCTTTTTTATCTGTTCAAAATGTACCTTAAAGGGAGATTTGTCAAGTATTTAATACTCTTATCGACATGGGAGTGGGCAAATATTCTTGCTTTATGCAAATGTGTATATATATATATATATATATATATATATATATATATATTTTTATATATATATATATATATATATATATATATATATATATATATATATATATATATTTTTATTACTGGAAATCAATTAACAAAACAAAACAATGACTAATATTGTCCAGAAACCCTCACAGGTACTGTATTTAGCATAAAAAATATGCTCAAATCATAACATGGCAAACTGCAGCCCAACAGGCAACAACAGCTGTCAGTGTGTCAGTGTGCTGACTTGACTATGACTTGCCCCAAACTGCATGTGATTATCATAAAGTGGGCATGTCTGTAAAGGGGAGACTCGTGGGTACCCATAGAATCCATTTACATTCACATATCTTGAGGTCAGAGGTCAAGGGACCCCTTTGAAAATGGCCATGACAGTTTTGTGTGGAGCGTTATTTAGCCTAATTCTGACAAGCTAGTATGACATGGTTGGTACCAATGGATTCTTTAGGTTTTCTAGTCTCATAATAATGCCAGTATCTTCACTCTAGTTTTAAAACTGAGCTCGCTACAACCTCCTAAAGATCAAATAGCGGCTGGGCCCGACGGCGGCCCGTCGGATTTTTAAGAGGTTAATTAAAACTCGCAAGTTGTTTTAATGCGTTAAAGAAATTAGTAGCGTTAATTTAATTTGCGTTAACGCATTATTATCAAGTTAATTGTTGACAACCCTAACTGAAACTCTTTGGTTAAGGTTAGCCAAAGTTTTTGGTTAAATATTGAGTAAGTAAAATGTACCGTCTGTGTTGATTCTTTCAATATTTAATGAAACTCTGAATCAAAATCAGCTTCATTGGCCGAGTATGTGTGCACTTACAAGGCATCAACAACGTTTTTTAAGTGCATTGCTCTCAGTGTACTTACACAGAAATACAAGGACAACAAAGCTGGACCAATACAAGTAGGCAATAGACAGAGCTGTTTAAGGTATCCGGGAAGCAATGATGTTTTCCAAAGTGAGTGAATGAGTAATTGTGTTAAATATTCAATATTGACCAAAATAACCGTTATTATGATTTTTGCCATAACCGAGCAACTCTACTTAAAATTCTGAGTTCTCAACTTTTCTTGTAGAGTTTTATGTTTGTGGAGATACTGAAAGTTTGGTACCATGTTTTATACATGTCATGCTGCTTTTATTTTGAAGGACGAATGATCCACACAATATTTGCAGTTTCTTACTCCCAGAAAATATATACAGAAAAAAAAAAAAAAAAAGTACAAAGTATGTGCACACAACTCACTGTCGCACTATTTTACATGCTCTGACATTCATAAATAACAATATACCGCACGTAGAACGTGCCTGGTGAAACCCGAAGGGACTTAAAAAAAAACAAAAAACACAGATATACTGTACATACTATATGACCCAAGAGAAATTAGGCCTCTCTCGATCAGCTCCAGGCTGAGAATCACAGCTTTACATATTGTGTGTGTGTGTGTGCGTGCGTGTGTGTGCGTGGTGTGGTGCGGTGTGAGGGTAGACTAAGACCAAACTGGTGTAAGTGATGGGCTCTAGATGCCCTTCACCTACCTCTAAAGACAAAGAACTCATACCCTGAAGCCTTTGATAGAGAGGATTGTTCCACAGTGGAACTCAGGGGTCATTATTTATCCACCCAGCATTGTGCTGCCGTGGCACTTGAGTGGCCACTGCAGCCTAATTCTTCTTCAGGTATTAAAAATGAGGTCTGAAGAGGAACAGTCTGACTCAAACCTCGAGTCTCATTAGGTCTAAAAAACAAGCCTCCTGCTCACACCGGCTGCAGGTGGCTACAAGGCAGGCGGGTCTGTGTCACCGGGACCCCCAGCCTGAGCTCCCCTCCCCCTGCTAACATGCTGTGACCCCCAGCTGAATTAATTATCCCATCCAATGTTGTCAGCTAATTAACTGACGTTTAACACAGGAAATGGGTGAGGCAATTCCACGCAATTAATCAGCGTCGAGGAATAAATTAAAAACCCTTCCTAAACGTGATTACCATTGAGGGTCTGCATTCAAAATTGAATTTTAATTGAGCTTCAGATGGTATATTTGAGTTACGGTGGAAAACAGAAATGGCTAACAGCTCATTTATTTACACTGCGAGCTATTTCTAATAGAATTCCTGCAAATAGAAAGGCATCCTAACAGCAGATAAGAGCTTACATTTCAGACCTGTTGAAGTTACTAATAGAAAATTAAATGAAGTTATAAAGGGCAGAAACAATAAAGACTAGAAAGTATTATTAAGTAAAGCATTAACTTTTTTATTGGTTCTGTTTAGGCACTCAAAGCACTTGTTAAGGTTAGGAAGAGATTGCCATTTTATGCTGTTGATCATTGGTGCTTTTTATATATATTTATTTATATATACACCAGGCTGCAACCTCTGGTTCTGAAAAGTGAAGCCAATGCAGAAGTGTCTTAAACCTGCATTCTTTCTAATAGCCAGCAGGGGGCGACTCCTCTGGTTGTATAGAAGTCTATGATAAAATGAGCCTACTTCTCACTTGATTTATTACATCAGTAAACTTTGTAAACATGAGTTTATGGTCTCAATCACTAGTTTCAAGTCTTCTTCAATACAGCATGATGTTCATTTAGTAAATTATGGTCCATTTAGAGTCAAATCATCTTCGAACTTTAACCCTTTCACAGTGTGTTTTCAGTTCATGAAAGTTAATTGTAACATTTTGGTCACCTAAAATGTCTTATTCATATATATTATAACTTCTCTATGTTTTTATATATATATATATATATTTTTTTTTAATTACTACATTTTTAACATTTTAATTATTAATAATAATAATAATAATAATAATAATAATAATAAAATAAAGCTGTGGTATCGTTTCAGTACCGGTATCGAGATATTTAGACAGGATATTGTATCAGTAATTTTGGTATTGTGACAACAGTAGCGCACCGCCACGTTCCCTGACCCGCTGAGCGGGGCGAAAGCTCCTGCAGGAAACGTATGAAGTACATACCTATCTTCATCACGGTTTGCAGAAGACCATCTGACTCCTCTGAGACTCATGTCAGCCTCTGTCATGTAACTTTTTGGATCCTTGTACATTAAGTCACCTGAACTAATGATAATGAATTCTGAAGGTTATAATTAAACAATTTAAACTTGGAAAACTGACAACTGAGAATAATAAAAGAAAAGTTTAATAGACCATTATTAATTTTACAATGCAAAGGATAAATTAAACACACAGTGGCAAATATTTCCAATTCCACTTGTAATTGCTTTTCCTTAATGTGAAACTAATGTCCACATAAATTGTGTATGTGTGAATTGTATGACTGTCGCATACACTTAAAAATGCTTAAAGTGCGTATCCTTATTCTAGTACAGGTCTCTCTGGAAAAAGAGATCATAATCTCAGTAAGACTACTTCTGAAGTGCTTCAGTGGTTCTGGTATAGGTGGGGTTGGCTTGGCTCAGTATGGCTTTGCCTGCACAGTTAACATTCATTTATTATCATTTACTCATGCCAGTAAATGTATATTTTTAGATTTTAATTATAAAAAGCTGTTAATGAAAGTGAGCTGTGGTGTCAGCTGTCTATTTAACGAATGCATCCGTACTGGGTTTATTTATAAAATGGGGGGGATCTGTGTGGGCAGTGTTTAAATCCAGTAGAACGGGGCTTTTGAGGCAGGCGGTGTGGCAGTGATTCATAGTTCAACAGAGTCCCTCTCTCCCCAAGTCCCTCATAATTAAAGCCTAAGCATATGGCCTTGTGACCACGCAAGCACAAAGGTATCTGCTGAACTTTGTTGGCATCTTATTTTGAGTCGCTGGCAACGGCGGTCCCCTCAGCCTTCCTTCGGCGCAGCGGAAATGAAAAGCGTGTCACCTTGAGTTGTCACAAGCCACATCTGCCAGCCTAATTAGCACGTGCTTAGGCTTATTGATCATGTGTTTGGCAGTTGGGTTTGTTAGATATTTGTCGGAAAAAATGGCTTCATGGACACGAACACACCTGCCACGCTCCGTAGCCAGTCGTTGTTACTTACATTTCTTATATACATGCTATGATTTTGATGAGGCTGGTCAAAAGAAGCTGTCACCAGAAGTTATAATTTAAAGGTCACTTAGCACAACGGTGCTGTGTGCAAAATGCCAGCATGGAAACATGCTCACAATGTTAACGTGCTGGTGTTCACCAAGCATAATGCTCAGCATGCTCACCATCTTAGTTTAGCGTCTTTGCATGCTGACATTTGCCAGAAAGTAGACTTGAGACTGATCAGAATAGCTTTAGCTTTACCAGTTGTTGGTCATAAAACTAAAGCACTAAGTACTATCACTCCATAAAGTCAAGTTATTACAATGTATTGTATTTCAGAAACATGAGCCAAATTATTGCAATGCATCTAGTAGTTGTCAAGACTTTTCACTCTGAACCAAAAGTGTCAACCTGCTGGTGTCTGTACTACAATATTGAACATATTGAGTATCGCGGTATTATGTTTTGTCATACTGTATCCATTCTGAAAAACACTGTATTGATTTTAAAGTAATAGTTTACTGTACATGCAAAGATGAACTCATTCAATACTTTTTTTCATTTGCAAAGTTATGCGCCCTCTCAGTATATGTGTCCTCTCAAAGTAGTGCTATGATGTTGGGTGTTACAGGGACTGTGATAAATGCAGATACAGATCCCACTTGTCCGATTGCATTGCCTGGCTTACATACTGTACAATATATTGAATCGTAACAACCCCGTATCATGATACATATCGTAGTTTTGTGCCAAGCCATCAAGAAGATGTTGCGATATGTTATTGGATAAGGTCAAATTTGACCTGCTAGTGGCACTAGTTGAAACTTCGGGGGGGGTACCGACCTCAACAGGTTCCACCCTCTCTAGGACTAGGGATGTCACAATACCGGAAATTTGGTAGTTGATACCGATACCGGTGAAATTCCCCGATTCTTGATAGCCAATTAGATAACATGATAAACAACAAAAACATCAACATACACTCCTTTACCTTTTTGCATTCTGTTTTTTGAAAGTTTATTATTAATCCCTGATGATAACACTCTTGTTTACTGAATAGAGTTTGAACTTGAGCTTGCACCATAATGTAACTCAATGCACGTTAGCTGTTAGCTTCGTTATTAAGCCAAGCAGAACTGTGCTGCCCGCCGGCTGCTGACAGCTAACGTTAAGGACATTTCTGTTTTCCCCGAGATGACTGGACACCGTTAGTCTCTAGTCCTGATCCCTGGTACCTGTGCTACTGTAGAAAAACGAATACCATCACGTTTTCAGAATGTTGGCATCCACTTGGTACCAAAGTATCGGTTCTCGTGACATCCTTACTGGGGACCACGAATGTCTTTAAAAAATCATCTTAATATCCATTGTGATATTTCGCCCAAAGTTGCCATCCCTAAAGCCACGCTGCTAGCATGGCCAAAAATCCTCACGACACATCTGACAATATCGTACTGACTATTTAGTAGAGAGGAGAGTTCCATCATCATAGAAATGCTATTTGAGAGGACTAGGAAGGACATAAAAATGACCAGAGAAAAGAAGCCAGTGAGAGGCACAGGGAACTACACTGCCTGGAGGAATAAGAGGATTCTCTGGACATATCTGAAACGCCTTCTTTCTTTGCAGTAACAGTAGTTCACAGCAACACTAATGTTCCCTTTGGACATGGTCTGAATGTTACTTCAGAGGCCACCAAGGACATTTTCTGGTTGAGCATGGTCCATAGGAACACTAATGCTGGGATTAGTGTAAGCATTTTTGTGGGGAGTACCTGCCTGAAAGGAGATGAGCACAAGTGGTGAGGGCCTGTATTATGATAATTCTCCACAGTAATCTTCCTTTGCCTTGAATTATGGAAAGCATTTGGCCTAGGCTCTAACCTAACCATCCCCATGGTGTCTGCTCATCGTTTCTGAGGGCCAACATTTTGTTCCAGCAATAACTTTTTTCTTTTTCTTATCAGAATTGTCTGGGGAAGAAATCTATGCTGTGCTGTATTACATTTAGTTTCCCATTAGATTAGAGAATGGGCCTGCTGGATAACTCCCACTGTTCCCCCCCCTCACTTTCTTTACCTCACTCACTCGTCCCCCTCTCTTCCCCACTAAATCATTCATTCCCAGACTTATCCGAGAGTGAAATGGAGCACAGGCCAGTCTAGTTAATGGGGTTCTATGAGCCATAAGATTACTTTCCTACCTGAGCTCATTCCTATGAATCTTCCTTAGAGAAGCGACTAAAATAACAAACCACTTCCACCCGCATGGCAAAGTTACAGGAGGACTGTTGGGTGTTTGGGCCGGGCCACGGTTTCCATCAGCTCCGTGCTCTCGGGTGTCGAACATCAGCAAGCCCTGCACTTCTCTGATATTCTCTGCCCTGCTTCCCGATGGGACGGAGTCACAAATGTTAACAAGAGATCTCAATTTGCATTCCCCAAGCAGCCTAATTGGAGCTGGAACAAAGACTGCAGGATGGGTTTTTTCTTTCCTTTTTCTCAATGGAAATCACAAGTGATATTGAGTTTTTTTGCTGACATTTTGGTTCACGTCCAACAACTCTGCTGTTTCAATGGTTCAGTGTGTTTTGGGATTTTAAGTCTCATTACCTATGCTACTCATAATCTGACCTATTTAGCAGCTCCATGAAAGGGAGTTGTCTGCTTCGACACAAATGAATCAGTGCCCTGGCTCCTTCTCTTTGACCATGTGATTGGCTGGGACCAGACTGACCACTGACACCTGGAATGACCCCTAAACTCACTACTGTTATCACACTCACTACCATATTTTAATAGTGTACAGTCATGGCAACAACCTAGCTCTAGGTCACGGGTTAGTAGAGTCGGATTTAAATAGTGGATTATTCAGTACATTCATCTTTTTTCAGTATTGGGAGTCTAACGGTACGTGAACGTACCAAGCGCAAAGAAAACTTTTCACGCCGCACAATTACATACAAAGTCAATGCAAAGAGCGTCGTTGAATCAGAAATGGAGGAAAAAAATATTGTAGCCGTCTGTGATCACCCAGAGCTACGATCAGCTCTGACCTCATAATAATACAGAGACCGGACCAAACACTGTGTATAAATGTATGTGTATAAACCACAGGCTGTCTATGTTATAGACAACAACGTCGCTGCCGTAATTAGAGTATGCCTAGATGATGTTATGTTGAGTGTTGATGGAGCAGCTACTGCCTAGCACTGATGGATCCAAACTCCATTCAGAAAACAAGTGATTTAAAAGTTGTTTGCTTGTCGTCTTGCAGACAGACTTGACAAAGCAAGAATTCAGACTTTTTACATATGGGCATCATGATGTAGTTATTTCAGCATACTTTTGATCAGTTTTTGAACGTTGCTGCCGTTTTTATGCCTAGATGACGTTATGTTGAGTACTAATCTACATCACCATGAAATTATTTCGGCATAATTTTCTTCCTTCCAATTAAATCACAGCGCAGTCTGTTTATTTTTGGTTCATACCGCAGTAGCGATGTGTGGCTTGTTAGATACAGTCAGTGCAATGGCGCTTTATGTGATGACAGCTTGGTGAAATTCACAGAGCGTTGCCGGGTGATGTTATGAATCCTGACACGTTTGGTTTTCAAACATATTTGGGACTTCCACAACATGTACAAAGCAACAGCAGTGGTTATTTCTTCCATGGTTGATGGTGTAAATGGCAGAAAGAAATGGTGTTGTGATATATGGAGACAATACTGTATATGGAGAAATTAAAACTCACCTGGAAGAAAATATGAATGCTTTTAGTCCTATTTTGAACATGGAGTAGTGGCGCACTTCAGCCTCTTGTGGCCGAAATGAGTATTACAACAACAAACAACAACCAAAAAATCACCAGCCGAAACTTGCTTTTTTCACCTGTTTTCATAGATGACTAAAAAACAAAACAAAAAACAAAAGAAGTATCTTAGAAAAATGATCCTGGCAAAACTTTTTTGTCCCACTTCCAATTTTCCCCACCATCTGTTTCTCAGATGAAAAATAAAAAAATGAAGGAACTTAAAAGGATTTGCCCCTCGGGACCTCGTATGTAATTGCACAACAAAGTCATTCTGTTTGACAAGGTGCTGGAAAATTAGAAAATTCAGGTGCATGAAGAGAATAAGGGGGGGGGGAATAAAAAGAAATCTTACCTTCATGCAGCTTAACTTGGGTGTTTTATCTTTCTATTTGGACAATGAAAAAGTAGACAGGCTAACAAAGATGGATTACTGAGCAAAAAACTCCAATAGTTGGGAATTGAACTGTGGTCCTCATTGGAGGATTCATAGAAAGAATGGAGAGTTTACATCCCAGTGGACTACTTCACACAGTCCCTCACAGAGCTGGAATATTGATTCAGTTTTGCTTTGATTTATATAACTGCAATGCACCCTGGGCCGAGCATTGTCCCGCCTATATGAGTTTAAAATATAACGCTCTGGCTTTATTCTGTGACAATACACTCACCGAAGGAAATAACACTGCTTTTATAATCCATTTTCAGCTCTTATGTATAACATGCAGTTCTGTGCCCTTGGTGAGTTTTACGTTTAATATTGCCATTAGTCACACAGTTAGCTTTATTAGACTGCCCACGCCATGCATTTAATCTGCATTAGTATAGCTATGACCAGTGTAGCCCACTCTTTTTCAAAGTCTACTGCTGAAGAAGTCATTCTGAGCTCAAGTGCAGACAAATATAACACAATGCAATTTCACCTGAATTAAATTGGTCTCATCAGTTGTTGCTGAGCTAATGAACCAATCGTTGTACTCATAGTCTACTGGGTATAAGTATCAATACCAAACTTAATTTAACGTGTTAAAAATACCTTTCAATAATACTTTAGTCCAAGAAAACACCACCACAATTGCACAGCCTCGAGTCAACACACAAACGACTAAAGCAGATAATTAAGTTGTGTTGTATTGTATTGCAGTCACATTGCATCACACAGGTGTTGCTGTGTTTCTGGTCACTTAGGGTATTTTTATGTTGCAGTTTGTCACAACACTCCACAGGCTGTTGGGTAGTAGGTCAAAGAGTTACTAGAATCTGAATCCACATTTTCAGTAGGTAAATGGTGTTTACAGTCACCTTATTACACTGTTAATTCATCCTGGGCCCAGAGTATATACACACGTCTTACAACAGAAGGTATTTCCTTTTTGCAAAGAGAAAAACAGTAATTCTGTCCTTTAGACACCCCCAAAAAATCGGTGAAAAATCTGTGGCTCCCAAACGACGAGGCAACGTCGTTTTCCCCCGCCATATTACCATCATCACCATATTGTAATTTGCAAAGACATGAAAGACACTGAGAGCATGCAACCGGGGGTAGTAGTAGTAATGTACGAAACAGGGGTGTAATTTGCTCTTTAAAGTCAAACGATGCATTGAATTTATCAGCTAATTGTATGTCGCAAATGTAAAATAAAATGCAATCCTCAATTTTGCAACTGCAGCCATCACTATTTCCATCTAGAATGTGGCGGGGTGAAAATACAAGTACAGTTTGAGTACTTCAACATGTTGTTTGTTCTAGCATTTGAGTAAATCTATTCAGTTAACTCAGCCCTCAACCAAAGGTGTTCTGACCAGAGCTCTACACAAATACAAATAGTGCCATGGCAGACAGACATATTTGCTCCACCATCAACTGCTCCTAGAGGGTCTTAACTTTGGTATTTTTCAACCTGGTCCCTATTTCCCCATGTTTTTGGTGTCTAAGTGACTAATGAGGACAACACTTTGTGAAGTTGGTCCAGTATCGAGGGAGAACGCTGTAACTGGCAGCTGCTAGACGAGCTGCAAGGGCAAGTGAGCAGCGTCCATGTAACATTACGTCCACTAAAAGTGTTTATTTTTTCCATTGACAGGCTCAGATTGTTATTATTAGAGAAATAGAACCTTTTTCTTATTTGTGTCCAAGGCCCACTCAAGGAGAAGTCTTATTGTGAAATCTGAATGTCCGTATACTCTGGCTCAAATAAATACGGATGGCCATCAAATTCAAAGAACTCATCCACATTGTGGAAATCATCTTATTATTCAGCCATGACATTGAAAATATTTTAGATAACACTAAGCTATTCTTTCTCTACTTAAACACAACAAACTCTGCGTTTCCACCATGGATGTATTCCACTATTCCACCGTTGTCTTCCGGCAACTCGTCACCTCACCAGATTTCACTTCTCCTTGAGCGAGACTCTTTCCATAATGTCAGACACTTATAATAACAATCAGAGCCTGTCATGGCAAAAACCAACACTTTTAGTGGACGTAAACTATGTTGCAGCCCGTGAGCAGCTGCCGTCTACAGCGCTCTCCCTCAATACTGGACCAATTTCAGAAATGATTGTCCTTATTAGTCACTTAGATAGAAAAAACATGAGAAAATACCAATGTTACCCTTTAACCAATAAATGTTTAAAGTCTAAAATTAGTCGCATAATTGTCCAGAGTTAATTGCGATTGATCACAAATTAATCGCACATTATTTATCTGTTCAAAATGTACCTTAAAGGGAGATGAAATTAGTTAACAACACAAAACAATGACAGATATTGTCCAGAAACCCTCACAGGTACTGCATTTAGCATAAAACAATATGCTCAAATCATATCATGGCAAACTGCAGCCCAACAGGCAACAACAGCTGTCAGTGTGTCAGTGTGCTGACTTGACTATGACTTGCCCCAAACTGCATGTGATTATCATAAAGTGGGCATGTCTGTAAAGGGGAGACTCGTGGGTACCCATAGAACCCATTTTCATTCATATATCTTGAGGTCAGAGGTCAAGGGCCCCTTTTGAAAATAGCCATGACAGTTTTTCCAGTTTTGAGCATTATTTAAACTCCTTCAGGACAAGCTAGTATGACATGGTTGGTACCAGTGGATTCCTTAGGTATTTATAGTTTCATCTGATACCAGTATCTCCACTCGCTTGAAAACTGGCGCTACAGCCTAGAAATCGCAAATTGTGTTAATGTGTTACATAAATTAGTGTCATTAAAATTAATTTGCGTTATTATCTCATTAACTTTGACAGCCTTAGTTTATTTATTTGGTCGTTTTTAAAGAAAATAAATCTTTTTGTCATGAAATACATTGTTATGCTGTGTATTTTCACAAAGGAAACCAGCTGTAGTACATACTGGAGCACGGCCCTGACCAAGCTGCTTCTCTTAAAGGCTCTGGCACCGACTGCACGGAGAGAGATTGTGAACTTGGGATGTTTGCAAAGTGAAGTTCAGTCAAATTAATCATTCTGTCAGACAATGAGAGCAGAGCACCCCAGGGCTAAAAGGGAGACAAGGCCTTTCAGCAAGAAGAAGAATACGCCTGCGCTACTGTATATGTTTTGGGGCTTGTTATTCATTTTCACTAAGAGAGGCGGGGGGCTGGGAATGGGGGACGGGGGAGGTTATGTAGTGGTGTGCTCTCGCTCTCTCGGCGCCAGGGAATATATCTATCGTTCCGGGGAGCCATTTCCCATAAGAGGGGATAAATGGATGTAGCTGAAGGTGAGGACAATGCAGGAACATCACATTTAGAGGCTTATTCATCAAGTTCATAGGTGGTGTCAGGCCTCTGCCAAATGTTGCATTTTCACAGCACGCTTGTAAAGGAGCTGTTACTGGCCTTGCACGCATCCCAACACTTATCATATTTCATATCTAATTTGTGTCTCTGTGTTTATGTTCAAAATAGATAATACAGGGCTGCATTCATTGCTGAACTTTAAAAGAGCACTTCACCCACAAAATGGCCATTTGTATATCAATTACATTGAATTCTTGTTTTTCTCTCATGCCTCCACGGCGAACGGAGAATCAGAAAACAGAATAAATCGTTGATGAATTGAAGTAAACGGGGGCTGCGTTTAAGAACAGGAAAACATCCGTTTACTAACTCTCACACAACTCATGCAGTAAATCCAAGTTTCATTTATCCAGTCGTATGATCACTACTTCCTAAACACATGCATTTTCATTTAAACTTTACTATTTAAAACACTTAGACATTAACAGTACTCGCATGGGTGAGTAGCGCGCCTGCACAAGTGTAGGACTATTTATGGAGAAGTAGGGCTGTACCAGAATCAGAATGTTTTGATTCGACTATTTTTTATCTTCATCTAGACTATCTGGCAATCAGAAAATCCATTGGCCTGAGTTTCAGTGATGATTTCGACCATATTAACAAAGTCAAAACGCGGTCCACCACAGTTTCATAATGAACCGAAAATATTTTTTACACTTCTCAACCGGTGAGGTCCGCGCAGTCTGCCCGGGGGTGAAGGTGGCTCGCGGCTCAGGCCGTGAGCTTTGCAGCACCCTTCGCCCGGACCGCACCGCTTCCCAAGGCCGCGGTGCTCGCTGCGCCTTCTCTACGTGCGGGGAGCGACCGGGCTCCCGGCGCGACTGTCAACCGAGACGGACTGTCCTCAGTGTGTGGGGGTCTGCGGCGATGTTGGCAAACCACCCGACCCGTGTTGAAACACGGACCCCGTCTCGTTTACCACGCTTGGGTGTGACTTTTTTGCATCACCATTCATATCTATAGCCAATGTGGTTATGATTAATTTGTGTACAAGAACAAAAAGTTCTTCATAGATCTAGCCTCTTTAAAAAAAAAAAATACGACGGCTCGACTTCAAGTCAACTTCAGGGGGCAGCCCTATGCAGAAGTGTTTTAAACAATAAGGTTTTGGCAAAGTTGCACATTTGTAAACAGATGTTTTGATATAATTTTGCTTTTGTTCAGTTATGCTCCTGTTTACGGCAATTTTTGATTCTCCGTTCACCGTGGAGACAAAAACAAAGTTTTCATCAAGAATTCAAGGTAACACAGGGTGATTAACTGATATACAAACAGTCATTTAGTAGGTGAAGTATTCCTTTAATGCTATTTTTTTATAGAATTGTTCCAACTTCAATGAACTTGGACCAGGACCAACTTGATCTAAACCTTGTCTTAAGTGTATTAACTAATATTAGCTTTTTCTTTCTTTCCTACCGTGGCTTTGCAGACTGTAATAACCTCCCTATAATTGTGAGCTTGTGAACTCAGTCCCTAGATTTTTTTATTGTTCATTTTTAAACACAATGTCTCTTAAGCCCCTTGCACCTTGATACATGTTGTCTGAATAACCCCCCCCCCCCTGAGTCACTTCTCCATACAAGTTGTGATCTTAGTTTGGACCAAACTTTTCTGTAACACTGCCAACACGGTCTGAAGTCTGAATTGAATTCTGTCAGATTAACATAAAGGCCAGAGCAGCACCAGGTTCAATAAACAGAGATATCGAATGGGCGTCTTGTTCCACCTTTTAAATTGATCACTCTCTTATGCACAAGGAAAATGTAATTGTTTGAGTAAAGCACGAAATAGTGTGAATTACCCAAATTTAAGTTGTTAGAGGCAGGGTTGGTAGTGTTCTTCAAATCGACTGTTTGTTATATTAGTTAAAATTCTCTCTACATCCTGAGAGCAATCAATAAATCAAATACTCTGACAAAATAAAAAATAAATCTGTGGCTGTGTATCTGTGGCTGTCACAGGACTGTAATAAGCCCGTCCAATCATTTCATTTGGCCCGAATGTAATGATTGGACGGGCTTCCTGCCTGTCTACCTGCCTGTCACTCATTGCCTGTCGGGAAGGGACTGTCAGTGTCGCCGACTTGGCAATTTTCTTACTAGATTTAGTGCCGGCTAGCTACTTTCATTGGAAAAGAGCTGGCAACAATGGGCTGGGTTTTTCGGTTGGGTCATTTTAAAAATCTAATATACTCTTGCTAGATTCTCAAGATCACCGACCAGACCTTTAAGGAGATTCATCATATGTTAGATCAGTCTTTCATTTATTATTTCCCCTTGCAGTGAGGGGTAAAAAAAAAAGAAGAAAACTGTCACTTCAGTGAGAAGGACATGGAGAGTGAGCTCCCTCTCGCACGCCGGGTAACAAATATCGCACATTGATTCAGTGATGTCCCTGTCGTGTCTGAATAAAGCCATTATGGAACATTTACCAAACGGAGACTTATGTTTGAACGCCAGCAAGCCATAAGTTTCACTGATACATGAAGCCATCATACCCAGCAATATTGCATATGTATACCTTGTCTGGAAAAAAGGCTTAACATTTCAAACTAATACTTATTTTGCCCGCACGAACAACCTTGAGTAGAAATGCACATTGCACATTTCAGGACATACAATTAATATAGGTGTACATTTTATTATGTTACAGTGAGTCTAGAGACACTTAAAAAACGTTTTCATGTTTATCGCTTTCATTCAACTAACTGTCGCCAGAAAGACACATTAGTCTCAATATATCAATATATACCAGCAGAGTTTTTGAATAGTGTTTGCCCACTACTGCTTCGTTAATACAGCGATTTGTTCAGTTCAAGACACAATTCTTACATGTGTTCCGTAAGCTTTTGCTACACAATTTCTTTGTAGTTTACAGAGCTGCATTCACCTTTTTTTTCCCATTATCTTACATTCATGTCTCAATTTATCTTTCTCATACAAAATCTCTCCTACACACACACACACACACACACACACACACACACACACACACACACACACACACACACACACACTTTTTTTCCGTTCGTTCCTTCGTTCCCCTCGTCCGTGTCTGTGGTTGCAGGAGACGTGTCTCAGTCACGAGCATTACCCAGATACCTTCTGGATGTGCTTGTGAACACGGCGGGGGCAGTCATAGTGATGTATGGCTGTAATCCCGCTGCTGCAGCATGACACGGCTGTCAGTTGCCATAGGAGACGGGATGATTTATATTCTGAAGCTCTGCTAATGGCCCAGTGTAAGTGATGGTAATGTTAAAGGCCTGATCCTGGATTTTTTATGCAAAAAAAATGAGGCGGTGTCCTGCTACTACAAATCACACTTTTACAAGCTTGGGTTTGTAATGATACAAATACATTTATGTTTATGGTCATAATCAAAAGTATGACGGCGTGTGGGGCCATCGTAGGTAAAAAAAATAATAAAAAACGAAGCTGGGGGGGTAATATTCTGAGAAAAAACTCTCAAATCTATGAGAAAAAACTCAAATACGCATGGTGTTTTCTTCTGAATAGGCCTAATACACTAACCTTGTACAGCAGCTGGATTGAAATGTCACACGAAAATATATCTCAGCAAGCTTCAAGTAATGTGTTTGTGTTCTGCAAGCCAGACAACGGACCAATCGGCGTCCTGTGAGGAGCTACTGCAGCCAAGCATGGTGCTCCCATTTTTTCAAACTGGAACCAACATGGCGGCTCGTTAGGAAACTTAAATTACGAAAGTAGTTCACCTAAATTTGTTTGAATTGGAGAGTATTTGTTCATTGAAAGAAGAGCAAAGAACGGCACTGAGTTAGTTTCACTTCCGTTAGTTTGATTGACAGATGGTTCATCCAATCACCTGCCGAGTATTTTTTTGAAAGTGCCCGCCCTTTTCCAAACAGCTTCCAATGACGTCTTCTCAGATGGTTCTGTGAAACAAACCATCTGACAGGGTCAGGTTACAATTCACGGCAAAGTCCGGATGCTTATGATAATATGGTGATATGAGTATTTCCTTATTGCTACATCCGATTGCAAAGTATAATTTGACGAGGTCATCATCCATAGCAGGCATAATACACGGCAAGCGGCGGCATCTGTGGTGCGATGACGTTGATCCAACCTTGCACAGTGAAGCGATGTGGTTCCTTGGCAAAAAAACAAGTTTTCTATCTCGTAAATTTGTGACTTTGATCTCAGAGAATATTCAGGTTTTTTTCTCGTAAATTTCAGACTTTAATCTTGGAAATTCTGATTTTTTTCTTGGAATATTACCCCCCTCCCCATCTCCCTTATTATTATTATTCTAACCTACAATTGCCGTAATACGCCGTCGTACAAAGGAGAAGGGAGGGAGATTATTTATTCACTCCAAGTCATGTTCACTAGGAATCTGTGCTCTATCACTCCATGCTCTATCTATAATTGATCTGTTAAATAAAGAGCCTGATTGGTCCTCTTACCGCTCTTAGAACAGCTAGGTCTCTCTCGCTGCGGTGCGTGATGAATGTCTCCTCTTCCTCATGTGTCCCATCGTTGCTTCATTTACATGTCCACGTGTTGTGCTTTATCTGCCGACTGACTATTTGTTGCCGCGGATAAGACGACAGGTCATTGGCCGGCAGAGCAAGATGCATGTGTAACGTTTGATAGACCGTGCGGTGCATCGAAATGAAAAACATTGGTATATGGGTGACTTCCTCAGGCGGAGGAGATGGGCATTATTGATTTCAGCAGGAGATAGGACTGGTAAATGGAACTAAATCAATATACTGGGCTTTAAAGCAACATGAAATAATATTTACAGTATTACCGTTAGCTTAACTGAAGTGCTTTGGGTGTTTTAGGTGCTGTGTTATATCTTCCAGATGACTGCAGTGATTGAGAACTGGTCAAACCAGTCAACTGTTAAGAATTGGTTCATCAATGACGCAGGTATCTCTGAATTGCCTACCCTCGCTTTGCCCTCTGTGAATGATCTTTTAGACCATTTCAATGACAAGGATTGAGAATGTCATAGATGTCATTGCACCTGCTAGGGTTTAATCATCCTCTGGTAAACAAAAAGCACCACGGAGAAGTGATCAATCCGTAATGATCCAGAAAGGGGAATACCGAAACTTCAAATTCACCTTGACATTTTTAAAGCGGACTAGGCAATCCTTCTCCAACATCATCAACAACAATGCACATGTTCTTTTTAGCACCATCGATAGGCTGATCCAACCTCCACATACCAATGAACCCCTTTCCACCGAGAAAACAACGAGTTTGAGGAGTTATTCAGTAATAAAACTCAAGGTATTATATCAGCCATTAAAAAGTTCAATGTCTTGCAAAAAAACAAAACAGATCCCCTTCAACAATCACATGGAAGGAATATGATAAAAAAATGGCAAGATTTGATGCTTTTGACTACAGAACTCTGGAGGAAATTGTGCAGCATCTTAAGCCGTCCACCTGCTGTCTTGATGCTCAACCAACAAGCTTCTGTATAAATGTTTTGGCGACAGATTTACTGCAGAACAGCTCTCTTTTATCACATAATTTTCCCGAAGCCTTGGAAACTGCAGTCACCAAGCCTTTCCTAAAAAAAAAAAGAATGATTACCAAATACAGACCATTATCAAACCTTCCCTTTGTAAGTAAAATAATTGAAAAAGTTGTCTACCAGCAGCTAGGTAACTTTTTAACCTCAAAGAGTTACTTTGATAACCTTCAATCTCCCATATTTACCTTGTTCTGTCATCAAGCAACTACAATCTCATGGATTCTCTCTGCAAGGGAATTGAACAAATGATTGGATGTGTCTGAACGTTCTCCAGCTAAATGCAGCCAAAACTGGACAACGGAAACCATCTTAAAAACATAGCAAGAATCAGAGGACAAATGTCCAGGCAGGACTAATCCGTGCATCACACGAAAAAGGATCCTAATTGACTTTCCATTGTCATTGTTTCCGGGGTGTGTTCTTTGACTTTTAAGAGGTCGTGGTCATTTTGCGTATTTCCATGAGATCATGCTGTGCTCACTAATATATGAAGAGCAAGCAGAGACGAGATTTGATGAGGGAGCGGTCGGCCTTGGAGCCCAGCGAGTATTTTGTCAATCCGGAACCAGATTTAGTTGACAAAAAATAATCGGCAACAATTTTGATAATCAGTTAGTTGTCATTTATCAAGCAAAAGCATCCACTAAAGACCACACTGGAACAGATTGTCTTAGATGAGGCCTCATCGGCTTTTCTTTCTCTGAACAGAAACTGTTGTTGTGTCCAGGCTGTGACAACGATTGAATTATTCCTCATTATGCATGAATCATGCCCTTCTCATTGTCAAAGTGCAACATTTTACATGTGTTAAAAGTGGAAGTTAATTACAGAATATTGCCCATTTTGTAAGAGGTTATAGCTTCTAAATTAAGAAGTTAATATTCCGTCATACTGTCTCACAGCTTTCTCCTTCTTTGATCACTTCATGATCTCCGTGAAATGTTGATGAGGGCTAAGGATGCATTTCTTTGTGTTGTTTTCATTAGACATGATAATCAGCAACGGGGGTGTCAACACTCGTCAGATCCAAACTATGCTCCGTTTTCATTATAAATGCATTGTTCTACTTGGTTTTGTACATCATCTGATGTGTGATCCATTTCCAGTGTCGTGCAAGAACTTTGTGTTACAGTACAAAGAGAGAACGTTGCAGAAATTGATGGAAACTGGTTTTCGGTTTGACACAATTTCCTAAGAGGGAAAAGTTGGAGGTATCTGGGGTACGCCATAGATATGAAAACACTCCTGTTTAATATAAATGTGCTGTATATTGAAGTGTTGGCCTTCGCTTTCATCAAACACTAAAGACTTCCGCCTGCCATCTACTTCTGTATCACTATTTCCGAATAGATTTTATGATAATTTCCTGTGTGTTTTTCTGTAGACCGGGCTCCACTTTGATCTAACGCTGAAGACTTTGCTCGCTTCTCTCTCATGTCATCTAATATAATATTAATATTTATCAAATATTCTCCCTGATTCTTCAGGTAAAGTAAACAAGAATGAGATGTAGAGCTGCCCTTTGATCTAGCGCTGAAGACTGCAATCTCCTCCACTGAAGGAGTAAATAACGCATTAATAGTAGATATTTTTGTGTGTGGTTTTACGGGTGTGGTGGTGAACTCCCCGGAGCACCAAGGACTGAATCCCTATTAATCCATGTGTGTTATTGCAGGTATGGTGAACTACAGCGAGGTGACTGGCTACCCCCTCGTTCAGCACTGGAGTCTTCGCTCGGTGCTGTACCACGTCAAACTCAATCAGTGGGTCCTCTCTCAAGGTAAATCACTCTGCGCTTCTGGCAATTCATTATATATATCGTTTGTTATTACTGATTGTTTATTTATGCTGGAGGAGACCGCGCTCGGTCGGGGTCTCCGCGGCATAAACTCTCACGTACTCCGCGGAGGAAAACAGCACCGTCGGCTATCAATTATTTATCACGTTGTAATTAATGTGACACATCAAGGTTAGCAGCTCATCACAACAGCTTGGGTACTTTGTTTAATTTTCATTTTTGATCAGCCATGTGATTAACGGGCAGACTGGCAGGAGAGTAGTCCTATCTCGTGCTTTAAGTTACTGCAGTGACACCTTTACTCATCTTTCAATGCCAGACTTATTTTAGACAGGTGGAAGAAGTACTCAGATCTTTTACTTAAGTACAATTGGTGATACCGCAGGGTCGAAACACTCTGATAATTTCTATTTTTACAGTTTCTGGCTTTGATAAACGGTGTGATTTGGGGGATTTTCTTTTAAAGAAAAGATGCCTTTCAAACCTGTAGACGGGTTGGGGGTTCAGTTAAGTAAAAGTAAAAATGTATTAGCATCAAGATATACTTCAAGTAAAAAAAAAGTAGAAGTACCCATTATGCAGAACGCTCCATTTCAGAATAATATGTATCATATTATTGAATTATTATCATGTACATTGCTTTAATGTTGAAGCTGGTACAAAATATATATTGTGTTGTTAATGTGAATCTACACCGAACTAGTGATAAAAGGTATTAAATAAATGTGGAGGAGTAAAAAGAACAATCGTTGTAGCATAAAATAGAAACACTCAAGTGAAGTACAGTACATGAATTAATGTGCTTTCCACCACTGATTGAAGATACTGTGTATGCAATAAAACACACATTTCTAAATCTGTTCTAATCAGCAGCCACAACTTGAACATGTAAAGAGTCACATACCATCACCACAGGCCGCCTCGCTGGCTATTTAGTAATGTGATGCTAAAAGGTTCAAGTTGGGTCCATTATATCAAATTAAACTCTTGTTAAAACAGTCAATTACGGACTGATTGTGGCGGTGCTGCTCAGCTGCTCAGCTGCAGTATTTGGGGAGAACCCTGAAAGGCATTAAACGGGTCAGGGTCAAGTCCTCCCTTGATCACAAATTAGCCAAATGTCACTTCAAAGGAGCACAAACTAAATAAACAACTGCTCAACAAGCACAGCCAAACAAGAGGGCCATGGAGCTGCAACACACAGCGCCATCTGACTATTGTAATTACAACCTCAACTCCTCTGTTAAATGTAGAATAACTCATAATCTTTTTTAATATGCAATAGATCCAGAGGCACACATCGTCCCGGGGTGCTTATGAAGACAGGTATCCGAACAAAATGAAAATAAACCACTATAAACATGATTTTTATCTCAGGAAAGCTGCCCTGGATAGCACGGGTTTTCAGCAGTCCATTTTAAAAGGTGGGCTTCCCAGGGAGCAGCCAAACCCAGGGTGTTATTATGGGCCGCTAAAGTTAGGTTACTGCCTCACAGAGATAATGAGGACACAGGCGTTAGTGTGCCTGAATGCCTGTTTATAACGCCGATTTCTCTCGGATGTTTTCAGAAACATATTGTAGCTTAATGTTTGGCTGGAAAATGAGAAAGTTTGCTTTCCCAGCTGCATCGGCATCGCTCCGTGACTCATAGTCACAGACGGGCTCCAAGTCCAGTCCGTCAAAGTGACGGACGGCCTTCAGATTTTTCTGTCACTGTTAAAAAAATTCAGTCAATGACGTAAAATCGGTTAACGCGACCTCTGCCACTGTCAGGATATAGTGACAGTTTCACAAAATGAACTTATCATATTTGCTCAAATTTACCAACTGCATCTTTAATTACACATACACAACAACATAAGGAATAAGTGGCTTTTTTAGATTACTCCATGTCATACGTTACTGCAATATAGCTTGGGCTATACAACATTAAAACACCCCATCATTTACAGAAGAGATTTCTTAGAATTAGAGTCCATCCAAACTAAACCGGTTGAAGTTGTAAACACATCTTTTTCTCTCCATCCAGACTAAAACGTTGTTTATCTCCCAAAACGGAGCTTTCCCAGAACAGTGTGTAAATCTTAAAACGGTGGCAATGCCAGACAGCAGTGATTTAGGCAACATGCATACTCATTCTCTCACATCGGCATCATCATATAAAATCAAAACTTCACTGAATGCAGGTTGGTTTATATCATAGGACCATGGTTACAGGTACAAAGTGGATGTCACATGCAAATATGATGAAAGATATTGAGCCAGATAAAGCTGGATAGATAGAACGGAGGTGTGCATTCAGAGATGTATGTCATTTAATGTTCCTTGTCTTGTCTTTTTTCTCTGTCTCTCTCACTGTCATATATATCACAAAGCTTTGTATCCATAGCAAGACCAAGGCATTCTGACAGCGCCTGCCACGGAATCTTCACAGAATAAGATAACTGTGGATAGGTATTTAGTCAAGCAATACTTCTTCTGAAGGCTGCTCCTGCTGACACGTCGGGGATTATACGGAATATTCCCCGACAGGTTTCCCAGCACTCAATGTATTATTCTATGAAAATATATCTGCTTTTTTTTTTTTACTTTTTATTTGCCTCACTAGATTACATGGGGTGTACCGCTGGCAGTGTTTCAAGGTGAAGTAAAAATCCCTTGAAATATTACAGTCATTCATTCTGCCCGGCTGGAAGGAGAGTGTCATTTAATAATTTGGATTTTTGTCATGTTTTAAGTGCATGCATTATTCATAAATAAATCCATCATAAATAGTTTCCATTCTGATAAGTGCAGCCACCCTTCTGCAAATACAGCCATGACACCTCTAATGCATTTCCAATGGCGCTGCTGTGGTTTGAAAGTGGCTGCTGAGGATACAGTTTCTATTTTCCCTTCACTCTGAAGCGACTCCGGCAGCCTCCGTCTTTTTTTTTTTTTTTTTTACTCCCATTTCCCACTTTAGCTCATCATATTTCAACAGCCACCAGAGGGGGGGGGGGGGTGAGGCTACTGATTTTTACGTCTGATAGCAAAGCCGCCATCGCTCATCCTCACCGCGCTCTCTGTCTCTCACTTCAGTGGCCTCCTAATTTAATTTTAGAGGAGAAGTAAGAACGAGCGGAGCGTGAGTGCTGAGATATTAATACTGCTTCTCCTGGAGATGATAATGATGAATTGCTATTGCACTTTTGCTTTCCAATATTTACTAAGATAGAATCCCAGTGAGCACATGGTCATTTTGTTATGGCACGGTCAATGTATCATATCAAACATGCTTTCTCATGCACTTTGTGTTCTGGTTCTGCAGCGCAGTCAGTTGAATTCACTCAAATTTAAATAACATCAGGAGACGTGTTCTTTGCTTGTCTTCAATTATATCACCATCACCTTACCCTAGGAATCCACAGATTTATCTGCTCTGGTTTGTAAAAGTCCTTCTATCCCACCATTTTACCTCAGGTCTCTCTGAGGACACAAAGTCCCTGAGGGAGATTCACTGTCTAAATTAGCTATAAAAAGAATACTTAACCCTGAGGATTTTACTGCCACTTATCCTGGTCTAAATAAAGAGGGAAACACTAATCTTTAACCTTTTGAGTCGTCCTGCCGTCTCCCTGCAGCACAGCAGAGGATGGTGTTGTCATATGCAGTCACCCAATTTACGCTGATAAAAACTCAGCTGGTTGTTGAAAGATTGAAAAACTTTTTAGAATAAAAAATGTACAGTAGTTCAAGGCAGATCTATTCTTGTCAAAATACTTAAAGGAGCAGTGTGTAGCATTTAGGGGGATTTATTGTCAGAAATGGAATATAGTTAGGGCTGTCAAAGTTAACGCGATAATAACGCATTAACGCAAATTCATTTTAACGCCACAAATTTTTTTAACGCATTAACGCAATCCATCATCCGGAGGTTGTACCGGGCTCAATTTTAAAGCTAGAGCTAGAGTCGCGAGCTAAACCTAGTCGTGATGGAGGTTAAATAACGCTCCAGGTCTCTTGACCTGAAAATGGGTTCTATGGGTACCCACAAGTCTCCCCTTTACAGACATGCCCACTTTATGATAATTACATGCGGTTTGGGGCAAGTCATAGTCAAGTCAGCACACTGACACACTGACAGCTGTTGTTGCCTGTTGGGCTTGAGTTGATTTCCAGTAATAAATATATACATATGTTTGTATAAAGCAAGTATATTTGCCCACTCCCATGTTGATAAGAATATTAAATACTTGGGTCCTGAGCAATACACCTGCCAAGTGTGAAGTCGATCAGATGAACGGTTGTCGAGAAAATTACTAATAAATACATCCCGTAGATCTTCGGTCTCTTTTTCTTCATCTGTTGTTGAATGTACTGTAGCGAGCAACAGATGTACCCAGCATGCCGTTCGGCGGTGCAACAGGTAATTGGGTTCCCCTCTCAATACACTATATACTCATCGCACTACTAATAAATATTTCCTGTAGATCTCAAGAGTTTGCCCTCGACACTGCACTTCCTCGGGGCCTCAGCAATACACCCGCCAAGAGTGAAGTCGATCGAGTGAACGGTTGTCGAGAAAATCGAAGAACAGACATACAGACGGAGACTCATTCCACTGTAGTTGGATCATTACCACAATCAGGGCCCACAAAGCTCATAGCTTATTCTCTGTGAGCGAAGGCCAACTGATAGTAGAGCAAGGAAAAGTTGCTGATGAAATTAAAGACAGAGTTGCAGCACAAAGAGGAAAATAGTGAGCTCAAATCTTAAAGAAAAGAATACTGTTTTTTTTCGTGAGTCTCGCATGCTGCATTATTTATTCATGCACAAATGACGTGTCTGTCTTCCTCAGGTATTCTGATCCTTCATCAATTATTATGAAACGGCCTCAAAGTTCTGTACGCACCCGAACCTCTGCTACAATACACACAGAACTCCTGAAATATTTTTTTTTAACATCAAGACGATTTCACTGTGTATGATCTCATGTGGTCACTGTGGATAATCAGCACTGTTTGGTTGAAAGGGTTCATGAATAGTAAGCAGCCGGCTCAGATGTCCACTAAACCCGTTTAAGACACTTAGTGCCAGAGACCTGACAGAAACTGCCACTTCACCCACTGTAAGTTCGAATGCCTGCAATATGTGCAGTTAATAAAGTGAGACAAACCTGGATTAAAAAGGATAGCGGAGGTCTTTAATACTCTAGTAGACATCTGTGCTCTGAAAAAGTTTGCTGCTCAAAGAATTCACATTGATGGCATGTCGTTATTACTTTGATCATTCTATTAGTTATTCTAATTATTATAAGGTGACACCAAAAAAGTAATTAAGCCGCACTACATCATGTCATATTTAGATGTCATTGGATTCAACTCTGAACATTGACTGAAGACAATTTTAGTGCTACATACATTTCATGTTCTCCTCAGGATGAATTGTAATAACGTTGGTGATTCTCTCATTTTTCATTTAGTATCATCATCAGGTTAAAATTTAATTAAAATTTAATTTAGTTATTGATTTTACTTTGATTTATTTATTTCGTGCTTTTTAAATGATTTATTTTGCTCACCTATGTTTTATTTGATTTTTTTTTCTTTGTAAATGTGTTATGTCTAATGACAGATCTGCTCAGTTTTGAGGATGATAACTTTGTAATTGTAATTGTAATGATTGCCTTATTATTTGTAATAATAATAATATTTAAAAAAAAAAACAGGTTAAAATTTATATTTGCCCAGCACTCATAACCAAATTCCTGTAAAAGTAAAACTAAATTAAGACTGTGAACAAGATAATTCAACGTATCCAGTGGTTTGCAGAAACATACAATGCCAGCTTTTTTTCTGGCGACTGGGTTAAATGGGAATATACTGTAATTCCATAGCTGTGATTCTTATTCTGTGGTGTAGAGTAGTCGTAGTATGGGTTCCCTTTAGTTAGTACCAAGGCAGCTCCTGCATTTATTGGTGATCCATGCAAAACCTGTGAGGCCCCACAGCTTTTTTTGCCTTAGTGGTAAGACGAATTAAAAATCCTACCTCTTGAAAAGCTGCATTTTCAGAGTGTACCAGAAGATGGGAAGTGGCTGAGCAAACAAAATGCACTCCTGTATTTTCCCTCTACCGCCGAACTCCCCTTTATTTCTTGTTTCTTGAAATTGTTTTTTGTATTTTCCCCCTCCATCTACCCAGCCTTCAGCTCGGCCATCCATTCTCTGGACGGGGCGACGCAGCGGAGCGACTTTGTCTCCATCCTCAGGGAGTTTGGGAACCACTACGTGCAGGAGGCGGTGTACGGCTTCCAGGAGTCCTGTACCATCTGGTACCCCAACAAGCAGGTCCAGAGACAGCTGTGGCTGGAGTACCAGGACATTAGCAAAGGTAGGACACACGCTCGCACACAGTGAATGATATTTATAAATGAAAAATGATCCCTAATTATTGGCCAGAGCATCAAAGGTGAGGTGTGTTTGTGACTGTGTGGGATGTATGAGGAACACAGTTTAATTCCTGCAGTTATTTATATATTCATTGATTGTGTCACCCCCACAAAATACATTTAGGCTGGTAATACTGAGTGTGTGTGTGTGTGTGTGTGTGTGTGTGTGTGTGTGTGTGTGTGTGTGTGTGTAGGGGTGGACTGGATTATTATGTTACACATTTAGAATTGGCAGGACTCTTGATCATACAGCTGCAGAGTAAACGCCTGCCAGGAGAAATACTTAAACCTCACATGGGACCTCTTTTAACAAAGCTCCTCTCTTGCTTCCTTTCTTTTTGGTGGTACCCTTGTTGTAGAGAAATGTAATGGGCTCCCAGGGTGGCAGTCTTGCAGAATGCTCTTGAGGCACTTTGTTTCCACCATTAGTTGTTGTTGTTGTTTTTTTCCCTGCACCCTTTATGGAAATACCCCCTCGTACACTGCTTTTATTCAATTCAGTTCTATTCAATACAGCTTTATTAATCCACGAAGGCAGTTTTATTTTGGGCACAAGTAAAAACAGACAGGAAAGAGACATATGCACAGACAGATGGGGTTTTGTGTGAGTCCCATAAACCATGCAAACAAGCACAGACAAGCACTTCTCCTTTCTATGCCTGCGTGATTAACCTCAGTACTTTTTTTTTAGCATTGACTGAAATGTGTCCGTAAATTACCGAAAGCTGGTATCGGGTGTCTGGTGAGATTCAAAACTTTGTTTAGATGATGTTTTGTTTCACGAGGAACCCCCATGCCCACACCACTCACACAACACACATGCACGTGCAACATTTTGAGCTAAAATTGACACCTCAGTTGTCTATATAAATGTATTTTAATGAACGTACAAAACAAATTAAACCGATGTAACATGTATGGACCGACATCAGTATTAAGTCAAATGTAAAAGCCTATCAAACCCTCAGAGAACAGTTGTTACTGACTTATTTAAACTAGGCTATGTTGCTGTGTAGTTTTACATGTAAATATTTCAGTCAAATCATTATCAGTCAAATGTCTGTCTTTCATTTCAAACGCCACCTAATTATTTCTATGTGGTGAAACTGTGCTGTAAAAACATATCGAAATGAACAAATTTTGCCAAGACGTTCTCACTCCCAACTCGTCAAATACCACAGCTTGGTCAGTGGCCCTACGCTTCAAATTATGTAAATACAGTATCTAAAAATGTAGTATGAGTATTTTTTCCATCAAAATCTGATCAAAATCCCTGAGCGGCCCAATCAAATGCAAATGATTTGATTTAAATCTCTCTTGTAACTGTACACCACTCAAATATTCTGTTCCACTCTGAGATATGTCACAGTACAGCAGTTAGAGACGCCCTAACTAACGTTTCATGGGGACTTTAAGAAGATTATGTTACATACATAACTTCAGGGGGCGGGGGCTGTTTAGACAACATTTAACATTTGTGAAGTTTGGCTTCTTTTGTTGAATTTAAAAAAAAAATCGGAAGTAAGGTATTGTAAAATAACATTAAATTAATATTATAATTTATATAAAATTAATTTATTACTTTTAATAATATGATTTATATTAAATAAATATTGTTATCAATACCTAAACTTAAAACTTAAGTTATATGTATTGTTACCATGATTAATAATTCCAAACAACACCCAGCCCTGCTCACAAGTGGATCGGTTTTAAAAAAAGTTGAAACTTGTACGTACTAAGACATTAGACTTCATCACACATGCTCTCTGTTGTGAATACAGCTACACTAACAGCTCTTCATTTTTGTACAAACCCAATGCAAGTGAAGCTGGTAATCATACCTTTAATAGCCAGACAGATGATACTTGTTCAACGACCTGTTTCCAAGAAAAAGTTGCTGTTAACATTCATGTGTAGCAGCAGTTCTGTTCAATGTAATTAGATACGTTTCATCCATGTAAATAACAGCTACGTGCTTTCCACAGTTGTTTCATTTAGAAAGATCACATCATCTTGGCATGTTGCAAGTGCACGTTGTCTACACTATTTGTCACACACGTTACAAACAATGCAGTGGAACAACCATCTCTTTGAGTCCCACGCTGAAGGAGTGTGTGTGTGTGCTGCAGACCATACAAGTAGTGTGGCCTTGCACTATAATCAGCATTGTTCTATTTCAAGCTGTTACATTAAACCACACAAGCACTCTCCAGACAGCATTTCTACTTAAGTGAACAATCAAAGAAGCAAACGTCTTTTGTTTTGTTACTCAAAATGCCAGCATATGTCAGCCATCCGTCTTTCTGTTCCCCGTGCTCGTTTTCTCAGCAGAGATAAGTAATAGCCCATCTCTCCCCGCCGTTTCACCTCGAAGGCTCCAAACTGTCCGCAGTCGTTTCCTTTGTTTGCCTCGGCCACTTTTCTTTCCCTTCCCTTACTTTGTCCAAGGACACCCCTGCTGCGCCGCACTGCTCGCTCCCAGTTACCTCCGTGCTGACAGATGGCATTAGATGACTGAGTTTACCCACCTTTGTGAAAAGCGCATTACTCTTCATTTTCAGCCGCCTCCGACACACCGATTGCAGACGCTGCTAAATGATTCAACACAATAAAAAAAAAAAAAAAAAAAAAATCCATGCTCCCCCGTTTCAGCTTCTTCTTTGTAAACTGTCACTTAAAGTTTTTTTTCGGCAATTCATGCTACATCAAGGCCAGTTTTTTTGCTTGGATTGGTGTCAGCGAACCTGCACTTTCCAACAACTTCTCTGCAGTCCTCAAGATTATATATAACTTTATATAACTTTACTTATACAAGTATACACCGATCAGCCATAACATTAAGACCACTGAGAGGTGAAGTGAATAACATTGATTATCTCGTTACAATGGCGCCTGGCAGTGGGGGGGATATATTAGGCAGCAAGTGAACATTTTGTCCTTGAAGTTGATGTGTTGGAAGCAGAAAAAATGGGCCAGCGTAAGGATGTGAGCGACTTTGACAAGGGCCAAATTGTGCTGGCTAGACGACTGGGTCAGAGCATCTCCAGAACTGCAGCTCTTGTTGGATGTTCCCGGTCTGCAGTGGTCAGGACCGACCAAAAGTGGTCCAAGGAAGGAAAACCGGTGAACCGGCGACAGGGTCAGACCCGAGGCTCATTGATGCACGTGGGGAGCGAAGGCTGGCCCGTGTTGTCCGATCCAATAGAAGAGCTACTGGAGCTCAGATTGCTGAAAAAGTTAATGCTTTAGAAAGGTGTCAGAACACACAGTGCATCTCAGTTTGTTGCGTACGGGGCTGCGTAACCGCAGACCGGTCAGGGTGCCCGTGCTGACCCGTGTCCACCGCCAAAAGCGTCTACAACGGGCACGTGAGCATCAGAACTGGACCACGGAGCAATGGGAGAAGGTGGCCCGGTCTGATGAATCACGTTTTCTTTTACATGATGTGGATGGCAACGAGTTCGAGGTGTTGACTCGGCCTCCAAATTCTCCAGATCTCAATCCAATCGAGGATCTGTGGGATGTGCTGGACAAACAAGTCCAAACCTGGGAGGCTCCGACCTCGCAACTTACAGGACTTAAAGGATCTGCTGCTGACGGCTCGGTGCCAGATACCACAGCAGACCTTCAGAGGTCTAGTGGAGTCCATGCCTCGACGGGTCAGGGCTGTACTCAATATTAGGCAGGTGGTCATAATGTTATGGCTGATCGGTGTATATATTATATACCATTCACCCAGGCCATGGTGTAATTCCAGTTAATTGCTAGTATAACCTAACTTTAGTCAGCGTATAGCAGGTCAGCTGAACATGCAAAAATGTGAAAATTGTGTGTAGGCAAGCATACACATTATCATATTCCTAAAATCAAGTTTCCAATAAATTAATAATGAATGAATATTTACTTGGATTTAAGTGGATTCAACTAACTTAACTTTAATGCTCAGAACTTTGTCTGTATTCTCTCCAGGGACTTCTTGGGGAAATTGTAAGAAAACTATGTACGTGCAAAATTAAGCCCCAATTAGACTTTGAATGTTCATGATAATTTATATTTATTTACACCATTACTTTTCACTTTGAAGATTGCCATTGACCAGGCTATGGATGAAACAGTAACAGTATTTTCCTCAGCCTACATTCCTGTTGTTATCAGTCCCGATCTCGAGGCAAAAATAAAAACATCAAATTAGGCCCGTGTGGGACTGAAAAACTGATTTTCTGAACTGGTGCCAAATCCATCCGGAATCTATTTTCCTGACAAACAGAGAGCACGGTGATTACGTTGGGCTGCGAAGATCTGAAAAAATTCGATCTCCGTGGGTAACCGTTTCAACCTGGCCCGGGACCATCCTTTTCTAGGAAAGGAAATAGATTCCATTGGCAAAAAACTTGAAATCAGAGTCATCTTTCTTAATCTCTCCCTGGCTTCTTGGAAACGTCCTGGCCTTTTGGAGGGAATAATGAGCTCACAGGAGAGTTTGATGATCCATGTCCTCGCCCTTTGCTCTAAATACAGGATGTGCCCGACTCCCTCCATATTTAGTGAGAAGCAGGGCTGATCATTTTCTGTGTCTTAGCTGCCTGGGGCACAGATACTGCTACTTGCTATTTTGTGTATATTGTTAATAATTATGCATCAAATGGAAACAGATTTAAAGAAAAAAAGATGTTTATCAGTACTTCACAGGCTACTCTGGACTGCATCGATGGAGAAACGACGGTCTACTGTTACAGAGAATTTTGCACATTCACCTTATTTGTGTCACTTTAGCAGCTCAAAGCTCTTCATCTGTATGAATTGCGGATATCTGGTTTATATGATGAGGGGAATCTCATTCACAAAATCAAATATAGTGTGTGCTGCTTGGGAAAAAAAAGGGGGAAAAGCTTTTTGTGAATTCTCATGAATATAAAATTACACTGTTACCTAAAGCAGCCACTCCTTCAGGGTGGATTTTCACTTTAATACTAAATCAATAAAAAATCCCAGGAACTGTGATACTTTGTGGCAATTGTGCATCGATTGTGAATTATAACTCAGCAGACCGGAGCTCAGTAGGTGAAAGAAGCACATAGCGCGCCACGGTCTGTGAAGTTAATTGAAAACTTACACCAGTTGTTTCCTAATGACCCAGGAACTTTAAAGCAACACATAGAGACACACATATGTAGGCAGTGCCAGACTATCATGGCTGTATCAGTCGTGGTTGTAGAGACGGGGCCATAGCTCATTAACCGTGGTCAGTCTGTGTGTGCGTTTGGCCACGGTGCCTTGTCTAGGTGATTAATAGCACTTTCTTCCCTGCACTAGGTTGTGATATGAGTTTCCTATTGTCAGACAAATGACCTCAATTACCACACCAGAGATCAGACACGAACAGCAAGAAAGCCACTGCAGCTCTGTTCGTGTTGCAGCGGGTTGTTACATCAAGGAAACGCATTGGATTGGAAAGTTATAGACCTCTAAAGGCTGTTAGCAGCAGCTATGTGGAAATTCACTTGATAAAGTATGGTTGTATTCTCCACATTAGTTGGGGTTGGTTGTAGAGACTAATTCTTTTCATAGAACTTTACTTCCATAGCTACTGTAAAATTCCCTGATGTGTTGGACTGCTTAGACTGTGTATTAGAAGTGGACATAGTCACCCATTGGTTTGTGGACTACAGTTTTGAAGCCTCAAGTTCGGCATTTTGGCCGTCACAAGCTTGTTTTTTTGTCGTCGCCATCTTGGTTTTTGGCCGTCGCCATCTTGGTTTTTGGCCATCACCATCTTGGTTGTTTGTCGTCGCCATCTTGGTTTTTGGCCGTCGCCATCTTGGTTTTTGGCCATCGCCATCTTGCTTTTGGCCATCGCCATCTTGGTTTTTGGCCAGCACCATATTGTTTTTTTTGGAGACTGCACCACATTACCAAGCCGCTCCATGTTCGCATTTTCTTTTAATTTTTCACCCATTTGTCTAGAGTTTTTAATCGCATATTATGAGTTGTTTATTTTACAGAATCCGCTTCATGAACTGCCTCTAACTGTATTTAAAAACTCAAAAAATGGAGGCAATACCATACTGGTCACTCAAGATTATATGTTTTTGTACTTACAGTCTCATTCATGTCATCAGAAATTGTGTGAGCTGCTCTAAAATGTTTCGAGAACTGCCTCCAAACTTCTCTGAAACACTGTAAACGGGGATGGTACCAAAGGCGTCTCAAGATGCCTTCATAAAACACACAGAGCGGATATGAATATGATTAGCCTAATTTAGCTCGCCTCATCTCTCGTTCACTTAGTGAACTGTCACAGAGAAAATTTAGTGAAGACCAGTTTGCTTGAAAACCGCTTGAAAATAATTAGATGCTTTTGGAGTTGTGTCAAAAAGCTCCAACAGCAATTAAAATTTGAATATGCTTCGAAAAAAACACCTAAAAGTGGCATTATGGAGCTTGTTAAATAGGTAAATGTCAGATCAAATTGGAATTGCCGTACAGAGACGGAAACTTCAGAAGCAAGCAAAGGTGCATCTGCAGTAAACAGAGAGAGAACAGCGTTACTCCGACTTTAATCTCTTCCTAATGTATCCTGTGTCTTTCTTTCTCTATCTACTCATCTTCCTCTCTGTTCTGTTTTTCCTCTGACTCGAGCTCCCCAGCTATCCCCCTTACTTTCTCTCTCAATTAAATCACCGTGACCTCCTTCCTCAACCCCAGCGCCCTCCCCCACCGAGTCAGGTGTCAGCTCTTTACCAACCTCCAGCGCGGCGTTGCGTGCTGGTGTGTGTGTAAGTGTGATCACGCTGCCAGCAGCCAGGTAAAAATAGGCACCTTATTTATTCTATTAGGGCCTGTCATTTTAACAAAGAAGCAGCAGATAAAGTCTCGCTCTGGGGCGGAGCAGAGGGGGGGGGGGGGGTCGTCGGTGAGGAAGAGCAGGGTAGACATGGAAGAAATTATTCGCAACTGGCCCTGACCTTCGCGACCCCTCTACACCCGCGCGTAAAACGCACACTTCATAGCACTACCTGGTTACTAGCTCTCTCTTTCTCTCTCTCTCTCTCTCTCTCTCTCTCACACACAAATATGATATAAATTTATTGTGAAATTAAATACAAATACGTACTATAATAGAATAGTCAATCAATTGAAATATTCAATTGTCATTAATCGTATGATTGTGCATAGTTAATTGTGATTAATCGTAAATTAATTGCACATTTTTTATCTGTTCAAAATGTACCTTGAAGGGAGATTTGTCAAGTATTTAATACTCTTATCAACATGGGAGAAGGCAATTATGCTGCTTTATTTAAATGTATGTATATATTTATTATTGGGAATCAATTAACAAAACAAAATAATGACTAATATTGTCCAGAAACCCTCACAGGTACTGCATTTAGCATAAAAAATATGCTCAAATCATAACATGGCAAACTGCAGCCCAACAGGCAACAACAGCTGTCAGTGTGTCAGTGTGCTGACTTGACTATGACTTGCCCCAAACTGCATGTGATTATCATATAGTGGGCATGTCAGTAAAGGGGAGACTCGTGGGTACCCATAGAACTCATTTTCATTCACATATCTTGAGGTCAGAGGTCAAGGGACCCCTTTGAAAATAGCCATGACAGTTTTTCCTCACCAAAATGTAGCGTAAGTTTGGAGCGTTATTTAGCCTCCTTCTCGACAAGCTAGTTTGACATGATTGGTACCGACGGATTCATTGGGTTTTCCTAGTTTCATATGATGCATTAATGCATTAAGGAAATTAGTGGTGTTAAAACAAATTTCCGTTAACTCCTTATCGCGTTAACTTTGACAGCCCTACTTTATATACTACTAATAAATGCTAAATAGGGGGACTTGTACTAAAGTGTTACCGTTTGATTAATCTTCAAGCCCTAGAAATAATTAATATCAGTAGGACAGTGTCAGTTAAATTCCAGATGAATTTTAAGAAGTCACACCTCAGCGAGGTGTCTTTTTTATGCTCCACTATGATAACATCGCTGTGTGGAACATAATATGGAGCTCGTCCCCTGGTTATGAAACCGATATATGACCAGATACCGTGCGTTGTTCAGCAGTCTTCTAGCGTGTTACCCTGTTTGTTGACTGCTCTTCCAGTGCACTCAGGAAATGTGTAATGATTCCTGATTCCAAATGTCATGTTGTGAGCCGTTATCCTAAGGCTACAATAAATATTCTACGCGTTCACCACTCGTTCTTGGTCTCCAAAGGCTGGTCAGAGTCTTGCACTTTTCTGCCAGTGTTCTAATATTTTAGTCTGAACTCATAGAGTGAATCCCCAATAGATAGATTTTTCATAGATTATTTGTGTAGTTGTTTTTCCCTCAACAATATGGGTAAAATATTAATGTTTGTTGAACATTAAAGAATGTAAACACGTTCCAGTAGAAGCTCAAAATACAAGTATGAACCTGAAAATGAGCATGATATGTCCCCTTTAAATATCCAGTAGTAAGACACTATAGCAGCCTCTGCAACATGGATGAATACTAGACAATATTCCCTCTATACTGTACACAGCTTCAGCAGGGAGGACTGTGAAGAAATGAGTCATTGTTAAGGTTCCTGAGGTTAAAGAAAGTGCAGTATTTTTACACTCTAATAAATCATTTTCTATTACCTTTTTTTTATTACCGTGTGACAGTAACAGGCTGCCACAATACTAAACAATAGCGGATATACACGAGAGGGACTTTTAATTCCAGTATCACAATAATTATCTCTTAACACGGTAACAAAAGAGGTCAGAAAATGTGCCTCATAACACAAACATGATATTTCTATAATGAGTTCAATAACCATGGATTACAATAAAAAGATATCTCATCTGCAGAAGCAATATTTCCACATATTTTTTAATAGAATCCTTATCAGATTATTACTGATGAAATTCTAAGTGACGAGACATGAATGTTAAACTCTCTGTAACAGAACGTTATTGAAACCTATTAGACTTGGATACAGACAGCGTGCTGGCTTTGTATATGAGTCTTAACACTGGTGGCTTTACAGAACACTCGACTTATTACCAGCCACGACAGCGTGTGGTTGGTATTGGTTTCACCTTGTGAGTCTGTGTGTGTGTGTCATCATGGCAAAATGTGGTCCTGGAGACACCTACTGTAGCGGGAACTACGACAGAGGAGGTTTCGAGTACTTCACCAGGTGTTTTCTATCTATATTTATGTCCGTCTGTGGACAGATTTGTCACCGTGATAGCGCCGCAACCGTGCAAGATGCAGTCACGAAACTTTACAGGTGTATATTAAGATCAAAATGAAGGCCAAATTTAAAGATGGGTGTGGTCCAACCCATTCTCACTCCCAACTCGTCAAATGCCGCAGCTTGGTCAGTGGCCCTCGGTGTCTGATACCGATGGATGGAGGCCCCCTTAAGCGTCCGCATGGGACGCACCGGACTTTCAACTAACTCCGATGTAAACCCACCCGCATCATTATTAGACACTAGAGCGACTGACGGCCGTTCATCCCGTGAGTCATTAGTATCGTTAGTCCAATGAGTTGCTCGTCGCTCGGTAGTCCTGTGAGTCATTAGTAGCGTTAGTCCAGTGAGTCGTTAATATTGTTAGTCCCGAGAGTCGCTAGTCACACGGTAGTCCCGTGAGTCATTAGTAGTGTTAGTCCAGTGAGTTGCTAGTTACCCAGTAGTCATGTGAGTCATTAGTATTGGTAGTCCAGTGAGGTTTTAGTCTGTCAAGTTAATGTCAACCACGGTCTTTAACACCCTGTGAAAACGGAAATTAAGTTGGAACTAAGTTTGACACTATGGATGTAATGAGTGTATATTGGCACGCCGTCGTTAGAGGGGTACCTAGAGCGTCGTAGTTTGAGGCCTGGGACCACTGACCAAGCCTTTGTATTTGACGAGTTGGTAGTGAGAATGTGTTATCCGAGCCATGCCGCCTGGAAGTATGGCTGTGGTGTGTTTGCCTAATCGCTGGTCTGCTGCGTTGGCGCTGATTTTGTTTGGCGATGCTCACTTGCAGACTGTGCCTTCAAGACCTGCTGTAATATTGAATCAATCAATGTCATTGTAGCTCTTTGTCCTCTCAAACTGATAAATGTGATGCAGACATTACACTACATTACAATACGTTACAGTCATTTAGCAGACAGACTAGAAGTTTGGAGCATCTGCACTATTTAGAAGTGTCTCGCTGTGTGTTCAAATGAGAAGCCCAGCATGTGATACGGAGGACGGGGAGGTTGGCTCATTTATTGCATAATGCGGGGAACTAATTATTAGGTATAGCAAACTATGAAAAATATGATACACATCATTGATATAAAAAACAGGTTCAATAGCAGTGATTTTAGATAACTGGTTTGGGAAAAGCAGTTTTTGGTGGCGGCTGCCACAAAGGTCTGCAGTAAATTGGAGGGATAAATGGCTTGTTATAAAAGGGCAGAGATGCGATGAGTTTTTTAGCTGGGGGCAAGCATTTTCTAAATCACAAACATTCAAATTGCTGCTTCAGGATTTTGAAGATCTTTTTTTTTTTTTAGCATTTTTTTCCACTGATGAGGTTTTCTCCCAACCTCTGTCAGCTTACTGTAACAAGAAGAAGGTCTGGCTACATGAGATTAGAAATAAAAAGGCAGAAGAAATGGGCATTTAAGCAATGAGCAATCCTAGCAGCCGGACAGGACAGCCAACATGACTACACAGACAAAGAAAAAAGCCCCTCCTACGTAGAGTTAATAGTCAGGGATGCAACAGCACCAGGCAAAGAGTTTCATCAATAAATAATAAGTAAAGTGAGGGAATTCCACATTTATAGAATGTGAATTATTTGAGTTTATTGTTGTTGTTTACTCTCCTATAGGATGGTTATTTATACAATGCAATAATTCATCAACAACAAATTTAATACAGGGGAAAATTAGGGCTGTCAATCGATTCAAATATGTATTCGTGATTAATCACGATTGTCCATAGTTGTGTGTGTGTTCAAAATGTACCTTAAAGGGAGATTTACCAAATATTTAATACTCTTATCAACATGGGAGTGGGAAAATATGCTGCTTTATGCAAATGTATGGATATATTTATTATGGGAAATCAAATAACAACACAAAACAATGACAAATATTGTCCAGAAACCCTACAGGTACTGCATTTAGCATTAAAAACATGCTCATATCATAACATGGCAAACTCAAACTCAACAGCTGTCAGTGTGTCAGTGTACTGACTTGACTATGACTTGCCCCAAACTGCATGTGATTATCATAAAGTGGGCATGTCTGTAAAGGGGAGACTCGTGGGTACCCAGAGAACCCATTTACATTCACATATCTTGAGGTCAGAGGTCAAGGGACCCCTTTGAAAATGGCCATGCCAGTTTTTTCTCGCCAAAAATTAGCGTAACTTTGGAGCGTTATTTAGCCTCCTTTGCGACAAGCTAGTATGACATGATTGGTACCGATGGATTCCTTAGGTTTCCAGCCAGTATCTTCACTCTAGCTTTAAAACTGAGTCCACTACAACCTAAAAATTGCAATTTGCTTTCATGTGTTTAAGAAATTAGTGGCATTAAAACAAATTTGCGTTACTGTTGCGTTAACTTTGACAGCCCTTGGCAAATATTACCAATGTGTGGCTCTATGACACCAATGTGTTCTGGTCTGTGGACATATGACAGCCTATGTTTGATATCTTTTTTTTTTTCCTGACCCCTTTTTTGTCTCCTGACAAACTCACTGTAGAGACAGATGAGGTCAAGGAGTGACATTAAAGCATGAGGCCAGTCCAGCCTTCAGAGGGGAACAAAACGAGGAGAGAGTGAGGAGGGCAGAGAAGAAGGTGAAAGAGGTGAGGGAAAAGAATGAAGTCATTAGACAAAAGATGGACAGACAAGCTGGATGAAGAAAGCGCAGACTTCCCAAAAAAATAAAAAAGAATCGAGGAGTAGGAGTTTGATCGTAAGAAGGGGATAAAAAAGAACGAAGAGATGACAGCAGAGGAGGTGAGAGGAGTGGATTAAAAAGAGGAAAGGATGGGAGTGTGACAGAGAGGAGGAGGAACAGTAGAGATGTTAGAGGAGGTGAGCAGTGGAGCAGCTGTGCTACGGAGGAGGCAGCAGAGAAGATCTTAGTGGGTGGAGGTGTTGGAGGAGATGTCATCTGCCTCTGCGAGGCGGAGGCAGGGTGATAAATGTCCTCTGCTTGCTCACTTCACCAGACAATTACAGACAGACACGGAGCAGATGTCCGCTAAGTCCAAAACGTCTTTTCTGCAAGCGCGTGCCCGAGTGCATTTTCAAAACGTCCCCGCTCCCACGTGTGAATCTGTTTTTTTTTTTTTGTTTATGCGTGCACGTATCGAGTGTGTGTTCGTGCTTGCGTGAGCATTGTAATTGTGAGAGAGTGTGTGATTCTGCAGCAGACGGATAGAGAAGAGTCTCATCCAACTCGTCAAGTCTAACGAAGTGGAACTGCTCCAGCAGCGAAAAGTTGAAATTGGAGATGAGAAACAGATTGTCCGGCTGCTCTGCCACAAAAAGCGGTTGATATTGAGCCTCGTCAGCACATTCACAGACAACTGGCCTCACCAGAACAGACAGAGCCAAGAGCGTATTGGTTTACATGCAGCAGGATTACAGAAATCACATTACCACAGGATTATCTGAAAGGAAAGACAGACAAAGGAACATGCCACTGGTGATGAGCAGTCACTAATCACATTGCAGATACTTTAAGAGGTGATGGTGCTTCTTTATATAATGTAGACTAACAGTAGGTGTCTCTCTTGATCTTATTTGGAAAGCTGGAATCCGATCAGTATAGCATGCTTTCCGATATAAAACAACGAGCTGATTATATTGACACAATACGATCGGATGGATGTCAATCCAGGAAGTGTGACACTCTTATACAACACGAAAGGCAAAGGGTGGACGTTGGGAGAGAGGATGGGCGTACAAAGTGAAAGACTTAAAGAGATAGCTCGGGTTTTTTGTATTGGGGTTGTATGAGGTACTTCTTCATAGTCAGTGTATTACCTACAGTACGGTCAGCATGCCCCCAGTTTGGAGAAACAGACAGGACTACCAGCATGTAAGCTAAGCAATTAGCTAAATTTTACACATTTACATTTACATTTTGCTGCTGCTCCCGTCCACAGCAGTACAACTGTAGGTAATACACTGACTATAGAAAAGTACCTCATACAACCCCTCTTCAAAAAGACCGAACTATCCCCTTAAAACACCAGAGGCGGGGGTTTGTGTCCTGCGTTCCATGTGCTGTTAGGTTTAGGCAGTGGTGGAATGTAAGCAAGTACATTAAGTCTAGTACTGTACTTCAGCCCAATTTTGAGGTACTTGTACTTTACTTGATAGTGTCATGCTACGTTGTACCTCTACTCCATTGCATTTCAGAGGAAAATACTCCACTATCTGTAGTTAGGTCTTCTTGTCACGTTTCAGCTGTCTATGAGCTGTTAACAGTTCCACCAAAGACACATTTCCCCTCTAAACTTCTCACATGGTTTCATTTCAATTGACTGTTCAAACGATCCAATATTTCACAAAATCAAAGGTTGGATAAAAGTATTTGAACGCATTGACCTTTTTCAGTATTTAACCAAGCCCAGGATCTTTCTCTAATCTATGTTTAAGTGCTTTGAGTTGCCTAGATACAACCATTAAAAATGTGACTCAAGCTGTGGATGTTGACAGTAAAGGCTTTGCAGATACGTTCACTGTGAACATTTTTTGTTGGCAGTGAACTTTTTCCTACAGACTCCTTACATTTACAAAGGAAAAAACCACATGGTAAACTCATCTTGTAATTATAACTTCCAGATCTCATACTTAGTATCTCATAATTACAAGATCTTAATCATAATTGTAAGATCTGTATCTTGTAACTATTGAATATCTAATCACATAGGAACTGCTGTTATGGGCTGATGTGGTAGTCAGGTCTGAGTGGGTAAACCTCTGCACTATATAGTGTCCTCAAAACTTTCCACAATGGAACCAAAAAGTAGTGTCCATGACACTGCTAACAATCCCACAATGCAATGTGTCACTGTTGCTTAGACACACTACTATGTACTGTATGTCTAAGCGTTATTGACATACAAATCATGCCATCTCGTCTAACATCAGTCAATGACGTTGACTGTCATCTTTGAAATACTGAAATGAAGGAAGAAGTAATGGTGATCATTGATTACCATGTTTAGCTTTTCTCAAAATATGAGATTCAAATCTTAATAGTTTTCTCGTTGTAATTAAAGTGGACCTCATATTTGTGAGAAAATATGTCATAATTATAAGGGTGAGTCACCCTGCATTCAAAAACACAGCACCACAGCTTGCATGGGTTTCCATGCATTCACAAAACTTCATCTACACTTGTAATACATACACAGTGATTTTCATTTTCATTTTTTTTATTTTTTTTTATTTTAATTTATTTATTTCTAATTTATGATGATGATAACCTGGCAAGCAATATGTGGTTTTCTGAAGTGTACGTAGATATGCCTCAAAGTCAACTCATAAACATGGAGAAGCAGAGTATTAGGACCAGAATAATACATATTCTGTAGGGCATATACAGTGCAAAACATGATAATGAAAAATGATCAATTGGGTCTTTGAGTTCACACTTTGGATGTTATGTTACAGAAAAGCATGTCAATTTTTTTTTTTTTTTTTTTTTTCGGTTTTGGAATTTTATTTTTTTAATGCCAGAGGTAGAACGAAGTTACCACTTTTATTGTTCTAATCAGGGTAACGTGACATTATATCCATTTCGAATACATCAACCAAAACCAACCGCAGTGAGCCGAAAAGTAGAAAACGCCGGAGGGTCGGCGTGGTTACGACCTGCACCCTCATATTTTAAATCCAAAGTGGTAATCACTAAACATCCAGTAAAGGATGGAAACACTTTAGGTTTCACACATTGCCAGGAAAAGCAGAGCTAGACATCACGGCTAAAGCTACATGCTAACTGCACAGGAAACGTTATCGTAATGTGGTAACGTGCGATCAAGCCGGCCGTCGCTCTCATCTCCGTGGTCAAATCGGCCGACGCTACAACTGTAGAGCACCCATATACTGACATTTATGTTAAATGCATTCAAATGGCCCCGATGGAGCTGACCATGGATGTATAAAGAGAATGGAGCTGACGGGGGGAGCTAGAGACGACCTTGGCGAAGTTAGCGGAAGGATACAAGTATAAAACATTTCATGTTCCTTATAAATTAAAAAGAAAATACCACTAATTTGTGAGGGAAATGTCTGTATTCTTTGATTCTACATCTCTGACTACATACGTGCTGAGAATCAAACATTTTTACTTTGTCAATTTAGATATTTTCCACAGTAAAAGTCCCTAGAAGTGTGTGATTCAACTTTTTCCCATGGTCTAGTGTTAAACAAGTTAACAAAAATCAAATACATATCGAATCGGCACCCAAATATCGTGATAGTATCAAATCAGGAGACAGGCGTATCGTCCCAGCCCCACAGATAATGTGACAGTTTTTTTCTGTTTTGATGTTATTTAGACAAATACAGCAAACTATGTTGTATTTGAGTGTTTTCCTGTAGCCCTGAGGTAGTAAATTCTACTTTTTAAGAGAGTAGACCAACCATCAAATTAATGTCTCGAGTCAAGACTCGCAGCAGAAACTTTCATCAGATCCTCATGAAATGTTTCAATCAGATTGTGAAACCCACATAGTGCAGATGTGGTGTTCACAGGCACCTACAGCTCCATGGACAAGCATGGTTAGTTATCCCATATGCTTGTGGTGCTCGCACCCGGACGTGCACGTGCGTTCACACACTTCCAGAGACTCAAAGAGGAAGGGCAGGCTGCCTTAAATCTGCTATCTACCAGACGGCTGTGAGTCAGTTTACCTTGCTCAGCAAAACAGCCATTTTAGACAGGTTTATTTCATCAGAAGTGGAAGCCTAAAAGATATCATAGGGAATGAATAGTCTGTCTGAGTCAGCTTAGTGTTTGATAACTTGGGGCATTTTAAGTTTTGAGGGAAAGGATAGGCTGGCCAGGGGCTTTCTTGATGCTCCTCTATGAACGCAGTATTTTAGGACCAAACATGTTGTTCACAGCTCCATATAAACTGTAATATATCTTGTATATTGGAAGCTGTAAGGTTTTACGATGTCATATACATTTAGTAGATAACATAGTGGCTGCAATATCATACAGTATTTTGCACACTGCATATCTACTCATAGATGAATACAGTGCACAAAATTCATGTTTTCAGTAGAGCGGAGCTGAGATTAATTAAGAGATTACATTTCTTTTCATTTGTAATTCTTAAAGAATAGGTCACTCAAACGTGCGTGTGTAATGATATTTGTGGACATACTGTAAATCTCATTTGTGTCAGTCAAAGCGGTGTAACAATTCGTGTAATTGTGAGGAACTGTTCGGTAAATGTTTGTTTATATTTATTATTTGAGAGCAATAACCAACACAAAACGATGACTCTAAAACTGAGCCCACTACAACCTAAAAGTTGTGTTAATGCGTTAAAGAAATTAGTGGCGTTTAAACTAATTTGCATTAAGGAGTTATTATCGCATTAACTTTGAAAGCCCTAGTTGTTACGGTACGTTGTTACGATACGCTGCTACGTTGTTATTTAAACTTATCTAAAAAAGTGCAAGTTGCGTTAATACGTTTAAGAAATTAGTGGTATTAAAGCGAATTGCGATCACATTATCATGTTAACTTTGACAGCTCTGATGTGTATGTGTATATATATATATATATATGTATATACTGTATATATAGTGTGAAGTAAAGCTAGATTTATGTTTTACACATTATGCAGTTCAGTCTGGAGCACACATTACTCATTTTACACCATTTGGCCTGAGCGAGGAAACAAAGAGGAAAGTGAGCATATCTCTGAGATGTACTGATTGATGCAACGCTGCGAGATTTAGTTTTCAGTTTGCCTTGAATTGAATTCCAGCTAACATTAAGATGGTCCTCTTAAGTCTTAAATACACGTTTCAGAAACCAGCAGCGTTTCCTATCGTTGCTTTATATGCACAATTTTCAACAAAACATGTTGAATTGGCATTTCTTAGTATAAGAGCACACACTTTGCTTCTCTTAAACTCGAGTAAATTACCCAGTGAGACAAAACCCGACATCCCTTCACCTTCACCTGCTATCTGAAATACACTTCTCAGTGAAGTACAGGCGGCGAGCCAGTTGTGATTCATTATGTATTGTAGCCCTCCTCGTGTTGTTCACAATTTTCTAATCATGTCCCACATGATCTGTTTCAGTCTAGCCACTCGAACATCCACTCTTCTCCGCAGAAATTTAATTCCACTCTCTGCCAGTCAAGGTCGTCCCACCGATGAAATTTAAACATTTGATTCTCCTTGGCTGGGACGCGTGGAGGAGGAGATGGAGGAGGTGGAGAGGCAGCCGGCCTGGCATCACTATCACTCTCCCGCCTTTCACCACTCTCTCTCTCTCTGTCTCACATGCTTATTATTCTTGCTCTTGCCAGAAAAGGAGCATTTTCACTTGCTTTCTTTTCTTTTCCAAGAAGTGAGCTTTTTGTTGTTTCTTTTTTCTTCCTTTTTCATTTTCTAATCTTTCTTCCCTCGATCTTTAAGTCCTGCCTGCAGGGAATTCTCTGTTAAATGTTCTAACTCTTGCATTCTTCACACTCCTGCATTGTTCTGTCATCTTTTCTTGTGTCGGTTCCTATTGTTTTCTCTCTCTTTCTGTTGCTCATGACATATTAGAAGGGAGATATGCAGGGGAAGCTTTTTGTCTGTAGACCTGAGCTGATATGGTACTTTTTTGGTAGGTGGAACTTTCTATGACACATTTGATGCAATTTAGGTGGTTTAAAAAGCATGTTTTAGTGATTGTTCTTTTGGAATTGAAGTATGACTGGACCACCAGTGGAGTATGAATGATGTGATACAAGGTGATATATTATATCTTAGTCTAATTTGCCATAATGTAATACTGCATTGGCCTTTGAGAACTAATATATGCCAATGCATTAGAGCTTGATGTACAGGGTCGGTCTACATTTGAAATTTAAGTAAGAGCACATCAGCCAAATTAGATGCACTCCAATTGGTGTCTTCAGTTACTCTGGTTTTATAAGACCTCTACTCAGGTTGCAGTAGCTAAGATGGCAAAAGTGTGAAGTACAACGAACTCAATGTACCAATGGAAATGCTGAAAGTCCTGGTTCTGGTTCTCCCGTACCTCCCTTCCCTCCAGCAGGCCTTGCAATACGGCCTGGGCCTCCAGCAGCGTGGTGTCAGTGTTGGCTGGAGTCTGAGCTGAAGGAGTTTCTGGTGAACCTGCATGATTTCGTCTGATTTCGTTACTTTGCTTGTATTATCTCTGCTGTGTGCCTCCCGAAAATAACATTTGGTGTTATTTATTTTGATATTCACAATAACCAGCATCCCAACGGGAAAAGTTACCTGAGTAAAGTTAATCATTGTGAATATATCCTTCCCTCCCAAACGTAATCAGTGTCTCCATGTTGTGTCAGGCTTGCGATGCACTGGCTGGCGGATACCCGTCTTGTCTCGTCGCCCCAAAAAAACACATGAACTTTCTAGTAAATAAAAACAATGTGCGGCGTGCACCTCTTTCCCCCTCTTCTCGTTCATGTTGCCTCAACTCGGCAGTAAATTGGGCACGGCCCCTCAGACACTACGTTAGTGGCTCCATTATTACTGACAGTGCCGACACAGCAGTGGGCTGAATGGAGATGATATGTGGGTGGTGGCAGTGGCAGACTGAAGAACAAGACCAAACCCAAAACACTCATTCGCCATCTTTCCCAGCTCAGCTGCCTGTTACACGATGCTGATCTCCGGTCAGTTAAGCACAGTCTGTGCAGAGAGGAGGTCTAATCAGACAACATAGGTGAAAACACCTTTGTGTCGGGCCTGTAAAAAATGATGCATCTTTTCAAGGTATGGCTCAAAAAAGTAGCAAGAGGCACATATTGGACTTGTAGTATAAAATAGTCTTAGCAGTTTTTATTCCTCACCTTAGTCTGACTAAATCAGTCTGGGATGTCTCCAAATTCAGTGCAAAATGAAAAATTCGCTGACAGCTGAAGACTTCAAATTGAACCAGGTCATTAAAGTTTTCCATGACTAAATGCTTTCAAACACTGAAAGCGTGACGGTAACCTTGACCATGAGTTCTACATTGATGCAGTGCCGGGTGTCACATAGTTGCTGCTTCTTTGGAGCTCTGCTGACACAAACTGAATAAAGAAGAAAGCCTCTTGCTGACTGAGGTAATGAAATGTCAATAACGCTGCAGGTAATATATAGATACATTCACTGCATAGTCTACACACACACACACACACACACACACACACACACACACACACACACACACACACACACACAGTAATCACAAAGTCTTATTTGTGTAGATATACATAGAAGAATCCACAGTGTCTTCTGCATATTAGATATTAAATCAAAGCTGTGATGCTGTGCAGACTTACCTCTGTACCGAATTAAACCCTTAGTCTGGTGTTCTGATCCCACCTCCTCCACCTCCACCACCACAGTGCCACACCCCGTCACATCAATCATTCCAATTTTTTCTCGACCACCGGCTTCCTCCAGGACAGTCCAGTGTGTTGACTCCGATGAGCAAACAGGTCATTTGTCCTGTGCAACATGGCCTCTGCTGCCCTGAGCTCCAACTGTAGTATTTACGACTTATTTTCTCATTTATAAACTCCTCTCTCTTTCATTCTCTCTCTCTTTCTTAGTTGTGTATTTACAGTAGAAAATGCGGTGTGTTTAACCCTCCAAGACCCTCGACGCCCTCAGTTTTAAAACTAGGGTGAAGATATTGGTATCATATGAAACTAGACGACATAAGGCATGCAGTGGTAAGAGGGCTAAATAAAGCTACACATTTTGGAGTTTAAAAAACTGGCATATGAGCATATTCACAAGGGTCCGTTGACCTCTGACCTCAAGATATGTGAATGAAAATGGGTTTTATGGGTACCCACGAGTCTCCCCTTTACAGACATGCCCACTTTATGATAGTCCCATGCAGTGTTTTTGAATATTTTTAAACTAAGCTGTCTTGGAATTACATAAATCGGGTATGACTGGAAAGCTGAGACCAATATTAGTCCCCATAGTAGCCTTGTCATTGTAGTGAGATCATTTTTTGAAACTTGACATCACTGTATAAAATGACCTTTGGTGACCTCTAAGATAATCACAGCCTCATGCAACTTTACAACCACAAACTAGAGACCTAGAGCATTCAGAGGATGGATGGCTTTCCTACGTAGATTGACATAAGGGGGTTTCTGAGCAGTTTACTCAACAGAAGTGCTCACCATCCAATCGCTGAAAATGCAATTCTTGCAGAAATCTTCAAATGTCAAAAGTTTTTGATACCAAATCACAGCATGGCTTTTTCTATGGTGTTCCTCAAGGTCTTGGTGTCTTAATGTGGTATTTTGGAGGGATTATTGATCATTTTTATCAATTCTCGAGTGGTAAAAAAATGGTTAAATTTAGCTCCAAATCTGTGTAACAAATGGTATCAACCCAAAAAATCTGCAACAACTAATGAGACATAATAGAGCATGGGAATGACCATCATATACTTCCATCATAATGTTCTAAACCCTTATACACTTTCACAATTTATTTTATTGATCCATTAATTTTATTTCTGACTTATGACTAGAACAACTTGAGCTGTATCTCAAATTAATCTTCATGTTCCCAGCTTTCAGATGATGTACACCACTTCTATGTGACATCTACTGTTGACCTGCTATCTCCCCCTGAAGACCCCCTGTACCCCCCTAAAAAAGACAAAATGGGTCTGTTGTTGGTCTCAGAGGGTTAATAAGAAGGAAAATCCCTGGTGTTTTCTCTTTCTTTTGTCCTATCACAGATGGAAACAGGTCATTCCAACCTGAATGGTTGTTCATTAAGTTAACGTCTTTCGTTAAAAAACAAAACAAAAATCATTAACCATATAATTGTGGCTTTGGCTGTTTTTGTTGTCATCATATTGAAAAGTAAATGTCTTTCATGTATTTTGATGAGAGCCAGTCTTATCATAGAATTGGCATTTCCTATAAATAGCATTCATTTCACAGTGGATTTATACAGGCTGGCAAACTGCAAGAGTTTATTGGACCCAGCCTACTCTTGCTTTCATTAACTAGGGATTAGGCAAGCCCTGTCTGTGTACTGCGCTGGCTAGTATGCTCGTTCATTTACGATAGTGTGTATGTGTGTATGTGTGTGTGTGTGCTTTGAAGACATTTTCTCAACTTACAGAGTCTAGCTGGTCTGTGATTTAATGAGGGCGTGTGACAGAAATATCTTTCCCATAGAGAGACAGAAAGCAAGAAGAAAGAGAGAGAGATATCAAGGACAGTTTGAGAAATATCTTTAAAGTCAGCTGGGACGACTTAGTGGTAAATCCATCACCGTCCCCAGTGTCTTCACAAATGTCTAAAAAGCAACAGCTCTGCCAGCTTTGTAATCTGCTTCCTGACTTGAGTCCATTTTAATTTGCAATCAAGGCCCAATACTGAGCTGTGTGTATGTGATGTTACAAACTCTGTCTTTCTGTATGGGATTTGTGTGTATCCGCACACAAGTGAACCATGGTGATATAATTGCTTCTTTTAGTTCTCATTGTAGTGAATGGCGATCAGTTATCAAAAGCAAACCCCTTCCACTGATACACATTCGCATGCTGTTCTCCTTTCAATACATAAGGGTTATTAAAGCAAGAGTACGCAACTTTTATAGAAGATATTCTTCCTGTTACAATTGGAAAGTTCACTGACAACTGGAAAAGTTGTCAGTGACTTGTTCATCCCTGAGTGGCACGTTAGCTTTCTAGCACAGTGGCTTTCAGCTAATGTGTTACCCAGACATTACCTACCACATTAGCTTTCTGGCACAGTGGCTTTCAGCTAATATGCTAGCTACACCTTTACTACGTCATTAGCTTTCTAGCACAGTGGCTTTTAGCTAATGTGTTAGCTAGACATTACCTACCACATTAGCTTAGCACAGTGGTTTTCAGCTAATATGCTAGCTAGACATCACCAACCACATTAGCTTTCGAGAACAGTGGCGTTCAGCTAATGCGTTTGATAGACATTCCCTACTGCATTAGCTTTCTGCTTATGTGTTAGCTAGACATTACCTTCCACATCAGCTTTCTAATTTGTCCTTATCTTGAAACAAGAACATGTGTCTTGTCCTGCAACTTTGCTGAATGTGCTACCTTACAAACATTACACATGAAAAAGTGCAATGCTAATGTCAGTTTGCAGACTTAGTTTCCCTGCAAAAGTTTGTTTGTTTCTGTATCTCTGTGCCCCTGCTAGCTCAACTGTCAATCAAACACAGACAGCAGCACGCCCACTCAGAAGCTTGGAAGCTTTTTTTTTTTATCACTTTGGCATGCTTTGTGACAGCAAAATGTTTGACTAATTTTGGTTTCAGATGGACTGAGTTCTTAACATAATATATTCATAACATATTTGGGGGTGGCAGTAGCTCAGTCAGTGGGGACTTCGCTTGGGAATCTGAGCCGGTACAGACAGGGGGGCCTTCATATCACTTGAGGCCCTGGGGCTATGGACGTTTTGGAGGCCTTCCCTTCGCAATATGTCACAGCAACTTTAATTTAGAACCCCCTGTCAATGGACAGCGACAAATATTAAATGGATATTTATTCTAGCCTATAGCAGAGACCCTGGGTTACCAGCTCCAGACCTCCAGACCCCCCACCTGCCCGTTTCCAGCTCTCTCTGCTCTAGCACACCTGAACCAGCTGATGCTCATCCCTGATCCGACAGTAAGCGGCTTCGGAGTTGCATCAGGTGTGTTCAAAACATAAAGCGACGAGTATGTTACTAACTGCTATTGTCGTGTTATTGATTTATTATTGATTCACAGTGTATAGAAACATTTAAAACACAAGCAGCGACAGTCTTCTTGTAGTCTACTTATTTGCCAACTACCTAACGTTAATTTGGCATTCAATTAGAGTGAGGAACATGGTTTTGTCAGTGCTTATCATTTCACATTAGTAAACACTGTTCCGTCCCAACATTCTAACAAAATGACTCACTCTCATCAGCGACATTATGTCCTGATTTTGCAGGATGTTACTATTCTATCAATACATTAGGCTACAACACCCTTGTTCCCAGCCCCCCTCAACGTACCGTGCCGTGCGTCGGGATCCAGCTGCATTTTTTTTAAGCTTGTGTCTCATGAGGCCCCCCCTGGTACTCGGTTAGCCTGTGCATTAAGGCGCCATTGGGTACAGAGTGTGGAATTGTAGTTGGTTAGGTCCCAGTTCACATCCTGAGCACTGCCACGGTGCTTTTGAGCAACGAACCCCTAACTGCTCAGCACTGTGCTATACAGCAGCCCCATCACTCTGAAATCTCTTCACAACAATTTGGTGCATGTCCTCTATGTGTGTGTGTGTCTAAAAATGAATGGAGATAACAAGGGAGTGGAAAAAAAAGAATTTCCCCAAGGGGATTAATAAAGTACTTCTTCTTCTGATACACTTGGTCCCTAAAACAGTATGTCAAGTGAGAAATTACTGGGAAGTGGATTTCACAAAGCAAGCAGGCAGATATCTGGTAAACACTTTGTGACACCAGTTTAGTTTCATTTTCACTTCAGACAAAAGATAAAGTGTCCTGCATGCAATTCAAAAGCATGTAGATTGAATGGAGGCAAGGCAAACAACAATGATGATTACTTACACTCTCAAAAACTCAGAACATTTAATTTCCCACCTGTCAGAGGTGAGATAAAATCCTATGAATATAATAAAAGCAATGAATAGGAGAAAGACATGATTTTAAAAGCTGAGTTTGAAGTGTCTACTATCACCTGTCAGGTGATGCTTTCTTCAGGAAACCTTGAAAAGAAGACCTTACGTGGAGCAATGTAACAAGCATAACAATTAACCCACTGCTATAGATATAAATACAGCACATAAATCAGGTGAAACCCTTTACATTATATTATACACATACATTTCAACGAATGGAAGCACATCAGTGAATAACAAGGCTTTTATAAAGACTTTGATATTAAGATTCTCCGGATAGATAAACATACGAGCCGGATAGAAATCCATCTGATTATTTATTATTGAACATGGTCTGGCAACAAACTTTGCAAGTGTTGACACTGCAGAGATTGCAATGTCTCATCACTACAACAAGCCATACAGTATGATTTATTTATTTCAAACTGACACATAATGGAAAAACACATCTCTGCATGGTGTTGTTCACAGCTTCAGGCCCATTTAGCATTGATCCGCGTAAATATTAAAAGAGGCTGTTACTGCGGTCTCCAGCGATTCTTTGGAAGACGTTTGAGGATTTGCATGTAGCATGAAGCTGAGGTGAACTAGTTTTAGTATTCTGTGTTCTTTTCCTTCTCAGCACGCGGCACGAATGAGCAACTTGACCCTGCTGTTCAACATATTCCTCACTTAAACCCAGCAGTGATTAGACAGAAGACCTCACATACGCACTGAAATGCAGACAAATTGGCAACTGGAATTAATTAGACCGTCTTCCACATTCTGCATGTAGATCGGAGGCATTGCGCGGCAGAAAGCAGCCTGCTGCTGTCTGGTTTGAATCCTGTGGACTGAGTGTTTGTGTAAACATGACACAAAATGTGTTTGAACAAGGTGGTTAACTAGTGGAGCCGTTTAGTGATCAACAAGAACAGACTGGTTCTGGGAAGCATCTAGTTATTACGGAAGCCCTGAAAGGCTGGTGATCCATTTTCTAAGTCTGATCTTAATTATTTTCTCTCCTGTGTTTATGACTTAAGAACAGGTGAAACATGTTTTTCACTTGCTAGCTAGCAGGCTAACGGCTTACATCAGTATAGCTAACGCTAACGGCAGATTAGCGCAGATTAAAATACATTTCTAGCAAAAAGAATAAAACATGACAGTAATGTTACATAACTTCCTAACAGTCAATATAGACCATTTTACAGTTGTAAACGTCCAGATGTGTCCCAGTTTATTTCCTGTTACGGTGTATGTGAATGACATAAACAGGAAGACGGTAAAGTAAACATAGACCCAAGCTGTTGCCTAGCACTCTATACGTACATGTTGAGGCTAAATCTTCCATCTGTTTTCACTAAGAGAAAAAAAAGTAATTTAGAAAAATCAGCCCAATAATAAAAAAAAAAACAATCACCTGTTTTCACACAGAGGCAAAAAAAAAAAAGTAACTTAGAATTAACAGCCTAATTTTTTCCTTCCCTTGTTTTCGCACAAGAAAAAAAAGTAACTTAGAAAAATCAACCTGAATTTACTTAGAACTTAGAAAGATTATCCTGGCAAAATATTTTTTTTCACCTGTTCTCAAGTCATAATCACAGGAGACAAAATAATTAAGATCGGACTTAGAAAATGGATCACCAGAAAAAAAAAAAATCTTTCTTGCCCTTCAGGGCTTCCGTAAATTATAATACAGAGAACCTAATACAATTAAAAAAAAATATTTCCTTGTGAGCTATTGCACAGACAGACATTTTCTTTAGGCTGATTCATCAACTGTCACACTTTAAATGTATTACAACATCATTTCACAGGCTTTTCAATCCATTTTGCATAATATAATTATATTTTTGCAGCTCTTTTCATAATCAGCATAGTTGTGTGTTGGAAATATTGCCAAGTCAGGGCCCCGCGCACACGTTCCTGCCATCCAGCACATCTAGTCGGGCCCTGTGTTTAAACTCCAATCTGTCATTTTGTTTCACTTTTTCCAACCATAGTTGAAAAGTGAAGTTTGTTAGTTCAGAGTTCTACCCTGCAGTTGATCATTGTGGATGCTTTTTAAAGTCAGAGACAGTGCCGGTATTGGACCTCAGGTTAGTTGACAAGCACTGGTCAAGTTTGTCAGTTTGAATATGTGAAAATGATGTAAAGATATTGATCAAAGATATTGATAGAAGCACAGTGCAGCATTTCAGACAATTCCTGTGCCTACCTTATATTTATGCGTGCATCCTGCTTTGAAGAAAAGATTGCACGGATAGCAAGACGAGTAACTATAAAGAGAGTGGATTATAACAATTCTGCTGGATTCGCAGAGATTCATGGGATTGCTGAGGGTCAAATTTCTGTGGAAATCCTCTATCTCTAAAAAAAAGTGCAGATATGTGTAGGTATAGTAAAGGAACTCTGTAGTGGGGAATAGGACAGTTAATTAGCTTGCTAAAAGGTGATCAGAGTTCTGGCTGTGTGGTGATTAAACCTGAACATGAACGTGATGTTTACTGAGCTCCTAATGAGCAGTCTTTTTGTTTGCACTTTTCTTTTTAGATTTCACTTGTAAGCACTTTTACATATACGCTCTAATAGAGTTTAATCACTGTGTTCCTTAGTAAATATTTTCACATTCATTATAATTAATGAGTATTTTTATTAGCCATGCTACAGACGTGGCTCTACAAAACATTCTCACCCCCAACTCGTCAAATATCGGCGCTTGGTCAGTGCCCCTCGTCATCGGAGAACGACGCACGGGGTACACCTCTTGCGTTACTTTTTGACGGACCAGGGACGGTGTGTCAATATACGCTCGTCATATGCATAGTGTCATAGTCCCAATAAATCTAAGGATATATAGCCTTTTTATTTTACAGCGTTTTATTTACAACCACATCTATCATCTCCGTTTCAGTACTACGGACAGCACCGCACTTACACACAACAACATACAGCGCCTCCTCCTCGTGGCACCGGGCCCAAAGAAAATGGATGGAACACGTCCTATTATAGAATAAACTCTTATCCTAAGTCAAGAAAACAAATTGTTTAATCGACCATAAGCTAAGTCCTGCCCCTTGCACGCCGGGTCCGATAACTATCCTGCTGTGCTCCATAGACTCTCATGCAATCGTTTCATATTTTGCACTATGCTACGCTATCTGCTGAAGCTGCACATTTGCATCTCTGATTTCAGAAAAATGCTTTCACTGAACTGCTTTGTGACGGAACATGCCTGTCAGACACTCCCAGTCTCAGATTGTATAATTACCCGTTGCCGTGGTAAGCCAGATGTTAATTGCAGGTGCACGGATTGAATCAAATGCTCGTTTACATAAATCTAGCCCCGGATCTCTGTAACTCTCTCTGTACTTTGTTTCATGAATTCCTACAGTGTTTATTATGTGTGTAAAGACATTCAACTCCTGCCACCTCTTTCTGCAACCAAAAACTAAACTTCTTCTCAAGGTTTTTTTTTTTTTTTCTTGAAATATTCAAGTTAAAAAGTGCAGAGTTTTCTCTGGCTCACCCAAAACTCTGATCCTAGTTCTGCTACTGGTCATTTCCATTGATATTCTTAACAGCAGATGACAAGATTCAAAACTTGGTGTTGAACTGTCAAAACTCCAGCTTCGTTGCAGGAGGTCTGCTAATTAAACCGAGAACAAAACCTTTTTTTTTTTTGCCCATGTGTTAAGTAATTTCGGGGGTGCAGATTGGCTCTTTAAATATTATAATTACCGCTCATATGGCGAAGGCTTCACGCTCTAGCAGCGGTTTTGTTGCTGAAGATTGAGATGGTCACGGATGAAAAATTGCTGAAGTTATAGAATGTGGTATAATGGATGAGTCACATGGAAATACGATGAGATAGTAGATTATGATGATGTGTGTGTGTGTGTGTGTGTCTGCAGCTGTCTGTGTGTGTGGGTGGGTGGACGGTGGTACATTAAGCTGGTTCTGGTGGTCCACAGAGCAAATGAAGAGTGATGACAGCGCTGCTCGGGAGGTTTCGTCGATGTGTGAGAGTGTGTGAATGTGTGGTTGCTTTAGGCCATTCCCACCTCCCTCGTTGCTCTTTACTTATAGGTCTTTGCTCTCTTTCTATGTGTTCAAAGTAGAGGTGAGACGCTGTACTCCTTTATTTAAAAAAACAAACTTTATTTAATCTCGTATTGTTCTGTCCCTTTTTGTCACTGCTGCAAGTCGATAGTTTCCTGTTTCCACAAAATCAGGGACAAAATCTCTCCTTGCATTATTGAATAAAATGGACGAATTAGCTTTCTACCCTCGGGATTGTGTGTGTGTGTGTATGTGTGTACTTGTTCAGCTACCTGTGTGAGGACCAATTTGAGTTTTAGTGAGTGAGGTCATTTTTGGAAAGTGAGGACATATTGGCCGGTCCTCACTTTGGGACCTGCCCTGTCTACTTAAAATGATGTTCCCATACAACTAAATTGCGGACGGCCGTATCGAGTGACCTAGTACAACGAGCGACACACAGAGCAGGTGATGTATTATATCGAGCGACCGTGAATGAAAATATGTTGAACAAAAACATTACTGAATAGTAATGGGTATAATAAGCGAGAAAGTTGCGTTAATGCGTTCAAGAAATTAGTGCCGTTAAAACAAATTTGTGTTAACGTGTTATCGTGTTAACTTTCACAGCCCTAATTTTAAGTGGATTTAAGCCAAACCATGACGTTCTTTTACTAACCCTAACTCAGGAGTTATATTGCCTGAACCTAACTAAGTAGTTTTGTTGCATTTCTGTTTTGTTTTGTTTCATTTTACAACACTAATCACTTGTTTAAAACTGTTTAAAACTGCGTAATCCGGGAGAAAATCACTCAAACGTATTTTGGTTATGCAGTTTAGTTGTATTGGAACGCAATTTTAATGAAGACATGCTTGTAAGGACAGACCTTCAAAGGCCTGTTTGAGGGTTCAGACTTGGTTTTAAAGTTCAGGTTAGAATTAGGTTTTGGTTAGGGTAAGGGTTGGGGTCAGGCATTTAGTTGTGACGGTTAAGGTAAGGGTAAGGGGCTAGGGAATGTATTATGTCAATGAGTGTCAAGGTTTCGAGTGTGTGTCACCAAAAAGAAGTCAAGGAGCCTCAAAGTGACATGCCTAAATGCATGTGTGTCTGAATAACTGTGACACTTTTGAGATTTCACATATTTCACATCCCGCTCGCACACACCCGGTTTCATCCCGTCCCATGCTGTGTTGTAAGATAAGCCGAGGATCAGCGTGTCAGGTGTTTTCTTACATAGCAGATGGAACCGAGGAGGTAATATGTAGAAAACACACATTCTATAAAATATATTCAAATGTATTCATAATGTAAAGCTTTGTTTCACAGCAAAGGGTTTTTTTTGTGTAGAGAAGCAAAATCTATCCAAGAGTGAAATGTATAAAGATGCAGAGCATATGGCATCATCAACATGGAATCTGCCTTGGCATTTTCACCATCATCCCTGTGGTGGAGGAAGATACACATTTTGGAAAGTTTGTCATCATATGCTAACAATAGGTCTGAAGCTGCCAAAGAAGTAAAAAAAACAGCTAGGATGACTCATAACTGTGTCATTTCCCTGTCCAATGACAGTCAAATCAGATCTGGTAAAGTCTTTGGTTTATAGAAGGTCAGGCTTTATGATCCGTGCTTTTTTGATCCATGTGAAGTTCCAGTGTAGCCTGTGAGTTAGCAACAGCTGCCAGTTAGTCGTAATTCAGGTTTAATAGAGGACACAGATTGATGATTTTGGACTATTACATTTTAGTGATTATGGATATAAACATAATCACAGATGTTAGTTAGTCCCATGATTCTCTTTTCATGTTCCCCTGTTGCTAATAAACAATTTTATTGTACTTGTTAAATCCTTTATTGAGAGAGTCTTATTAGTTGTCCATGTGCTTAGTGCGAGATTTTGGCATATGTCAAATATGTGGCATATTGTGCTGGCAAACAAAGGGAATGTCATTTATGGTGCCAGTTCTGAGAATCAGGAAGCCTTTTCTGTCCTTCTCGTTCTTCGCTGTTCCCCATTAGGACTCTGTAGGAGTCAACTTGTGAGATCTAACTTATTGCCTGATCCAATAAGCCAATAGCTACCATTCCTCACTGGAACAGACCCTTTATTGACATAGCAGGAAAAGCAGAATTAGTAACATTAATGATGGCTGCGTTTCATTTAGGTGAGCCAGTTCCACGGCTGTGGTATTTTGCATGCTCACTCACTGACGGGGCTTACAGGGACACTTAAAGGAGAACTACGCCTATTTTCTAAATTCATACATGTTATTCCTATAGCCTAAGACAGTCCAACAAATATTAGTAAACATGAACAAATCTCTCCCAAATCCAAAAACTAGAGTGCTAAAACTCAAACTTGTGATGTCATAAGGTATAAAGTGTGGAGCTGCTCCATAGACAATGAATGGGGAGAGATGTTCTAGGTGACACTGAGGGCACCCAGGGGAATGTTCTGAGTATATGGGGACATTTTCTGTTTCACAACTGAGAACACTACAATAAATAAAGCTCATTTGGGTTTAAAAAAATTAAAACAAACAATCTGTGGGTCCAAAAAATCACTCTTCCATTCATTGTCTATGGAGCAGCTCCAGACTATATACTTGATGACATCACGAGTTTGAGACTTTCCTCTCTGGTTTCTGGCTTTGAGAGAGAGGAGCTCATGACTAATATTGATGGAACTTTCCTCGGCCATGTTTACAAGTCGTGACATGTTTGTTGACGTTGCCATGGACGTTAATTTTTCGGTGCATAATAAGTTAATGTATTGTAATTTTAGTCGTATATTGTTTTCTTCGTAATTTTATAATAGCTCTGAGGAAAATCTTGACATTCCCAACGGGAATTATGCCATTATGCCTTTACATTTACTGCATTATTTTACCCACTTGCTAGCTTGCTAACTTGCTGGCTTCTGTGGATTCTTTTTTTTTAATCTATTTGAACAAATGAGCACTGTGTTGCTGCATTAAAGTACCTTCTATATAGATATCAGCATTGCCGTTATTATTAAATCTCACTAACTTTGACATGTGTTGACAGCTAATCAAGAAAGATAATAAAGTCAGTAATGCTTTATAGAAATGCTGGAAGCCTGACAGGGATTCTACAGCCTGGCTGTTGTTACGGTTTCATCTCTTGTGTTTGTTGTTGTTAAGTTGTGACAAATCATCACCATGTGAGTGCCACAGTCTGACACTCTTCAGAACTTGTCAAGTGAGCCACGAGATTCGTGAAAGAAATGAAGTGGGAAATTACCTCTGTTGTTTGTGTCGTGCTTTTCATAATCGTGACGTTAAAAAAAAAAAAAAACAGATGCAGGCAAAAGATAATGATAAAAAAAAAAGGGAGAAAACTGTACAAAATCATTTCTATCCACTCTCACTTATCAGCACTCTGCGGAGGGTTGCTAATTCAGCCGGCACGTGGAAGCAAAACATCTTGATTAGAATATCTCGGTGAACTCGAGGACCTGAGCTGAGCTGAGTTTTATAGGTAAAGTGTACACATAATTCTGTTACTTCATTTTTACCACACATAAGCATGCAAGCAAAAAGCTCCCCAGCAAGTGTGATGATAAAATCTGTTTGACTACAGTTAAATTTCGTCCTTGCTGCTTCTTTGTTGCTGCAGCTGCGCCAGCATCGCCATTGAGACGCCGCACTCCCGCGCAGCACCCATATTTCTTTTTCATCAAAGCAAACGCGCCACTAACCGAGCCCTGGATTCTATATCGCGGGGTTAAGTGTGTGTGATTGGGATGTAGAGCACTTAGTTTTGCAGCGGCCTTTCAATTAAAACACTAAATAAAACCCCACCATCGCTAATCCTCACCATGTGGCATCATTGAAAAGAAGAAAAAACACTCGCGCACACACACACACACACACACACACACACACACACACACACACACACACATACACACACACACACACACACACACATCGGTAAATTAACTTTCACTTCCATGTGTAAATTGAGGCAGCAATTAATTTGTTGATGAAAAAGCATTCATCTTTAATTATTTCTTGTTAGGCTGGATGTGTCAACCTCCTCCTGCAGAATGCTGCTCAGTATCTGGATTTTGCAGGAAATCAGCTTAAACTGAATAGATTTTGATTTGAACACAGAAGCTTCCACTATCACACTCACACATACACACACACACACACACACACACACACACACACACATACACACACACACACACACACACACACACACACACACACACACACACAACAAAGTACACCCCCTTTAGTACAAGCATGGTGTCATGCTACTAAATTGCCCCCTACAGGCCAAAAGCACCACAGCACCTTTTAGTAAAAGAAAGAGTGTGACTGAATGTACTGTAGCAGAGCCTGGGGGGGGCATCAGCCAAATCCATTTCAATGGAAATATGAATATTAATAAATAGAGCAGCAGCCTGAGACTCCTCCGTGCCCTCCCTCCCTCCTTTTGTTTGCTAACTGAGCTGTATAAGTCCCCCTAGTTTATTCTCGTCTAATTATCCCCGCAGAACGCAATAAGAGCCGAGACTCTCCATTCTATTCTTTTGTTTAATTACGTCTGAAGATGAGGAAGAGGAGAGGGGGGGTGGGTTGGGGTGGGTTTGGGGCACTCACTCGTCTATAGAAGAGGGCATTTGACTTCCCAGGGCTTTCTGTTTGGCATGCAGCACACACACTCTGAAGTCTGAATCACGCACAGGTTGATTTTTTTTAATCAATTTTATTGGATAATGAATATTGCCGGTGTCCTGAAGAAACCTCATATATCTGAAACTGTACTTGTGGCTTTCAAAGACATGAGGAAATCCTGAACTAAATGGTTATGGTCTGCCTTCACGGGAATATAGTGGAAAGTAAACCCACTCAGAGTCAATTTACACACCTTTTTTTTTTGTGAAATAGTGATTTCATTATTTTGGACCAGCATAAATGTTTCTGACAGAGATTCACAGTATATACTATAGGTATATCAACCTGAAATAAATCATATGAGTCTTTTTTTTTTCTCATGGTATTTTTGTTTTTAATAGAAAGGGACAGAAGAGGGCTGTCAAAGTTAATGCGTTAACACAAATTGGTTTTAACGCCACTAATTTACCCTGACATACTAGCTTGTCTCGAAGGAGGCTAAATAACGCTCCAAACTTGTGCTAAATTTTGGCGAGGAAAAACTGGCATGGCCATTTTGAAAGGGGTCCCTTGACCTCTGACCTCGAGATATGAGAATGAAAATGGGTTGTATGGGTCAACGGCCAATGAGGAAACTCCAACACTCGGCCGACCAATCGTGTAAAATCAACACTCAGTCAGTCACTCAGTGACAGACTTTTGCGTTCATAGGGCTGGCCCTCTGCGGTCCAGCTAAAACTGTATAAGGTCATCTGAGTCGACTTGGCGGATTTTGGTCTGACTGTAGCTTAAAGGTTCCCCATAGATGGATAGATGTATAGATGGACACCTTATTTATCCCTGTGGGCATGTCACAACAGCAGTACATACACGATGCATTTTGATGAGTAACACCGAATGTAAATATAACTTTTTGCTTTTTTTTACAAGAGTAACTCCACAGGCCCCCTTTAAAACAAGCAGCCGCAAGTACTTCCTGGATTTGTTTTGCCCTGGATTTTTCCCTCACAGGCTATAAACAGCCTGCCATAACTTATTGCTAGAGGTTGTATGGAGACTGAGGGCAAGGCCTGCAGACACTACTTAGGGCTGAAAAAAAGCACTACATCACTTCTGCATGATTTTTTTTTTTTTTTTCCTGTGTGTGCCCCCACCTTTGAAACCAACCTACACCCTTGCAGTTATGTGTACAGTGACAGTGCACAGAGGGAATGGTGGTGCACTTCATGTGTATTTTTGTCGTGGAGCACCCCAGAGGGCATGTGGGGGCGGGGGTGCAATTAGTGGGAATCCATTACCATACATTATCATTGGGTTAGTTAGAGGCTAGTATTCAATCACTATGGCTCCTCTCAGTCCCTGTTAAAGAAACCTCCTCCACCACCATGCACAGTGCACTGTTGAACTGCACAGAGTATGCAGATGGCGGGAAAATAAGTCAGTCTTGACACACGTTTTGCCTTTAACAAATATTGTGATTTTAACAAATAGGCCATATTGCGATTTCCTTAAAAGTTTGATTAATTGTGCAGCCCTAGTGGGCGGCTCGACCAGCAGGGCTTTTGGCCCAGGCACAGTCCCTCACTGGCTTCCCACCAACAACTGCTACTCTACATTATATGAAGCCTATACTGGAATTGATATTTGTTTAAAAAATATGATAATAATAAATCGTCCGGTATTGAATTTCTTTACAAACCCATACCATTAATAAACATTTTTGAGGCCCTCTTATTTATTTTTTTCTTGCAACCAAGAAATGTGCTGGCCAGGGCAATTTACAGTTGAAAAATTAACTTGTTACTACTCTCTGAAAAACTCTAGAATGGCGAAACTGCTTCAAAAAAATATCTTTGGCATTTCTGTACTTTGATTTCTGACATATGCAGATGTGGATATATGATATCCTCTGCAATAAGCTAATACTGGCGGATATATTGGACTGACCAGCTTAACAATCAGACTCTATGAGGAATATTTGGAGTTTGAATATCTAGCAAAGGCTTGCCTGGATGGTAACCATTTATGTAATGTATCTGTGGGCGAGGCACATGTTTGTTTTGTCGGCGGCAAAACTGCATTTATTGCCCTTATTTTATGCTCTTTCACAGAAGAGTTGCTGTACTGCAGATTAATACTTTTGAGTAGAACGGTGGTTCAGTGGTTCCAGTGGCCATCCTCTGACAGCAAGGTTATATTTTCAATTCCTTTAACAGCCGGTGTAAATCCATCTCAACGTAAAAGACCGTCATCTGTTGAGACACAAATCACTGACGCTGCACTTTGCCCTCTCTGTATGTCTGACAGCTGTCTGAAAGAAGTACATTTCGGTAATCAGTATCCCAAACAACCTCAGGAGATTGTTGCAATTCACCACTTTATGAAACTGCAGCCGCCAGACTCAGAATGGATCTCCACCACATGCTGTGCAGCTAAAAGCAGCCGAACTGATGCAATGGTTTTTCCTCGCTGAGCGAACAGATAGGTATGAAACACACACTCAAACATGGTTATTTTACAGAAATCCACTTTGAACATCACAGACACCGAGTGCTCGTGTCATAGTACACCAATGACACATTTTGTATTTGGCTTTCAAAAGCTGGAATGTAAAGTAAACCTATCCAAAATGAGTTCCTGTGTCTTGATCATTTCAAAGGGTATTTTAACTATAAAGAAGTGTAATTTTCAGTCATAATATGCGCCAAGTAAAGAAGCTTTACTGTCGGTAATTCTTGCTGCGTGGTCTAAACTGTAGATATTTTTACCCAAGTGGGACAGAAATGCAACATCTTGAGGCTGTTTGGTTCACATAATCCAGTGAACCAACTAGGGATGCACCGATCTGACTTTTTCAGTCCCGATAGCGATACCTGGGCTTTGGGTATCGCGATTGTATCGTGATAATATGGTATCGTGGGGCCTCTGGTGATTCCCACCCTGAAAAACTCAACCACCGATATATTGTGTGTACAAATACACAGTAAGTATATTGATGTGACCTGTGACATTTTTTTTTATATCTTGCTTTATGGAAAAGGAAGTTATATTTTGAATTGATTTGATAACATATAGACAGTATTCCCTCTGATTCTAAATTGTATTTACATTATTAAATCAGGTAAACGAAAGTTTCACATCTGGTGTGTATCTGGCCCCGTGACGTATGACAATCTGAAATGTTTTCTACCTAAGCCAAGGTGTCTATCAGCAATCTCTTTCAGATAAGAGTCCTCCTCCTGAATCCCAACAAGCTGTCTGGCCTCGGACAGAATACTCAAACTCTGAGCTGAGAGATGCTGCCTGAGATGTATGGATGTGTATGTCTGTGGGGGGGGTGAGTTTGAGTGAGTGTGAGATGTGTTTTGACTAAGTCTCAAGTTTGTAATTGACTAAAAAACTTGTGGTACTTCCACTTCCGGTGATCAGTATAATCAAAAGAAAAGAGAGAGAAAGCCTTTGTTTGAACTGAGAGGTGGATTTGGTGAGAACCAAACTGTTATACAAAGGAATCAACAGAGTGGGAAAAGATAATTCGATGTACAGTTACCAGACGGAGATTTTGTGTTCTGAATGGCGCTGTGGGGCATCATGTTTTTTTTCAAAAACACACACACACACACACACCACACACACACACACACACACACACACACACACACACACACACACACACACACACACACACACACACACACACACACACACCAACCTTCAGTGTGACAAACTGCTGCCAACTATGACAAATAGGTCTGTGGTTTTACCGTGATTAAAGACGCACCTGCAATGACAAAACCCAATTCCTCTTGTCAATTTGATTGCGTCCGTCCTTGTAAGAAAATGCACATTCATCAAAGGCTTTTAAACAGAGGTTTTTTTTTATTCCTCTGAAAATTTCATCTACACGGCAAAAGGTTTTTTATGCCTCCGTGGCGGTGACAGCACGTTTTCGGGTTGTCCGTCCGTACCATTGTCGTGAACGTGATATTTCAGGAACACCTGGACTCGCCAACCAGTCAAGTAGCAGTTTACATCCACATCTGTCCAAATTATTATCACTTCATCATTTTATCCTGTTAGATATGTGTATGAAATTGTCATATGAATTCTTGAGTTATGGACAAAAACGTGCTTTGTGAGGTAACAGTGACCTTTGACCAAATTTCTAATCAGTTCACCCTGTAGTCCAAGTTCATTTTGGCCAAATTTGAAGAAACTCCCTCCAGGCGTTCCTGAGATATTGTGTTCACAATAATTGAACAGACGGACGACCCGAAAGTATAATGGACTGTAATTCATTCTGTTTTCTGTTCTGGCAAACATTTGTGCTGCACACAAAAATCCTTTTTCCATCCTGACTTGGAAAGTTTCTCCTGTAAAAGTTCTTGCATTTTTCAACACTTCACAGAGGTCGGCGTTCTCCCAGTACTAGTTAGACTAATTACTGTCAATCACACATCAAAGACAACGCCCTATTTGGATCTTCTTTTTTTTACCTGCGAAGAAACACTTTAAAAAAAACAACAAGCGTCTGAACCAGAAAATAAAGATGATACAAATCTCATTAAGAAACAATAAAATAGTAAGTAAAAATAGTAAAAGTAGTATCAGCAATTTATGGCATTTCTTTTTTTTTTTTTATAAAAGTATGTAATAATAAAGTAGAAATCCCAAAATAGCCCATGAAATAAGGAATAATCCCACAACATCATTCATTATTCATATTCAACATTAATTGTTATTTATTTCTTTAGACAGATATTGCTGTTTGTTGTGTGTAGAGGTGTGTGTGTGTGTGTACAGTAGTGCAGCAGCGACACTGAAACGGGGGAGATGGAGACAGACAGACAGAAGAACATGTCAGCCTGCCGTGCCGCGCCGCGCCGCAAAGCTTCAAATACCTTTGAATATTACTCACTGAAGCTTCGAAGCCCAAAAAGTGGTATTCAGGACAGCACTAATGAGGAGTAACAAGTGTTGAATTTAGGTACGAGAATTAATAGCAGTTAAAGAATCACAGTATAAGAGATGCATTGTGTAGTGTTCAGATCAGTTTCAGCAGTCGACCGTGCACATGTACACCACCAGATGCTGCAGTGAGAACTCCTGCCTCCAGAGGCGTGGGTCCATATCACTACACAATTGTTTGACAGTTGGACTCTGGCTGTTTGATATTTCTGAGGGTTTCTGTGCAACATCAACAACTGAGTCATACATATTTCATGCCTCTCCTTCCCGCCACCTGAATTGTGATGAGCGCTGGAGGTCCACAGGGTTCTGTTACACTATAAAGATCAAACCTCTCCATGTGTACGCAGTCGGAGAAACTCTTAGACATGTGGACCGCACTGGAGTGAAGGGGTCATGGAAAGCAACACGAGCTGGCCTCGTCCGATCTTTCTGTTCGCTCAAAGTATTCATAGCCAACTTTCTGCCAGATGCTGCGTGTGTGTGGGCGATAACCGGATTGCTGAAGTGTGATGGGAATACAAGATGAGTGATGTGACAAGATTGGAGTACGTGTTCGCAAGCATTTCTTTCCATTACAATAGATGATTAGTTAATCCCTTCATATGTTCCTTTCTTTCCTTTTTCTATTAATATTGTCATGATTACTGCAATGCATATAAAGGCCTCAATGCTCAACTCCCATTAACACTAAAGGGCAACAAACACAGATGGTGTATGACGCACGTCCAAACACCTGCGCCTTATTGTTTTCTAAGTTAACCCATACACCGGTGGCATCAAGATTCACGTCACCGTGTCAACAAATGCCACTCTTTCTATCTCCCAGCATTGATGCACGTTAGCGCCCAAGAAAAGCAGCAACTTAATCACATTTGGCACATCCCAGATGGTGTACCTCTGGGGTTTTCAAAGACCCCCATAAAGTTCCAATAATGCTTTGAGGGATGTAAACAGGAAGTATAATGTTGCCATGGATTTAGTGAGTTTTGCTGTGGGCTACAGCTTGAGCCTAGATATTTTAAACCTATGTTTGTTTATATTTTGGCAATTTCGCACTATTAAAACTATGCCGTATTAGCTATTAGCAGTTCCTTTGTGCAATGTAGTCATGGATGTACAGACAACTATTACTGGATTACTTTGATACTGAAGAAAGCTTAAAAATGTGACGATTTTCAGGCAAGTTCTGGAGCATCTTTTACCTATGATTTCTTCTCGGATTGTTTGACGTTTATTCGCCGCAGAGAATACGCACAGAGATAATGATATTCAGATTTGACTGAGCTATGACTTCGGAAAGGAGTCTGTTTTTTTTTGCAAATTGCAGCAATCAGGCGCTCTGGTAAGGGTTTTAAAATACCATAATTGCCTCCATGAGTATGTATGTAGGTTCTCCATTATCCCTAACGGCGATTGAATGCAACTCATGTCAATCAAATATTTCTCAAATTAAATGAGTCAACAATCTGAGTTTGTGGACACAACGAAATTTAGTGAATTTCCTGTGTGTTTTTAACCATAAAATGACAGCTTGTTTGGTAATATTGTTTTCACAATATTTTCAAAACCCTGCCAAATGTTGACAACAGTAGTCCAAATTCCATCTCCCAGCCTAACGCTATTTTTCCTTAATTTGGCGGAGACCAGCCCAATCTGGCAACACTGGATGGCAGCTGAGATGTATGTGGGTGTGTTTGAAGTTTGTTATTGACTAAAACTTGTGTGGTGGTACTTGACACTGGCATGCACACGTCACTTTCACCTCACGCAGAATCTTTGCCTCATGTCTCTTCTTACACGCGGTCCCTTTCAACTGTCCCAAGCTGCCTCGCAATTACATAATCTCTGGTGACTACTTCCTCTGTCTGGTCGGCACATCCGGTGTGTGCTTACATGATGTGAACTTTGGGTTGTTGGTATGAGGTTTTGGCACAAGTTCATTACTGTCTTGTTTACCACGGTGTCTTTTTAGGGAAGTAATAAAGATGGACATTTATAAACATTACATACAGTGACTATAGTAGCTTTAAAATGTTAGACAAGCATAGCATTATTGAATTGCACTGTATAGGGGTGTGTATTTGTCTAGCTATTCTGTGAACATTTACCTAATGGCTTCTATGAGATGAAATTGCATTACATCATAGTATCCAGGCAGTGTACATGTTAAAAACCGCAGAAGGACTAGAGCTGCCAGTCGCAGTCTTCATGACAATGGACTGTGGCAGCCAGCACAACTGAGTCACACCAGTTGGTGTTCATAACGCCTTGATCTGAATCCCAGTCTACCCAGTCTGGTTGATTAAGCGTGTTGCCAGAACTAAATATAAATGTGGAAGCATTTTGCCTCCCAAAAATGGACACCAACATCAAAAACATTGTGAAACTCTGTGAAAATATCTTGCTTCCAGACCTCGGAAGAGTTCTGAATGTCTTTCTGCAATTCAAATAGATCTGATGACGTGCTCATCGATGGCTGTTTTCCCAGTTGGAAACACAACCAAGCCAGTCAGAGCTTTGTAGGTAGAATTAAGAATGTCAATGTCATTTTCCAGTGCCAGAGCCATAAAAATGTCGATAGCTACAACTGCGGTTCTCACCAGTCGTCAAGTACCAGTGGGTGTTTTCAGCCCTCCAGCCTCGGGGGGGCAGAATGCTAACCTGACCCGCCAGATGGTTCTGTGTAACAAACCATCTGAGAAGCCGTCATTGGAAACTGGAAAAGGGCAGGCACTTTTAAAAAAAAAACAAACTACTTGGCAGGTGATTGGATGAACCATCTGTCAATCAAACTCTTGCCGAAGCCCGTCGGGAGAAGAACGAAAACATCTTCTCCATGGAGAAAAGCCTTCAGTGCCGTTCTTTGCTCTTCTTTCAATGAAGAAATACTCTCCAGTTCTGATATAACTGAAGCTATTGCAGCAGCTATGCTAACCTCTTCAGGAGCCATTGTTGTTTAGAACGAAGACCTCCGTGTCGTCTCACACACACATAAACCAGGAGCTCCTCACAGGATGCTGATTGGTCCGTGGTCTGGCTTGCCTGACACAAACGCATCACTTGAAGCCTGATGGATGGATTTTCGTGTGATATGTGATCCCGCAATTCTTGCATGATATCAGATGTCAGGTAACCAGAATGCACCCTTTCATCCTCCTTTTCTTTTGCATCTATAAAAAAATATTGCAAATATTCGGCTTAACTTCAGATCTGTCAGAAGACCTTTAGTAGACCTTTGATCTGGATGTGAACCTCTCTCTAACATTTGGATGATCTGAAGTCATTCTACGCTTTTTGAATCCAGTAGTAGTATATATTTTCTTTTGTGCCTCCTCCCGCTGTTCATGATCAGTGACACCTCAGCAGTAGGTACTGATGAGTTGTATATATGTTGTACCATGTCAAGTGGTTAGAGACAGTATATCACTACTCTCTATTTCTTATTCATGAATTTACTTGTTTATTTATTTACAAGTCTCGTGGTGCATCTCTGACCCTCTGCTCTTTTTCCAAGATCTCATTGTGAAAGCTAAATAAAAAAATAGGCCACGTATGTGTGTATGCTGGTGAGTGGGCTGTGGACAGTGTGCCTGCTGGTAGTATATACAGTATGATATGATGATGATCAGCTGCTGTATTGTATCGGACACAACATGTGTATCCACAGATGTTGGCTTTTTGACCCTTTGTTGAGCATCAGTGAAGCTCTCCAACCCGTGGGTCATCCTTTTTTCACGTATTGTACATGTAGAGTGGATACATGGTAGCAAAAGGTTATAGAGTCCAACTTTTTCGGACGGTTGCCATGACGGTATAGAAGCCGGAGGTCAAGACCAACTAGAAGGACACGGGGGTGTCAAAGTTATAGCGTTAACGCAAATTCATTTAAAGGCCACTAATTTCTTTAACGCATTAACGCAACTTGCGATTTGTAGGTTGTAGCGGGCTCAGTTTTGAAGCTAGATACTGGCATCAGATGAAAACTAGAAAACCTAAGGAATCCATCGGTACCAACCATGTCATTAGAGCTTGTTGTGAAGGAGGCTAAATAACGCTCCAAACTTGCGGTACATTTCGGCGAGGAAAAACTGGCATGGCCATTTTCAAAGGGGTCCCTTGACCTCTGACCTCAAGATATGTGAATGAAAATGGGTTCTATGGGTACCCACGAGTCTCCACTTTATGATAATCACATGCAGTTTTGGGGCAAGTCATAGTCAAGTCAGCACACTGACACACTGACAGCTGTTGTTGCCTGTTGGGCTGCAGTTTGCCTTATTATGATTGGAGCATATTGTTTTATGCTAAATGCAGTACCTGTGAGGGTTTCTGGACAATATTTTTTCATTGTTTTGTGTTATTCATTGATTTCCAATAATAAATATATACATACATTTGCATTAAGCAAGCATATTTGCCCACTCCCATGTTGATAAGAGTATTAAATACTTGACAAATCTCCCTTTAAGGTACATTTTTGAACAGATAAAAAATGTGCAATTAATATGCGATTTATCACTATTACCTATTTTAATCGATTGACAGCCCTAATTAAGATACATGTGTAATCCTAAAAAGAGCCTGTTAACATGTTTTAATGTAAAACCATTCAGACATTTCTTTAGCAATACCATATAGGACTCAGTTTCATTAAAAGAGGTTGTGCTTGACAAAAGCCCTCATGAATCTGGAGTAGGCGTGTGGTGGACTTTGAAGCTGCGGCGGCTGTCAGCCCCCTCACCCAGTATCGGATTCTGAGGAGCACCTCGCTCCTTTTTTATAGGGAAACTGTCTGAAAAACTTAGCAGCGTGTTCGTTGCTCAGGTTAAGTTGTCACTGTTTATTACTGCCAAAATAAACTTTCCAGAGAACACCTGTTCAGAGAAGAATGGGTGCAGAGCTGATTTTTCAGTCTTCGTTTTGATTAAACCCTTTTCTTTTTTCTTCTTTTTCACTGCAACTTGTAAGTTAAGAGCAAACTCATCATCTTCGAGAAGTCCCCATTCGGAACTGAACGTTCTTTTCGAGAATAAAGTCACCAACGGGGCCTCGTAGATGCAAATCTCATCCCAACACGAGGTAGTACATCAAACTCTTTGGATTATCTAATAGTCTGTCGGTGCAACACGGAGACCTACACCTCGTATTCATCCACCACATCTTGGCTGTTAACTAGTGTGATTAATTGCGTTCTCACACCACTGTGCCAGCCTCTGAATTAGATCACAGCTACAGGGCCACGGATTGGACAAACGCTGGAAGAGGATAGATGGGAATGGTAATGAGCAGAGCGCCTTCCAGCTTTGCCACCTACCTGCTGTCCTGATGAAGGGAATGAAAATGAGACAGAGAATGGTAAAAATGAAGATAACCTCACCCGAACGGCAATATACAAATTCAGCTGTGGTTTTGTAAATATGTGATTGGTAGTTATGTTTTTTTTTTCTCCCTAAATTGGCAAAATTCCTCCTACTTAAGTCTTACTTCCACATATTTCAAGCTACATCAACCGTTCTTCTGCCTGAAGATGATTTCTCTTCTTGAGATCCACAATTCCCAACCATTTTTTTCTCTTTTGGTTAAAACATACAGTACTGGGATCATATCTTAAGATTCTAGCCCAGACTCCCATATTAACCTTCACTTCTGCCTTTGCTCCTGCGTAGCACAGTGTGATATTAAACTATGTGCATTGTGATGCACTTTGCATGAATAAACAGATGAGTGCAGAGTTGGCGTGTAATGACCTATGAAAAGGCTGTAGGCAACACGGTCTGCGATATGGAGGATGTCAGGGGGCATTTGATGTTGAATAATTAAGCTGCATTATCAGGTATGTAAATATGCAGGCTCAAATATGTAACGGATTTCCATATGATGCGTGAAGTAAGGGTAATGAATGTAACCAAGGACCTTTGCAAGGTTACAAATAGCCTTCTGATCCACCGTGTTTCTTTGAATATTGTGTACAAAGGTGCCATAGACACCTTCCCTTGTACATGAATGAATACCACATTAGCCCGTATGTAAGACCCACTTTGAATAAAAACAAAGGAGGCTGGCGTACCATATTTAAATGTATTGTCTAGGGCTGTCAAAGTTAACGCGATAATAATGCGTTAATGCAAATTCGTTTTAATGCCACTAATTTCTTTAACACATTCAACGCAACTTTTAGGTTGCAGCGGGCTCAGTTTTAGAGCTAGAGTGAAGATACTGGCAAAATATAAAAGTAGAAAACCTAAGGAATCCATTGGTACCAACCATGTCTAGCTTGTTGTGCAAGTTAGTCTATTTGGTGTCTCTAAACCTCAGCCCGGTGGTAGACTAGACTAAATTGAGCTTGGATAGGATCCAGCACCCCACAACCCTGCACAGGATAAGTACTGTAGGTATATAGTAGATAGTTGATGGGTGGATTTCCATAAAACGACATGTCTTATATTTAGGCTAATGCTGCATAAATCCTCCAGGACATCACAGTCCTCTCTTCCATTTGTACCCTACACCCCCCTAGGAAATACTTTAATTTGTCCAGTTTGGTACCCAGTGGAAAATCCAGACAGTAATGCTAATGTCATAATGACGCTAATAAGCCTCAAGCCTTAAAACTTTTTACCACGGTGATCCAATTTCTATCATAATTTCTTTATTTTCCTTACTTTCCTCCATCTCTGTCTTCACTGTACATAAAATTCACATTACCTTTTAGCCATTTAAGTTTAAGCCTTTCACAGAGCAGCTTAGAATAACTGAGTAAGTCAAAATTGTGTCTATCCCAAGGATCCATCCTGGCAAACCCATGCTATCTCAGTGCATCCAAAATCTCAAATACATCAATTTTGTATGTCATTTTCTAATAAACTCTGATCACAATCTGGGTGAAGAAAACCCTACACTATCAACCATTATTAGAAACCAGTTGGCACTGCCTCTCTGCAAACGTATTAGAACTCTTCCACAGGTCAGGTCATTGATTCCCTCATCGATCCCGTGTTGCTCCTTTCATGAAATTCCCTGACGTCCTTTTTTTCCCAGCCTCGTCCCCAGGAAGAAATGTTGGCATTGTACGATTCTGCAAACCACGGATATGTTGAATGTGGATGTTTTTGCATTCGGTCAGAGCAAGTGATTTAGTATATCGAGCAACCGTTATTGAAAGTTACGTGGCATAGTAACGAGTGTAACAAGCAAGAAAGTTCACAATGGGTTGGAGGGAGGGTTGGTGGATGAGCCACACAAACGCAGGACTTTCACTCAGGAGACCGCTGTACGTTGACTTTACACGTTTTACATAACATTATTTTGCGTAACGTTGTTATGCTTTTTACGTTATGTTATGTAAGAAAGTCCGCTAAGGGCGGTTGTTGTTATTAACTTTGTTACAGTTGTTATGGTTGTTAGATTACGTTGGTACATTATTATTTTACAGGACTTTCACTCATGAGATCACTGTTAGTGTCCCATGTGAAACCAAAAGTAAACGCTGGCTTTGCGCTTTCTACGTAACGTTGTTTTACGTAACGTTGTTTTACGTAACGTTGTTTTACGTAACGTTGTTTTACATTACGTCGTTTTACGCAAAGTTGTTTTGCACAACGCCTTTTTTACGTAACAGCGTTTTTTACGTAAGAAAGTCTGTTAAGGGCAGTTGTTGTTATGTACGGTAGTTACGTTGTTACGTTTCGTGTGTTCGTTATTATTTTACAGGACTTTCACTCAGGAGACTGCTGTTCGTGTCCCGTGTGAAACCAAAAGTAAAAATTTACTTTACGCTTTTTACCTAAGAGTGTTTTATGCAACGATATGCTTGTTACGTAATGCTACCTAAGAAAGTACGCCAAGGACAGTTGTTTTCATTTACGCTAGTTATGGTTGTTACGTTGGTATGTTATTACTTGAACACAAACCATGATGTTTTTTTCTAACCTTAACCAAGTAGTTTTGATGCCTAAACCTAACCAAACCACGCGGCATTGTGCATTTCTGCAAGCGTGTTACGAGTCTGATATGAAACATATTTGAGACGTTAGCAGAAACGTACAATGCCAACCTTTTTTTCTGGAGACTGGGTTGTTTTTTTCCCTCATCCCATCAATTCTTCCCTCCAACCTCCCTTACCCATCTCCATACATTAGCATATCCTTTACTCACATTGACCCTATATAGAGCCATAAGAATCAGTTCCGGCTGTGGAGCTCCCACAGAGCTCTTTTCTCTCTACACACAACCCGCTGCTGTTGATTCCCTCCAAGGCTTTAATCTTTTATTCCCTCTATTTCCTTCAAACTGCATCCTTCCTTCTAACGTCCATCCCCATCTCTCTCTCCCTTCCTCTCCCCTCTGTCCACATTTGCATATCCCAGGTGTGTCAGCTCATTCGATCGCTGTGCTCCTCTTCCCCGATACTAAACTGTATGTCCACTTTTCTGTTTAACTGTTAATATTTCAAGAAAGCACCCGTCCTGGAACTGACTTTTCATCCTTCCCTCTATCCCCTAGAGTTTTTTAACCTCCCTCTTGTCCTGTCTTTCTACTTTCTGAATTCTTTCACTGATTCACTTCCTTCCTTCCCTCCTTCCTTTCCTCTTGTATACATCCTCCATATGCTGCCATTTCCCAAGCGAGCATATCTCGGGGCCTTTGGAGCCTGGAGATGAGACGCTCAGCAGTTCCTGCTCACAGTGGGAAGGAGAACTATCCCACACCATTGATTCACACCAAAGGCATTACTCTGCTATCCTCTCACCTTCCTTCCTTTCTTCATTCCACCTAAGCTCCCATTGAAGCTTCCGAAGTTGCTCTAACCTCCCCACACTGGCTGTACTCCCACATGCTCCTGTCCACTGAGTGATTACATCTGTATGCCACAGGCATGAGAGAGAGTGTGAGAAAGGTATAGAGGATTATGTCTCCCCTCACCTGTGTGTGTGTGTGTGTGTGTGTGTGTGTGTGTGTGTGTGTGTGTGTGTGTGTGTGTGTGTGTGTGTGTGTGTGTGTGTGTGTGTGTGTGTGTGTGTGTGTGTGTGTGCGTGCGCAAGTTCACACTGGTTCACCAAGGAATGTGTGAGACAGGAGAGAGGAGGAAAGAATAGGGAGACAAAGTGATTGGTGTGGAGAAAAGAGGAGCCAGGACACAGAAAGAAAATTGAAATAAAAATGAGAAAATAGAAGGAGGATGGGAAAGATGAGGGAAGAGAGGGAGAGGATGGAAACTGAGAAGGGAAGAGAAGGGAGGAGAGGAAAGTAGAGGAGATGAAAGGCAAGGGAAGGAGAGAAGAGGAACGGAAGAGGAGGAAAGGAAAGGAAAGAGAAGAAGAGGAGAGGAAAGGAGGGTAAGATAGAAAAGGATGCGGACAGGAAAGGAGAGGAAATGATAGGGAAAGGTAATGAGTGGAAAAGCAAGGAAAGGAGAAGAATTAAAAGGAAAGTTAGGAAACGAGTGGAACAATAAGAAAATGAAAGGAGAGGAAATGAAAGGAAAGTGAAGATGGAGAAAGGAAAGGTGACAAGTGGAAAAAATAAGGAAAGGAGAGGCAAGGTAGGGAAAGGAAAGGTAACAAGTGGAAAAATAAGGACAGGAGAGGAAATGAAAGGAGAGTTAGGCAAAGGGAATGTAAAGAGTGGAACAACAATAAAAGGAAAGGAGAGGAAATGAATGGAAAGCAAAGGTAGAAAGGAAAGATAACGAGTGGAACAATAAGAAAAGGAAAGGAGAGGAAATGAAAGGAAAGTAAAGATTGAGAAAGGAAAGATGACAAGTGGAAAGATAAGATAAGGAAAGGAGAGGAGAGGAAACAAAAGGAAATATGAGGAGAGGAGAGGGAAGTAAAAGAATACCAGAGGAAGGAGCAGTGGCTCTGAAACCATAAGTAGGCCAGTGGAAATTTCAGAGAAATTGATTAGCATTCAAACAGACACAGTAGGCTGCGGGGGGGTGGGGGTGGGGGTGAATGAATATTTATCAGAAAATGTCTCCCAATGGCTGGCACATAGACACATCCGAAGGCTGTGGAAAGAGAGAGAGAAACGGAGACCGACACAGCAGGACAGAAGCACAACGAGACGGAGGGGAAGAGACAAGTGTTGTAGAGACAGACAGAGAGGACGGGCGAGACAGTGACTGACACAGAGTGAAGGCTAGAGCTGAGGGCTGGGCTCTGTTAACACATCCACAGGCTGTCCGCTGCTACGATCACACTGCTAGGTGAATAGATACAGGCTCTAACTGACTTGACTGCCCAGCATGTCTCATATCGTGTCCATGCATGTGTGTGTTTATCACTGTACGTTCACCTTGCCCAGGGATGTTTTGTTGTATTTCTCCTCAGCGGTATCCCCAAGGTCTGCCCTTGCATTAATTAGCAAGATTCAGCTGCACATGGCTAGATGGCTAGATCCAGAGCACAGCAGCACACTAACCAGGATCCCATCTCTGTTCGAGCTCTGACATTCTCTGCTTTATAAATTTGAACCATACTAACTTATTGTACCCCCGCAACAATGTAGTCGGGGCCTTTTGGTGGTTTGAAGTCCAGGGTGCCAAAAAGTTTTGACATTTTGGCCAAAAACTGTGATTTTTTTTCGACTTCAATTTTGTTTCCGGAGTAGAACTCGGAAACTATTTCACTTAGGAACTTCAAATTTGATATGATGATTGACAGTGTGGACTAGTTGTGCCTTTTCGGTGTTAGAAGTCATGAAGTGGTTAAAACCTGGAGAGCATCAACAAGACAGACCATATTTGTCTTCTACTGACTTTATCCTGAGAAAGGTGAGCTAATAACAAGCTAGATTTTGCTCAATAGACTAATTCCATTAGTTCCAAAAGGGCAAAACCTTTGGCCCTACTTTAGTAGGGGTCAAGCAGTGACTGGGGGTATTTGAGTAATGTGCTCTCTTTTGCCTTGTTATTAGGGCTGTCAAAGTTAACGCGATAATAACGCCTTAACTCAAATTCGTTTTAAAGCCACTCATTTCTTTAACGCATTAACTAGGGCAATTATTATTTACTTTCATATTGACCAAAAGAAGGAAAATACCACTTGAAAATACTATTTTTCCCCCGTGATGTGCATTTGGATTAGAAAAGAAACAGCCATGTGTTAAGGAGTTCAGATAACCCATCAGTGGACCATTTTCAATACATTTCTTTGGGTAAATCCTTGGGGAAGTGTGTACAGTATGTCTCTAACAGTTCAATAAAGTAGTTGGTATTCATGCCAGTTAACTTTTATTGGGGAAAAAAGTATTTAATGGCAATTCAGTAGAAGACATTGGATATTGACCATGGCCATCATTGCAACGTATCCTCATACAACGCTTTGTATCTTATCTTACGAAAAATTATACCTCATTTTCTGTGTGTTTTTCTACGAATGTCCAGCAACACGTGTCAAATTCTGCTCGTTACATGCATACATTCTTTTAAAAATAAACTTCCGTCTTCACAGGGAACTACTTGGTTAGGTTTAGGAAAAGATTGTGGTTTGGGTTAAAATAACTACGGAAGCAGCATTACTTAAGTACTGGAGTTACGTAACAAATAAGTCAACGTTTGGGATAAAATAACGATTGAAGTGGTGTAACTTAAGTACGGAAGTTACGTGACAAATAAATCAGTGTTGAATTCTGGTTACCGGTCTCCTGGGCAGTGTATTTTGACCCACCCATCCACCCCGACCTCCTCCCTAAGTGCCGTCTTTCGCTCTTTATACTTCCTGGTTCAAGATTGCGTGGATTACATACAAATTGCTTTTGTGGGATATATTTGAATTACAGTGCATTACTTTTCGTAGGTATAGCTAGGAACGGTATATGAGACCAGCCTGATCATCGGTACACCATTACCTTACAGTCGCTAACTGTTTACCAGATTCACCTGGTCTAACCATTCATTCTATTGGCCTAATATTTTGGGTTATTGGTGAAATAGATTGAGGTAAATTCATGCATAGCTCAGAGAAATTCTCTTCCAACATCTTCCTTTGATGCTCAGACCTTTTTTCATCTTCTTATCTTTCCTTTTAGGACTGAAATCAAATTCACACTCAAGTGCCCCAACCCAGCTCACAGCAGATGTCAAAACATTTTGTATGCAACATCCTTATTTTTTTTGCCAAAGTGATTTGCTGCTGCACTGTTTTTCCTCTCCCGAGGGCATTTTTTTAGAAAAACGCTGTTTGTTTTCACATGAGAAGAAATGACCCGGAGGCCTGTTGATTGAGATGGTTGGGGTTCTGTGGAACAATATGCCAATTATTTTCCATTTGACCCAATGTAAGCGGTTGTAACTGCTGTGGTACTAATGGAGGATGGATGCAGCATGCAGAGATGATGATGAAGCTTAATGCAGAGAGCTGTGCTGTAAAGTGAACACTAAACTGGAGCCTTTCAGAGGAGAGGACAGACACTTGGAAAAATAGACGCCACTTATATTAGACAAAGCAGGAGTGTGCTGGGAAGAGATAGACATCACATTTTATAATTGTTAGATCGGCATCACTAAGAAAACTCTGCATGTCACTTCTAGACGTTAATTTCTAATCATTGTGTCTGTCTTCGTCCTCTGACTTGAGTTTCTGGCATTGTCCAGTATGGTGCCATGTTTCGAGGAGCCAGGGTGACCATCTGCTGGATGCTCATTTCAGCATATTTAGTTTCTTCCTGGCAGTGGATGTGTTTGCTGCCCATGTGGACGATGGCACTCGCCAAAGTCTCTCACTGTGACACGTTTGTGTGCCTTCCAAAAGTCGACGTCCATGACTTGTGTTCATTTAACCTTTTTGTTACTAAGACCCATTGCATACTTAGCTGTACTGGTGGGGCATGTGTGTTCAACACAGCCCGGGAGATGTGGGAATTACTTTGATATTAGATGAAGTAGAAGTAGTGTCACCTCAGTGCAGACAGCCTTGAGAATTGGTCGCAGTTTTAAACACATGGTTAGCGTTAAACCGAACTAGTTGGTTATGTTTAGGGAACAAAACTACTTGGTTAGTAGTGATGTCAGGGTCAGGGTGTTTTATACCCTGCACCACCCCGACCCGTTGTGAGCCAATCTGCACCGCCCGACTTGCAAAAATATGTGTTAATGAGACAAGGACAGAGACGTTGCATGTGTGTGTGTTTGAGAAAGATGGAAGAGAAGCTGGACTATTGCATGCAGTGTTTCTGTAAGTTATTAATAACCCTGCTTTGTCACTTTGTCACCCGCTTGCCCAAACCCGCAATATTTTCTAGTAACCTGCGGGTCACTATTGATTAGATTTAGGAAAAGATCACAGTTTGGGTTAAAATAAGTACGTTACGCAGCGTAGATACTGCGTTACGTACGAGATGTAGTACGTGACGTAGTTACGTACTAACTTGGTCACGTAGTAACTTCGTTACAAACGTAACTATAACTCAGCGTGCTGACTTTTGGTTTCACACGGGACACGAACAGCAGTCTCCTAGGTGAAAGTCCTCTGCTTGTTTGACCGATCAATCCACCCCAACCTCCTTCCTATGCAGTCACTCTTTATACTATGTCACCTGACTTCCTCCTCTGCTCCGCTCCCGTCATAATTACTAGGTTCACTAGTGGTCACCACCTAACAACAAACATGAATATGAGTTGTAATAAGCTGCTTGCACAGGCGACTTATGCGGACGTTTTTTCGGTGAGGACATATTTCAGAAGTAATGGACTAAGCAGCCAAGTGACTGACTCTCCAACCTACCATCTGCAGAGTCACACAGCTGGCGTGGCTAAAATAAAATACTGTTATTTAATATCATCAGAATCCTCCATCAGTCCGTCTGGCAAGGCTGGTTCCACACACAGTAGCAGCTCACCAAAGCCAGTAGAACGCTCTTTTTACATGACATGATAGCCTCCCGTTTAATTTATCAAGGGAACACTGGCTGAGCATAGCTCTTTTCTACATCACATGCTATACACATTCATCTCTGAGGAAATTGTAGGCAAGGTATCACAGACCTTTGCGACTTTAGTACAGACTACAGGCATTCACGTTTCCCTCCACAAGGTTTATGGGTTCCCTCTTCCAATCAAAATCCCAGTTCTCTAATCCCTCGGCTGCAGCTGCCTTACTTAATTTGTCAATCCTAAAAGCTACTCAAAAGCTGAAATAAGAGATCATGTCCAGGCTTTTACTGCTTGGGGACTCTCTACTGTATCAGTCTTTGCAGTCCCTCCTCACATGAAGTGACAATATCATATATTCTGTACATTAAAATGGGCTTTTTACATCCAACATTATCACTCTAGATGGTTTTGTCCTAGTCAAATCCTTATCATTGAGAGGAGGAAACATTGGTCCCCTCATCATATGGAATGGGCTCTCTGATTAAATGAGCTTTCATCATCTCCTCCACACACCCCTCCTCCTCCTCGTCTTTGTCAGTGTGTGTGTGTGTACGTGCGTGTGTGTCTGCAGTCAGATCATCTTCCTTATGAAGTCATCCGGTAATGAGGCGAATCACATTAGATGAATGGATAGGCTGACTAATCGCATAAAGTCTGTTAATTGGATGCATATTGTCATGGCTAACTGTTATAGCATCATAAAGTCGCGGGGCTGACGAGTGTGCCGCCGCTCCGAGGTCGCATAAGCAGCACTAACATGGGAGCAAATAGGCGTGACAAATAAGTGAGGGAGGAACCTACAGGCCTTATGTCATGCTCTCTCTCTCTCTCTCTCTCTCTCTCTCTCTCTCTCTCTCTCTCTCTCTCTCTCTCTCTCTCTCTCTCTCTCTCTCTCTCTCTCTCTCTCTCTCTCTCTCTCTCCCTCTCTCTCTCCCTCCCTCCCTCTCCCTCTGTGTCTCTCTTCTAACTCATCATCCCCCAATAATCATTTTTAATTCCAGACTCGAAAGAGCGCTTCCTGCCTGCCACTTCCCCCCACCCTGCCCACCTGGGGGAATTTCATCAGCCCTTTCTGCTTAATTACCTCAAAGACGCTGTCAATCTCATCTAATTATAGCTCAATTCTCAGCATTGTGTCTCAGAAGGGCGGGCTCTGAATTGAACCGTTACAATCCAGTTTACTTCCATGACCTCTGGAACTCCCTCGCATAATAAGAACAGATGTTACAGTGGTCCTCAAAGGGAAGTCCTACCCTAAATGTGCTTTTGTTGCGACCCTGAACGCCTCATTTAGTGTCTGTTAGCATGGATAAATAGGCAGTGCTTAAGGAACCCTAACAATTCTAAAACCCCTTATGTGACACCAAAATTGAAAGTATTTCTAGTCATTACAGATGTCAGTGTTATTATCTTGGCAGCACTATTTTTCTACTCTACTCAAAAACAACAACTTCTATCTATTAAAATATTTAATCACGATTAATCACAGGTACTGCATTTAGCTTAAAAAATATGCTCAAATCATAACATGGCAAACTCAAACCCAACAGGCAACAACAGCTGCTTAGTGTGCTGACTTGAGAACTCATTTTCATTCACATATCTTGAGGTCAGAGGTCAAGGGATCCCTTTGAAAATGGCCATGAGAGTTTTTCCACGCCAAAATGTAGCGCAAGTTTGGAGCGCTATTTAGCCTCCTTTGCGAGAAGCACCAATGGATTCCTCAGGTTTTCTAGTTTCATATGATACCAGTATCTTCACTCTAACTTTAAAACTGAGCCTGCTAAAACCTATAAAAGATTGATTGCGTTAATGCGTTAAAGAAATTAGTGGCGTTAAAACGAATTTGCGTTAACGCGTTATTACCGCGTTAACTTTGACAGACCTAGTTACAACCTTAACAAACAAACAATCAAAAGATAAGACTGGTATTATGCCTCATGTTTTCTTATTGTCAACAAATCTCATAAAAAGACAGAAACCAACAATGTGTTTTATAATATCTCAATACTTTGCCATTCCCTAAACCTTTACTTTGTTGTTATTAATGTAACCATGACAACAAATGTCCCTTAACCAAGTAGGTTTGTCTCTCTAGAGCCAGTGTTTGGAGGACCCGCTCCCTATGTAGATATGAAAGGCTCATTCTAAGTTAACGAAAACACAACGATTCTTAGTTTCAGGTGATTAAACACTACTGAAAACATAGTTATGAATATTTTATTCCATTTCTGATAATAGATCCCCCCGAAATGCTACACACTGTTCTTTTAATACACACTAGTGAGTATTTAAGGCAGCGGGATAGTGTATGTGGGATTGACTCAAAATAAACTCCAGTGTGGCTCATTGATGTGCTTTTAATAGTGTTTGGACAACAGTGGAGCTCAAAGAGAACAATGGAGTTATAAAGAGAAAAAAAGGGACGCCAGCATTATCTAGTGATGCAAATACTTCATCAAAACAAAAATTAAAACAAAAACACAAATGTTGCAGAATGACTTTATCAGGAAAAGCACAGAACTCACAATTGTTCATTTGTGAATGTTTTGACAAGCAGACATATCCGCATGCACTTAGAGCACTCGCCATTTTTAAGCATAAAATCAAGAAACCTCTGTGACCTCTTCTGTTTTCTTAGCTCAGGGTAACAAAATAGCCCTGGTGACTAATATTTTACCCTGATCTCATGTTAAATTCATAGTTTATTTTATGAGACGGGGTTTCATATATTATATAAATGGAGTGAAACAGAGGGCCGACCTTATGTGACTTAAACGCGCAGTGGTTTGGATGGGAATTGAAGGTGGAGGTCAGTGTAATGGATGAGCAGACAGTTTCGCCTTCAGCTAAGAAATTAAATGTCTGCTGTCAGTAAGTTGTCCATTTACAGCATCTTTTTAAAAAATATATCCTTCACCAAAACACTGCAGTAGAGAAACTTAAAGTTGTATCTTATACTACAAATTTATAAGATGATTTATATAGTAACTCATGTTAAAGCAGCAGTGGGTAGAATTGGAGCAAATATGATTGAAAAAAAAATATTTTTATAAAACGGTCACTATATCCTGACAGTAGTGCATGAGACAGGTAATCTGGAAAAAATCACGTGCCTCTGTGTCCTCCCGTGCTCCTAATGGGATCTGCAAGATTTCAAAGACCGGAGGAAAACAACCAATCAGAACCGAGCTGGAGCCTTGCCGTCTCTGAGCAGCTGTCAATCACTCGCGAACTCCGATCAAACGGTCAAACTAGGCAGCGCCGATCAGATTTGAATCAATATTCTGGTACTGCAATGCCTATTTCTCACCTCAAATGTTTTCAGAAGCTGTAAAAAGAGAAAGTTTGTGACCCGGCAGCCATGTTGAGATCAGTTGAGGAAATACCAAGCACCGCCCACCAACCAGAGCAAACTTTCTCATTTTACAGCTAAACAGTACACTACAAGATGTTTCTGACCAAATTTGTGGAGAGAAATAGGCATTCCAGTAACAGAATCTTGATTCAAATCTGATCAGTGCTGCCTAGTTTGACCGTTTGATCGGAGTTTGCGAGTGATTGACAGCTGCCTCTGTTGAATGAACAGCCAATAGGAACGCTCTCTCTCTGAAATGACCTGTGATTGGCCAAAGTCTCCCGTCACGGGCTAGGTTTTCAAAAGCCTGAAAACAGAACCATGAGGAGGTGAAGTTTTCTCATTAACACTTTAATTACAATATGCTTAAAGATTATTTTGGACTCTTTGTTAAATGATGCCAAAAACATTTTGCCTACCACCACTTTAATACAATACTAAGATAGAAATCTGTCATTTGGCCACTAAAAACTGTGTAATCTAGCCTCTCTTTTTCGTTTGCACATAAGTGCCTTCTTGTTCATCTTTTCTCGTGTCTCTCGGCATCATCGATAGAAAGATAAATCATTTTTAACATTGTAAACATTGCTCATTTAAAAACAGTGGGCCCATCGTTTCAACACCGCCTCTATAACTCTTCAGCCTGTTCCTGCAAAGTATCTGCAGGAAGTCGGCCCTGTAACTGTGACCCCTGCAGCTCGGAGGCAGTGGCTAAGACCCATATTAAGAGCATGAGCGCACACACACATGCAGTACTCCTTGTACTTATGGCATTACACCTCCGGACAGTAAATCTTGTAATAATCAGATAACACCATTCCAAACGCTGCCATGATGCATCTGTTAATATAGACTGATATAATTATCCGCATGGTAACTACTATCACAGATTGTATCCGCAGGAAAGTACAACTGAATTGACATGTTATCATACAAAACCCAGTCCTTCTAATAACTGCTGTAGTTTCCAGCACCCCCGAGTTCCAAAATATATTAGATCAGATGCTTTTGAGTAGTCTGATATTTGCTAAGATGATTTATCTTACAGTCATATCACATTAAACCAATTGCATGATATCTTAACCAGCATGTTTTGAAGCAGTGGATGGAGGCTCCGAGGAAACTTTATTCCCTCCAGACAATCAAAAACAAGTCAATTTTGTTAGAATGATTCAAGTTAAACTTGCATTATTCTCACTGTGTCTTTAAGGAATTATAAGCCATAATGATACTACAGCTATTGTGCATATTTTTTCCATTTTTCCAAAACAACATTTTTGGTCACTGTATTATTGTGTCTAAGCCTCAAGCCAGTCAGGCCTGAGTGGACATCTCATACATCAGCTGAGTGACAGCATTGCTAGAAGACTCACTATCAACTTTAATGATACGTTGCTAACTAGGATATTATACTGTGTCGAATACAAATGTTGATACAACAATTTTGCACAGCGTTGGCTGTAAACTGTTAGCGATTTAAGCCACCTGTCCTTATACAGTATTCAACATTTGGGAGGACTTATGGAGCTGTTAAGTCTGTATTCCACATGAAAAGGAGCGTATCTAGCTAGTGTTGGCTGTATTTCTTTCAGTCTGGATGTGGTGATAAAAATGAGCATTAGCAGGTAACCCTGTAACCTTAGTACCCCGTACATTAATCGGTTTTACTATATTACTGTATTAGTCATATGTAGGTTAACACAGGGTTAGCGGTGCAATGAAATGTATTGGATGAGAGAACGGGTCAGCTCACCAATAAAAAGCACCGGTAGTAATAAGAGCACTAGTCATATAAAGATGAAATAAGATAGAATGTAACAAATATAGCACTATATACCAGGGCTACAGAATTACTTTTTACATTGGCTGCACTGGTGCACCTAACTTTTTCATTTAGGTGCACCAGCACATCATTTAAAATTGTTCACCACGCCTTTTGGCGCCGCAATAATACATTTTAAACGTTTTGTCAGTTCCCATAGGCCTAAACTGGGGATGTAACCATACCAAAAATGTAGTAGTTGATACCAATACCAGTGAAATTACTTGATTCTTGATACCAATTCAATACCACGGTAAAAAACAAAAATAAAATAATAAATCCCATGTACTTCAACACTCCTTTATTACCGTTTGTATACTGGTTTTTGTTAGGACGTCATTATTCCCTCTATATTCTATTTTATATGTGTGAAAAGATCTCCTTCAAACAACTGGATTTATTCAAGTTTACCATGGAATCATGATAAAATTATAATTTACCTTCGCACAATACTCATTTTTACTTATTAGAGCTTGAACGCATCACAATGTAAATCAATGGTACCTCCTGTTAACTAGCTGTGATCCTGCCAATTTCAACACGGATTTGTTGTTCACAATATAGCATTATGAAATAGTTGAAATATGTACGCCTGTTACATAACTTTTTTTAACTTGCCGTTAGTTAAGTACATACATTATGTAACAAAAGTACGGTAAAAAAAGTCAACATTGACTTTTGGTTTCACACGGGACACGAACAGCGCTCTCCTGGGTGAAAGTCCTGTGTTTGTTTGACCCATCCATTTCCCCTGACCGCCCACCCCAAGTGGACGTTGTCGCTCTTTATACTACGTCACCTGACTTCCTCCTTTGCTCCCGACATAATTACTACGACCACTAGAGGTCAGCGTTGTCTTCTCGTCCATCAACCATGTGAATAGATGATAACAACCTTCTTAACCTACTAGTAGGTGTAGCAGGCCCCTTCTAACCCATATCTATTAGGCTGATTACCGCTGATAACAGCCATTCAATCTGCTGTTAACATTCAAAGCGGGTGTGTGTGTACTGGAAGTGTTGCTGGAGTTTTCCCCTCTTCAGTTGTTTCCTGATACAGACACTGATTTGTTGTCATCTGCAAATTTTATTTGTCATACGCTGGAGCTCTCCAGTTATATCCTATATGTCTGTATTTTTAGATACACCCACATAATTTCTTATTCTGCTTTCTAGGCTTTATGTATGACTAGCTGACATCTCAAAAATACATTAAAAGTCCAATCAAACAACACAACAGATTACACTGATCTAGGATTAGTATTTGTTATTCTGTTGGAAGGATAACAGATGCCTCTCAGCAACGAGACAAGTTTCGATTAGCGTCAGTTTCTCTTTTGCAGAGTACCACAGAGATGCATAACAACATGCGAGTGAGATGAATTTTGAGACAAACCAAAAGGCAGTAATGAAGAGAGCTCTGTTTGTATGCCTTTCTATTAACAATCATTAGCAAAATACTGCCGTATTTTCAGATTTCAAAAGAGTGTGGAGAAATCACACAGAGCAACACCTTGCAAAACATCGACCATTTGGTTTATTTACACACGCGCACCCCGTTGGGGGGGATTAATTTGTTGGAAACAGCATGATTCTCAGAGGGAGACACAAACAAACACAAACAGACCTGATTAGCACATCATGATTAATGATTTTGACAGATAATTTTGAAAGTCACATAGAAACTGTCAGCGTGCTCATGTCGACGTACGTGCCCACGCGTGCATTGATCAAAAGTTTGTTGTGACTCACAGCTGTAAGATAACACGCACGTTTACATTTATGTGAGTGATCATCTAAATCAAAACCTGTCAGGGGAGAGGCAGAAGTCTTGAAGTCTTGATGAAGAGTTAGTATGTGTGGTAGGGTGAACAGATCCCAACAAACCAAATATGGGACAAAGAGTATATTTGTGCCTCGCATCGGCGCTTCACATCGTAGTCATTTCACATCATCGTTGCTTCGCATGGTCGTCGCTTCGCATTGTCGTCGCTTCGCATTGTCGCCGCTTCACATCGTCAGCGCTTCGTCTGCGCTTTGAATCGTTGTCGCTTTCAATCGTTGTCGCTTTGTATCGTTGTCGCTTGGCATCGTTGTCGCTTGGCATCGTTGTCGCTTTGCACCGTCATCGCTTCACATTATCATAAAGTGTCTGTAAAGGGGAGACTCATTGGTACCCATAGAACCCCTTTGAAAATGGCCAGGCCAGTTTTTCCTCACCAAAAATTGGCGCAAGTTTGGAGTGTTATTAAGCCTCCTTCGTGACAAGCTAGTATGACATGGTTGGTACTAATGGATTCCTTGCTTCACGTTGTCATTGCTTCACGCTGTCACGTCGACGCTTCACGTCATCGCTTCATGTCATCGCTTCATGTCATATCCCCCCCCCCCAACTCAACCCAACGCAAATTTTGCAAGAAAAACCTCTGAGAATGGCCTTCCACTGGCTTTATCCAGTTATAAGTAGTTTCACAGTCTTTGTTGTTGCTGCATTTCCATTTTCTTTGTGATGGTTTCCATCATATTCTGCCTAAATCTGCAAAGCTTGTGACTTTGTGGTGACTCGCAATTTTCCTCGTTGGGCGTAGCGGAGCAAAGAAGAGGTTGACCTGCACTTGACCCCACGTGTGCACAGTTTTTACATCGAACACAGCCGTGTGATGACAGCCTTCCCTGCTTTCTTCACAGCCACTGAATAAAAGCCAGATTATAGAAGAGCGTCTGTCCTGCAACGGTTTGACTTTTGAAAACTAGACACAATCAAAATCAGGGACATTGTCTCAATATGTGGGACGCGGCACAAGGAATAAAAATGCTTTGCACACCTGGTCACCTTAGTGTGTGTGTACATATATACTGTGCATAGTAAGATGGATGGAGAAATATATTATGGTTAACACAATGACACATATAAGAGTGTTAGACCAATTTAACTGCTTGAAATGTATCTTACAAACTGATTTGCAATTTTCTTAAGGATATTTATAGTAATAATGATAATAATACCAGCAACAATAGTAGCAATAGTCACAGAACTAACAACAAACAACTACTAGCTGAACTTCTACCTTGTTCACATGGTTTCTCTCGCTTTGTCCAAATTGCCATTTTCTACCTTAAAACAAGCGCAGAGCTGCCATGGGGAGCACAGAAGGTGATCACTTTTCAAAGAAAGCTGCACCTGGTGATTCTGTGGCAGAGCAGAGCACTTTCAAAAGTTCAGAGAATGGCTTAACTTTTCAGAAAAACTCAGAGTGACAGGAACAACTTTTTTTCTCAGCAGACTAATCATGATGAAAGAGACGTTGTGTTCCATGCTCCCTATTAGGGTGGCCGGTTATAACTCCAACAGCAAAGATAATTGACTAGCCGGAGAAGAAATGTGTGGTTGTTATAGTTTAATATCTGGAGATAGCTTTGTTCACCAGGGTCAGTATTGGTGGTAAATAATGTATTTGTTGCAAGCTATGGTGTAGGTAATGGGATCAAACACAGCAGAGGAACAGGAGAGCTTGAACAGCCTGTTTTCATGGAAACAGGGCGTGCATCACACAGTCCTTATTCCACACAAAAATGAGATGTGTACAAATCCACATGTAGTGATAAAAGAATACGCTCTGCTAGGCATCAGTTTAAGTTAGCTGCAACAGCAAGAGCCTTCAGTGCATACTGTAAACTTTATTTTACAGCATTAGTTAACAGTTACTTTTCAGATCAGGGTACAAAATACATGTTAATAATAAAATATGATCAAACTACCCAACAGTGTATGAAATATAGAATGTCCCTTTAATCCATCAGTAATAATAATCCAATAATATAATGTACAGTATAATGTTTTAAAATTCAGAGGGGCCATTTTTCAAAATTGAGTGCTTATGATTCTTTAAGTACATTTTACTAATACTACTTATGTGCTTTTACCACAGTACCCTTTCCATAGCAGGATATTTTTACATTTAATTCCCATTGTAAAAAGACTTACCCCCTTCAAAGACAGTGGTTGTGCAATAGGACCTATAGGTGGGAAAAACTATTTTTTTTTTTGATTAATCTCAAATTCTTAATTATCATATACACAACGGTTACAAAGAAGCAGTCGTTGGCGATCTCAGGCTCCCTCTAACAATGCTTATTAAATATGTATAAAAAGAAGAAAATCACGCAAGTAAAAGCACAATGAGAATCTATGACATAAAGACATAAAATAGTAAAAGTTAAAATATCGGGCTAAAATATAAACTTATAGAAATGAAAGTGTCAGAAATCACTCACTTTTGCTATTTCGTAGTGCTGTCCGAATGTACAGTGAGCATTATTATACCCTATATAGCGGACTCTAAGCATCCCAGAATGCGTGGTGAAAAATAGTGGAAACGGTGATCACTAACTAAGCTGTAGACCATCATGCATTGCTCTGAAGGTAAAATGGCGAGAGAGAGCAGCGCGACTGAGACAGATCTATGAGTTGTGGCGCAAAAATAATAAATTTAATGTGAGCAGGACAGCGCATCACAACACAAATGGCCTCAAAGTACTATGTATTTATTAATTTGGGAAAATACGGCAGTTCATACCGCATTACTCCTTCCGTTTTTTACCTTTCACAATAAAAGCCCTAGACATACAGTATACGCTGAATCACTGCTTACGAGGAGGAGCTTAAATTCACTCAGAGCATTTTCTAGTACCTTATGATATGTATTTATCACAAAAATCCATGTCGGTATTTATTATGGATGGTCCACTAGTCGACGTTGATCTGACACGTTTTAATTGCGTGACAGCAATGACGTCATTAACGGTGCAGAGTGACCCGGCTAGTGTCCAAAAGTGTTTTTTTCATTTGGTGGATGAGCTCGCTATATAGTCCTCTACCTAGAACTCTCTAGATAGTGAGTAGGGAGTAGTGAATGAGTGAATGATTTAGGACGCATTCACAACAATAAGCTCGTAATGAGGCCAATATCAGCTCTTCTAACCATTCCAGCTCCGAGGGGGGCTCAAATTGCCTCTAGGTGTTTACCTCAACAACATAGAATATAAATGCAAAATGATTCCAAAGCGAGATTATACTCCACTGTGTCTGCATTGTGTTGAAACGGGTTAACGGAAAAACACAAATAAACATTTCTCAATTACAATGGAGCGGATAAACAACCATAATACGGCACAGATAATTGATACTGCAGAAGCTGTTATATTAAGAAGTAATATAGTGTACCATCTACCAGCGTACTGAGTGTCTGGGTGGTTCAGGAGAATAGTCTTCATTGTGTTGTGGTGCAGCCACAGATAAGAACACGGCTCACAGTTCATATTGCATGCTACACTGTCTTTTCTTGTCTTTCTTTTTTTGTGTGTTGCTTGCTGTGTATAAACTAATGCGAGCTGATAAAAACAAACAAAATAATTCTTGTCGTATTGATATAAATAAATAAGAGTGCACTGAGCAGACACTCTCTCTGTTTCAACCCCTGCAGAGCCACATTACAGACTCCTTCAGCAGCTGTGCAGTGGTCTCTGTACTGTAGGTATTAAATATTGATAATGGTGATATGTGCATGAATACAGTATGCTTATCGCCACGAGGGATGCTGGGAGATTTTTGGAAGCAGGAGATATGAATCTGGGCTAATAAGCAGTGGGATTGTTTTTTTAATTTATTTACTTTATAGACAACATGCCAGCAGCCCTATAGTTTCTTATAATGGAACTTATTGCTTAATGGTCACGTTATTCTCTCAGTGCAAAATAGTAAGCTATCAATAAGCTCTTTTTAAAAGACTCATTAAATGACTCTCAAGTTAAAAGCTTTGTTCTTCTCCTTACCACTTCAGTCTGCAGGAGGGATGTAGATGAGCGGGAGGGGAAAGATTAATTAAGATATATACTGTATATATGTTCATCCATGATGCACCAAGAGGTGGACTGTGCAAAATTAAAAGGAACTCAGTGTTAGAAAGCTCATTGAAACATTTTCTTTATATGCTCAGTGTAGATTACATGTAACAGAATCATTGTAAAAGTAAAACTTTTATCTATTTACCAGGTAAAGCTATATTGTTAATAGTCCAACAATAATTCCAACTCCAGCTCAGATTTCACCCCCCTCCACTGTACTTTAATTAGAGCTGAACCGAATGTCTTTTTTTTTTTTTTTTTTTTTACATTCGAAGCATCTATTAAGGTTTTCAAATTAAGTGTCGTATGTCTGCCGTCATATTTTATGACATTACCCTAAAAAAACCCTCAAACAAACCTCAAACAAACTCCTCAATTTGAATGAAGTGATTCATCAGATTTAATGAGTTACTCTTTTTTATCACATCAACTTTCTTTAAAGGACCACTGGGTAACAATTAGGGGGATCTTATTGGCAGAAATGGAATATAACATCGTTTTTAGTGTATAGTCATCAAAAAATATGAATTGTTGTGTTTTCGTTACCTTAGAATGAGCTGTTTATATCTACATAGGGAGCGGGTCCCCTCTCCACAGAGTCCGCCATGTTGCATCGCCATGTTTCTACAGTAGTCCAGAACGGACAAACCAAACACCGTTAACTTTTCCTGCTTTGGCCGGAGTCGCCGCTCTCTCTCTCTCTGGCTCTGCTCCAAATGACCTACACTACAAGAGTTGGCTCTAGAGTTTGGACGCAACCATTCATTTGGCAGACACCTTCGTCCAAAGCGACAAATAAGTGCATCATTCAAACTCAATAGGAAAAAAGAGGTGGACAATGTAGGTGTCATCAAAAACTGGAAATGCATCCCACTCAAACAAACAAACGTCTTTTTTTTAAGTACTTATTGTTGCTTATGCTTTTGTTTAAGGTTTTTGGGGGGAAGAATACTTGTGCTAGTTCTACTTCACAAGCATCTTACCTCAAAAGAGTAAAAACTGCTGTGCAATATACGGGTGTCTGAAAAGCATTCAAAGTAGAATACTAGAAACTTCTTAGCACAACTGCTTACTTTTTTTTTTTTTGCCGTGATGCCATTGTCCATCTTAAGGCACCCTACCGCTGTGTCCAGGCTTATACAGACGTTCTGCAGTCACCTGTATTCCACACCGTCCTTTCACTTCCTTTGATATAACAGTCAGTGACCGCTTTGTAGCAGACATTTTAAATCTCCTCTTTGTAACTACTTCAAACAGGCAGGACTGCACGCCACACAGCACTGTCATGTCTGTTGATTTTCGGGGCATTGTATGCTAAGTAAGTATTTTCAGGTTGAGTCAAGTATGATGGGATTCAGCAACTCAGTGGGATACTGAGAGTGTGTGTATGTGTGTGTGTGTGCGCGCTTGTCATTCTCTCTTTCTTTTATGTTTCTTTGATGTTTGAATGAAAACGGGTCCCAGCCTTGAGCATCCCGGTCCCAGTGCTGCATTCATGTTCACTTCCTCAGCGTGGTGACATTTATTCTAGGGAGGTGATTTTCCCCCGTAGGTTTTGAAGGAAGCAGGTTCGCCTCGTTTGTACTCATGTTGGTTTTGTTTGTTTGAAAGTAGGAAGATAAGGAACGTATGGGCCATTTGGCGGATGTCAGGGCTTTAATTGTGATTGTGTCTTTGTGGACTGTCCTCCTCTTTCTTATAACACCGCAGCTCCAACATCCCCTTTAAAGACATGGGCCCAATTACTGTAGCTTTGACGGACGTTATGAAGAATCGCCCTTATTTAATCATGAACACGAAGCTGACGCAAATAAAAGTGAAGCTATTTTTGTCATGTTTTAGGGAGACTGTTTTCTCGCAGCAACCCAAACCACAATCTTTTCCTAAACCTAACCAAGTACTTTTGTTGTCGAAACCTAAGGTAGGTAAACCTAAAAACTAAGTAAACTTACAATGGACGTTTATTTTGAAAAGACACTATGTAACTGGAAACCGACGTGTCATCCCTAACACGTCCAACACTGACACTAGAAGGTTACCTAGAGCGTCATAGTTTGAAGCGTAGGGCCACTGACCAAGCGTAGGTATTTGAAGAATTAGGTGTGAGAATTGCCATTGCTTGCATACGTCACTGAACGTTGCCACTGGATGTACAACGTGAGGTGTAGATTTGTCCAATACAGATGTAATTCCTAGGGATACTGGGTTGTATAATCCGTGGTATTGAGTGGTCCCAGGGGAAAAGCCTTCATGTTGAGTAGCTAATTGGTGGTATTGTGGATTTTTTTTAATGCTTTTTATCCCTCCTAACGCCATCCAACAAGCACTGCTCCTCCCATTTAATCAACACCGTGAAGACACCAGATGTCATGTATCTGTCAGCAGGCAGCTAACGGGCATGTTCAAATCACACTTACTCACACACACACACACATAGAAATTTACATGGAGCGGTAAGTTAGGCAGTGAATAAACAAGGATAGCAACCTGCTGGGAACATACATCATTTATTAGCAGGAAATTAATCACAGCCTCAATGGAGCTCATTAAGTTGGCTGATGAAGATCTGCCCAGATAGATAGATATAGATAGATAGATCAGACCGGCAATACAGTACGTCATCCAGAGTAGGCTCTCATGACCACGCCCCCTCTTGGGGGAAAACAATCCCGTGTCCTTCATAGACGGTAACAGAGTAAACAGAAGAAGTTGAAACATGTCTCCAAACTTCTACTTTAAACAAACCGGTAATAGTAATAACGCTATGCTGAAGAGTTGCTGTGTAGTTGGTTGTACCAACAATAAATCCAAAGATGCTGATCTTCGATTTGTTCCCCTGCCGTGTCCTAAAAAAGATATAATAGAGGGGCTTTATGGCTCCAAGCTATAGACCAGACCAGCATGGCGTCATCTCCGGAGCTGCATTCCCTTTTGGGGGAAAGAAACTCAATGTCACAGAAGAGAAAATTATGAAAAAACTGTTGTGTAGCAGGTTAACCGAGGCTTTCATACTGAGATTTGAGGCACATAAAATATGTTAATATTCACTGTCAGTGTGGTAAATGGCTAAATGATGCTGGTGACAGTGACTAGCATGGCTAGCTAACGTTAGCTTGAGTGTGAGGCTACTGCAGTAATACAGTCAGACATTAACGTTATAACAGCGTCTCCAACTAAATCTCAGCCTACAGATCAAACAGTGGGTTATTAACAGGTTGGTTATTTACAGACATCACTTAGCCCAACGGGATTCAATCAAATATGTATAGAAGTCTGGATAAACAATATCAGCCACTGTGTTGGACGGGGGAAGACTGAAGGGACATGGCGGCGATCAACCTTCATTTATTAAGGTATCGAGAACGCTCAGGTTCAGGCAAGATCGCAAAATATGTATTAGACATGTTTATAAAACAAACCTTTGTATAACAAGAGATTAATGCATACAAACTTGTCAAAATTATAATCCAAACATACGTGAAATTGCATTGAAGTCTATGAGATCTTCGGTTTTCTTTCCCCCAAACGGGGGCGCGGCCTTGACTTTCTGTGAAGTACCCGTATGTGCCGTTCTGATGTATAGATGTCACATTTGATTTAGAAAGTGAACAACAGCTCTCGGCTATTGAGTCTTGTTTTCTCTTCCATCCTGGCGTGTTGTCATTTGTGTAGAACATCACACAGGCTGTGTACAAGTGAGAGATATGAAGCACTCTCATTGTTAATGTCTTCCCACACATGTTTTTCATGTTTTCACAGAGGCATGTCAGGCAGTGAACAGAACGAGTCGCGTTGCGTTATGCTCCGCTGGAAGTCCTGGCACCGTCTCCTCATAGCTCTGTAATCCAACATGAGGGAACTGTCAGGAAATGGCTGCCTTTTTTCTCTAAACTTTCCCGGCTTTCTCCTTTTTTTAATGTGGAATCAGAGGAAACGTGTTGAATTGGGTTAGATTTGTCTTTTTAAATGGCTGTCTGACAGCAGGTAATGGGCCATGTGTGACCCTGGAGAATCTGCAGGGAGCCTTCTTTTCAGTTCATAACAAAACGTCGCCTTTTCAGTTTGTCATGTCAAATATCTGTTATCACGTTTTATAACTCTCGAGCGTGCGAGGCATGAATGCACGTGTAATTATCAGCCAGCGGGAGGCTGGCCAACATGCTCTCTCACACTGCAGCGCAACCTCAGCTCACACAGTGTCAGCTGGTTTCCAACAGAGTAGAGAGTGTGAAGCCCTCCTGGCTGGGTTCTTTTCCTAGTCATCTAAGGATGAAAATGATTTTAAAAAAAAAACATTCATAGCAGCTACTGTAAGCACTAAAGTTATTTTCTTTCAACCATCTACACCTGGAGGCAGCAGCGCCTTATTATGCCCACAGTAGCCCAGCAGGGAGTCCAGCTCATCTAGCAGTCCACCCACCCCCTTCCCTCCTTCCACTCCTCCACCAACGGCACTGTAAATTGAGGGACGCTGTAATCAGCGGTGTGACTCAGTCGGTAAGTGACGGCATCGATCGTCTGGGATTGAAGAGTCAGTCTTAATACCGGCTGGTTCCAGGAGTGGAGTAGTGTTGAGACGCGGGTCGCCAAAGAGGCGAGAGGGGTTTTTATAACGAGGATGGATGGACAAGGCGGACGGAGGGAAAACTGGTCTCCGCTCTCATTTGGAAACGACCGCTTCAATCAAAAGACGCAACGGTTTAGAAACTTGTGATTTAACTGTTCAATCCCTCGCCGAGGCGAGAATTAAGGTTTGAAAAGTGTTGTACTTTTACAATGGAATTGCGTTCAAAGGTTTCCCGAGTGCGGTGCCCTTCAGGGAGCCGAGTAGTTTTCCAATTCTGGGGTTATACAAAATACAACCAAAACAACAAAAAAAAAATCAAATGTAGTGCCTTGTTTTAGAGACAAAGTAAGATTAAGTATGAGGCTTCTGAGAAACGAGCTTGAAGAGTAACTTTGGTATTTTCACCTGGACCCTATTGTCCCATGTTTTTGTGTCTAAGTGACTAATGGGGACAACAGTTTTTCAAATTGGTCCAGTATTGAGGGAGAACGCTGCAGCCATTAAACAGGCTGCAATGTAATCGCACGGGCAATTGCGCACCGTCATTTTACATCCACTAAAAGAGCTTGTTTTTGCCACTGACAGGCTCAGATTGTTGTTATAAGGGTTTGAAAACATTATGGAAAGGACCCTACAGAGAAGTGAAACCTTTTTCTTCACCTTTATGGGATGTTAGTTATTAGACAACAATGGAAACGTGAGTGAAAGTGGAGAGAGGAGTGCCACGAGACACCGGTGTTGTCAGAGTTTGTTGTGTTGGAGTACAGAAAGTGTAGCTTAGTGTTATCTAAAAGATTTTCAATGTCATTTCCTAATATTTAGATGTGTGTTACAATGTGGATGTGATGTGAGATTTCAGAACGAGGCTTCTCAGAGCGACAATAACAAACACACCGGATCAAGTGAAAGGTAATAATAACAATCTAAGCCTGTCAGTGGCAAAAAAACATCATAAAACCAAGCACGTTTAGTGGTCGTACATTGACAAGGTGCAATTGCCTGACATGATTACATTGCAGAAGGGCCGTCCCGGTCCCGGTGCGCCGCTGCCGCACTACTGTCCACACACGCACCTCAACACACAACAAACAGCGATATCCGCCTGAGAATAACTAATAATAATTCATGTTGAATATGAATAATGTTATTGGGAGTATTCCTTTTTTTTTCAAGGGATTTGGAGATTTATATATTCTTATTACGTATTTAAATATATATAAAATATATATATAAAAAAAAAAAAAAGATGAAAAAAAAAAAAAGCATTAATACGAAATAGGAAACAAGAATAGGGATTTGAAGGCCGATTACCATGGCAACGGTCGAAGCTTCTCACTTAGACACAAAAACATGGGACAATAGGGTCCAGGTTGAAAAACACGAAAGTTACTCTTTAATACCTCAAATGTGCATAAAGATAAAGACAGACAGAGACAGAACTCTATGTAGAATAGTTTGTTTTCGGATGCCACATAACAGCAGCTAAAGTAGCTGCTGTGCATTAGATTAAAAATGAACCGAGAAAACAAGCCCTAGCGGTTATTCTTTAATAATTCTAAATAAATGCTTCCGTCTGTGGTCATTCAATTAGGTTTATTGGATTACACTGTATTTATTGAGCAGCAATGGAAGCCAGAATGGCATTAGCACCACATATTGTAACGTAATATCCCATCTACAGTTGTATTTAACCATCAGGACGGATTAAGTGACATACGCGATATGGCCAAAAGTGTATGGACACATGAAAATTGCACAAATATGCGATTGCAGGACATGGTGGGGGGGGGACACACCCACACACGTTCTGTGCATAGACACAAATAAAAACCTGAGATTTTATCCCAAAGGCCATGACAATCTGGGATTTTGTTGTGTGAACGACGTGTCAGTCACACCATAAGACGATAGACCATATTGTTTCTTTGTCTGATTTTGTGTTCAGCCAAAAGAAAAAATAAATGCCCTCCCTATCACCCATAAAAATCACTAAATCCTATGATAATTTATACCAAATGAAATAAATCATGCAGACTTACACATTGTGAAAACACAGACCAACAGTATATTTTGAGCTGTGACTGGCTGAGAAATACCCTCCAAATAAAGTCCACAGCCAATTTCCTACCTCGAAATCAAACTTCTTCAGAGGATTACGTGAGTAAACCAAAAACTCCCAACAGTCAAATAAGATCGGCACGACTTCTTTTGAGAGACGCCGTCTCCAGCTTCAGATCTGAGGCAAAAATTCCACCTGAAAATAGATTCCTGTCGTGCACAGCGGGCGTGCTTTAATAAAAGTTGACTAATTTGTTTGTTTCTCCCGGCAAGGTGGGGAAAGAGTTCAGGCGCCGCCGCGAAGCCTTTCATGCCTGAATGCCTAAATTAGAAGAGATCCATTTTATTTATAGAGCTCCGTTTAGTGTAACTGTTAGATGGGCTCGGTTTGATTGGGTTTAATTAGAATGCAGACGTTTGTTTCAGAGGAGTTAAGGGTGGAAGGTTTGGTGGGATGAGAGCTGCTTCCTCAGGTTGTACAGCGACGTAGTAATCTGGGGAGACAGCTGTGAGGTATTTGTGTCACTGTGCTGTGCACTGCTGTATTTCCTCTCCCCAGCACTGCTCGTGAGCCACATTCACGTTTAGTAACAAGAAGTGAGTCTTTCGCTTGTCTGTGTGAGACTTTATCAAGGTCGGTGTGGTAAAAGTCCATTTCCAGATTGTATATAAAATCATTCTCTCTGACAGCAGACATTGCCGGCGGCCAAAGATAAATCCGAGTGGAGAAGAAAGCGTCGGCGCCCTCAGCTGAGCGCAGGCAACCTTATTAAACAAGCTGAGGCCTACCAAGTCAATTTATCCAAATTAGTTCAGCGTTCTGTTGAGCTGCAGTAAAAATTAGGTTCAGTTTGGTTGAAAACTCCCTGCATTCATTAATCTCACTGTTTTAGATGTGTAAATTAGTATCAGTGTAGCTTTTCAAGTTTTAACTTACAAATAGGGCTGTCAATGGATTAAAATATTTAATAGCGATTAATAGCATGATTTTCCATAGTTAATCGCGATCAAAATGTACCTTAAAGGGAGATCTGCATGTGATTATCATAAAGTGGGCATGTCTGTAAAGGGGAGACTCGTGGGTACCCATAGAACCCATTTTCATTCACATATCTTGAGGTCAGAGGTCAAGGGACCCCTTTGATAATGATCATGCCAGTTTTTCCTCGTCAAAATTTAGCGTAAGTTTGGAGCGTTTTTTAGCCTCCTCCTCGACAAGCTAGTATGACATGGTTGGTACCAATGGATTCCTTAAGTTTTCTAGATTCAAAAGGCACCAGTATCTTCACTCTAGCTCTAAAACTCGCTACAACCTATAAACCTGCTGACATGCCAAATTGTAACTCTGTGCCATATATCTCCAGTAGGTAGAGTGTATAAGGAGTTGTTACGTGCTACAGGCCTGTAGCACAGCATGTTAGTCAGCAGCTGAGTTGCTCATAGTTACACAAGAGATGGCAGTAGCCTGATAGTTTGATTAGATCTGTGTCATCCGCATTAATGCACCATGGGACTGTACACAATCTGTACATGTTATCTGTCTTTCTCCATCATGGTCTTTATCTTTGATTGTGTCAACTTCTCTCAGTCACACTCTCTGTCTCTCTCTCTCTCTCTCTGTACTGTAATGGAAGAAGTGATTAGCACACTTAGACGGTATGGGAGACACCCACAGCCTTCGGGTGAATTGTTCCGCCATAATTTCTTTGTTAATTGCCTCTCTGGGGAGGCATGGGAGTAAAGGAAGCCCCGGGGTAACTAAGTCTGCCACACTTACACACTGGCCTGCTTTTGGGAGACACTCACATCCCCTCCCTCCCTCCCGTCCTCCCTCTGCCCATTAACTTGTGGCTTCCTCCTCGTTTTTTTTTCCCGGTATGGAAGTGATATGGAAACCTGCCCATGATTCCCATTTTCACCTTTCCTCCCACCCATGCATCACCTCCGCTTCACACTTTCAATTCTAACCTCCCTTTCTTTCAAATAGTCCCTTCTCTCATTTCTACTCTAAGGTGATTTTTCACCGTCTGCCATCTCTCCCACCTTCCTCCCTACTTTGTTATTCCAGCGGTCTTTTCCCACTGTAGTTCTTCATCCCACCTTGACAGCAAAATGTACATTAAAGCACAGCCAACACATCCTCACGTCGCTGATTTATGGCAGCGGACAGATAAAGTATCTTTAGGCACGCGAGGCGGCCGTCATGAAGGGAGTGAAACGCCGCGAGGTGGCAGGCTTCATTTCTGTCTTTGCCCTGCGGTGAATTATGCGCCTTGCTGCCCAGACTGAGGGGAAATGAAACTTTGAAGCATAAAGGGCACTTGCTTCATCTGATCTTACTTTGATGTGTCTCCTCCAATACTTTGGGGCTCTCTTTTAGGTGCAATGCTCTGGCATGTAAATCAATAGCACTAAGCTCAGAAATGTGTAATAACTTATTTTGACTTACAAACGTTACTTTGGACCAACCCTCATCCCTCAGCGTGTCTCTTTACCCAACAGTTGAATATGCATGATTGGGATTTTAAGACCTGATTCATTCTTTCTTAAAGTTTCGGCGGCCAAACATAAGAGAACAAAAGTGGAACGGGAGGGAAAAGGCCTTAAGATAGGGTCTATCTTACACCCGGCACAAAGCGGCGCACAGCGCAACCGTCATTGGTAGTTTCAGACAGACGCAGTCACAATATACCTATCTCCCGATTCGATACTATCACGATAGTTGGGGGCCGTTTCGGTATGTATTGTGATTTTAAGAATTGCAATTCTACAAGTATTGCGATTCGATATTATGATTTGTTGAGATTTCTGTTAACTTTTTTAAAACTAAATCATGGGACAAAGTTGACTCATACACTTCTAGGGACTTTTACTTTGGAAAATATCTAAATTAAAATGTTTGATTTTCATGCATGTATGTAGTCAGAGATGTCTTGAAGTCAAATATATCAGTCATTGTAGGCTTCATTACGGCGTCCATAAACCCACCTTAAAGCAGCAGTATGTGAGATTGGAGCAAATATGATTAAAAAAAGTTATAATTTTTATAAAACGGTCGCTATATCCTGACAGTAGTACATGAAACAGGTAATCTTAAAAAAAATCATGTTCCTCTGTGTCCTCCGGTGCTCCTAACGGCATCTGCAAGATTTCACAGACCGGAGGAAAACAAGCAGTCAAAGCTGATCTGAGGTCCGCTTTCTATGAGAGCCGGCTGTCAATCACTCGCGAACTCCGACCAAACGGTCAAACTAGGCCACGCTGATCATATATGAATCAATATTATGTTACGTTAATGCCTATTTCTCTCCTCAAATGTTTTCAGAATCATCTGGTAGTGTACTGTTTAGCTGTACAATGAGAAAGTTCGTTATCCATGTTGAGATCAGGTTGAGATGGCTTGAGGGAACGCCAAGTTCCGGTCACATGTCCGGAGCACAGCCAATAGGAACGCTCTCTCTCTCTGAAATGACCTGTGATTGGTCAAAGTCTCCCTCCACGGAGATTTTTTTAAAGCCTGTAAACAGAGCCATGAGGAGGTACAGAAGTCTAGTTATTTCTCAGAACATTTGAATTACAATATTTTGAAAGGTTATTATGGAATTTTTGCCCAATGATGCCAAAAACATACTGCCTACTGCAGGTTTAAGGTGGATGGATGGATGGATGGATGGATGGATGGATGGATGGATGGACAGACATAATCTGTGATAAAATATCCTCAATTTAAGGTTCACTTACAATCATTCCCAAGTGTAGTTTGCCCAGTTGTCATGGAAAAACAAACACAAACCTTTTTTTTTTTTTTTTGTTCAGTTTGGAGGACTTGGATCTAGAGTTCATTGATGCATAATAGATTTAACTGTTCATGCGGACAAGTCAAAATAAAATGGCTCCAAAGTCAAATCATTCCCTTCATGAACTCTCCGGCTGTACAGTGACAGAACTAAGTGGATGAGCTGACCTCCGGGAAGACATGCAGGTGTCAGAAGACACTTCAGCTGGTAATACTGTTTGGACAGACCAGTGGGTGGGAATCAGGATAGGAAGCTGTTAGGATGTCTCCCCTATTTAATGGAAGACCTTCCCACCTTTAGAGTCTACCTATCAGTTTTCACTGAACTGAACTGCTTTATTTTTCTAATGGCTGTACTTTAAATGTACTGAGGCAAATGACACATTTGGACAACTGTGTCCGATCATTCAGTCCTCTTCAAAAGCTTTGTAAAATCCCCAAAGTTCCATAATTCACTCCCTCGTTACTTACTCCACGTCCACCGATCGACACAGCAGGATGTCGGGGGGGAAATTGGATCTTTGAGGTCTTGAGCTTTTCATCAAACAGTCTCCACTTTTAATCCACTAATCATCGCAGAAGGTAGAGAATGGAGTATAAATAGGAAATTGTAGAGCTGCCTAAATGACCTTCCCTATAGAAACACTGCCGGTGCACCTTTGAGTGAGGCAATTACCCTCCAATGGCTCTCTCTGCAATGGCAGGAGACGGGGGCTGTAATGGTGAGCTCCCACCTGTGAATACGTGAGAATAGGGGGCTCGGTAAAACTTCCCCGGCGGATGAAAGGTTAAATTGGAACCCGAGTATCCTGTCCTCTAAAAAATCTGCTCAGCATTTGAGTACACGAGTGGGTGGCATGGGGATTCTTTTTGACACCGTTAGGCGTTAGTCAATTTTCACACTTCTAAAGGTCTGGAACAAAAAAAGCTGGAACCGTGGGGTTGAAGGAGAGCGGCTCGCTCTCGCTGATGGAAATAGCCGGGGATAAGTTGTCAAAACTGTTAGATCTGGCATTTACCAAAAAGAGGCATGTATGATAAACGACAGGGTTGCCATGGTGATAACCTCCCGTCGTCTCTTCTACGCGAACTAAATTGTAACACGTTCAAATCAGGGACCTTTTAATCAGGCAGTTATGTACGCAGCAAATAGGTGACCTTTGATGAGGGTAACTGTTTTTTTAGTTAGATGGCGGCGACCTTTACTGGTTACAGAGGGAGAGATGTCGTATGTGTGGGAGCTGAGGGAGTTTAGTGTTTGATACTGAGATTTGATTTTATAAACCCTTTGATGACCCTGATGAAGGCCACAAGCCGAAACGCGTTGGTCTTAAAAAACTATACTACTAAGTGTTGCTAGAGTTTTGACCTCTTCTCTGTGCACACACACCCAAAGCAAAACCATCTGCATATATTAACTCAAATTATATACTGTATGTGATTCAAGATATGCAGTAATACTTACAGTGTACTGTACTATAAATATAGCATCTGGCCAACAATACACAGCAATAATAATGACTCAGTGTAATTTACCAGCATACAGCATGTATTTCCAACACAGTGTCATCCCAACTTGTCACATTGATTGATTATTATTCTTAGCAATTAACTACTTATCTTTTGTTTTCAATTAATTGATTAATCGTTTAAACTATAGATGGTCAGCAAATAGCTAAATAAACCCATTAATTCCAAGCCTGTGGGAATAAAACAAAAAATGTGTTGTTTTTTCCGACCAACAGTTTGAGACCCAAATATATTGAGTTTACTATCATCGATGACTAAGATAACCAGAATGTATGAACATGCTTAGAATTCTCCAAATTAAATGACAAAATGTGTCGTTTGCCCTCTAGAGCACCACATACCACACCACACATTTCTCGATTGGACAATCTGGCTAAACTGTTGGTTTTCTTACAACATCATTGCCTGAGTGCTCGTGATCTTTTCCCCGTCTGTCCGACTTTTTGTAGCAAAATTGCTGAGTTCCATCATCTGTCATTCTGGTGAAGATTATCATTAGAATATTATCATAACCGAAGGAAGTGACGGCCAAAACGACTCAAATAAGAGCCAGGTTGCACTGAACTGGAATCATCCTTAAAGCAGATTGTAAAGAAGACATTTCAACCTTCTCTATGAGGGATCTGGGGAAACGACTGGTGTCCCTCTCCTGTCTGGACTCCCCCTGTAAGAGCCTGTGCCATTCTCTAACCTACTGCAGCTCTCTGTCTGACTGCACTTTGGTGGTTGGTGCCCTCCCTGCATGACCCAAATAACAAGGCTTTTATCACCCGCCTGGTTAACCTTTGAGGCTGATGATCTGTCATACACCCAGAGGCTTATCTCTGAGCCCCAGAGGTACTGTCTGTCCCAGACTACCACTGAGATGTCATTACTGTGGGCACAAACTATAACGCACGCCCTTAGCTTAATCATTCAGGGGCTCGACTTGAATCGACACCTTGCTGCGGGTTTATTTAATAACCTGTTTGCTATTTTAAAATATGACGCACACAGCAAGCATCAAAACAGTCTATGTCTCTATATTTAGTCTCATAGTCTGCATATGAAGGGAACTTGTCTGCTTATTCTACATGTTTCAGGATGTTTCAAAACAAAATAATTAGCAGACCTTCAATCACAGAAAGGGACACTCATCTTTAAAGAAATATGGTGGTATGTGGTTGCAATTTAAAGTTATATAATCTATGTTTAGATTTAGCCTGAAGATCCCTTTGACTTTAAGCCCCATGAACATAAAATCTAGCCAGATTTCAAAGTGGCTGTTGTCAGCAACTTCTAACTAACTACTAATGGTCACTACTGCAGACTAGACCCTGTCAAGCTGAGGGGAAAGTACTTCAGGAGCAGGAACTATGGCCTAGGAACCTAAACCGATTTTCATGCTGGCAAAATGAACACGGGAGCTGGGTTTCTGTAGTTGAAAAGGGCTGTTGGACTTCAAGCTAGTAAGCAGGATGGAAACAATGCAGGATTCAAAATGGGGGAGGAAGTACATTCAGCATGTTTGTTATACCCATAGACTGTATATATGATGCTTCCTCCCACTGTACAAAAGAGAAGCCAACATGTCTCACATACGGGAGCGGCCATCTTGAAATTTTGACTTCATTTGGAGCCAGAGTCTGCGCAGTAGTGATCGGGGGGGGCTGGAGCCGTGGTATCGAGGTCCCATCCGGGCAAATCAAGATCCGAGCACTGCCGCATCTTGCTAGCGTGAGCCACCTAGCTGCTATGTTAGCGCAGAAAAACAACAACTAACCATAATATCTTTATAACTACATGATGATGATCAAATTGACACGTTCTATTACTCAGATTTGGTGACTTACTTGACTTGTGGAAAGTTAAATTTATATCTCCTTTAAAGGCTCCGGCTGTGACTACTTCACTCAGAGCAGCTGTCAATCATGACGTCTCTCAGCCCCTTTTTATAGCATCAAATAACTTATTAAAACCAAACTTATCAGAAAAAGTGAACACTTGAACATATATCAGCGTTATAAGAACTACTTAAAATGACACAAACCATCTCTAGGAATACATTTAGTTTGGCTCATGTCCCATCTGCTAACATGGAGGGGGCGGGATTTATGACCTATACTACAGCCAGCTACCAGGGGGCGATCCAGATGTTTTGGCTTCATTTTTGGGGATCTGTCATGTCGTCCATCTTTATATACGGTCTATGGTTCGACCTCAAGGATACACACACTGTATTTTGGTGATTAAGACTGAACAGTAAATGAAAGCAAAGTTAACTCCAGAGGGCGCGTTTAATTTACCTGAAGTCACAGACTGTAGTGTGAAATAGATTGTATACGGTAGAGATACTAAGAGGGGGATGAATATTGCCTTTTCAAGTTTTATGCATCCAATGGATTGTTAGCTTAATGACCAATGAGGAAACAGTGGGAGCTTTTGCGCAAGTGTGTTTTTTAATCTGCAAATTTAGTTCTGTACTTCTGTCTCTGTGAGTGGAAGTTTCAGAAAGTGAGTATATTTTGACCATAAACCCCTTTCTTTCATGAGGTTATTGTAAATTCAGGACTTATACTGTAGCTTGACATGTAAGCAGACGGATAGGTTAGGAGTAGAGGCTACAGGATTAGTCTACCCGATGGAAAAAACATATCTACAAAAATGTGTGTGTTCGTGCGTGTCTGCCCTCCTCTTTTCCGGGTCAGCGGCAAACCATGCTGTGACTCACTCTGGTCAGAAAGCAACCGTTAAACTACCCAGAATTCATTTCATCACTCCACAGCCGACCTGTCTTTGACAGCGAGAGAAATGACGCCGTGTCAGCACCTTGTCATTCGCGGCCCCGGTTGCATGTGATGTTCGCCTTTTATCCATCTCAAGTCCTTGACAGACACGCACTCACACACACACACGCACACACAAATATGCAATCAAAAAATCATCAGCCTACCGCATGATGATTAGTGCACACATGCATACAAAAGATGCACACACACACTTAACTTATTTGCACGCACGCACGCGCACCCGGGAATCCATTTCTCTTCCTCAAACACACTCGTAGGCACACACATATGCTCGGTCCCAGGGGAGCGAGGAGTAAATCAGTGAGTGGAGTTTGGGTGAGTGATGGTGACAGGATAGACAGGACGGATAGATGACGGGAAGGAGAAGAAGATGAAAACCGAAAATGGATTTCAGAAGTCCGAGCATGTACACTACCTTCAGATATCTGTTTTGTGTGTGTGCAGGTGTGTGTTTGTGAGAGAGAGATGCAGATCTCTATCGTCTATCTACTCTGACAATGGGAGAAAGAAAACACTATAATGTGTCAGTCAACGTGCATATACATGTATAGTGTATGTGTACGAATAAACATGAAGATACTGAATGCACGTATATGCACAGGAATGCTTTGTGTGTTTCTCTCACTCATTGTCACTTCCTGTCATTCTCCCTGTCTCTCTCTCACACACACACACACACACACACACACACACACACACACACACACTCAGGCCGAGAGCCAAGCCGTCTCCAGCAGAGTGTCTGTCAACCAGCATAGCTCTTCTCCTTCTATACTGAACCACAATGACAGCCGCATCATTACTGCTATGGGATATGTGCGTGTGTGCGCACCTATGAAGACGCACTTTACTCACGCACGTGTGTCCGTGCACCGAATTGTCAGTGTGTGTGTGTGTGTGTGTGTGTGTGTAGGCTAGTTTAGTCATTACTAAGCCAGCGTCCATCTGCTCCGCCTTGACAAAGTGGAAAGTTTCTGACCACCTCCTCCAGATGTATTATGGATATCTGTCTATAATACATCTGCCTCTTTTGAGGCTTTCATGTGTGTGTGTGACAGAGAGAGAGAGAGAGAGAGAGAGAGAGAGAGAGAGAGAGAGAGAGAGAGAGAGAGAGAGAGAGAGAGAGAGAGAGAGAGAGAGAGAGAGAGAGAGAGAGAGAGAGAGAGAGAGAGAGAGAGAGAGAGAGAGAGAGAGAGAGAGAGAGAGAGAGAGTGGTTGTGTGGAGGAGAAGTGGAAGAGAGAACAGAAAGGTCACGCAATGATGGTGAGATGGCAAAAAGTAAAGAGGTTGGCTGAAGACGTATGCTTTTCAACGGACATTGAGACAAAAATAATTCTATTGTTTGGAGGACAGACTGACGAGCCATTTGGTGAACTTTTGAAAGGACAGTTGGGGTTTTTTTGGCTCTTTTGAAAATGACAAAAATGGACAATTGGAGAGATCAGAGTACCATCTTCGGTTTCAGCCGTCACCAGAGAAGATGGCATTTAGGTCTGAGGAGGGCTGAGAGGTTGTGTTGAGAGCTCTCATTATTTGCTGAATTTTGTCTGTATTTTGCCGTATAATATAATATATAAAGTCAGATCCATTTTTAAGGCCCAGACACACCGAGCCGACATCGAAGAAATAGCGGCGATGAAGGCTGACTGTTGCGTCGTCTCGCGTAGCTTTTGTCTTGACCGACAAGTTGCACATGAACACACCGCAAAGACTACAGCCGATGGCCAGTTATCACGTACGTTCTGCGCTTGCATGAGAGGAAATAACTCTCCACACCAACAGGCGGCGGTGGTCTGTATTAGTCATTCAAAAAGGGAAACCAAAAGACCCGGGCAGCGGATACACAAGCCGTTGTTATGATATGTACATGAAACAAAGCGGCATCTGCCGACCATTTTCACACCACTCTCACTCCACTCTTTCTCCAATGAGAAAGTTTGCTCCGGCTGGTAGGCGGTGCTTGGTATTTGATCAGCGCTGCCTAGTTTGACCGTTTGATCGGAGTTCGCGAGCGATTGACAGCTGCTCAGAGACGCCAAGGCTCCAGCTCGGCTCTGATTGGTTGTTTTCCTCCGGTCTGTGAAATCTTGCAGATGCCATTAGGAGAACCGGAGGACACAGTGGAACATGATTTTTTTCAGATTATCTGTCTCATGTACTACTGTCAGGATATAGAGAACATTTTATAAAAGTAACTTTTTTAATCACATTTGCTCCAATCTACCTACTCCAGCTTTAAAAACACCTACAGTATATAGAAATAGCCAATCTCCGTGCTGGTAGTCTTGTTTACTTATATAGATCATATAGAGGCATCAGTATTAAATTGAGACTGTTTCATAACCAGTTAAAAGTTCCTCACAGTGACTTAAAAGAAAATGACAACATTAGATAATAGTCCAACCAAGTGTTAAAATGTGGAGATTGACACCTCAGACAGACAACCAACCATGCAAGTGGACACACACTGCACAGAGCTACAGTAACACGACTGTCTGCAGGGCCACCGCAGAGCCAGATCAGTAGCCAGTCTCTGCTCCCTCTCGGGGTCCTCTCCCGTCTCACGCCTTGTCCACACCAACTATGACAGTCTGTCGGCTCGAGCTAGAAGTTCATTCATTTGTAATGAACCGCGTGAGTTCTCCATCTGCGGTGACAGCTGCAGCGCATTTAAGAAGTGCGCATTAGATTTATATGTATCAAATTCCGTGCGTACACCTGGGCAGATGTGTTGTGTGCTGTTGTGCCGTCCTTTAGATATCGTATTTAGTTGAACAAGGTATTAGATGATATGTTGGGTCTTTGTAGCTGTAGCATTACATCAGCTAGACTTGGTAGTTGGCTACAAATGACTAGCGTGTTAAATATGACAGCTGTTTGTACAGTAGCAAGCTGTCTGTAGCTGTCTTAATGCCGTGATGTTTCACAACTGCAGCCACCTGCTGCCACTTCATGTTTTTTGCACGTACCATATACATCAGCTGTGCTGTCATACATTATACACGGAGACAGAAAGTGTGAGCTTTTCTCCCACCTCCCTTTTCTAGCGTTGGAAGAACACAGTCTTAGAGTCTGTTGAGACTCCCAACTTTTCAAATACCGCCGCTTGGTCAGTGCTCCTCAGCATCAGAAACGGTCGCACAGGTACCGCTTGTGCGTTACTTTTAGACAGACCAGGGACGGCGTGTCAATATACACTTGTTACATGCATAGTGTCCTTTCAAAATAAGCTTCTGTTTTCACAGGAAGTTAGGTTTAGGTAACACAAACACTTAGTTAGGGTTAGGGAACGGTGGTGGTTGATGTCACAGGACTGACGATACGAACGACTCACGATACGAACGACTCACATGACTACTGACTCACATGACTGACGATACCAACGAGTCACATGACTAGACTGACGTGACAAAATAAGTCCGGAGTGACCTCTGGCTCTTATGAGACAACATTGTGCAGCATTGGTTAAATGCATGTTGCAATATAAACTGCAAAAAATATTTTTTTCTCTATAAATAGAACACTTAAAGACTCATTTTCTTTAAAAGTGAACAAAATGCAGTAATAATATTCCAGCCTGCTTCCAATGAAAATCTTTTTTTTTTTTTAAAGGGGACATATCACGCTCATTTCCAGGTTCATACTTGTATTTTGAGTTTCTTCTAGAACATGTTTACATGCTTTAATGTTCAAAAACCCTCTATTTTCTCATACTGTCTGTCTAAATATACCTGTATTCACCCTGTCTGAAATGCTCAGTTTTAGAGCCTGTCTCTTTAAGCAACCCATTGTCATGGGAAGGCGTATAAATAGCACGACATTTCCACAAGTCATGATAACACATTTTAGGCTTTTCGCGTGTCATTTTAACGCCACGTCATCCTCTGAAGGGATGAATGAATTTCAGGATGCTCATTAAAGTTTAGTGGATAAAACTCTACATTCTTGTATGATGTTTTCTGCATTTTTGTCAACTAGGCTAAACAATCAGTTGAAGGATGAAACAGAGATTGAATTTAACTACTAAGTATTTGCTAAGTGTAAAGAATGTTCCCTTATTCTCCAGTAGTTTATGAAACTAATAATTCCGTCTCTCCTTTCTCTTCCAGGTAAGTTGACGTGGATCTGTACAGACCAGAGGCCTCACTGGAGGTAACTTCACCTTACTGCCTCAGCTTCTCATGTGGCTTTAGTCCCTGTGTTTTCTTTAGTGCTAATTTTCAGTGCATGACAAGAAGAATAGGATATATCTTAAACAGTATATAATACTTGTTAGTAAGAACAATTCATTGTTCATCATGAGATTTGTTGACAAAAAGAGAAACAGCCATCAGTTTATTGCCTTCTGTGGATGGAGATAATACAGCAACAGCAACATGGTGTCTGGTGTTCTGGGTATGGACCAGCATCCTGTCTGATCTGATTATTTGTGTCATGCTGTGATACAAACCATCAATACAGATACAGTGGATGGTCAGAGAAGGGACTTATTTATTTTCTTGGTTCGTACTTTACTGGCTGTTACTCGTATCCTAATATTATGTCTCATACTGTTCAGTTGTTTATTGCTGTTCACAGTCAGCATGGTGAAGAAGCAGGGGAACAGTACAACACAATGATGCTATTGTAAAGTAGCAGGAGGTGGGGAGCAACAGAGAGTGAGTGAGTTAAAGGATAACGTGGATTCTTTGCTGGCATCATTTATGAATATCAGTGGTGCGTTGGTCATTAACGAGTCCAAGCTGTCAGCCTGTTCAGCTCCTTTGTTGTGAGCGGAGGCAGCGGTGGCAGTGGTATTGACATCATATATTTAAAGGGGACATATCCTGCTCATTTGCAGGTCCATACTTGTATTTTGGGGTTCTACCAGAACATGTTTACATGCTTTAATGTTGAAAAACACATTATTTTTCTCATACCATGTGTCTGAATGTACCTGTATTCACCCTCTGTCTGAAATGCTCCGTTTTAGAGCCTGTCTCTTTAAGCAACCCATTGTCATGGGAAGGCGTATAATAGCACGACATTTCTGCATGTCATGATAACACATTTTAGGCTCTTCATTTTAACGCCACGTCGTTACGGTCACAGTTAGGTTTAGGCAACAAAACCACTTAATTAGGTTTAGGAAAAACATCGTGGTTGGGCTTAAAATAACTAAATAAAATAAGTAAAGTACATACGTAAACAACATAACATAAGTACGGAAAACACGTCACAAACGTCACTCACTAACTTCAAAATAACTCGACAACACTTTTTCACTATTTTTTCCCTGATAATGCTACATTATGAACAACAAATCTATGTTGTAGTTGTCAGGATGAGAGCTAGTTAGCTGTTAGCTCTGTGAAGGACTGTGCTGCTAACTGGCTGCTAACCACTAACGTTAACTAGCTCTCGTCCTGCTGATTTCAACATGGGAGGAGCCATTGACTTACATTATAATGCGTTCAGGCTCTATCCAGTAATGAAGAAAAAGAAGAGTGTTGGGCGAAAGTTATCTTGATGTGTTCAAATCTTGTAAAATCTTGTAATCTTGTAAAATGTAGTTTTTGGCGAGAAACTTGAATAAATCCAGTTGTTTGAAGGAGATGTTTTCACAGCAACATAAAATAGATAATAAAGAGGGAATAATAACCTATTTAACTTCCTAAACAAAAACCCCCATGCAAACAGTAATAAAGGAGTGGATGTTGAAGTAAATGGGATTTATGGTTTTACTTAAGGTTTTTACTGTTGTATGAGAATCGTGTAATTTCACTGGTATTGGTATCGACTTATACATTTCCGGTATCATGACCCCCCTAAGTTCAACATACTGACACCAAACAACCAGAACAAGTGGGACAAAAATGGCAGTGTTTAATTCAAATGTCTCTTTTTCACTTGTGTTTAGTACATGGAGAGGTTAGGACTCAGCACCAGACTAAATGACTTGTTAAGGTGGATGTTGTGACAGACAGTTCCGTGGCTTGTCAGGGAGCATCGGGTCGGTGGCCAATTTCCTGACATAGAGCAGCTTAATACAGCCTGGCCACCGTCTATCTGTTCCCACGTCAGGACTTTCCCTTTAATGTGTCCCAGCTCTCTCTCTCTTTCTTTCTCTCCATCGTGGCACGTCTAAATGGCTCGACTCTCCCTCTCCCTCGCTCCCTCTCACCCCTCTCCTTTACAATTCCTCGCCCTCCGCCTTCGTTCCATCTGTCTCTCTGTGGTAATGCATCTAAACTGACTCTCTCTCTTTCTCCCTCTCTTTCTGCCTGCCCTCCACCCCATCCATCTGTCCAGACTAGTGTGTCTAAAAGGCTCGGGGTGGTGTGCTGTGCCAAGCCGAGTGCACAGATTTGGATAACCGCTGTCTGGAGATATGTCTGAGATAACAGCTATAGTCACTCACTCCTGGCCCGGCTGCCAACCATGTGTGTGTGTGTGTGTGTGTGTGTGTGTGCGTGTGCTCAAGATAACCCCAGAGCCTCTTGCTCCTGTCCCAGCCAAAAGTGGTTTACAGCTGATAGCGACGGCAAGGAAATTTCACGCATTACAAAAGCGTACACCTTGAAAAATAGATACGGGGGAAGCATATGGAATTTGATAAAAGTTTGACAGGTAGTCCAGGGAAATATGGAAAAAGAAATACAGATGTGATGAAATATGAAGACGTGTAGACTCCTCACAAACTGCCTAATATTGAGTTTCATCATGTTTTGCTGGCAGGGCAGTGAGTTGGGGTACGGACCCGTTTTAACAGGGATGTTAGCTCGTGTTTATTCAGGTGCTATTCCAGCCAGCCAGGCTTTTAGCGCATCCCTACTTGGGAGTGCCTCTTTTCTATCTCACCTCACAGATGCTCAGTTGGATTCGTGTCATGTGACTGGAGAGGCCACAGCAATAAGCTGATTTGACTGCCGTGTTCACGGAGCCGTTCATGGGCATCCCCCAGCCATCTGAAAGGGAGAGCTGGAAACTTTCGACAGGCAGTTCAACTGTGTCGTCCCAACGTTTGCTCTGGTTTTCTCAAGAGGCCCTCATTTGTGCCATGAAAACCCAGCATGCACTTCCACCATTCAGCGGTGTTTACAAGTGGCATGATAGATGCAGGTTCTCCTCAAGTACACCGGTGCATATCAAGTCAGGCGTTGCGGAGTGTGCATGCTCAATAAACCTCTCCCAGATGCCAAGGTCCTCTCATCAAATTCACACTTGGCTGCTGCCCATTACAACCTCAGAGTTCCTCTGATGGCCTCTGAGTAGCTCCACTGGGGGCAGTTGGGATTGAAGACCATGGTGAAGGGCAGCAGATCTGATCCAGGTAATATTCCAGTGTAGAAAAACTGTGCATGTTGCACAGAGACTGAGGGGAATAAGGCATATAAAGCCACTGTATATACAGTATGTATCTTAAGAGAGACACCCCAGGAAAAAGCATAGTTTCTCATGCATTGATCAAATTTAAGATTTTGGGCTATTTTGCTTCAATAACTTTCAGACTAGTGGTAAGAAAACATCCAAAATACACATTTGTTTTACTACACTTTGTCTTTTTGCATCTCTAGATTTCTCCTAATTTCCCCAAAAGTTAACATCAGATAATGCCTCATTTGCATTTTTTAAACATAACAGATCAGAAAACTTGGGATACAAACAATAATTGTCTTAATGGAATTAATCAGCTGGGAGTTTTCATGGTGATATCTATTAGTTAGAGTTTTAACATATTCACGTGTCGTGTCTTGCAAATTGTAATTTGACAATCCGTATCTTTAAAGGTCCTTTTTTCTAAGACTCTGAGCCAGAACTCTCCACTTCAGTAGCACTTACATCCACAAAACTTTCCATATTCTGAAGGTTTTTACAGAGGGGTTTGTTCATATATCATTCATGGGCAACCTCCAGTTTAAAGAAATTAAGCTAATACGGAAGTGCCTCAAACTTGCATTCTTTCTAACAGCCAGCAGGAGGCGACTCCTCAGGTTGCAAAAAGAAGTCTGATTGTATAGATGTCTATGAGAAATGAGCCTACTTCTCACTTGATTTATTACCTCAGTAAATATTGTAAACCAATGGGTGATGGTGGTATTTATTAGTTCACATTTTTACCCTATAGTGTCTCCCATTAATGGCCAGTATGAACATGAGAAATGATTACAGCAAATTACAACTGTTTCAGTGTTCATTCGGACATTTTAATTTGGACCTATCCTTTAGCTAGTTTCTGCTCTGGGCCTCTCTAGCTTGTTAATCTGGCTGCGACGGCCCTCTGGGCTCGTTTACCGGTTCTATGTGTTCTATTTCTGTGATGCAGCAGGTAGCTGGAGGCGGAGTTCATCACTGTAGTCGGAGGTATGACTGGTCTGTCTGTGTTTCCTCACGTTGATGTGTCTGAGGGCGTACGCGTCAATTAATAAAACACGGTGACAGTGCACCAAATGATTTCTGCCAGGATAATAGATGTGCACGGCCAACATTTTATGTACGGAAAAAAAAATCCCATACGAGATGGATTTTTCTATATTTAGATACACGCATCTAGGTCTGTGAAATATGATACACCAGCAGGGACATTGGGAGTAAGCCTATCACACTTCACTTTCTTTTCTCACACAGATAAAGTAGTGCTTGCATTTGTATTTAATTTTGGCCTTCTTCCTGTTCCTCTCATGGATACATACCTTTTTTTTAAGAAGTACAGCATGGCCCACAGCCTACAAATTACGCTAATATACCATGTACACACAGTTCACGGCCATTTAGCTGGTTATTACATAAGAGAGCTACTGTATTCACCATTTGTATGTAGTTTGAGCTTTATCCACACAGATCCGATGAGATGTTCTGGTTTATACTGTAGCTGCATGTTCGGTAATTTCTCACGAAGGACAAAAAAGTTATTTTTGCGCCCTCGGCGTACTCATTTTGATTCCATATATTTATAACCTTTATAAATCAGAATATATCCAACAGCCTTTGCCGCCATTATTTTTATGTTTCTGCTGGGATTGCTTATGTCTCCCGTGCGGATACGCTTCTAAAACTGTGACTTGTCTGTCCAATTTGTGCCTGCCTCTGTCAGACTGGCTCTGTTGTGGATGGTGTCTTTACTGGGGAGGAAGGCTGCAAGACTTAAAAACTTTATTCTGGAAACTACAAATTTCAGAAAATCCAAGCAGCTGAAAACTGAGCTTTGCATAATTCAAATTATTTGACTACAGTCAGTCAATTATGTTGTTTAAACTGAAAAGTAACTGAAATTGAGCTGAGTTAATGACTTGGCGCTACACACACTGAAGTACTGTACATGACTGATTAAAGTATTTGAATAGGGCTGTTGACCAAATGACCATTTAAAATGATTATTGTCCTGTCCTCTGCACAAGGGAATCATCATCGTTAACCATGTCAAATAGACCATAAAACAGGACAGATATAGGAAATGAACAAAAATGAAATATTGTTTGTGTTTTCCTCGAATGGTGTTGTGGAACTCTAGTTTAGAAATGCTAACAAGAACCATGCTTTGGTCTTTTTCTGGCTTCATATTGCTGTCCAACTTTCTCAGCATGAAATATTGCTTCAGGATGGAGATGATGCAGTTCAAAGCAGTGAGAAAAGTTTGCCACGAGTAGAACTTTTGTTTCCTTCTCCCACTACATATCAGAATAGCACAGATGCCTTCAGACAACATTTTAATGTCTAAATATTCAGGCTGGTCTCATACACTCTTCGTAGCTATACCTACGAAAAGTAATGCACTGTAATTCGTGTACATCCCACAAAATCAATTCATGGTAATCCATGTAATTGTGAAGCAGGACGTATAAAGGGCAGCAAACGCCACGTAGGGATGAGGTCGGGATGGATGGGTGGGTCTAAAAATACCGGACTTTCGCCCAAGAGACCGGCGTTCGTGTCCGATGTGAAACCAGAAGTCAACATTGATTTTTTTTGTCACATAACTTACGTACTTAAGTAACGACACTTCCGAAGTTATTTTAAGCCAAACCAAGATCCTTTCCTAAGCCTAACTAAGTAGTTTTGTTGCCTAATCCTAACCAAGTCGATCTTTTCCTAAACCTAACCAAGTCGATCTTTTCCTAAACCTAACCAAGTCCATCTTTTCCTAAACCTAACTAAGTAGTTTTGTTGCCTAATCCTAACCAAGTTGATCTTTTCCAAAGTCTAACTAAGACATTTTATTGTCTAAACCTAAGGAAGTTGTTTCCTATGAAGACGAAAGTTTATTTTGAAAAGACTGTACACATGTAACGAGCGGAAATCGACACGTGTTGCTGGACATTCGTAGGAAAACGAACGAAGAAGGAGGAATAACTTTATCGTAAGTTATTCCTCCTCCACACCAACTCTGTGCAACATTTTGGTGGATAAAGGTTAATGGGATCCTCTTTATGAGCTCAGTAAATTAAGCCGCCCAGTAACTGAAGGGATGACGTATTTTATCTGCCAAAAGAACTAGCGAAAATGAATCCTTTCAGCCACTGGATAATTATTCTTCAATAACACATTTTGAGATTTACATTTAATTATACAATAAATGAGAGGGGAGTTTTTTTTTCTGCAAGATAAATGTATTTTTATTTGGAGTGCCAGACTCATCGTGCATCACCGTGTTGAAAAGGTGTGATTAGGGATTTTTGTTATTCTTTAAAAGCAGCCATTTGACACCTCAATAGTTCACACCCTCTCTGGGTGATAGCTGCAAATGACGTGTCTGCAGAGATGGAGGCTGAACGTTTTCACAAGTGAACTGGACATTGCTAAAAAAAAGAGCAGAGCGAGGATAATGAATAAGTCTACATTTAGACATAAGTGTGACTTTTTTGGTGGTATTTTTTTGCTGATAATTTTAAAAATCACATATCTATCCTGTGAATATTCACACCCCAGAATATTTCCCATATTGCTGCATTAAAACACCCTAAACTCTAAGCAGAAACTTACTTTTCATCAGTCACACCAGGTCGAGTGTGTTCTGCAAAAAGTAGAAACATTTTTATCATTGACCTGTATGTATCTTTTCTCTTTTACATATTTTCACTTTAAGTGTAGTACTTACCCTGAAAATTCCCAAAGTAGTGTAATGAATCACCTGATTAATATAACCCCATACCTCTTCACCGTATGCAGCTCACAGGTGTCTCACACAGGTCATGCATATTCCAAACAGGAAACAGACTCGTATTGTATTTTCATATTGAGAATTCTTAAGGTGTGTGAGGTAAGCCAAGGACACTCTTGAATCGTGTCCGTTAAAGCTCTTTGAAAGTTTATAGAAGACAGAAAATCAAGGTCCAATAACCTGTGGACCTCATTAAAACCAAATTAACAACTTACTGCTGTTGATATTGCTGTGAGGGTTGAGATTATTATGTTGTTTTGTACTCAGTGAAAGCAACTTGTAAGACATTCTAATTAAATTTATAGACTAAACAGAAGAAATCTCTCCTGGAAATACTGATTGAAAGGGCCGACATTGGTCCAGGGCTGTGACTACCATTGAGGACATTCCTTTTTTCCTTTTTCGTACAATTTGTGGTTTTTGCAACCTGGGGGGATGTTTATACAACTATTAGAAACTTGGTGGTTATTTCATAAGTTGATCCAAGTATAGCCTGACTGGTGCACTGAAAAATGTGACATCACCTGTTTCCAACTGAGCCCCGCCTACTTGAAACCTGTAAGAAGAGCACACAGAAAAACATAAATACATAAATCTCTATCGTGCAATACCCAAAAAAAGTTTAAAGTTTGACAGATAATAGTGTTTTCATGTAGGACACCATCACTCATCACTCAGAAAATAAGTTTTCAGGGTCTTTAAACTGTGGATCAAGTGAAAGCAAAAACCATCCTTCAACCACACTAAATCATATCATGTAGTAACAAAGGGAAATTTAAAAAGCTTTCATTAACAATTGTTAATACAAACCATCTTTAACGACCCTGCTAATTTGCTTAGTCTTCTGCATTACACTACAACTATACAATTACAGTGTCACTGATGGTTACCCAGTGATACACCGGTGCATTACAAACGGATTTGCTTGTGTTTGTCCGTATATTTTGATCCACTCCGGCTGCTCTAACCTGGCTGCCAAGGCCTCTGCTCTCTGCATATTAACTACCTGTACATTATCACAGATAAATTAGTCTTATATGAGAGAGCAAGCAAAGAGACAGGCTCAATGTGAAAGTGTGCACGCCCGTATTTTGTTTACGCATTTGTATGCAGAGCCCAGCGGCAGTGTTTACTTGCAAAATATTTGAGAGGTGTCATTTGAGCTTTGGAAACCGTGTTTGCTTCTTGTTGCAGCCGCTGTACAAACCATTTGACTAAACGCTGCAACACAGAGGAGACAGCAGGCTGTTCACAGTGACCAAGAGTCAAAAGAACTGCAGCGAGATCTGCTCTCCTAAAAATAAAAAATCACGATGAAGTCTGGCTCGGGAGCCATAAATGAGAACTAGACAGAGCTGTCCAATGTCTCACCCAAAGAGCTGACACTAATTATTAAAGTTCAGTCTGTTCCAGGAATTCGTTTCAAAAGGCAGAGCTGTAATGTTGAGAATTTAACTAAGCAGAAATAATAATTCAGACCATTATGGTTATTCTGCTGCAATTATTCTGAGTAATTTGTGCATAAGGCGGTCTGCAGGTATGTTTTAAATAAGTCTTCAGGTGCTTGTGTAGGCCGTTGGATTTCATGAGAGATTGAATCTTTCTCACAGTTTTAAAAATGATTACCTTCCAACTAGGGCTGTCAGAATGAGCGCGTTAACGCAAATTTGTTTTAACACCACTGACTTCTTGAACGCATTAACGCAATCGATCTTTCGGAGGTTGTTGCGGGTTCAGTTTTTAAAGCTAGAGTGAAGATACTGGCATCATATGAAACTAGAAAAACCTAAAGAATCCATTGGTACCAACCATGTCATACTAGCTTGTCACGAAAGAGGTTAAATAACACTTCAAACTTACGCTAAATTTTGGTGAGGAAAAACTGGCATGGCCATTTTCAAAGGGGTCCCTTGACCTCTGACCTCAAGATATGTGAATGAAAATGGGTTCTATGGGTACCCACGAGTCTCCCCTTTACAGACATGCCCACTTTATGATAATCACATGCAGTTTGATGATGATCATGCTGCTTACAGCGGCGATACCTGTGCAGGCTTATAACAATTTTAAAGTCTGCTGCTTAGCAGGACATAAAACACATCAACTCATCCTCACTGAGAGGCTTTTGTTTGCAGAGAATTAGCACAATAGAAGGAAAACAAATGCCTCTTTTGTCTTTATCTATGTTGATAATTGTAGCCATCTTTGATCTCTTGTTATTTTTGATTATTTTATGAATTTTAAAACCGTAAAAGGAACAAAATCAAAGCAGTTTGAGTCCTGTGACTATTTGCATGCTGCTTGAAAGAACAAAATACAAAACAAAATGTCACCACCTCAATTTTGGCAAACTTCTGCAGGACTTTCATTTCAACAAGCTCTAACTGATGATCGTGTGTGCACTCTGTAATTGCGTTTGTTTGAAACGCGTTCAAAGACTTAATCATTGCTTGCAAATGGTGGCCGTTTAAAAGGCAGCGTGTCTCCACTATTCACTACTGGCTTTGTTTTCATGGGGGATTTTTCTCTCCTGGAATACACAGTGTCCTCTGCTCATGAATCGACTGTCTGAGCTCCGTAGTAGGACTGACAGTAACTGTCATTATGTGTCAGTTACACTCAAGTTGTGCACGGCGTCTCAGCCTGTTAGAAAGCATTCATATGGTTTGTCAACACTGAAGTAAAAATAATTTAGTTTTGAGTTTGATGGCTGAAGAAAGTTCCTAACGAAGGCTGATTTTCTCCAACTCCTCGAGAACATTTGCAGACATACTGAACCTCAAATTCTGTCAAATAAATTCCACATATTACAGTGTTTTGCTTTGGCTCAATTCTCTCAACAAAGTTTCAATGTGCTAAACTCTTAATGCGAAGAGCATAACTGACTCACTTAATTCTTAACTTTTAACACAAAATGCTGTATTTTGCCATTTATGAATGTAGGGTTTTCTATAAAGTCAGACTCTAGACTCCCTTATCTATATTTGCAACCTCATACACTGAAACTGCATTGTCAATTACATTTCGAGGGAAATGTGTTTTCTCCCGAATTATGTTTGTTTTTGACGTATCACAAATATGTTTCTGATCAAAGTACGCATAGGGAGGAGGTTGGGGTGAATGGATGGGTCAAACAAACACAGGCCTTTAACCCAGGAGACGCTGTTCGTGTCCTGTGTGAAACCAAAAGTTGACCATGACTTATTTTACCGTACTCTTGTTACGTAACTTATGTAGTTCACTAACTAACGTAAGTTACATAGCAAACGTAGGCTACTTATTTTAACCCAAACCACAATCTTTTCCTAAACCTAACCAAGTAGTTTTGTTGCCTAAACCTGTTGTTTTGTTTCAATTTACAACATTTCACTTTCACAACGTGGTAGGTGCAGGTTGGCCAGTGTGAAGCATTAGAATGGTTGTGATAACCACTGATAACGGCCATTCAATCGGCTGATAACTTTCAAAATGGGTGCAGGTTCACCTAGTGTCCGTTTGGTAATTTGAATAATCACAAATTTGTTTGGAATTTTCACCATTAAGGTAAAATATCAACTAAGACAAAGGAGGTCTCTCTATTATTTCTCTTTAGCATATATTGTGCTCATGTTGTACATTAAAGATGCATTTCATCAAGTTACCACAAACTACAAGAGCACCTGGGCAATATTCCAGGATCGGTTGTTTTTTGGGCCTCTGGGATCGCAGGAAGTTCCCATGTGTGCACTGGACTTAATGGGAACCTGACAGTAAAAGGGCACATACACAATGCACAGGGGGTTTAGTGTGAGTAGTGTCAGTATGGGCCCAACAGCAAATTTTTAATCTGTGGCCCTGTAATAGGTTAATCCGTCCATATTGTTTGTCATTTAAAAGCATCAGAATAACATTTTATGTTCATTTTGATGCCGATAGTATGCCCCTTTCTGGGCTGCACTGAAAACATTTTCAAAACCTTTTCCGTTAGCTAATAAAAACATGGCAGTAAATGTTAAAATGATTGGCTGCCTTGGTTCCTGAAAAGCTTTTATGCTGTAGGTATATTAAAACAATATATATTATAGATTCTTCCATAGTTTACCTTCCTGTATAGGTGCTGTCAATTGAACACCATGTGTCTCCATATTTGCTACAAACAAGGCTGTTTTTTCTACATGACTGTCATTGGACAATTACCACCATGCACTGGCACAGATTCCTCTACATCCGTCGCCATGTGAATGAAAGTTGATATTTCTCCTCTCACTAATAGTACCCTGTTTTCTCTGAAGATTGTTTTTATTATTGTTTCTGTGGGAAATTTCATTTGATGACAGATGCAAATAAGAGAATAAGAGAGTGGCGGATGATGTGCGACAAAGGTCACCAGCATTGTGGATATGAATCAACTTTATTGCTGTTGCTACCGCTCACTCCTCTCCTAATGAAGCTACCGGTCCCCACTAACAAGCTTAACGAATGTCTCGCATATCAGGCAGTAATTGCAGGGAGACTCTTCTATCTGCCTAATTACTGATATTTCCTTCTGCACCAATTGGACCTGCAGCACGCAGTGGGGGCGGTGGCGGTGGCGGTGGTGGTGGGTTATTATATTCCATTTGCTGGGACAGCTCCTGCGGCAAGGCTGCACTACTGAAACGTCTTCCATAGGTTATTTATAATCACTGAGAAGTAGTAGAGAGAGGCGGACGTGGAGTGGGAGAGAGAGAAAGAGAATTTGTTGAACACAGAGAGAGGAGAGACAAATGGAGGAGAGGCAGAGAGAATAGAGCTACAGTACATTGGGAGTAGTGGTGGAGAAGTGTGTGTGTGTATTGTACAGGATGTATGTGTGTGTGTGTGTGTGTGTGTGAGGGGAAAATTGAGGTCTGGCAACTTAACCTCTGTCGCCCCTTTCAACCTCCCATGTCCTCCAACTACAAGTCGATTTCTCATCAATACCTCTGTGGAGTATAATCATTCCTTCCATCTATCATTTCCTTCTTTCTTTCTTTCATTAGTGTTTCTGTCTTCTTCCTTCCCTCTAAGCCTGATAATAACACTCATTTACCATTTCATTACTCAGTCTTACGTGTATTCATGTTGGCCAATTTGTGAGGGGGGAGTTATTTTCTTTTGTTTTGCCCTAATCAATCAGTAGTGAGTGACGACATCATTTTGGGCCGACATGGAAGCTCTGGTGTTGGTTACTAGGAACAGTTTTCCAAGATGACGGAAGGAATACGTCAATTTAACCTTTAATCTCATCCAGGCTTGGCGCCATTTTTCTGGAAATGTTTCTGTTGTTATTTTCCTGGCTTTAGTACGTGAAGGTGCTGTCCCCATTCTTTATCCCACCTGAAAAGCAATTGATTGGTCAGCTGTTTTCAAACCAGGGAAACACCATTTGATTGAAAAAAAAAAAAAAAGCTGTTCAGAAGTCTGGAACCAGGCTCCTTCCCACCATCCTCCTTACGTCTTCGGTAACACTTTATAGTAACCATCATTTATAACTTTTAAATTGATAGTTAATTGAACTTAGTTAATAGTTATTTTATTGTTAACAAACACTGAAATGATGATTAATAATGTTTACTAATTATTAGCAATGCTATAATTTCTGTTATTTATCAGTAGTTTGTGTAATATGAAATAATTAGTCTATAAATTATATATTGTGTCACAGCTGATAGGAGAGGATAACAATTACATTGTGATCACATAAGTAAACTATTTATTGTTGCACAGATAAGATTTCATATATAAAGTATTTGTTAATTATTATGAAAGGATTTGTAAATCTTCAAGAAATTGTGTGTAAACATAGATAGATGGACCAGAAACCAACTATTAACCATTGACAAAGTATTAACTATCTATCTAAATAATGTTTATAGATGCTTTACAAAGTATTTATTAACCATTTAACAAGGTGTTATAATCATCAGTTGCAACTTTATAATAGCCATCCAAATAATGTTTATAGACGGTTTACAAACCAGTTATTAACCATTAACAAAGTGTTACAAATATCTGTCTGTGTAATGTTTATAGATGTTTTAAAAACCATTACTTTAAGGTTACAGATAATATTGTAATCATTAACAAATACTTGTGCAACATTAAGTTTAATTTACTATCAATTGACCATTTATAAATGACGGCTAATGATGGCAAGGAAGTGTTACCCTCTCTTCTTTCTTTCCATCATGCCTCTTTCCTCACTCCCTTACGTCTTTTTTCCTTCCTTCTTCCTTCTTTGTTTGTTTTTATTGAGTCCATTACCGGAAAAAATCCAGCGCATACAGTGAATATATAATAATGCCAGTTTCTTATAATTACGAGATACCAAGTCATAGCCATGAAATACCAGTTTTATTTTTATTTATTGATTATTTTTTGAGTGGTGGAAATGGGCTTCCATAAATTTCTTTTACCCTCTTTTCCATTTTTATTTAGTTCTTTCATGCATCCTTTCTATATTTCCTCCTTTGATGACTTCATCAATACTCCTTTCCTCGCCTTTTATTCGTTCTTTTATTTCATCATTTGTAGCCTCCTTCCTTCATTTCATCCCCTCTCTAGTTTTCTTGGACTTTCATGTCGACCATGAAATACACTGAAAATACAGTGAAAGGCATTTCGGCGTTTCGATGATGTTGGTGGAGAGTGATGTCTACTCCGAAATCTCCCATTGGTGTTCAGTTGGTTTGGGATCAGCTGGGATAAGACTGCGAAGGCCATAACATCATTTTTCATACTCTTGCTAGCGTTTGTGAAGTTTCTCCACCCGTTTATTCAGATTTGACAGCTGTCGGTAGATCTATATGCTGCCATTTCAGACAAACTTTAGAGGTTTTCAGGTCAGACACTCTGATACAAACAGTTCTGCATTTTAGTTTTTCAGATAAAACAAAGCTGCAATTCAGAATCAGTACAAATCTTTACTCTGATTCCGAGGCCACATGGACAAACAAAATGCTTTCTCCTATCAAATATTTGTTAAGCTTTGTTTTAATGACTTGCCAGCCAGAGAAACCCCACTGTGCTACGTGTAATGTGTCTGATCAATAGCTAAATTGGTGAAAACCACAATGAATTGACTTTTCCAGTGTACTTACACACTTGACCACAGCATCCTCATATGGAGTCTCTCACAAGATGGAAAATTAAAGGAAAAAGTGCAGGCAAGGAACATAATCATCCCCACATGCACTGAAACTATACAAACTGAGATCAAGTAGCATACATTATAGGTGCATACACTCAAACCCATAAATTACGTCTGACATTAAACTATAACAATTGATTTGACTTGCTGTACGCCAGCTATGCACAAATTAACAGTGGCAGACTGTGAGTCAATTATTCTAAATTTGTTCGATATGCTAGGTGATGCGAGCCGTCGGAGGATAATTGCTGGAGAAGCGGGCTCCCCGGGGAGGTGTGTTTTCTCCTTGCTTTGATTCTACCTACACGGCGAGAGAATTTATGTTCAACCCTATAGCTTGTCAGCAGCCTTCAGCAAGCCGCTGCTTCTGAGCCTCCGTAATGAAAAGTGATTGAAATACACCCCGGATAAAAGTGATTCTCCTCTCTTACTGCTGTGAACTTTACACAGGTTTCTCTATGTAAGCCGGGAGATGACGCACTCGATAATTCAATATTTTCAACCCCCACATTTTTCTCATTTTTTGTCTTGGCTCTTTTCACACACTGCCAACTCGTGTAATGCCACCCATTTCAAGCTACACTGCACAATAATGCCTCATCAAATTTGAGTGAAAACATTTATATGAGCATTCTTTTGCTTGAAATAAGCAAGTCATCCTGCCAGTGCAGCCCTGTCTCCTAAAAATGACGTTCCTGTACCACAAAACTGCATTGTGAATTGTGTTTCGAGGGAAACGTATTTTCTCGCAGATTACGTTTGTTTTTGACATATCACAAATACGTTTGGAATGATAATCCACGGAAGTACACGCAGAGAGGTCGGGGTGGTAGATGGGTCAAACAAACACATGACTTGAACCCAGGAGGCCGTTGTTCGTGTCCCGTGTGAAACTAAATGTCAACATTCACTTGTTTTAATTTACAGTCGCAGCTTAATAACGTAGTAAACGTAGCCATTTTAAGCCAAACCATAATGTTTTTTTTTTACTATACCTAACCAAGTAGTTTTGTTGCGTAAACATAACCAAGTAGTTTTGTTGCCTAGACCTAACCAAATGGTTTTGTTGCCTAGACCTAACCAAATGGTTTTGTTGCCTAGACCTAACCAAATGGTTTTGTTGCCTAGACCTAACCAAGTAGTTTGGTTGCCTAGACCCAACCAAGTAGTTTGGTTTCCTAGACCTAACCAAGTAGTTTGGTTGCCTAGATCTAACCAAGTGGTTTTGTTGCCTAGACCTATCCAAGTAGTTTTGTTGCTTAGACGTAACAAAGTAGTTTGGTTGCCTAGACCTAACCAAGTAGTTTTGTTTCTTAGACATAACCAAGTAGTTTGGTTGCCTAGACCTAACCAAATGGTTTTGTTGCCTAAACCTAACGAAGTAGTTTGGTTGCGTTTTTGTTTTGTTTCAATTCCGTAGTCATTATAAGCCAAACCATGATGTCTTTTACGAAATCTAATCAAGTAGTTTTGTTGTGTTTTTTCTTTGTTTTGTTTTGTTTAAATTTATAACGTTAACCATGTGTTTAAAACTATTAAAAACTGCAACCGTAATTCGGAAGAAAATATGTTCCCCACGAACATAATTGAGAATGTGGTTTTGTCGTATGGGAACGTAATTTTGTAGGAGACAGAGTACGACAGTGCAGTAAGTGATTTTCACTTGATACAATTTTATTATATAAGTCGGGATGTCTGGCTATTCTTTACAAGCCAATTAATAATCAATATGCTCAGAATATACTATGAGATTAAATGACATAAAATAAGATTAGTGTTAAAGGATCCCTGTTGAGTTTTAGAACACTAGACTATGGAGCTATGGAGCTGTCTATGAGTGGGTCCCCGTTTGAGGACACTGGAGGGTGACGTACCAATGGTGTCACGCTGTTCCACCGAGGTGGCGGTAACACACCCAGATATGCAACAATCCACTAGAAAAGACAGAGAAGAAGACTGCAAGTTAGTAAACATGGATGCAAACAATGCTGGATTTAAAATGTTTTAAAAATTGTCTTTGTAAAAGTTTCATGAGGAAAGAAATGTACTGTAACACCTTTTTTAGACCTCAAGGACACACACAATCTATTTCCGTGAGTAGCACTGACTGCAAACATAACTTCTGTTTGTTTACAAGAAAACTCCACAGGGCCCCTTTCACCTTGTTTCCAGACAACAAAACACACAGTCAAGAACTCATGACCTTCATATTGAGAGACATGTGTGCTAAGCACTGAGCCGCCATGCCAGCTGACATCTGGCGAAGTGGCTCCAGCGATGGCAATGTTGACTGGTGGGTCCACCAGTGTGGTCCAGACTGAAATATCTCATCAACTATTGGATGGATTGACACAAAATTAGCTTCAGATATTCAAGGTCCCCAGAGGATGAATCTCACTGACTTTAAAGGACCATTGTGTAGGATTTAGGGGGATTTATTGGCAGAAATTGAATATAATATTCATAACTATGTTTTCATTAGTGTATAATCACCTGAAACTAAGAATCATTGTGGTCCCACATGGTGAGCAGAGGGGGTTCCATCATTATCCTTTATCCTGAGACTGTAGTTCCGTTAATTGTATAGCTGAATGAGATGTAAACCATCTGAAGCACTATTGTTATCAATTGAAGTTGACAGGTTGAAAAGTTAGTAGTTAGATGCCCGAAATAAGGTCTGTGGTTAACGCAAGCTTAAGAGATTTTAAAGCTTTGTTCTAAGACATAAAATAATTCAGTCAATATCCCACTTTTGAATTTTTAAGCTTTTACGTGTCTTAAAAAAGGCGGTTGCTAACAAGAGGCTAAATGAGACTACTAAACTTCATCACGCCGACTCGTCTTAGCTTTTTACTTCTGACAATTACATTTAGGCTACACTTCAAAAATCGTAAGAGTGGTGTTCATTTGTGGAGATTAATTTGCTGTGGTAAGTGTAAGTATTATAAACGTGTGTTTGCCACAGAGCTTATTTTCTGCAATAATACAAAACCCAATGGAAAAATCCCATTGGCTTTTTGTCGAGGGAACCAGGGTGATGCTAACTTCCTGGTTGGCCTACAAAACACGTCCTCCCTGCACCACTCTATAGCTAAAACAAATAAGATAAAATTGCTAATTAAGTCAAATCAGACTAGATTTTAAATCTAAATGTTGCATTATCTCACTTACTTAGAAATATAGTTTTTGTAGTGTACCAATTGTCTGACATTTGTGCTGACTCTGTCTGAGATTAACGTGGATGCTTTTGTTAAGGATGGCGACACTGTGCAAAAGTGTCAGATACCTTTCACACAACTTTTTTCCCCCTACGTTTTCAATTTCTCTCTCAGCTTGTCTGGATGAGGGGAGAGTTTAGTGGTTGGAGCAGTGTCAGACCCCGCCGTGAAGGTCAGCGCTGTGTCCGATAAAAGTAGCGCGAGGAAAACTTTTCCCCTCCCTCGCCCTCTCTGTAATCTCCGTGTGAAGAAAATGCCAGCTGCCAGTCTAATTTGGAGAGATAAGGGCCTAGCCCCGAATGCACCTGCATGGCCACCCACAGTGGAATAATAACAGTGAGAGAATAAATATGTAGATGATAAAGAAATGGAGGAAAAAGTTTCAAATAAAACTGGCAGATCCCAGAGAAACTAGAAGCAGGTGTACACCGTTTTATTATATTTTGTGGGTGTGTGTGTGTGTGCTGCCTGTCGAGTCTTCACTGTAACTCCCAGTTGGCAGGGTAAAATTGATAGCCCCTGCTATAGATTTTTGGCAGACAAGTCCCCCTGCAACCATCTTATATCTTATTACCAACAGCCTCAGACGCTCAAATTGATCTTTATCGGTGTGAAGAAAAAAAAAAATCCCCCATGGCATCATCGACCTTTATGGTTCTCACCTTTCATTGGTGATTTTTTTTTCTCCTGTGAGTGTTATGTGTGAGTGTGTGTCCCATGCAAGTGGAACCTCCAAGAGGCACACTGATGGAGAGTCATTTCTGGAGCAGTCACTGTAGTAAGCATGTCCAAGGTGATAGCCCTCAAGGTATACTTCAATAGGAAGGGAATGTTTTTTTTTTTTTTATATATATATATTATCGAAATTCGAACCAGAACCTTCCGCTGAGTTACACCGGACGAATGTGCCTCCTAAAATCTACCATTAACATGAATAACTTGTCACCGCCATGGGCTCCTTTTGTCGCTTCAGAGAAGAAGATGTACTTCTGTTGACGGTTAAATTATTTCCGTGGATTGCTGATGAGTGGGAGAGTCGTTTCTTCCACCAGCTGCAGCACACAGTTATTCAGTGTTGACGGATCACCTCTGCAAGCACTCAGAGCATTCTCTGTCACTTTCATGCAAAGTGGAAAGCTGTTGAAGCGGAAAAGATTTTTGCGGTTTAAAGTTTTCACAAGGTAACTTTGTTAGGGGAAAAAAAATCACTCGTCTTTACCTTAAAACACCAAATAGAGCAGTATCTGAATCTGTGGAATCACTCGGAATTGTAATCTTGCTAGGTAGGGTCACTGGAGTGAAATACGTTGTGTTGTTAACAGCTGTCAGACAGAGAAAACTGGACTCACAAATAATGACGCCTCCTCCTATCCAATTAAACTCTCACCAAATATTGAAGCTGCATTAAATGTTTTTTTGGATACTTGGAGGCAGCAGCTGAAATAATAAGCTGAAAACACATAAGTCACATATTTTCACCTTTTAAAGTTGATATAGGGCAACATGAGCAATCGATGGATGTTGTGTTTCTGGTCACCGTGGTCACAGCCTGGTCTCTCTAAAAATGAAACTGCAGTCAATTTGTGAGTTTTCTGTCAGATTGGGTTTGTTTTTGACACATTACAAATGTGTTTCTAATCATAGTCTAAAGAAATCCGTGTAAGGAGGAGGTCGGGGTGGATGGATGGGTCAAACAAACAGGACTTTCACCCAGGAGGAAGTGTGAAACCAAAAGTCAATGTTGACTTATATTAATTTATGTCCATAACATAAATAACCTTACAAACATACTTATTTTATGCCAAACCATGATGTTTTACTAAACCTAACCACAGACTGTATATAAGAAGTGGACTTAGTCACCGTGACGTCATCCATTGGTTTGCGGACTGACGTTTTGAAGTCATTTTGGAGTTCGGCATTTTGGCCGTCGCCATCTTGGTTTTTGGCCGTCGCCATCTTTTTTTTTTGCAACCAGAAGTGACACAAGAGGGTGGAGATGGTACAACCAAAAGACGTTTTTCTGCGACCAAAAAGGTTATAAATAACATTAATGAACTGTAAACACACTGTGAAAGGGTTAAGTTCTAAGACAAAAACACGGACAATGCCGTGGTAGCGACCTGTCAATCACAAGGTAGCCACGCCCTAAAGGCAAAATATCCCTATACTGACCCCTTCGTGAACTTGCCTGTCCATATATTCATATTTTCTTCCCCTTCTTCCTTAACTTTTAATACTTTTTGTCATCATATCTTCTCTTCTACATGAGCTGCTTTGGCTCTCAAGTTTATTCTCTTTCTCTTATCTTTCTTGGTGAATCAGTCTGATACTCCCCTACACACGTACTGTAGAAGGGAAATGAGCCCTTTAAGAGAATCTGCAAAGATCAGCCACCTGTATTAAGTGACCGTCATAAATGGAGTCATTATGGAAATACACTGTTTAAATGGCTGCTCTGTTATGCTCTGCTTCACCATTCTGAGCGTCTTGATTGTCGCATTTTCTCCGAGTTGTTCCGTCTCCCTTTAAACTCATAGAACAGTCGGGCAACCAGCACCTTGTTAGAGCAGCGTGCTCGTGTAAAGTGAGAATACAACAATCTGTGCTCATCAAAAGCTGTTGATGTCAAAGAGCGTAGGCCTTTCTGTTACGATGGAGATGCCGTTACCTGTTAGTTTCTTTTCTTCTCTCTACTTTTGGTACACTGCTGCATTAAATCAGATCTGCATATAGTAGTGATATTTTTCATTCATCTGAATGTTGTAACATTTATTTAGAAGCCATTTGAGATTTCTAATGCATCGTGGCCTTTTCACACTACCTCAAACAATATTTCAGCAGCAATTTTTCCAATAGCTCCATGACCTTTCATGTGTTCTCAGTTTGTTGACAATAAGTGGGAGGTAATGAAAATCTGAGCATATTATTTGTTCATAATAAGGGCTTTCAATATTACATTGCTTCATGTGGCATGGATATATTTGACTTTATAGTTATTCCTATTTACTATTGTAAGGTTTATGAGATCAATAATTTCAAAATAAAAGCCTGGAATAAAAGAAAAACACAAACACGCAGTGAGATAAAAAGGCTTAATGTAAAATATATGTGAATGCAGTCAAACAGAATGTGAAATTATATGTATTGAGTCAAACATTCGTACATAAAAACTGAAGTTCCTGATCCTATATATTTTCGGGCATAACTTTTTTCATACTATGGAAAATGTACTGTTCATGCTATACATGAAAACCAATACATGTCCAGAAAGTACATAATGTTTTTATTCACATTGGGTTTTTATTTCTGACCTCTTTTTAATAATAATAATATAAGGGAGAAATGGAAATTAAATAGCCAGCTCCAATATAATTTCAAAATAAAAGCCTAAAAAAAAAGATAAACACAAACACGCAGTGAAATAAAAAGGCTTAATGTAAAATATATGTGAATGCAGTGAAACAAAATGTATAAATCTATATATTCAGGCATGTAAGGTCTCAGGCAGCGTTATTTCACAGATGCAAACCTGGCTTTTTCTATTGGTGCTTCATGCTATTTCTCAACCACCAGCAGTTTCTGACTTCATTAAACCGTATTCAGTTGTCTTTCACCTGGATCCGGGGTTCATTAAAGCACTCCTCCCATACGGGGGTGCAACAGAAAGAGACCGGAGACCACCTTCAGCTAAGAAACATTTTGCTACGCTACATTACTCTGGTCTTTAGTAGCAGGTGAGCTCACACCACTCCGTGTTATATCTCGCAACAATTCACAGATGTGTGAGAGAAAAGAGCCGCTGGTGTAATGTTAGACTGAAGCATGCAGGGGGGGAAAAAAAGTGATAAATCGCACTTGGCCAAGATCTCGCAACAAACCCACCGTGATGTCGGTTGAACAGCAGATGGGGCGGATAGAAAGAGAGGTACTAGAGACAAAGACAGAGAAGCAAGAGGTAGAAATTAAACATCACTGACAGTGGTTACATTTACATCCCCACAGTAGGGTGGATACTGGATTTCATTACTGATTTTATTTGCTCTGTTAGGTGTAAGGAATCGATTCTGTGGAATGATTTCCTCTAAAGATAAATTTCATGTGACGTAAACCAAAATTGCTTGTGATAAAGGAGCAGTGTGTAGGATTTAATGGCCACCTAGTGGTGAGGTTGCAGATTGCAACCAACTGAGTACCCTCTGCTCGCCCCTCCCTTTGTGTGTAGAGAACTTACGGTGGCCTTCAGGTAACGTTAAAACACAAAAAGGCCCTCTCTAGAGCCAGTGTTTGGTTTGTCCGTTCTGGGCTACTGTAGAAACATGGATGTTGGACTCAGTGGAAGAGGACCCACTCCCTATGTAGATACTGTATGAAGGGCTCATTCTAAACTAATGAAACAACACGTTCTCACTCCCAACTCAACAAATACAGACGATTGGTCAGTGGCCCAACGCTTCAAACTATAATGCTCTAGGTACCCCTCTGGAGTCAGTTTTAGACGTGTCAGGAACGGCATGTTATGTTCAGCATGTTACATGCATAGTGTCTTTTCAAAATAAACTTCCGTGTTCACAGGAAACGTACAGTTTCCGCTATTTGCTTTTACACAGTCTCTTTTCAAAATAAACATCCCATGTAGATTTACTAAGTTTCTAGGTTTACTTGCACAACAAAACTACTTGGATAGGTTTAGGCAACAAAAGTAATTAGGCTAAGGAAAAGATCGTGGTTTGGGTTAAGTATGTTTGTTACGTAAAATAACTACGCTTGTTACGTAACTGCCGTTAGTAAAGTACGGAAGTTATGTAACAAAACTACGGTAAAACCTCAACGTTGACTTGGTTTCACACGGGACACGAACAGCGGTCTCCTGGGTGAAAGTCCTATTTTTGTTTGACTTTAGAAAAGTGAAAGTGAAAATTGGCTTTTGGTTAAATTTTAATCAAGTAAACATGTCCTGTCTCGCATCTCAAGTTGACTTTTTTTAATATTTAACCAGGACCACTATCTTTCCCTAAAGTTAACCAAGTGCTTGTCACAGTAAAAACATGAATCAGGCTACAAGCTGGGAAACCAGATGAAAATTCGTTGTCAGGCAACTTCTTACAGATATGTTTAGTATCAACGTTAGTATTTAGCTTTTTGTTTTATGTTGTTAAAAAAAAATCGTTTTACTTGACTAATTATTTTGGCCACTGACAATTCCAGGCTGCTAGTAATGCCATTAATAGCTCAAGAATCCTGATGCTAATGCCAACTTGATCATTTGTCCATAAGTTTATTATTTAAGAATCAGCTTGCATAGACAGTGAAAACCAATTGAAACATGTTTAGTGGATACTGGAACATCTCAGGTGCCGTATTTCTTCCTCTCATAGCTAGCCCAGATTCATGTACAGTAGACGTTGCTAGGAAAACTGTGAAAAATATAGAGACAGGCATAAAGAAGGATGAGGAGACAAAGTGAAAGGTTACAGAAGTGAAGCTGATGAACATGTACAGAGAAGCGCGCTGACAGACGGACAGCATTACTGGGCCCTTCAGCGTCCATGAAGGAGATGTCACTAATGGGCCTGTCAGGTCGCGGTCAGCAGCCCTAATCAGCACTTAGACAAACAGCGTGTGCTCACAGCACGCCACGCTCCACATACTGCTTTAAACATAAAGCTTCCATCAAGGCTTAGCGAGCCTTTCTGCTGTAGATAACTTGTCTGTGTGTGTTTGAACGGCTAGTCATGTGGGTGGGTTGGATAAAGCGGGATAAGGCAGATTGAAGGGCCTTGCCCAGCTTGGCTTGACAGTGAAAACCTGCAAAGGTAAAAAGGGTAGCGGGGGGTTGCTGCAGATGTATCGTTGCATTAAAGCGATGTTGAACTTTAAGAGAACTTTAGGTTGTGTGGTTTCCTGGCTATGATGTAAGACCAGATATTTTCCATCTTTATCCGTTGATCCGTGCCTGAGTAAAGGAGTAAAGGAAATATCTTTTTACTGTGATCCATTCAATCATTCACGCCAAAACGGGTCTCGAAATCTCACTGTTAACACATTCATAAATCCTTTCCACCAGCCTTTATCGCACCTTCCTTTTATTCATATGCCAACTTTTCCACCTAAGCCAAAAAAAAAAAAAAGGTATTTGTGATATTTATTTTTCTTGAACTCTTGGCATTTCTACTCAGTTTTTTTTGGGGAATGTGGGTGGATATGTGTCATGGCCAAACAGCGATACATCTAATATTCTACCAAAAGTCAACATCTTTAAGAACGCAAGGCACCACCTTTCCTATGATGTCAGAATCGCACCGTGTTTTATTCTGAAAAGCCATAATCAGATGCCAGATCTGTGGCTCCACATATAGAGCTCTCATATAGGATACTGTAATTATTACTTTAGGACTCCTTAACAATTTTACCTTAAAGGGAGATCTGTCAAGTATTTAATACTCTTATCAAATTGGGAGTGAGCAGAAATGCTTGCTTTATGCAAATGTATGTATATATTTATTATTGGAAATCAATTAACAACAGAAAACAATGACAAATATTGTCCGGTAACCCTCACAGGTACTGCATTTAGCATAAAAAACATGCTTAATCATAACATGGCAAACTGGAGCCCAACAGGCAACAACAGCTGTCAGTGTGTCAGTGTGCTGACTTGACTATGACTTGCCCCAAAACTGCATGTGATTATCATAAAGTGGGCATGTCTGTAAAGGGGAGACTCGTGGGTACCCATAGAACCCATTTACATTCACATATCTTGAGGTCAGAGGTCAACGGACCCCTTTGAAAATGGCCATGCCAGTTTTTCCTCGCCAAAATTTAGCACAAGTTTGGAGCGTTATTTAACCTCTTTTGCGACAAGCTAGTATGACATGGTTGGTACCAATGGATTCATTAGGTTTTCTAGCTTCATATGATGCCAGTACCTTCACTCTAGCTTTAAGACTGAGCCCGCTACAAAAATTAGTGGCGTTAAAACGAATTTAACGCATTATTAGCGCGTTACCTTTGACAGCCTTAGCAAAAATGTTCTAATTTCGTGTAAAGGTGTATGTTCATTTAGGATCCCATTGCACATCAGAAGCTGATTGAGAAAATCCTGTTTTCAGGGGCCTTTAAAACCTCAGTCAGGTTTATTGGTGATTTTTATTTGTGTGTGCAATCTAAACCGGTGCCAACCGAATCATTTCTCACTTTAGAGCATTGCACTGCCAGTTCAGGTGGCGCAGCACCGAGCTCCGAGGATCGCTTAGCATATCTGGCCTGCAGCAAACACGCTGGACCTCCTGATGGTGTGAGACGCATCAGTCAGCATCATTCACACATGGAGCCTCTACCAACTGCAGGGCATCCTTGTGAAAACCATTGGAAACCCCCAGCAGCTAAACAGGGAATAGTATACTGCAGCATGCCCTGTGGTTGAATAATTCCTTTAGTTGTCTAAACATTGAAATATGCCTGTGTTCTTTATTCCTTTTTTTCTGATATATTTTATTCATTCTTAAAGGGAAGTAACACAGCCAATATGTCCCATTAACTTAAATAATCAGCTGTCTTCTGACAAAATAAAATAATAAAGCTGTAGATTTGTAGACTGCTGAGTTATTATAACTGCAATTTGATGCAAAGTAGCCTTTCTTCACCAGTAAACAGATTAGTAATTACCAGTAAATTATCAAGCAAATTGATATAATCTGTTTCCTCAGCTTCATCCTGTCCCCATTACCGGGTCCTTAATGCGAGGTTAGTGATAAATCCCAGGTTAATTAGCTGTTCCAACAGTTAATTAGCGATTTGCAAATTGATACGATGGGGAAATGTGTTTTGCCCTCTGGTTGAGATGCAGGTCAGCCAGCTAGCAGCGGGGTTTTAGCGTCTTGCTCAAGGATACTTCAACAGTCGTGGCTGCACAGGGATCAGGCCTTCGGGTAAATGATGACCCGCCTAATCACCAAATCATGCAGCTATTTTTATACCACAGCTAATGTCTCTTCACGAGGTGAATTTAAAGGGGACCTATCATACTCACTTTCAGATTCATTCTTGTATTTTAGGTTTCTACTAGAACATGTTTACACGCTTTAAAGGGACTCTATGTAAGAATCAGAAATTGCTTGTTAACAGTGACACCTGTGGCCGTTAAGTCAACGACAGTCAGCGTCTTGTTGCTCGCGCTCACACTTGTGCTCGCACTACATAGACGTGAACGAGCATCCGTCAAAACAGTGAGGCGACACACACGAGACTGAACGTGATTGACAGGCATCATGTTGATTAACGTTAGTAACATTAGCCAGCTAAACCCACAATATCACTATATATTTCACATGCTTGGCAGTATTGTTAGCTTACCTGTCCAATAGGAATTTTGCCAGCTCGTAGTCCCTTTTGATACCCAAAAACCAAACAAAGGTCCCTCCATGAATCGAAGGCCCGGCCGATGTTGATCCTAGTTTTCCCCCCGATGTCGGTCACATTCCTGTTTTGCAAGACGGGCTTCACTAGATATAACTTTGTTTTTTGTTGTGCTTCCGTGGAGTTTGTGTTGGAGTCTGAGTTGTGGTGGGAGCTGGTCGTTTGTTGGCGTTAGCGGACTCCATTTTTAACCAAACATTAGCTATCGTTGCACACTGTTAGCCCCTGTAGTGGAGCTGAGCCAGCATGACGTCACATCCGCTTCGATTTTCACAGGAAAACCGGCCCGCATTCTCGACATCAAAAGCAGTGTACAGGCTGATAGAGGAAACCCAGAAAGTCACGGAAGATCTCATTCTTTTGGTTAGGTTACAACCTGTTCACATTGGCAATAGAAAACAATTAAAACTCTTGTTTATATGTGTAAAAACTTACATACAGTCCCTTTAATGTTCAAAAAACACATTGTTTTTCTCATGCCGTCTGTCTGAATATACCTGTATTAGCCCGTTTTAGCACCTTTCTCTTTAAAAAGCCTGTCTGCTCTGATTGACTTGTGAGAAAAAATATGGTGCACCTTTGCAAAGGTAGTTCTCAAGCTGTGGGCGATATATTCTAATGAGCTTGCATGTGACTTAGGAAGGGAAGCCAAATCTGAATGGCTTGTTGAATCACATGTTTTCTGATCCCCACAGTTTGTGGGTTGGTAGGCACTCCAGATACCCAAATGTATTTAGACAAGCACTGAGAAAGTGACTTTTTAATGATATGTCCCACTTAAAGAGTAAATTCTAGACGGTTGCTTACATTAGTTCATAGATCTATGATATATTCAGCGTCCTGTGAGTTTGTGCTGATTGTCTTGTTGAATTGGGTGGTTGTGCTGCTGACACAGATTCACATGGGAGCTCAAGTGTTGTTACACTGCAGAGCGTACACATGCTAATGCGTATCCTGCCACGCTACCCACACATTCCCCTCCCTGTCAGTCATCTCAACTTATCAGTTTCTCTCACTTGCACGAAAAAAAAACATACAAATCCACGCCGCTCCTGCCCCTCCCTTTCACACACACAAACACTTTGACAAACAAATGTCTCCCCTTTGCTTCGCCTTTTTTTTTTTTTTGCTCACGCAGAAGCAATCACGCCGCATCTCAGCGTGGGCTTTGCAGCCGAGAGGAAGGACGCACACCTTTTTATTTACAACTTGTTTTAGCTGGATGTAGGGCAGAGCATCGCCCCGGTGTTGTGAATTATCAGGTACGGAGCTGCGTGTGGCTGCCTGGGAAGGTGCCGCTTCAAACACGCACACGCGGAGGGAAAAACTGCACAACACATCTGAGCAGATTTGCCTGTCACGCAGATTTGTTTAAGCACTCTGATGTATTCCATTTCTCAGGTTTGGAGTTGTATCACACAGACAGACCCAGAGTATTGTTTATCTGCGTCTCGTTCAGTTTCCTCTTTGCTGCCTCTAATTCTGTTTATCATTTTTCTCCTCTACATGCAATAGGCGGGATCCCACCAAAAACTCCCCCTTTTTGATGCAGTTTTCCGTCTCACTGCTTTTTCATTTACTAAGCTACTGCCTGCTTTGATTTCCGACACCCTCAGATCAGCAGGAGCTCATGATTACGTTCCATAACCATATAATGTTCATCTCGGCCAAGCACATTTAAAAGGTTAGGTGGGATTTGCCCTGCTTTTGTCTGCTGAACAGTTGAGCATGTGCCCCTGTTTCCAGAAACTGCTGCCATGTCAGTGATCCACCACCGCCATCTAGTGGCTAAAAGAGGGTACTTCACCATTACTCAAGTCAGTGGAGTCACAGTAAATGGTATTCTACTCAGGGTGGAGGAGGGATGGGTTCACGCTGGGAAATGCAGGAGCACGGAGTCGGGCGTTAGGTTGAAAAACCCTCGGTTAAAAATGAGGCTGATGGTGTCAGAGGCTCAAATCAAAGCACTTTGATCACAAAGATGAAAGGTGATTTAACCCTCTGAGACTCACATAGACCCATTTTTGTCTTTTTTAAGGGGGTAAAGGGGGTCATTAGGGGGAGATAGCAGGTCAACAGTAGATGTCACATAGTAATGGTCTACATCATCTGAAAGCTTGGAACCTGAAGATTAATTTGAGATGCTGCTCAGCACTGTGTGTCAAGCTGTTCTAGTCATAAATCAGAAATAAACATGAATTAATTAATAAAAATAAATAGTGAAAGTGTATAAGGATTTAAAACATTATGATATAAGTATATGATGGTCATTCCCATGCTCACTAATGTCTCGTAAATTGTTGCAGCAATTTTGGGGTTGATACCATTTGTTACACAGATTTGATGCTAAATTTAACCATTTTTTTCTCGAGAATTGATAAAAATGATCAATAATCCCTCCAAAACACCACATTAAGACACCAAGACCTTGAGGAACACTATAAAATCAGCCATGCTGCAATTTGGTGTCAAAATCTTTTGACATTTGGAGATTTCCGCAAGAATTGCATGTTTTTCTGTGAATAGATGGTGAGCACGTCTGTTCCGTAAACTGCTCAGAAACCCCATTATTGTCAATGTACCGAGGAAAGCCATCCATCCTCTGAATGCTCTAGGTCTCTTATCTGTGGCTGTAAAGTTTCATGAGGCTGTGATTATCCTAGAGGTCACCACAGGTCATTTTATAGAGTGAGGTCAAATTTCAAAAATGTTATCTCAATACAATGAAATGGCTGCTATGGGGACTAACATCATCACACATGAATACAGTCGGGCTCATTGGATCCACAGTCTCAGCTTTACAGTGATACCCAATTTATACAATTCCAAGCCTCCAAGAGGCAGAAATATGTGAGTGTGATGAGAGGTGATATAATGAAGAGGATCTGAGGGTTTGCAAAAAGCAGGAAATGAAGGCTTTCACACAAACGCTGTAATATATTAACACAAACAACATGTGAACATCACATGCTTAAGTAGATCTTCCTCTGCCTGTGTGTCTCTTTCTCTTTTCCTCTTACCGATAAACATGTAGAGACTTTAAAAGTATGTATATTTTTGTAAACAGGAGCACCGAATTGAGTCACTTAGCAGCCGATGAACAGGAGTTATCTCTCACTGGAGAGTGTGGGAGGAAGATGGAGAGGTATTATATGAATCTGAATAGCTCTGAGCTCCATCTGTTGTGTACTATGGAGACGATGAGTCATTCCACTTGGTACAGCATGGGTCAAAACAGCACCAAATCCCCAGCTTCATACCGACACACACAAACCCACGGAATCCTAATACATGCTCATGCTGCGAGTTTCCCATCATGCATCTGTCCTGTGTCTACAGTTTAGTGATGCCAATTAGGTCTCAGCTGGTATGAAAGATTGGTTTTCAGGCCATGTCCAATCCTTCTGTTGTGACGAATATCTCGAAATGTTAACCCTCACCACCACTACAGTGTTACTCCAACGATTTAGTGTTGAACTCCTACAATATTGTCGGACTCAATTTAAAAAAGGATGAAAAGCGATGCAGCAGAACCAGAGATATCATCTTTATTATATACCAGGAATTATTCTTCCTTGTCAAAACGTGGTGCCTACATTACCCAGAATGCAACTCAACCGCCGACAGTTCTTTCAGAGATTTGGGTGCGTTATGCTACTAGTGGCTAATGTAGCCTCGAGCTGCTAGCATCAAGCAGAGATGAGGAGTGGGCTACAAAAGTCTGGTAACCTCCCTTCTTTCTTACTCCACAACCCCAGATTTCTTTTTTATTTATTTCTTTTTTTCATTTTCAAACTTGTAGTCTTCAGTCCAAGCCGATGCTGACTCATGTGACATCACTTGAGGTAATTTATCAAAATTAACGCAGCTCCTCTTGGAGCTACAAAAGGCTAACTTTTTCCACATATGCATTAGTACTCCCCAACACCTGTAAACACACTTTGATGCATTCCTCTTTAAGTGTTAAAATTGCCATGGCAAAAATAACCATTAACTTTACCCTTATCTCTAAAATTTAATAAACCTTAAACCAAGTCTTGAATCCAAACTAAGCATAATCCTAAAATTACATAAATTAAACAACTCCAGGAGCTAGGAAACACGCCTCTGACATATTGCATTATAAAATTGCTATGGCTAACGTGTTAGAAGCCATTGCCTATTTATACATCCAGCAGAGCCGCGTTTCTGAGACAAATGTAAGTCTATCTTCGCTCTCCTTATGGCTAATTTTTTGGTCTGCTCCAGCTTGACAGAGAAAACTATCTGGTTCTTAAGCTGCTACATGTTCAACTCTCTGCACTGGCTAGACGCTAACTATGTCTGTCAATGAGCCAAACGAGATTGAAAAGACGCGTGAAGTTGAGTGGAACTGCCATGGTGGGTTCATCACTTTGAGTAACACTTTTCACATTACACGTAATCATTAAAGTACTGAATTTGAACATGCGGCAAGACCGGCTATGTCAACAAAGCACGGAGAAGCTCTGATTGCAACACACACAGAGGGAGAGACACTTCATTCTCTGCTCAGGTGGACATTACTTCTCTATATCTTAACATAGACAATAGGTGTTTGCTGCTATATTAATGCCCTGAATTTTGAATTTAGCACCTTTAAGCAATTGTTGGTATGACATATGTTGATTAGTGGAGCTTTAATGTTAACCTACATATAAACCTTTAGATAGCTTCAATGCATAGCCCAAGATCTAAGCACAAATTTACCCTTGAAGTAGTAACGCGTAACCTAAATCACTTTCAGCACTTATATAACTGAAATATGTTTAAGCATAAAAGTATCACACGCTCACACACACATGGGCTCTGTACTAACCCCCTCCCTGTGGTCAGAAATAGATCAAATTTGGTGGTGTCCAGCAAAGATTGGATCCAAAATTGTATTTCTGGGAAGCGGAGGGGGAGGATATGAGGGTTCTTTTTCTGTATTTTGTCTCGTCATCACTTCCCTTTGTGAGACATCTTACTCTGTCAGACACAGCTTACATTTAATGAGCTTTTTCTAAGTGTGCTTGCATATACGTGTGTGCATTTTCCTTAAGATTTATTCTCCTCAAAGCGATATACTGCTAGTCATTAGGCTCCTCTAAAAGCCGGTGTGTGTTTGTATGTTTGTGTGCGTGGGTTGAAGTTTACAGCAGTTTAGATGCTTAGATAAATGTGTGAATTCACCTTGTAGACTTTAAGACAGCCAAAGGCTGACAGAAGAAAAAGGGGGAAATGAGAAAGCGAGTAAAAGGGAGTTATAGAGAGAATGCAAAAGCAGAGAAAGTGTCAAGAAATGTGGGAGAGAGAGAGAGAGAGATTGGTTTTCTTGTTTTTAGTAGGGAGATAAAGAGAAGGAATATTATATTACAGTTTCCCTCCCTCAAACCTACCACACATGTATTTGCATTGTGAAAATCGGTGCGATTGTGCTTTTTACTGGGTAAGAGAGAGAGAGTGAAAGAGGAGTCAAAGAGATGAGATGCTGTAAAAAAGAGACAAAGAAAAGCTGAGAATGACAAAAGGAGAACAACGTTAAGCGAAGTTCAAAGAAGGAGATGGTGCTCTCTTGTTTTCTTTTGTGTGACAGAAAAATACAGCGCGAGTATTAAAGAGAATAACATTCTTACCTCGCAGCAACATCCCACCTTGGGAACACGAGTAGCTGGAATGGAGAGACATCCATACACAGGAAACCATATTATCCACCACCATCGTGCACGCGTGTCCCTGAACGCATTACATCCAGCTTTGCACTTTCATGTACAACATGTGCATTTAAAGGCCAGGAGTTCACTTTCTCCTGTTAACTTGATTCACATAGTAGCCTTTTTATTTTTGGATACTTTATAGGATTGTGGATAAGGTCAAGCTGTTATCCCTACAAAAAGTAATGATGCACTGTGATTCGTATATGTCCAACGAAATCAATGCGTATTTAATATTTATTTGGATGCGTGGGTCAAAAAACACTGGACTTTCGCCCAGGAGACCGGTAACCATAAGTCAATGTTTGATTTACTTATCACGTAACTTCCGTACTTTTGTAACGCCACTTCCAGAGAGAGATCTTCAGAATTAACAGGAATTACAATTCAATGTAAACCTTGTTAATGCAGCAACAAATTGGTCAAAACTAGTATATAAACATAGAATTGAATTGAATAGATCGGCCCCATTGTCACCGATATCCAATCCAGTATCGGTACCGGTGCATCCCTAAATTGTAAATCTGGAGTAAATTACAGAGGATTTAGTGTGATAATATACCGTGTATGTTTGGCCATCACTCGTCTTCAGGCCGGGCCGCTCGTCCATTTTAATATCCCCCCCGTGGTCCCAGCTGACACTGAACTAAACCAAAACTAAACTGAGCTAATCATTGCCAATCTTCTTTGCCCTAAAAGGCACCCAGCTGTCCTAATATAACTGCCACATTTAATTTCCATCTGCCAGGAGGTGGCAAGTGAAGATAGAATGATGAGAGCTGATTAGTGGGAAGTGGGCCAGTTTGACATGGATAGATTAAAGTTTGGCCGGTCAGGAGTGCAAGGACATTGACACCCTTGGCAACATACGGATGAATAAGTCTGTGAATGCAGATGTTTTGTGCACATGCATCCGTGCACAATCACACAGCTAGGTTCTAGATAGTTCTTCCTAGGTGTTTACTGGTTCTCATTGATTTACTTCTACCCACCCACATACACATGACACAAGCACAGGCCTAATCTTCTTCTTTATTGCCTTTGATTAGTCAGGCAGAGTCACGGCCTGCAGAGGGCCTCTACTTAGACATCTTATGCTCGCACACGCACACACCAATGCCGCCCAGAGGTCAAGATGTGTGAACGAGTTTGATTTTGCCCCTGATGTGACTTACCCCTCCGTCCGACCTCATTTACCTACACATTCCTCTGATTGGTAAGGGCTTATCTGTCGATTTGTCCCAGTGACCCACTCACAAGGCCTCTAAGCTGCATACCAACACTGTCAAGGACATGAACAAGATGCACACGCAGAGGAATTACAAACGACCAATATTATTAGACCTGGAATGTTCTGATTTTGTGGGATTTATATAGTGTCCTTTGGTGTTTTATATCGTACAAGTGCACCAATGTGTGCTCGGCTCATTGTCTCCCTTTCTTTTGGTTATGCTTGGGGAGCCAGATTTCCTCCAATATTAATGCCCCACAGATCTGACCCAGGACACCCATTTTGAATGTTATCAGCAGATTGAATGGGCGTTATCAGTGGTTATCACTGCCATTGTAATGCTTGAGATGGGCCAACCTGCCCCCTACTATGTTGTGAAAGTGAAACTTTTTGACTTTGTGAATTGAAACAAAACATATTAAGGTTTAGGCAACAAACTATTCGGTTAGGGTTAGGAAAAGGTCGTGGTTTGGGTTAAAATAAGTAGCCTGCGTTTGTTACACAACTTACATACATAGCGTTAGTTAAATACGTAACAAAACTACGTTAAAATAAGTCAACGTTGACTTGGTTTCACACAGGACAAAAAAATGGTTTCCTGGGTGAAATCCTATGTTTGACTTTGTCGCTCTTTATACTACGACACCTGACTTATCTTCCGTCATAATTACTACAGCAACCAGAGGTCGGTGTCATCTTCTTGTATTTGTATCCCTGATCAACCATGTGAATAGACGATATGGCCTTCTGAACCTACTAGTAGGTGTAGCAGCCCCCTTCTAACCCATATCTATGAGGCTGGTAACCGGTGATAACGCCCATTCAGTCGGCTGATATCATTCGAAGCACATGCACAGGGGCTTTAAGATAAATGGGCTTGCATTTTCTAATTTTTCTACAAACATAGCAACAATTTTAAAGATATTAAAGAGATAGTTAATAAAGATAATCACATGAAAGTTCTGCACATAGTGGGTTTAAGTGCTTTTACTTTGTACTTTGTATTTTAATGGTGGGTTAACATACAGAAGAAATATTTTTTTCTTATTACCTCCTGACTCTTATGAAATATCTTATTGACCTTATAAAATAAACCTTTTTTAGGTCATAACAGGAGTATTTTCAGTCAGTAGAGCCCCAAGCAGCTCGATTCACCTAAGTATTCAGAATGTCTGAAATGTTGCACTGTATTTTCTTGACTGTTTCTTTTCTTGACGATAAGAAAACTTTATCACCCTTCACTCAGCTCAATTAACTCGTTAGTCGTGACGTTACTTGGAAAACCTGTGAAAACTCAATAGGTGTCAGATAAAATGAAGTGTGTGTGTGTGTGTGTGTGTGTGTGTTTCAGAGATGTGTGGGAGATGAGATATAATCAACGAGGCGTTAATTACTAAAACATGCTCGCAAAAAAGCAAATATATTGTTATTGTAGCACTTAGATTCTTAATCTCTTTTTAATGGCAAGTCACAGACATACACATACACAACTTTGTGTTCACTTCCAAATACAATTATTATGACAATCCATGGAGATATTCTAATGTTGTCTTTCTGACTTTTGTATTTGCCTGCTTAATTATATTGCTATCATCAAAGTCAGATATGTTGTTTCTCCTAATTTCTTAAAGGGATAGTTTGGATTTTTGAAGTGGGGTTATATGATGTACTTATCCATACCCACTCAAAAAAACAGTATCAGTTTATGGATAAGTACCTCATACAACCCCACTTCAAAAAAATCTGAACTATCCCTTTAAGTGCAAGAAAATATGTGCAAAATGATTTGGTCTTAAAAAGGTAGGGGTGTGAATGTGGGTGTATGAGAAATGGAGTTTGTTTTGAGGTATTAAGTGGGAGGATTTGTATGTTTATCCCAACTTACATAAGTAGAATAACCTTTATTTAGATGAATCCTCCTCTTACAAAGCATACAGCTCAAAGCACACAAAGGAAATACAGTAACATATCATACTTCTGTTACATTGAATACAAAGAAAATGAAAGTGCAAAAGATCACTTTTAAAGGAGTTGTGTAACAAAAAGTAAACATTTAAGCATGGGAATTATTCATATTATACACTTAGAAAAATTGCCTTCTCTTTGCCTTCATCTTGTGCATATGTGTTGGTCCCTGAGCTTGTGTGCTCGCCCATGGCTCATAAACCTGAGTTGTATTTCATCAAAGGCAGCTCGCACAACAAGCCTATTCCCTAATTGGTGCTTGAGCTCTTAAATTGCCTGTGTTTTTTCTCACAGCCAAGTAGACTCCCAAATGGTAATCTGAGAAATTTCCCCTTTTAAAAAAGAAAAATAGCGTCAAAGTTCTGCATTAAGCATGTTTCTCTCTCTCGCTGCTCTCTAGTGAAGGTCCCACTCTGCCTGAGACAAAATAACATTTTATGGGGGAATATTTGATTCACATATTTACATTATACAAAAGTTAAACTTAACAAACATTTTGCCAAAGGGTAATCAAAAGTGGCATCAGGTGCCTGACAAAAGTCTTTGACCAAAGTGTTGTGTCTCTAATAAGGTCAGTGCTGATTAATTTTCCTACGTACCATGAGACTCTGTTTGAATAAAATATAACAAGAAGTTTCATATCACTGGTTTATACTAGGGCTGCCAATCGATTAAAATATGTAATTGCATATTAATCGCACATTTTTTATCTGTTCAAAATGTACCTTAAAGAGACATTTGTATAAGTATTGAACACTCTTATTAACATGGGAGTGGGCAAATATGCTGCTTTATGTAAATGTATGTATATATTTATTATTAGAAATAAATTAACAACACAAAACAATGACAAATATTGTCCAGAAACCCTCACAGGTACTGCATTTAGTATAAAAAATATGCTCAAATCATAACATGGCAAACTGCAGCCCAACAGGCAACAACAGCTGTCAGTGTGTCAGTGTGCTGACTTGACTATGACTTGCCCCAAACTGCATGTGATAATCATAAAGTGGGCATGTCTGTAAATTGGAGACTCTTGGGTACCCATAGAACCCATTTTCATTTATGTATCTTGAGGTCAGAGGTCAACGGACCCCTTTGAAAATTGCCATGCCAGTTTTTCCTCGCCAAAATTTAGCCTAAGTTCGGAGCGTTATTTAGCCTCCTTTGTGACAAGCTAGTATGACATGGTTGGTACCAATGGATTCCTTAGGTTTTCTAGTTTCATATGATGCATATCTTCACTCTACCTTAGAGTAATAATAAAATAATATTAACAATAATAAAACTAGCAAGTTGCATTAATGCGTTAAAGAAATTAGTGCCATGTATCTTTCTCAGTCAATGTTTTTGAGGAGTTAAATCAAGTCCCCTTAACTGAGCAGGGGGGAATTAATCATGAAGGTCAAGGGCAGCCTGTAACAGCAATAGTCACAATAACACAATGTTAAGGTGTCATTGTTCAGTACAGGCCTCCCCATTCACCTTCTTTGTTAGAGGGAGCACTGAGCTCTTTGTAGCTGTAGCTCTGGCCCAAATATTTACACTGCTGCTGGTATATTCTGCCTGTGATGTAGAGAAGCTACAGGGAACACATTACTTTTTAGTTTTGCCATGTTGCTACAGAGGAATAAAAAAAATGTTCTCAGTTCAGATTTTTTTTCATTCCCTTACTCCCTAATCTCATTACTAGGAACATGTGACTTCATCTATCTAGTTTATATATGTGAATAACAATATCATAAAGCTTTAGACATGAAGTTTTGTTTTGTATGTTATCATATTTGCCTGTGATACATTATATTGCTTTTGATTTTTGCTGCTTTCTAAGTATTTCTGGAAACACATTTTTATTCAGACATTTTCCCTCTGTCTATCAGGTAACTCCCCTTCGGAGGAGTCTGAGGAGCGCGACAAGGAGCCGAGGACGCTGACCTACCCCGCGTATATCGCCAGTCTACTGGACACGGGCGCGAAGCGCATGGCGGCCGGTGTCCGCATGGACTGCAACAGCCAAGGCCAGTGCCCGCGCTCCTGCCACCTCTGCCACATGAGCCCGAGGGTGGTGCAGGGGCGGCAGCAGTCGGAGCCGGTCCTGCTGCAGATCACCAAGGCCGCACCCATCTATGAACTGGTCTCCAACAATGAGACCTACCAGGTGTGTACAGTGTTTATCCTGAGCTATCTGGGACTGTCTAATGTCTGAAAACACCCAATTTCTTTCAGAATCCATTAGAGGTAGACCGATTAATTGGCGCCGATAGGATGTTTTACAAACCATCGTTATCAGTGGAACTGGGCTCTGATAGTGGCTAATGGCTGCACAGCCGGCACCAGTCACGCGGGGACGTACATCCCCGTTTTGCATGGAGGCTCCATACACAAAGTCAAGGTAGAGGGGGAGGAAAGAAGTTATCTCTCGAATATATAACGCAACACTATCAGCTCTTCATGGTTAGATTTTCTAAAGCCTGAAAACAGAGCCATGAGGAGGTGCAGAAGTCTAGTTTTCTCTCAGAACACTTGAATTACAATATGCTGAAAGGTTATTTTGGAATTTTTGCCCAAAAACATTCTGCCTACTGCAGGTTTAACTTACAGCTAATAATACCAGTCCAGGCATTAGTATGTGTGTGTGATCATTAAACCTCAGTCAGTCTGTTAACTGGCGTCCTGCAATGAAACCATGTGTTTGTGACTGTACGCGGGTGATCCATCAGGGCCGAAAAAACCTCCCAGCCTCATTATGAAAGAGGTCACAGAAACAGAGAAGTGTTTTCCTTTTGGAGTATCACGGCTTACTCTGCTGGAACCATGCTGTGCCATAATCTGCTGTACTGGGCTGTGACTTATTTGACTCCATCGATACTGTACGTCGTTACCGCTTCTACTCCTGCAGCAGGAGGAAAGGTCGATACGGTGCTGTCCACGCTCCTGGGGGGGGTCAGCCTTTCATCCTGAAGCTCAGGCAGACGGATACAGCTGCTGTTATCAACAAAGGCTGTTTGGATGTTGCTAGTGTTTGAATGCAGCTGCTGGTATAGACGCGATGCACAGATAAAATAGTCTTCCTACTAGGAAAAACAACAATACAAAAACAATCTCAAGAAAAGTGTTGTTTGAGTGTTTTGAAGTGGGGTTGTATGTAGGTACTTATCCATAATCAGTGTGTTACTTACAGTGGATGGCTGTTAGCACGTATTTTAAACAAAAAAGAAAGGCCCACCTACATGCTGCAATGCACCAACAAAGACAGGGAAAACTGCGAGCTAGTAAACATGGATGTAAACAATGCTGGATTTAAAATGCTAATGAAATTTGCTTTGCAAATGTTTCATGAGGAAGGAGGCACATTCAACACATTTGTTAGAGCTCGAGGAAACACACAAAGTGATGTAATGAGTAATATTTGGTTTAAAAATAACTTTTGTTTGTTTACAAAAAAACACCACAGGGCCCCTTTAATATCGTGTGTGTCATCATCGTGTGTGGGTGATGTCCAGCAGCAGTGGGTGTAAATGCATTGGCAGTGACTGACAGTGGGTAGAGAGGAAGAGTCCGGATGGACATGCTACAATGTTACGGACATTAAGAGGTCTTTTGAACAGCAATTTTGGGGAGGGGACACTTGAAGCTAAAACCTCTTTTCAGTTCTCCCCCCCAAACTGATCTATAAGATTTTTGTGAAATGAAAATTTCCAAAGATATTTAATATCCTCATTTGAAGTACAATATAAATTACTTGATGTGAGAATAGAATATTCATAGGTACAGTTTACATGCATGTGCTTTGAATTTACATTTGTTTTTCTCTCTCTCTCTTTCTCATAGGCTCTTCAGGAGGCCATGATGAGCATGCTTTGGTGTTCGGGGAAAGGTGATGTAATCGATGACTGGTGCCGGTGTGATTCCAGCGCTTTTGGCACAGACGGACTGCCCACCTGCGCCCCACTTCCCCAACCTATGTTAGTAACTTTATAATATTACCTTTCCCCACAACACGTACCATCCATCATTTTACTGGCAGAACTCAATCTCATGCTGCAGTGGCCTCAAGTAATGTGCCATCAGGATGTATGTTTACACTATTTTATTTTTGTGACCAAATATTTCGTCCGTGAATGGTTTACTGAATTGGGAGAGGGGGGGGGGGGGGGGTAATGTGTCCATGATTATAGCGGCCATTGATTTATTTCTCTTGGGAGTGCTAATCAATGAAATGAGCTGCTGTATTGATTAGTTGGCATGAAAACCTCTGTACACATGGGTCTCAGCGCTACACAGCTGCAGATCAGCGCTCCAGAGTAAAGGGATAAATGGCTGTATTTTCTGTTGACAGACGTGTTTGTGACATTGCAGGATGTGTTTTCATTGGGTTGCAGTTTTGCGGAACACAAGGGGATAATAATGTTAGCTGCCAGTTACAGTAATGAGACCAGTTTGCTGACAACAACTTTCACTCAGCGGCGTGGTTTTGCATCTCTGTTGCCAGGCTGAAACTGTCTTACACCTACGAGCCCAGCAGCTCATTGGTCATCATGGAGTGGAACCACACCGAGCCGCCAATCGGCGTGCGGATTGTCGATTACCTCATTAGCCAGGAGAAGGTGACGGAGAGGACCGACCACTCCAAAGTCGAGACAGGTACGTTGGCCCAGAACACAGAGAACGCCTCAAGAGTCTGGCCATTGATGATAAACAAGGACCAACAGTTGGAGAATTGTGAAATAGGCTAATGTTGCCAGGCAACCAGTGATGCCAGTTGTAACTGGTGGTTAGTGGAAAAAAATGAAGTCTGTCAACCTCTCCCATCTAAAGACAATGAGCCTTAAGACTCAGAGTTTTAAGTCACAGACTATAATATTTTGCAAATACTGGGGATCTTGCAGGGTCACTATTTATAGGACTACAACTAGATTATTTGTGAGATTATTGATGCCTTCAAATGGGGTGGTGTTTACCGTGTTCACGAGAAGAGTCCATATGAACGCCCCCCTCTTGTGGTATTCACGACTTACGAGTTTACGAGTTTTGATGTATGTGTTGACGTTGTCAGAAATGGCGGAGGCCATGGAAGTTATAATAAGTGCGTAATAAGTTAATATATTGTAATTTTATTCGTATATATTGTTTTTCTTCATAATTTTATGATAGGTTTGAGGAAAATGTTGATATTCCCAACAGCCTTGGGGGCCATTATGCCTTTGCATTTCCTGCATTATGTTACCCACTTGCTAGCTTGCTAAATTGTTAGCCTCTGCGGCTTCTAGACGCCGACAGTAAGGTTAATATTGCCGCTGCTTAGCAGCGGTGTTCTTGCGATTTAACCACTTGAACGCCAAGCATATTGTGTACACGACTTCCCATGCTGCTTCCTGTTTGGTGCTGGAGAGAGCGCACCTATTGGTTGTTGACAATGTTCGCGTCATTGAACTTCAAGACGAGAAAAAGACTGGCTTGGACTGACTATTATGACCACCTTACATTCATTCCGACATTGGAAATATATCTGCGACAGTGAAATCGCTTGAAAAGTAGTTAGTTATGCTTTATAGATATAGAACCTGACCGTCCGCTTGCTGCTACTTTCAGTGACCGTCGTTCTCTTGGATTGGTGTCACTCAGTTCCCTCCAGCTTCACTCCCTGTGTTTCCAATAGTCACTGAACCAGCCAGTGGGTCGGTTGATGTTTTGGATGTGTACCGCTTTGAGATGGGTAATGAGTAAGTCAGTTGGCCTCGCTTTTGTATGGGCAGCTGTAGGCCAGCGTTCATCATTTTCGCTGGCTCGAACCATAAACCCGCCAATTTGTCAGCACCATGTGGCCACATCAGCCTAATTTGTTTAATCTAGTCTACTAAACCACCTGGAAGGAAATCTCGGTCCAAAGGTGAAAAAGGAGAGATTTCGTCTACAGTATGCAAAAAGGGCTCACTACAGTGAGTTCTGCAATTTGGGAAACTTCTACTGCAAAAGTAATCAATGAATTAACAATGCTCAATTTAATTGTGTATGTTATATAGCTTTACACGCAGGCCCAGGTTCACTCCATTTGTTATAATTCAGTTGTAATTTTTAAGGCCTCCACAAGATGGTGTACACCAGTAATAATGATAATGGAGAACTGAAGTATTTAGTTTGATGATTAGAATGAATTCTGGGTTGTGCCTAAACACTGACTTCATAAAATAATCAGCTGTCTGTGTACTGTATATATATGCATTGTAATCTAATGAACTACTGTAATTGCTTTCAGTGTTGCAAAAAGGGAGTTTTGCAATTTGTCATTTTGATAATGACAAATTAGCCATATGACAGTATGATATTCATTTAAATCTATGTGTTTCTTAAAGTAATTGACAACAAAAGTGTTTAAAACTTTACAGTAAAAGTTCTTTGCCAAGCACTTAATTTATGTGTTTTCAAAGGGTTTTTATATTTTTCACAGTTTAATCCATATGGATTCAGTAATTTGCTTATTAGGGTATGTTTTCCCTCATGTTTTCACTAAAAGGAGGAAATCATATAAGCAGCCACGGGAGCAGCAGCAGTATGTGTGTGTGTGTGTGTGTGTGTGTGTGTGTGTGTGTGTGTGTGTGTGTGTGTGTGTGTGTGTGTGTGTGTGTGTGTGTGTGACTGTGTGTGTGTGTAGCTCTGTCATCCATAACAGAGCGCACAGCTTTATTTGGCCGGACTTATATGAGTGGAAGCTGGCAAAACAGGGGCAGTTTATTTTAGCAGTAATGAGCCCATCCATAATGGAGACTGTTACAGTTCCCTGTGAGTACCAGTTTTTTGTAGCTTAATGAGAGAATAAACTGTATTAGTCAGAGCAGTGAGGATCATTAATCAATGCAGTGGATTCAGATGGGAGAGGGAAGCAGGTGAGCACTTTCATTATTAGTGAGATTACAGTGAATATGAGCTATAGGTTCAGCAGTAATGTTCTTTTTTAGCTGTGAAGGATTTTATATTCTTTAAAAAAAAAACTTGTACCGTACCACCACATATTTTAAAGGGGACATATCATGCTCATTTCCAGGTTCATACTTGCATTTTGGGTTTCTACTAGAACATGTTTATGTGCTTTAATGTTCAAACATTTTTTCTCATACTGTCTGTCCAAATATACCTTTATTCACCCTCTGAAACGCTCCGTTTTAGCGCCTGTCTCTTTAAGACCCCCCTACTGAAATAGCCCTTTGCAAAACTAGTTCTCAAGCTGTGGGTGATATATTCTAATGAGCCTACATGTGACATAGGAAGGGGAGCCAAATCTGAATGGCTTGTTGAATCACATGTTTTCTGATCTAGACAGCCCACAAAAAAACTGACTGGGTTGTCTTATTTCCCAGCTTGTGGGTTGGTAGGCACTCCAGATACCCAAATCTATTTGCACAAGCTCCGATGAAGCTTTTCAGGATATGTTCCCTTTAAGTCAGTATTTCACAACACATTCTCACTCCCAACTCGTCAAATACCACCTCTCAGTGCCCCTCGGCATCGGAGACTGACGCACGGGGTACCGCTCTTGCGTTACTTTTAGACGGACCAGGGACGGCGTGTCAATATACGCTCGTTACATGCATAGTGTCCTTTCAAACTTAACTTCTGTTTTCACAGGAAGTTAGGTTTAGGCAACACAACCACAATCCTGAATTGTGAAGCATAATGGAACACTGATCTCCTGCCTTGACAACAATACACAGCTGTGTTTGTTGCGACTGAAACACAAAATGTAATAGTTAATGAATATTGTTGGATATTCCTAGTGTGAGTTATTGTGTCAAGTTGCTGGGTCGCTGTTAAACGTCTCCCTCGCGCGCTCATTGTGTACAGTATTCCTATTCTGGAATATTATGTGACAGTATATGCAGGTTAACGCTGTGGTTATTTCATTAAACACAAATTAATGTTGAAGCACTGTATCGTCTTGAAACTAGATTTCCACACAGGGCTGGGCCTCATCATGACCAACCTACAGTACTGGCACGTATCATGGCAGCTGATGCTATGCTTTAGTAGTACACATTTCCCTTATTTCCAAACAAAATCACAATTACCACAAACGTATTGCTGCATAAACCCCGGGGCTTTTGTATCCCCTGGAGATTTGAGGCTCAGGGGCAGTTACCCACTTTGCCAGGGTGGTAATCCAGCTTTACTCTCAATAAGCTTATGTTTCTTATTTGTGGGAAATGGAAAGTGTACCGTCAGTGGAACCTCTGTGCTAATGTATAGTGACTGCAGGAGGACAGCTGCGACTTTAATGCGGGGGAGCGTTTTGACGAGCAACAATGAAATATCACTCGAATGCCAAATGTGACCTTTCAGTTTCTGTTTTGGAATTTTGGAACATAATTTTTTCTTCCTGTGCCCTTTGAACAAGCTCACCATTACCACTGTGTTCCATATGGCCCGAGAAAACAAATGTTTGTCCCATCCCCTAATCTGTGCTGTCAGAGCGATAAACAGAGAAGATGAAAACGGTGGATGCTCAAGTATCCGGCATGACTTTCTGTGGTTGAGGGAACATTTTAGGCCTGCGGTGCCATGATATAATGTTTACTTAGACTTAAAGATCAAACAAAGTTCTTATCGGGCCACAAAGTCAATCTTTCAGGCATCGGAATAGTGCTTTGGTATAACATCAAAGTTGACGGTTTTTGGAAAGAGTTAATCACGATCAGACATATTGAAAGAAATGTGACGCAACAGGAACTGCTGCGAGTACAGATGAAGTCATTACTGCTAGAATAACCTGATGATGTCTCTTTGTTGTTATCAGTTAGTGGTTGATACGGAGATATAGACGAAATAGTGACGGATATTCCAATCAGATAAACAGTCCTTCTTGTATCGAACAAGATACTGTAACTACCATGGAGCTTATGGCAGTGTTTTCATGGAAATTAGCATTGGTACTGGGCAAGAAGCACAGGAACCGTGGCACAGGAATATTCCGCTCAGTGGATTGTTTCTGTCAAGCTGAGCTTTTCCAGTTTACCAATTCCGTTGCACTCTAAATAAGACAATGCGTGTTTCCATGGTGTCATGCACTCTAGCCATCCTCATTAAACTAATGGTGGTTACTTTCTTACACAAGGTCTTTACTGTATCTTCAGCTCCACACGAGGGTGAGTTCTTAACATTTTCCAGCCAGTTCCATAGCTAATCACTAGCTCTTTCTAGGCCCCTTAAAGGATGGCATAGATATTATGTCACGTACTCATTGGAAAAAACAGACTCCAGTCTCTTCTTTAAGTGTTTCAAAACAAACTCACGGACACAACACCAACCAGGCAACACCTGCCTGGTTGGTGTGATTCATCACTGCAAAGTTGAAGATGAGGATGAATTTATCAGATTCTACTTGCTTGTTGCCTAAAGCTCCATTTTGTTCATTCTCCTCCGCAAGAAATGCATGACATTGCACTGTTAAAAAAGCTGAGTTTACAACTACTTTAGTTGTGCTACTTGAGCAGTCTTTGAGAGTAAAGATGCCTTTTATATATAATATGCACTTTCATGTCTGCCTCGGGGTGTTTGCTGCTACTTTTAGCCAAGTAAGTTTTATTTTTTGACATAAGGTCAGCAAGTATGTGAAATTCTCTAATTTTCAGGTATTCTGGACCTTATGTGTAATAGTAAATACTCTATCTTTATCCAACACATTCTCACTCCCAACTCGTCAAATACTGATGCTTGGTCAGTGGTCCTACGCTTCAAACTGTGACAGCCGTTGCCGGAAGCATTACGTTTTCAGGTTGTCCGTCCGTCCGTACCATTCTCGTGAATGCGATATCTCAGGAACGCCTGGAGGGAATTTCTTCAAATTTGGCACAAACGTCCTCCTGGACTCAAGGATGAATTGATTAGGTTTCGATGGTCAAAGGTCACTGTGACCTCACGTCCGTCCCATTCTCGTGAACGTGATATCTCAGAAACACACCATGGGAATTTCTTCAGATTTGCCACAAACATCTACTTGGACTCAAGGATGAACTGATTAGAATTTGTTGAGGTCATTGTGACCTCACGTCTGTCCCATTCTCATGAACCTGATATCTCAGGAACGCCTTGAGTGAATTTCTTCACATTTGGCACAAACGTCCACTAGGACTCAAGGATGAACTGATAACTTCTGATGAAGTTGGAAGTAGCACATGAGAGATCATAGCATCTGGTCCAATAAAGAGAAAAGACCTGTATCTTTCTGCTGCAGCACATTGATGCTGGCGATGAATTAAGCCCACCCTGAATTGCAAAAGACCTCCACATCAGGGCAGGGCGGCTGTTATGACTTTTGTGACCACAGGGAGATATTTGTTGTTGTTATGTTGGTTGCAGTATGGGGAGAATCCAGCTTCCAAGTTTCTTCACATTGGAAGAAGTTGAAGTACATCAAAGCCGCTCTAATGGGAAATAACATTTTATATGAGGTACTTTTTTGGAAAAATACCCCAAAAGTTTTTCTTTCTTAAAAAGAAAAGAAGTTTCTGCCTCTGAAATATCGAGACTAATTCTGGGACTGTGAAACTACTATGACACCAATAAAAGAGGCCTTCACTTTTTAACTGCCAAAATGTAAAATTGCAATGCTACGGGTTTGAAGCTGTACATAAAAACATATATTGCTTCGGCATGTGCCAAGTGCAGACCTTTAAAGTGAAGTCAGACAAACAGGATTATCAACGAGGGGAGACGGCGGATAGAAAACATTGCCGAACAAAATTTACGTTACTCAAACTGCTTTTTCAGTTACAGAAACAAACGAGTTGCTGAGACTGTTGTCTCAGCAGGTATCTCTCTCTTTCCCTCCCCTCTCTGCTGCTCTCTGGCCGGCTCTCCAGCGAGCTGCTGCTACCCCCCCCCCCCCCCCCCCCCCCTCCGTCAACAAGGAAATAAAACCCCTCGTATACAGACCGGTCTCTTGAGAGAGCTCCAGCTCATAGCGGTCTGTGTGAGTGAATGCCCGGGTGGAGAGGTGGCGATCCCGGCAGGAGCTAGCTAGCTGTGCCGGCAGTTTGTGGAGCTTCTAAACTCCGACAACAGTGGAGAAAATGTTTGATTCGCCATCTAACATCGTAAAACTGTCAATATTCTAAATCTACACCGTTGATTTCTCGCCTCAACATTTTTCAGAAGTGAATTTAGTGATGACATAGCTACGAAAAATGTGAAGTAGTTACGATGCGATAGAACGTCTTATTCGAGTCTTAGACAAAGTGCACCTTTTAGGCTACAAAAGTGCAGGGTTCGCTAACATGTGAACATACATATTGAATCAAAGTTATATGTGATTTGTTCCTTTATATGTGGATTCATTCAAGTAATCTCTATATAAATACATTTGGCACCAATGCCCAAATCCTCCAAGCAGTTTCTTTGGTATTTTTCAATATACAAGTAGCAGTTTGTCATGTACAGGAAGTCTCTACGGCACAAAGTAGTATGTACGAGAGCTGGTATGACAAGCATACCAGTTAAGCGTAGGCTACAGGTTTGCGGTCACCACTAGAGCTGCAACCATTGGTCGATTTATCGGTAAGTCTATCGACAAAAAAATAAGAGATTTCGGCCAATGCGTTCCGCCTCTTTTGCCCTCCACGCAGACTGTTTACCTGCATTCAACCAAAGCCTGCTCAAACATGATTGGTCAATGCTATTCGGACTAAAAACAGAAACCAGAACGCTTCCGATGCCAAAATCTTGTCCCGTTGCCTACAGACTCTACATGTGGATGCAGAATCTGTTCATAGAGATTAGTGCGGCTTTAATGTAACACTTCAATCTCGATTACTGGCAGTTGGCTTGGTAATATACAGTGCAACAGTCAAGTAGAAGGGAGAAGGTGAAGGTGTCGGAGAGTGCAAGGCTGTGCTGGAAGCAGTATGTACCAGCGCCGACTATTCACCGAGCTCAAAAAGGCCACAGTAGAAGTTATTCATTCGGTTTGGCCAGCACTGATGTGCATGATAAATATAGTTTGGCTGCAAAAGAAACAAGTTCCCTGATATTGACGGAGGATGATGGAGAGATAGATGTGACCCTCTTTATGCAAATAAAAGTTTGCTGATGGCTATCCAAACATTTTCACCCGATGGAAAAGAATCTGAACACAAAACTTTTCTGCAACGAGTGAGCGCTGCGTCCAGAGAAAGCTAGACTTACAAATATATTTGAACCCCTTTCACCTCCCTTACTTCCACCAGACGCCAAGAAGATAACGCATAGGTCAGAGGATTACACAGTTTACGGAGATCACATTCCGTAACTTCTGGGTGTTGAAGTTGTCAAAACTTTTAACAGCTCGCTCTCGTTGCCATTTGGACTCTGTGATGTGCGAAATTACCTGGCGCTGCTCTAATTACACTGAAAGTTATCCAGCTCTGGTTGGTGTGCCTCAGCTGCATTAAAGGAAGATAGAAAAACACATAATGGAGGAGAGTTTTGATCAGAGCTTCCCACCTATGCATGTTGCCTATGATTGATTACCTCGGAGACCACACCCAGATGTGAGGAAAAGGTTGCTGGGCATGGATGTTGTTGAGTTCCGAGAGGGGAGGGAAGAGGAGAAAAAAGACCACCAAGGAGAGTAGAGGAGCGAGGGAAAGAGAGAAGGAAACAGAAAGACAGGAGCGAGATTGAAAAATATGGAAAGATCTGGAAAGCCGGCCGTAAAGTGTGGTTTTGATTTCAGCTGTCAGTCATCTGTCATCTCGGAGAATCAGTCTCACATTTGAGCTGATGTATAATTCCCCACAGATCTCCCCTTGGCTGCCTCTCTCCTCCTCTCATGGCTTTTCCTTCACCACTCCCTCATCTTTCCTCTCATCTCCTGTTCCTCCTCTCCATCGCTTTTCTCCCCCTAAAATTCTTATCTCCCCTCTTTTAATCTTTTTCTAACCACCTCCTCTTTTCTCATCCTTTTTATCCTGTTTCTTTTAGTTGGCTCCTTCTCTGGCCTCCTCTTCCAACTTTTCTACCTTCCTCTTTTCTTTTCTTGTTCCTTCTTTCCCTAATTCTTCTTGTTCTCCTTTTCTCCTTTCTCTTCAATTTTCTTTTTCTTTTTTTCCAAAATTCATCAAGACAGGGTCAAACATTTGTCAAACAGCATTTGTTGGATGAAAAATCTACACAATGTACGCTCAAAGTACACTTAAAACTTTTTTCAGGCAACCATATCTGTTTAAAATACACTATATAGCTCAGGAGGAGCTCTAAGGCCATTAAAGGGATAGTTCGCATTCAACGATAGGGTACGTCACCGCTTGAACGGCAAGTTGAGTGGAGCAGCGCGTCCCCTACTGTCCTCGCCGGACCTGGTGGACTTGTACCGCTGGATTTAACTTAATTATAGACATGACCGCTGACTATTTGTGTAACGATTAAGCCACAAATTCACAGACTGACCAGACACGGTCCAGACATATACTCTGTTTTGACCGAGTCTTTTTCTCTTAAAATAGAGACAGTAAAAATAGCTCCATGTCATAAAATCAGGCGATAGATGATGAGATAGTGGTTGAACTTCATCCAGAGATAGTTTCTGTTTTTATCATATTTTTCCCCTTACATTTGTCCTTTCCTGATTCCACAAAAGCTGAGGTGGGTGGTAGAGCAGTAGGGAGAGTTAAATTGATGTATGAGTACTGAATAAAAGTAGAATGTCTTCATCAATTGTTCACACTAATCCAGTATAAATCATACGTTTTAACACTTGTATCACTACTCTCAGAAACTGTTTGATGCTACTTCAATATCTGAAATATTGTTTCTTCCCCGAATTTAATCCCCAAATGGCTTGCATGATAAATTCCAGAAGGAACAAAACAGAGCATCCATTTACGGGAAGAGATCTGAACAGACACTACTGATCATCTGTGAAAGAAACTAAACAAAAGCCCAAATATCTGCCCTTTGCTTTCTCTGAAGGTTCATCAGAAACAGATGTCGGAGCATCCCCCCCATTTTCTGCAAAACATCCTTAAAGCTTGTTTATACGCAGAGCATATACTTGTTGACGGCTGCACGGTTGCATTTGTGTATTTTTCATCATGTTTGTGGTTATGTAATGAAAGATAACTCTACATACATACAGCTGATGATTATAGCATCCAGGACTCGGCTAGATCTGGAGCTGACAACAGCTTGTTTGTGCAGTAATCTCTTTCTTAACAAGCTTCAGGCACACAAGGTGAGATCATAGTGGAAGCGCACACGTACACACACGCTTATGCACGGTCCCCCGGCAGATGTGTGGAAGCTTCATGAATAGGAAGTCTGCTTTAAGTCAGGGCACCACTCGGCTGGGCCAGTCTCGCTGTGAAAACAAACATCCCCTGAGCTGTGAGCAATCCGATGATGTAACGGTTTTGATCACCCAGCGAGGGCAAGGTTTGCTCAAGGGTCAGTGGAACACGGATTCCAATCAATAAACACATTACTCACCTCTCTGCATCACACGCACAGACACCGGGGGTGACCGGAACATGTGTCTCACCCCGGACCTAAACAAGGCTGAGCTTCCTCTTAGCGCCAGTCACTTCCTCGGAGCTGCCACTGCTTGACCCTTCCCACCTGCTTTCTCTTTACTGCAGTGAGCGCAGCACTCCATCTTGAGCAATCACAAGTCGGCCCCTTCGGTTCTGCATAGCTTGGTGTCAACGCAGTAGGTGTAATTTCCACACATAGGTGACATTTTAACCCCGGAGTCCAGTTTGCGGAGGAAGCAGCAGTCCAGAGGTCCCTTTAACTCGCCACGTTGTAGCTCCGCCTGGGGAATCCCGAGGCTTTCTCAGGCTAGACGAGACATGTAATCCCTCAAGCATGTTCTGGGATTGACCCCAGGTCCCCTTCTAGTTGGATGCTCTCAGAATACTTCCACAGGAAGGTGTATATAATGCATCAGAATCAGAAGCCTGGACCACCTCAGCTGGCTTTTCAATGCATAGGTGGAGTGTTTCTGCCAGCCTATTCGCACGAAAAGGCGTATAAATGCCACGATAATGCTCAAGGCGCTTAGCCTTAGTCCAACAAACACCGAACATATGTGACGTTTTCCGTAGTTGGGTTACGTTGTTTTTGTACGTATTTTACTTAGTTTACGTACTTATATTAAGCCCAACCATGACATGTTCCCTTACCCTAACTAAGTGGTTAAAAGCGGCGTACAAATGACACGCGAAAAAACTAAAATGCATACTCACGACACATGGAATGTCCGTGTAATTTGCCTCTGGTAAACAGTCACGCGGTGTATATATCTAGGGCTTTTATTGTGAAAGGTAAGAACAGAAGGAGAAGATCTGGTATGTGCTGCCTTTCATCAAGGTTGAAAGGAGTAATAAAGTTTGCCGTCTTGGTTCGGACTACGGAGCCTCCGTGTTGTTGTACACTATAGTGTACATTTTGAATATGTCCGTTCCGCGAAAACGTGATTGGTTTATTCACCGTGCGAAAACTCAGAAAAATCAAAATGACATCGCTTTTTCGCTGCATAATATTCACATTCTGTGTGAAAGTACTCATGACAAATACAACAGTTAGGAAAAATATATTGTCGTGCAAATTAATCGCACGAAAAACACGCCCCCAGTGTGTAAAGGTGCACTCTGAGAAGGAAACACTTTTTATGCTTGTATCTGTGTCGATATATATACAGTATATATAGACTGTATATCTATCCTGATGGCCTTAGACTTGGAGGTGCTGACCCCCGAAACGCAGGAGAAGTTCCTACAAAGGTAGAGACTTGAGGATCCTCTGAACATGGGCCCAGTTCACCCTCAGTGCACAGTGATGTTTATCAACTCCAGCAGCTCCTCCAATCATCTGATCCAACTTACCACAGGTGGTCATCAGTCGACAGCTCTGCATTTCTCTTTACTCCAGTGTCCAAGACACACGTGTCAGATCTGATGTGATGGCTGCAAAGTTCATCATCTATCTTGTCCCGGGGCTCTGCTGCCACGTACACTTGTGAAGTACCCAGGGGTTAAATAGGGATTTGTTATGTATGTGTGGGGGGGGGGGGGGGAATTTCTTTTTACAAACAAGCTCTATTTTGATGCTTTTTTATGCACTCTGGCACAGTATCTACATTCAAAGTACATGTGTTAATGATGATGATGTGTTTTTATACACTAAACGACCCAGCAGTATATAAAGTCATTAAAATCAGCTCCACCTTTACCAGCTGCAACATTAACAATGATTATAATCCAGTAACATATTTTATATTATTAAGAAATGGGCCATTCTGCATAATGAGTACTTTTAGTTTTAGTACTAGAAGTATATTTTGATGCTAATACTTCTGTTCTTTACATGAGTAATATGTTGAAGGCAGGACTTTTACTTGCAACAGAGTATTTTACACTGTACTATTACTACTTTTACTCGAGTAATATGTTGAAGGCAGGACTTTTACTTGTAACGGAGTGTTTTACACTGTAGTATTATTACTTTTACTCTAGAAATATGTTGAAGTCTGGACTTTTACTTGTAACAGAGTATTTTACACTGTAGTATTACTACTTTTACTCTAGTAATATTTTGAAGGCAGGACTTTTACTTGTAACAGAGTATTTTACACTGTAGTATTACTACATGTACTTGAGCAATATGTTGAAGGCAGGACTTTTACTTGTAACGGAGTGTTTTACACTAGTATTACTACTTTTACTTGAGCGATATGTTGAAAGCAGGTCTTTTACTTGTAACAGAGTATTTTACACTGTAGTATTACTACTTTTACGTGCAATCTATCATGGTATGCCATTGCTGTAAATTTAGAAGCACACTGCACCAAAACTGTTATTATTTGAATGTCTCTCTTTTGTATTCGTCTTGCTTTCTTGCTTCCATGATGTCATCTTTAAAGGGGGGTACAGAAGGTTTCTTTGCTAAACCATAGAGTAACGGACAAAAAGGTTGATTTGATAACTTGGTTTGAATTTTATCAATGATCCCTAACTGCATCCTTTTAATTGCTTGTGTTTCCATAAAAGATGGATTTGAAATATCTTCTGTAGTAGCTCAACGTCTCCCTGAGGTGAAAGAAACAACAACCTCATCTTCAAGGAATGCTTCCCCGCCAGTGTCTCACTGTGTCTGCTGCGCATCCGGATGAAAGAATGATCTAATACATACAAAGACATATGTGCACATATACTCCTTTTTGTATCTGAAAATGTCAGGCTATGATAGGGCGGTACTAAAATACTTCATAGAATATACTTTATTTAAACTGTCGCCAAACTCATATTGTTGGTAGCACAAATCAGCTCTTATTCATTTTACTGTTTTTATTATTTTATCATACACACCGGCTGTGTGATGTGTGATAGCAGCTTTGATCTGCCAATTACAAAACAGTTTTTTGGCTGAAACCTTTATTGAAAAGCTGATGGACCTCTGTGGGCATCATCATGAAGGAGATAAATGTAGTATACGTCAGAGGCTAAACTGCGCTGATAAATCAGTCTCTTTGGCACGTGGTCGTGGAATTACTGAAAAACATCAGTCGTAGCATTCCGGTACGGTCTGATTGACCTCCAGCTCTGCTTATATCATTCTTCATGTGGATCTGTTACTCTTCCTGTAAATACCGCACACAACCTGTTGCCCTCTGCAATCACCTCCTACAGTGCAGGCAGATGAACAGCAGGGTGCACTGTGCTGGTATGCTCTGAAAAGGAAGGCCTTTGCATTGCATTTACCTTGAGAGTCAGTTGCCACATGTGGATTCAAGCAATCAAACCCTGTCTACTGTTGCAGAGTATAAACACGCGAAAATGATGCGAAATATTTGCAGGCGAGTATTTCGCATCAAGACTAATCATACCGGCAGCGATGCAAATTTGCGAAAGTTGCAACACTTTTTCTATAAATGGTTTGAATAGATTCGCACAAGCAGAGGACCAACTACCGGGATCTGACAGTCTGTCTGAGGTAAATTGTTTGTACAGCCTAAACTACTGTAGGATATGTTCAGTTTTCTTTTAACAAAAAGCTATGTCTTGGGCTTTTATTGTGAAGAGTGGATCTGGTTTGCGCTGCCTTTGTCAAAGTTGAAAGGAGTAATGACGTCTTGGTTCGGACTACGGAGTATTGAATATGTCCGTTCAGCACAACGTGATTGGTTGATGCCTTTATTCGTGGTGCGAAAGCTCAGAAAAATCAACCTTGTTTCGAAAAGAAATTGTTGTTTTTTTGCCGCGTAATATTCACGTTCTGTGTGAAAGTATTCATGACAAAAACTCTAGTTAGAAAAAATATATTGAAAAAAAATACCCATGTTTAAAAGCCTTTAGGCTGAATTCACAACAAATCAGGTGTCGCGGCGATTAGTGCAGGGTTGTGCGGCGGCGTGGGAGTGTCACTTAAATGGTCCTTTTGACTGTCACTCATTTGATTGACCCATTTGATTTGAATGGCCCATTGATCGGCGGTTACGTGATTGGCCACCGCAGATAGACGCCAGGTTGCGTTTCTCCAAAAGTTGATTCTGTTTCAACTTTTCACTGCAACCATATTACATAAACGGTAAATCTGCTCTCTTCCGCCAGGGCCAGGAAACTACTACTTGGTGTAGCTCTATTGTCGTCTGGATGGAAACAGTAGAGTTTACAGACGCTGCACAGCGCCAGAAACAGGTTGAGATAACGAAAAGGAAAAAAAAGTGAGAAAATTTGCCATAAATCGGGAGAAATACGGGAGAATCGTGACCCCGGGAGGAAACTGTGAGAGGGCAACGATAAACGGGAGTCTCCCGGGAAAATCGGGAGGGTTGGACGCTACAGAAGCAAACTGACCGTTATACGAACTCCATCCACTATCTACAAAACTATCCGTCCTTTTATCAGCACAGCTCCTTTGGTGCTGAAAGGACAGCGGCTGAGTAAAAGTCTTCACGATGATCTTCACTATCTAATATGAGGAATGCCAGCAAAACTACTGGTCAGATCAAGAGACTAAAAAATTGTTCTTTTACAGTCATTGTTTTTGAGAACAAAGAGTTCAAACTGTAGGCCTTGATGGATTGTTGTAGATTTAGTTCATAGAAGGCTGGGAATCTGCGTGATTTGAATGGCTCCCTGTGGGGATTGGCCTTCACTCAAGTCGGCGCGAACTGACACATTCGTATAAATAGAAGTCGGTTGCGTGAGACGAACGGCTGACGGACAGCCTGAACACTCCAGAAGCACTTAAAAAATGTTGTCGGTGTGGATTGCTCATAAGAGAAGGGGAGCTTTGTGTGAGGGGAAAGACAGATAAAGAAAGAGGGAGAGGGGGAAAGAAAGCAAGCGAGATGAAAGCTGTTGAGAGAAGCCAAAATCTTGACCTTCCCTGTATAAAGCACACATGCTGATATGTGGACATGCAGATTCCGTTTAATTGCTTTGTAACTGTTTAGTTGTCTACAAGGTATGACGGACATGCGGCCTTTACCCTCCTCGAGAGCTGCTGGTGTGTTATTGATTGCCGTATCCGCGTCTGTCCGAGGTGTTTCATTCTGTTATTGACGTACTTGGCTAAATTTTACGCTTGCCGTGCACAGCGCTCTCACAGCAACTGCTATCAATTTGGTCAGACGCACGTCTATCAAATTATAAAACAATTTATCGCCTCTCTGAAGATGTAATGTTCTATGAATTACGCTGTCCGTGACGCAAATGGCAGCTCGGCAACGCACATATCCATCACAAATAGAGAAAAAACAGTCAGAGATCGGAGGGCTGTTTTTTTTTTCTCTTTCACGCGAGGCCATTTTCTGAGAGACCTCCGGGCCATCCCACCGTCCCTATCTCCCTCATCTTCCTTCCTTCTGTTCCCCCACAATTACCCCTTCATATCCAATGGGATATAGTTCTTCAATAGTTCAGAGCAGTCTTCTCTGTGTGGCCAATCATCGTGGTCTGGTAGTGGTTGTGACCGGCGCTGAAGAGCCAAGAAACAACAGTGAAGGGTTTGTCAGTGATCATGTTGTTGTTTTGTTGCTGGTCTCTTTGCCTTTCATTTAATGGAAAGGTAGACAACCAAGTCCAGATGTTATTTGTTAAGGCTTTTACTGCCGTGTGTGTGTGTGTGTGTGTGTGTGTGTGTGTGTGTGTGTGTGTGTGTGTGTGTGTGTGTGTGTGTGTGGCTGCCAATTACAGCTAGTTACAAGGAAGCTGTCTGCTTTAACAGAAGTGGATGAATTCCCAGGCAGCTCGTAGTGAAACCTGTTATAGGATGGAGAGAGGAGAACGTTTAGGCTGAAGTGTTTACCTTTACAGGCAGCGTGTGTGTGTATGGGTGATGTGTGTGTGTGTGTGGTGTGTGTGTGGTGCGGCACTGTAAACCTCCCATTAGATCTCTCCCACTCTTTTTTTGCCTCGCTCTTGTTTTGCCCCCTCCTCCCAGTTCATCGGGTTCATGATACTTCTGCGTTAGTGGATGACTGCTTTCACTGTGAAACATGGTGCTATCATAGCAGGAGAAAAATGAATCAATACATTTAATAGGGCCGTCGATCGATTAAAACATTTAATCGCGATTACTTGCATGATTGTCCATAGTTAATCAAGATGAATCGCAAATTAATCGCAAATTTTTTTATCTGTTCAAAATGTACCTTAAAAGGGAGATTTGTCAAGTATTTAATACTCTTATCAACATGGGAGTGGACAAATATGCTGCTTTATGAAAATGTATGTATATTTTTATTATTGGAAATCAATTAACGTCACAAAACAATGACAAATATTGTCCAGAAACCCTCCCAGGTAGTGCTTTAGCATAAAACAATATGCATACATAAGTTTGGAGCGTTACTTAACCTCCTTCGCAACATGCAAGTATGACATGGCTGGTACCGATGGATTCCTTAGTTTCACATGATACCATTATCTTCACTCTAGCTTTGTCTTATTTTTGGAAGTGCTGAAGCCTCTTGTAATGCCTGCCATGATAAAAACACTGATGTCTTAAAACATGCATGGAAGCGAGTTCACTGACACTATTATTTAAGTTTTATTTATTTCATTCCCATAAAGGACTATCCGATGTCTTAGTAGACATTAAGATTCCACAGTAAAGACATTATCATCTTTAAAGCACCTGTCCTTTCCATTAAGAAGAGAAAAACAGCAGTGGATTGGCTGGAGGGGACAAACACACACACACACACACACACACATGCACACTCAGGGTCCAGGCCTGCACAACTGAACTGACGACAGCAGGCAGGACTTCAAAAGGTGAGACATCCCATAACTCACATCAGTCTCCTGGCAATCCTTGATTTTTCCAACAAATCATACTTTAAGAATGTTGAGGGTAAACAACTCCAGCTGAATGACAAGTTCCTCAGAATCGTGGCTCCCCTCTTTAGAACCGGGTCTCCACAGTGTGTCATCTTGTTGCTCTGCATAGAACGAGATTTTCCATCGCAGATGGGACTCGGTTTGACTTGACCTGACACAAATCCATTATCTCTAAAGAGACAATTAATTTGGTATTTATGCTCAGTTTAACACACAGTAGGTGTGTTTCTATCTGCCTGTTTTTATTCACATTTTCAATTTCTTTACAAAAACAACTAAATTCATTAAAACCTCAAAATATCCCCAAAATGTTTTTGTGCTTGGCTGAGTTGCCATGTTATGATTTGAGCATATTTTTTATGCTAAATGCAGTACCTGTGAGGGTTTCTGGACAATATTGTTATTGTTTTGTGTTGTTAATTGATTTCCAATAATACATATTTACATGCATTTGCATAAAGCAAGCATATTTGCCCACTCCCATGTTGATAAGAGTATTAAATACTTGACAAATCTCCCTTTAAGGTACATTTTGAACAGATAAAAAAGTGTGATTAATTTGCAATTAATCGTGATTAACTATGGACAACCATGCAATTAATCACAATTAAATCACAGCACAGGACTCTACGCAAGAACAGACTCTACGCACACTCAAGAACACACTTACGCACCTTAATTGGTTTGTTTTCTTCAGTTCTACAGTTGGATAATATAGGATTTAAATTATAATGATATTTGTAACATTTTTAATATTTTTCAATAATTAATTGAATTATTTAACAAAGCATTATGGGCTTTTAAAATAGATTAACACTACACAAACACTTCAACACTGAATGAGTAGTAGCATCCCATGTGTCTTTTTAAATTTCTTTTTTTTTTTATATATCCACTACTGATGCACCTAAATATGACAGCTCATTTGACTTTCACTTCCTGCAGAAGTACGTATTACCTACAGTATTCCCCTAAATTCATACTGGCTCTCTCTCATTTCTAACAACCTCTGAATACAGTCAGGAAGCAAATGATTTTGTGCTTTCCACCAATCAGAGCCAAACTAATCCATAGCAGTCAACCGCTGCTCCACATGAAAACCCTAAAATTTGAAATTGTAGTCCGACTGTGGCTTGCATGAAAGTGCATTTTCATGGATGTTTGTCTTATTTCCAACCGGTCTGTGGGTTCGAAAAACCTGCGCAAAAACAAGCAGATCTGCGCCGCAGAGCCGTAAATTTTTTATAATCGACATTTTTATTTCATTATCATACTTTTTGTTCTACATTCACAGTGTTTCCCAAAGTAGCTGCTTGAAATCTTTCATGCCCACCCAGGAACTATCAGGCTAGAATTTCCTGCCTCAAGCAGATTTACTGATTTCACTAAAAAGACAGATTTACAACACTTCCCAACTGAACCTTTAACAAGTCTATGAATGTCATTCGGATGGGCCGGCAGGCGGGCCTGTGCGGTAGAAATGAAATGCAGGATCGTGTTCCTCAGATGGTGGGAAGCACAGCCTGTTACACCAACTGAGAGAAAATACATTTCAATATGTTTTTGAAAAATCTGAGCTACTCTAAATGTGCTCATTTTTTTCTTGCCAACAGTCACTTCCAAGATGGGACAAATCATCAGACCTTCATTTTCCTTTTTTGATTCAAAGTGTCATTCAAATGCTGTTTCGCCACAATCTGTAATCTATTCACTATATAAAAGACATTTCTCTTTCATGTCATTTTTTATCTCACTAAAGCATTAAGACTGTAAAGATTTTGATAGATAACAGTTGCGTTGGACCCCATGCTGCGATGAGAAATGGTCTTTTTGTGCCGTAGCTCACAGTAAATCCAGGATCTCCTTGCTCTGGTAAAGTCATTGGGGAGGCATATGTATCTATTTAGAGGATGTGCAATCATAATAACCCTGTAGGGGTCCAGTTTGCAACCTGGCCAGACATTTACAATGATAAACTGGCTCAGGAATTAAGCCTATAACTGAAATAATCTGCGCAAGGTCAGAATTCCTCACATACTGTTTTCTTAGGAATTTTCAAGTTCACAGTACCTTTCACAAGCTGGCCAAGTCAGCAGCCGTCAAGGGTGAGGTTTTGGTCTGATTTCCTTCCAGAATCGATTTCAATTTTTTTTAAGATGTCTGTCAGCAATCAACGCAGCAGAGAAACTTTTTGTTTCTATGTATTTTTTTTTTTGGTTTTATTGTTGAGTCATGTCCATAAATGCCATGGCAGCACACAGTGTTCACAGCGTTACGCAGTCTCCTTTGACTGAGAGATTTGTTATAGTCGAGTTAGGTGCACTTTCTGTTCTTCTGGCCAGCAGGCCACCCACATAAAGCATTCCTCTCGTCATGACAGCGCACGGCGGGATTCCTCAAACTGTTTTCACTGGGCTGGGTGCCGCAGTTCTGCTGCTTCAGGTGGCTTACCAAGGAGACTGGCAGGAAAGATGGGATTGACAGGAAAGATTGGACAGATAAAGAGCGGATGGCAGCTCTTGAACCCACAGAGTAATAATGCACCTTAGTTCACCACAGTCTAAAGTGATCCAAAGGTATTTTCATACTAGCAGACACCCATATCTGCACCAACGCTGCGTTTTAATGAGCTTTATGACTTTGTGTTTGAGCAAGGGCTTGTTAAAGGGCTCATGAACAACCGCTTTTGAGCCAGTCTCCTCCTCCTGCACAAGTTTACAACATGTGAGAAAGGCGGTTTGGGAGTGAGAGCAGACAGGGATGTGAGTATGTGAGAATGGATCACCCATCTGTACTTGGCTAACAACTTTTTAATCACAGTCCATTTGACACTGCCAAAAGGCAAAATGCGTGCCTTGACATCGGTGATTGAGGTGAGGCCAAACATGAAATATTGTTCAAGAGAGCACTAGAACGGATTTTCTGGACAGAAGGAGAATTCCTGTGTATCCCAACTTGAGGTCTTATGTTTGTAACTTTGGCCATCGTTTTGGTTAACTTTGTATGGTGGAACAAACCAACATTGCAACAATGAAGTCCGAAAGAGCAAGAAATATGAGCAGTCAAGCTGAGGCAAGTATTGTAGGTCAACCAGGAGGCCAGTCTGTTAAATTGGGTTGAGTTGTAATTTGATTGTTCTCCTTTGTTTCGTCTTCCAAATAAATCAGAGTTCTCTTTAGAGATGTTGCCTTGTTCTTAACGTTAACTTGGTGAGTACAATGTTGTTATTACCAGTCGGTAGGATGGCTAAAACTACGTCCTTGTCCAAGACAATGACTCCCGCTCATTCATTGATTGTCCCGCTTTCTGTGTTTTGAGCGACTACACCACCGGCAGCTTGAGAAGTGCCCTACGATAACAGCAGGTGGGCGAGTGGGAAAAGTTGGGGATTCGTGAGCACTCGACAGGCTGACCCGGTACATAACGGACACTAAAAAGAGTCGTTCAAAAAGATTTGTTCGCTAATGCGCCTCCTCTATGGGCCCAATAGATGCGGAAGATCGCCGGATGACCCGGGTATTTTATCACTCGGCAGTCAAGCCATTTAGGCTTCATGCACCACTGACTCTCATAGGAAAGAACGGGCACCCGCCTCCGACGCTGTATCCAGTTCTCTTTAAACATCCATGGTTGCAATAGAGTGGTGCAGCGCTGACGTATTTTTTAAGCCAACCAGGAAGTTAGACTCGCATGGGTTCCCTCCACAAAAAGCCAATGGGATTTTTCCATTGGGTTTTGGAATATTGCAGAAAATAAGCTCTGTGACAAACGAACGTTTATGATACTTACACGTTTTGTTCAGCAAGATAATCTCCACAAATGAACACCACTTTCATGATTTTTGAAGTGTGAATGCAATCGCCAGAAGTAAAAAGGCTATAAACTAACTACACCACGGTCGCATAAGCACAAGTATACACAACGAGGCTGTAAAGCCGGACGATGATGACGTTTAGTAGTCTCATTTAGCCTCTTGTTAGCAACCGCCTTTTTTAAGACACATGAAGGCTTTAAAATTCACGAGTGGGATATTTACTGATGTATTTTATATCGTAGAACAAAACGTTAAAATCTCTTCAGCTTGTGTTAACCGCAGATTTCAGGCATCCAACTAAAAACCCATTCATAAAACACATTGACTTCCAGACAAGGGAACAGGAAGTGCTAACATGCTAACTCCTTTCTGGGTTTTAGGCAGCACCACTCTATTCCGTTGAAATGTGCTAAAACGGAGCGGAGGTTAATTACAGTCATATTCAGCCACAGTATGAGGAAATTAATTTTTTTTTTTAACATTACAGCATGTAAGTATGTTGTAGTAGAAACATAAAATACAGTTATGAGCCGGAAAATGTGCATGATATGGGACCTTTGATATAGACTCATCCTAACTACAGGGGCACCAGATCAGAAAAACGCTCATACCGTATGGGTCATTTTGAAAGGTAATGACAAACAACCAGCTTTGTCATCTTAAGTCGGAAGATTTGTTGAGTTCAATATATAGAAGCACTACAGTCCAGCCGGCTCGCTCATTAAAGCCCATTTCAAAAAGCACTACATTGTTCTGCTCCAGTGGTCATGAGGTGACTTAAAAGAAAAAGGCAGCCAGGAAATAGGCACAGGAAATTGTTTAACCCCTTTCTGTCCTGTGTTTGTGTTGCTCTCCACCGTAGCTGAGAGGGAAAGTTATAATAAAAAGCCCCGTGCTGTTTTCTCCTATTTTTCCAGCCACAAAAGAAATTGAATGTGTTCCATGAATGGTTAAGAAAGAGGGTACATTCATTCTAAGTTACACCTAGACTGTTTTTATTAGTAAGTGTGTTTTAGTTAGCCTCATAAAGGCCCGCAGTATGAGACAGTTTTGGTAAACACGGCCAATGCGAAATACAGTAGTTATTATATTCACAAATCCAAACTCAATGTTGCTGAGACAGACCGTAACTGTATACGAAGAGTCGCAATTTTCCCATTTAGAGCTCTAAAGCCTGCTCAGATATTGAGAGAATTACTCAACATCTTTCCAAGCTGCGTTCCCCGGCGAGGTTTCAAACACTGTTTCCTTTTTATACGCCTCCTTACACGCTAGACAGACATTCCGACAGGCTTTGCAATTAATATGCTAAGTGGCGCAAAGCCTCACAATGTCACTTTTCATTTACATCTCCAGCACTGTTTATATCTTTCACTCGTGTGTCAGTCTCGGCGCTGGGTAAACACCCGTCTCTGACAGCTGCTGCACACCTTTTTTTCGTCCTCAAGCTCTCTCTCTCTCTCTCTCTCTCCTCATGACTCCATGGCACTTGGCCTGCTGTTTACCAGCTGGTGACACAGGACGGGGGAAGACATAGATGACCACCTCAGAGCATCCATCACTCACATAAATGCAAATCACATATTTGCACACACACACGCAGGCGCACGGTGAGGGAAAGCTCTTGTGGAGGGAAGGCACAGGTGACCACCTCGGGGCGTCCATCACTTCACACACATATTGCAAAAATACACACAGACAGGAGCTGCTTGTGTAGCGGAGGGTCACAGATGACCACCCATCACTTCACACACATTTGCACACACACACACACAAACACACACACACACACACAGACTTGGCTTTTCCAAGCAGAGGGTTTTTCCCCTTACGATGAAACACACACCTCGGTGGCCAAATGCCCTTTTGACGTAGGCAGTGCCAGCTGGGAAAACATAGCTCGCTGCATGTGTCACCACCAGCCATGGGCAGCAGGAAAGAAGCCCTGAAGAGGAGGTGATGGAGGAGGAGGAAGAGGTGGGGGTCAGGGGGTTGCTTCTCTTTCATGTGAGAGTCTCGGGTGAATACAGGTGTTATCAGTGATTCACTGGTGTAGTGGTGTGTTGGCAGGTGGGTATGCTGTACCCTCCACCACCCCTTTAACTTAAATATAACACCACAAGATAAAAAAAATGACTCCATTACATGTAAAAGCCCTGCATTCAAAGTTTAACAGTACGGAAGTATTACCAGCTAACAGATATATTATTATACGTATGTAAAATCTTTATCTGTAAAGTAACTAGAGCTGTTAAATAAATGTAGTGGAGTAAAAGTATAAAGCAGCCTGAGATAGAAATACTCTAAAGTCCCCCCCCCCACCCCTTGGTCTGTGTGTGTGTACGAGTGTGTGCGCTTGTCTATGTCGTTTGTCTGATGTTTGTCTCACACCGCCCCTTGCCCTATTGTTAAGCGTCTTTGAGCTTCGGAAAAGCGCTATAGAAATCGAATATATTATTATTATTATTATTAAAGTACATGAAACTCAAAATTGTAGCTGACTTATAGCTGGAGCAGACAGACTGGAGCAAATTTGCAAAAACATTAGTAAAAACAACCAATCAGAGCCGAGCTGGAGCCTTGCCGTCTCTGAGTAGCTGTCAATCACTCGCAAACTCCGGTCAAACTAGGCAGCGCTGATCAAATATGAATCAATATTCTGTTACTGTAATGCCTATTTCTCGCCTCAAATGTTTTTCTGAAATATCTTGTAGTGTACTGTTTAGCTGTAAAATGAGAGTGTGTGTCCGGGCAGCCATGTTGAGATCAGTTGAGGAAATACCAAGCATCGCCCACCAGCCGGAGCAAACTTTTCTTATTCCTGGTCCCTGGTCCGTCAAAAGGTAACGCAAGTGGGGTAACCCATGCATCGGTCTCCAATGCCGACGGGCACTGACAAAGTGGCGGTATTTGACAAGTTGGGAGTGAGAATGTGTTGGATAGGAAGTGGGGAAGGGACCATTTTAGTTCTTTTACAAGCTTTTTGTCATAGGTAGATAATGCTGAAAGTTAAAAAAAAAATTAAAAAAACTTCCCAATGAACCCTTTGCCCCAAATTCCTTTTTGAATCATATTGCTCATGTCAACTAAAGATGAAGTTTTTTAAGGTTTTGACACCTATTTAATGTGTGGCTCAGAGGCTAGAGCAGGTCGTCCACCAATCGGAAGGTCGGTTGTTCGATCCCTGATTGCTCCGGGTTACGTGTCAATGTGTCCTTGAGGAAGACACTTAACCCCAAATTGCTCCCGAAGGCATAGCCATCGGTGTGTGAATGAGTATTTAGATTATATCCTGATGGGCAAAGTTGGCGCCTTGCATGGCAGCCTCTGCCATCAGTGTATGAATGTGTGTGTGAATGGGTGAATGCTGACATGTAGTGTAAAGCGCTTTGAGTGGTCGGAATATTTAAAAAGCGCTATATAAATACAAGTCCATTTACCATTTACCATTTGTGTGTTGTTTTTATAACCTTGTAAATGACGTCAAGACTTTCTTTAGGCGTCAAGACAGTTGCAGACATGGATTATGCAAAAGGTGGGGGCGGTAGACCTAGAGGTGAGAGAACACTTTTTAGCTAAAGACTGGTGTTTTGAATCTGCTGGGGAAAAGTGGGTGGACAGCGAATGAGTAACACTCTTCTCCCTCGGCATTGACTGTCAAGGTGACCTAGAACATCCATGTTAAACAGTGAAGTTGACCGAATGGACTGCATGTATATTTGTGACACCGAAAACTCTTTTCTTTTTGCCTCAGAGTAAATGAGAGTTAAAGAGGACGTATTATGCTCATTTTCGGGTGCATACTTTTGTTTTGGGTTTCTACTAGAATATGTTTTTATTCTTTAATGTTTAAAAAAAGCTTTATTTTCCCAAACCGAAAAGCCCAGTCTGCTCTGATTGGTCAGCTGGCCCACTCTGTTGGTGATTGGTCTACGGAACCAAACTCTTCGGACTCCGCTCCAGCTCCGCTCTAACCAGCTTTGTTTGAGGGCGTGCAAAACTAGCCGCTAGGCAGGTATTATGCAAATGTGTTACTTGGTGACATCACCGCGTTACGGAAGAAAAGGCGGGACTTCAATCAAGGCGTTTCAGGCAGTTCAGGAGCAGTTTTTCTGTGGGGGAGAGTAGCTCCCTTTGGCCTGGGCTTTGGGCTTTGTAACTTTGCAGACCTTTTACATGCACAAAAGAACTATATAACACACTAAAGGAAAGTGAAAATAAAACACAAAAGCATAATAGGTCCCCTTTAATGGCTGAGTACAAGAGTGCATTTTTTTTTTCTCTAAGTCGGTGTGATCCATGTCCTTAGTACTGCTGTCAAATGTATCTGACCAGTCAATAAAATCTCATTGTCACACATGTTGACAGTGTAATTTTCACTAATGGTTGACTGACTCTCTGCCCTTAAAAAAGAAATAAAACATCATTACTACAACTGTAAATCAGCACCTAACCTTTGCATGTTCATGGACAGGCCCTACAGGTACATACTGCACTTAAAGGAATACTCCACCCAAAATATGACCGTTTGTATATTAATTACTCACCTCGTGTTACCTCGAATTCTTGAAGAAAACCTTTTTCTTGCATGCTTCCAGAATCCAAACACGGAGTAAATCCTTGATGAATTGAAGTAAATGGGTTTAACTACAGCAAAACTATATCAAAACATCCGTTTACAAACTCTCACACAACTCGTGCAGTATAATAATACGTTTTGTTTACCCAGTTGTATGCTCACTACTTCCCCCCCAAAAAATCTGGCCTCCATTTACTTCAATTCATCAAGGATTTACGATGTTTAAGGCCGTTTTTGATTCTCCGTTCACAGTGGAGGCATACAAAAAAAAAAAAAAGTTTTCCTCAAGAATTCAAGGTATCACGGGGTGAGTAATTGATATACAAATGGTCATTTTGTGGGTGAAGTGTTGCGGTGGAAATAAGCATCTGTTTTACATTTTGTTAAGTTGTTAAGTGAGCTATCACAGTACTGTATATACTTAATTTAACCTGGGGGAGGTTCCGCAAAGCTGCCCTTATTTTACCTCAAAGTTACTCTCAATGGAAAATTAAAAAGATCAAGAAATCAAGAAAGTAGCGTTCAAGAAATCAAAAATTGTTTTGAGTACAAAAACCCTTTACAACCCCAAAGTATTAATCATAACATTTCAAGTACTGTTTCAAACTGAATCGCTTTGGAGTGAAATCCTTGGGTGAATTATGACTTCTCAACACAAATGTCTCTCTCTCTCTCTCTCTCTCTCTCTCTCTGTCTCTCTCTCTCTCTCTCTCTCTCTCTCTCTCTCACTCTCTCTCACTCTCTCTCTCTCTCTCGTAGAAACCCTTCTGAGCTTCGTGGATGACATCCTGTCTGGTGCCAGGTCTCCATGTGTGATGTTAGGGGACATCCCCAACCTCCTGTCCTCCTCCATCAGCATGATCATCCGCTGCCTGGAGCCTGACACCACATACATGTAAGTCACTCCCTTCTTTTTTTTCCCTCATGAACAAACAAACAATCTTAACTGACCCAGTAACCAGATCTCAGTCCAATTTAGTTCTGAAAGAAGCTTCTGCACATGTCAGATGTATTTAGATTGAAGGTAAAGGAAATCTCTGCCTTGCTTTATTCGCACAAATTTGACTGCATTTAGAAACGGTATTCTATTTCTATACGATGTAGCCTACTAATTTTAAGTTTTCAGTATGTATTGTGTTACAATTGTACAATTACAAAGTTATTAAATTAAATACGCTCAAAAAATTCACCACGCGTACTAAAAACACTTACTTTTTAAGTATACTGCTGCTGAAAACTATGGTCCCACAATGCATTGCACAAAGATAATGGAGCTACTCACAGCTGGAAAATATTAGAGCAATTGCAGATGTGGTAAGACAGCTCCAGAAAGGCAATTGAGAACAAACAAGAAATCATCTTTGGAAAAATATTTGCTTTTGTCTTTGTGAAGTTTAATTGTCAGCATCATTCAAAGTCGCAGTTTGATTTACGTTCGATGTTGCACAAATTGCATCATTTCCTGTCCGGATGAAACGGTTAAGTATGCTGATTTACTGCAAAAAGAAATGTATACTATAAAAGTTAGTAGTATATAGTATGTACAATTAGTATAGTATGGAATTGGGACACAGTAAAAATGTATTCGTCGCAAACAGGATGTGCTAACAGACATTAGCTGTAGCTAGCAACATACAAACAGATTTCTGTGCATTTGTAATGTTTTTAGCCTAGCTAAAGTTAGCACAAAGTAAGCAGTGGGAGACAGAGTAGCTAGCCTAGCTCCATTAAAGGTGCCTTCCAACATCGCCAAAGTGGCACATTTGCAAGTTGGTTTATTTAACGGATGTAGAAATAGAAACAGAGACTTAGCGAGGAGTTAGCTTACACCATTGGAGCTATTTGTTGTCAAAAAACTACCGTTTCGTCTCTTTGCTTCTATACTCTTTGTCGTTACCGTTACACTCTCCACTAGCACCACACTGTTGTTGTTTGCTATCGTCACGTGACAAACTACCTGCAATCAGTTCTTCTTCGCTGCTCTAAAACAGTAGTTTCCAGTGGCAGCCAGGGCGACAGCACAGTGAAGGCTACTGTTATGGAGCGGCGAAGAAGAATTGATTTCCCTTGTTGATTTTTTTTGGGTAGTATCGGACGCATTTCGATATATTCGTTTCCGAGTTCTGTATTCTGTCTGTGTATATGTGTATGCCTGAGTAAATAAATTGAACAATGTGATGCAGTAACCAAGATGTTGCACACACACACAGATATACACACCAGATGCTCTCATACACATGCTGACACTTATCTCACGGACGGCCTGCCAGGAGGGAAGCCGCACACACTTTGTACAGAGGAAAAGAGGCAGATTAAGGCGGAGAGAAAGAAACGTAGGAGCGGAGGCAAAGATTGGGGTGGAGAAAGAAAAAGAAAGGACGAGTGAGAAAAAAGATCAAGAGGGAAAACATTTTTTGGATGTATGCGGGCTGAGTGAGCGGCTACACATGCCCTTTTAATCCCAGCATCAGCAGGGCTCCTGCTCTCTCCATCCTGTCTGGCAGCTCATTCATCTCTTCCAGCCGAGGCGTCGGAGCTCCCTTCGGGGCGCTGCACACACTCCTTATGTTTTCTATACAGTCAGAGCCCTTACAAGGCTTGGGATCAGTGCCTTGTAGGGGGGAAATGTATTGTGTGGGGAAAAGTTATGCACATGCTATTATGTAAGCGTGACACAGAAAACATATTCTGCAGCTGCATCAAATGTTGAGTCCAACAGTTAAGACATGTTGGAAATGTTGAAAGTTGCTTGAAATATATAAAGTCTCTATTTTCAGTGAAGTTTGCATATCTGTTGTCAACTAATCTTTTTGATCTGTAACTGTAATTTGAGTAAAATATTTCTATATATATCCAGGCTGATGATAAAAATGTTTTTCTTTTCTTCAGTTCTCTGCCCTCTGCCACTGTGGTGCTGCAGGTGGATGCAGTTTGTGGTTTGCTCACTAGGTGGAGATATTCATTCAGTGAAGCGACGGGTTATTAGCCCTGTAAAGAAGTGCTTATTGTCGGTCCTGCATTGCATTGATAATGCAGGCTCTCATCTCCAACAAGGGGAGCCCTTCTAATTGAATTAACAACTGCATGAAAGGATGACATGATGTCGATACAGCACATTCATTGCTGGAAATCTACATGACTGGATTAGGTTTAGTAGAAAGTGATTTATCACTCACAATCAGCAGCAGATTTTATAATCCGTGTGTTGTGTGTCTAGGTTCCGGCTGTGGGCGGTAGACAACACAGGGCGGCGTTCCAGTCCAAGTGAGGTCACCATCAAAACTCCTTGTCCAACTGTGGATGACGTCAAAGCACAAGGTGAGGAAAGAGACGCAGGCTAAAGTCAGGGAGGTGAATCATCTCTCAGTAGTGATCACAGGTGGCTCACAGAGATGACTTTCATGTTCCAACACTGTACATGTGCTTGAGGTGATCGTGAAGTTTAACATCTCCATTTTGCTGCATTGATTCAGGCTTTGTGTAATATTGGATTAAAGGAATATAGTCAGTCAGAGATGAAATTGGGGAGATAATGTTTCTCAACTTTTGAGTAACCAAATATAAGTATAGCAAACTCAAAGGACAGACGTTTGCTCTTTCTGTTTCAAGACCTCACAAAACAGATGTTAAAGATCAGTTCATACAGCGAGTCATAAAGTCACAGAGAGGTAGTTTTCCTCTCTGGAATTGGACTGTTTATGGACACTGTAAACTACAATTCCATGAGGATATTGACTATGAACAATTGTTATTCCATATAGTCAAAAAATTAAAGAAGAATGATAGTTGAAATCTTTTGCCACTTTCTGTACCGGCGAGAGATTTATACCAAAGATTTGAATCGCAAAAATGCTCCAACCAGTGAAGTGTGATACTACTGGCTTGCGCTGTTGATTTGAATGCCTGGAAATACATGAATGGTGTGAAATACAATACATCCACTCTGTGGCTCTATTTAGAATGGACTTTATTGGCATTGTTAACCAGGACAGGTGGATAAGTTCCTTATTTGATGAAAATATCGATTTCCCATTTGAAGAAAATCTTCAACCACTTTGGCTTTAGATGGATATGTTAAGGATTTATTCATTTTTAAATGTTATTAATAGCAAGATATGCATGTAGAATGACATCTGTCTTATTAATCTAAAATGCCAAGTGAGGCTGCAGAAGACAAAGAAAAAGGAGAGAGCATCACATTTCCACTAATGGAGACCCCATAGGTTTGCTCTTTTGTTCTACAGAAATTCTGCTGTTGTGAAGTATGTATTGGAGGTAAAAGTTCACATCCTACATCAACAGTGTGTCTAGAGCTGCAATGATTAGTTGACTGGTTGATTAGTCAATTGACAGAAAAATAATCAGCAACTATTTTCATAATCAATCGTTTTGTAATTGTCAAAAAAAATCTCTAGTTCCAGCTTCTCAGGTGAGGATTTGCTGCTTTTCTCTTTATGTGATGGTAAACTGAATATCTTTGGGATTTGGACTGTTGGTCATACGCAAGAAGACATTTGAGAACACCTTGGGCTTTATGAAATTTTTTTTCAGCGTTTCACTTTTTTCTGACATTTTATAGACCATATGATTAATCGAGAAATCAAGTAATTGGTTAATCGGTACTGAAAATGTTTTCTAGTTGCAGCCCTATCCAGAAAAGGGCTGAGTCACCAGTATTACATCTTTTTCTTGGTCATGTGTAGAAGTTAACCCCAACTTGCGAAACTCTCGCAAGTTGGTTAAGGCTAGGCATTGAGCTTGAATAGTTAGGGTTAGGCATTGAGCTTGAATAGTTAAGGTTAGGCATTGACCTTGAATGGTTAAGGTTAAGCATTGACCTCCAATGGTTAAGGTTAGGCATTGACCTCCAATGGTTAAGGTGAGGTATTGACCTCCAATGGTTAAGGTTAGGCATTAACCTCCAATGGTTCAGGTTAGGCATTAACCTCCAATGGTTACGGTTAGGCATTGACCTCCCATTTGTAGCTGCCATGACACTATGTGAAGTAATCTAGTGTTGACCTATGACTGTGCTTGCCCTTCCAGAAATAGCCGATAAGATCTACAACCTGTTCAATGGTTACACAAGTGGGAAGGAGCAACAGACGGCCTACAACACCCTGATGGACCTGGGTGCTCCCACGCTCCACCGCGTGCTCTACCACTACAACCAGCGCTACGAGAGCTTCGGAGAATTCACCTGGAGGTGTGAGGATGAGCTGGGACCCAGGTAGGGCTGTCACGATATCAGATTTCCACAGCACGATTATCGTGGCCAAAAGAATTCATGATAGCAGTATTACAGCGATATCTATAACAAATTTGAGCTGGCTTCCTCATTGGCCGTTGCTCTTTCAAAATGAAAAGGCGGGAACAGTCCTTTGTTTACATTTTCTGGGGGCGTTGTCAGCGGTTCCACTCACCGACGCAAGTGGTATTTTTCATACATAGCTTTACAAAGTCATGATATGCTGCTTTTTAAAAAAGACTTACTGGATTTAACATTATAGACATGACCACTTACTATTTGTGTAACAGACGGTCCAGCCATAGACTCGAGTCATGTTTAAATATCATGGTTATCGTCAATATATATATATATATATATATATATATATATATATAGGGGTGTATATCGCGACACCCCTGGACCCAGGTCAAACCCCTTTTATTCTAGATTTTTCTGCCTTAAATATAAAATGCCAGTCTCACAGAGTTTTTAAAGCAAGGTAAAGAACAAACGATGTCTCCTTTTTAGAAGATGGCAATGCCTTTTTGCTTTAATGCTGCATGAAATAAGGAAGGGAAATTACAGAAACAGTGAGACTGTCAAATGTTTGGAATTCAGTTTTTCAGAACTGCCCTGGTATCTAAACTCAAATATGCATTCCTTCCAGTAAATTGATCATCAACTATATGGCCAATTTAACAGAAGGACCCAATAATATGCAAGGCTGACTCAGGACAGCGCTGTAGCTCTGCCCTGAGTCAGACTTTTGCAGAATACCAAACGACTGAGCCATTTTAACAATGTGTTGTCTGTAATCTTTCCCTGAAATTGCAGCGTTTGTGTGCGTGTGCCTACTCCATTTATGAGTTGCCCTCCCACCACGAAAGTACAATCTGTCATACTGAACTTCGAACAATAACGGTACAGCCGGGCTGCAAGATTACAGAAAAGTGGCAACTAGACAAGAGTCTAGCTTGGTTTGGTGTGAACACCACTTTACAGCATAATGCACACAGCCCTTTCAAAATTGAATTAGTCACCAGCAATTTCAAATATTATATGTGGCTGGAAATACTCTTGTAGTGCACCAAATGTGTAGTCTCTCCTGAAAGACATTCATTGTGTTGTACGCATGAAAACTTGACAGAAACTGTGTCAAGAAGGAAAAAAGGGAGATAGAGAGTTCGAATCCTGGCTCCTTTCTGAACCTCCAAACGGCTGGCCAATCGCAGCACGAAGTGTGTGTGAATGTTGGATTGTCGCTTTTTGGAAAGTTGCCGAAATGGTCGGAAAACACACCTGCATTTGATGCATGGCAATGCTTGGCAGCTTGTTTGTGACTTGAATGTTGCTGTCCAACTGAGCTTCAGTAACTTTACCAGAGTGGGCCACTGAGAGTGGTGTGTCGCAAAGCTTTTCTATCGGACACAAGCAATTTGCTATGTAAGGTCCCACACACAGTCTTGACTTTTTAGAAAGGCAGCAACTTTCACTCCTAGGACGACACATCTCTTGTTGGGTCTGATGTGTGCTACAAAGGTTAAATAGCGCGACACTACGTAATGCAGTCAGTATTGCCAGTCTTTCTCATGTGCAGCAGAGGGAAGAAGTGGTGAAGAAAGAAAAAGCGGCAAGAAAGAGACACAAGGATAAGCAGTGAAAATGGCTGACACTTTTGGAAATGTCACCTTTTTGCTGAAGATGGCAGGCCGAAGCAACAATGCCCCCACCGATGTAGCCCCCTTGTGTTTTTTCCAACACGTCCTCATGTCCTAAACGACAGAATTGGTTGTTTGCCAATGACTCCCAAAAGGCCATATATGACCGCTGGAGAGTACCAGCAATTGACACACGTTGTGAAAGAGTCGGAGTTTTAAACAAGTTAACGTTGTGAATTAAAACAAAACTAGTTAGTTAGGTTTAGGCCACAAAACTACTTGGTTAGGTTTAGGAAAAGATCATGGTTTGGTAGGTTATGTAAGTATGTTAAGTAGGTTTTGCAAGTTACCATACATATATAACTAAAAATAAGTCAACATTGAGTTTTGGTTTCACACGGGACACGAAAAGCGGTCCCCCGGGTGAAAGTCCGACCTCCTCCCCACGCAGACTTTGACGCTCGTTGTACTACGTCACCGGACTTCAGCCTTTGCTCCCGTCATAATTACTACGGCCGCTAGAGGTCACCACCTAACAATGCATACAATAATACATCCACAGAGACTTTAGAAAGGTGCCAATTAAAAGTATGGCTTTTCCTGAAAAAAATTATGATTGTGAATAAATCATTTTAAAAATGTTGGCGGGTCCAAAATGAATGTTTTGTTTATGTCTGTGGAAGATATCTGACGTTCGGTTCTCACTTCTATCAAGGCTTGTGAGCCAATAGTAAAACAACGTTGGTATCACGTGGTATCTCTGGGGCGTCAGTTAGTGTGGAAAAAACGGATAAATGGCTGAGATTGACGGTAATAGAACGGGGGAGGAAGAATGTGACATCTATTGGCTGAATGTTATCAACGTTATCAATTGTACCTTTAAAACTGTGAAGCTAAAATGCATTCTATCCCGTATCCCTCTTGTGTACAAGTCAAACAGAATCATACTTTTCTAATAAAAAATAAGACATGAAAAACCCAAACACTTTAAACAAAACCAAAACAAACGTAATCCGACAATATATAGCCAAAGCATATCCTTCACACATTTTTTTTAAAGAAAGCTGTCATTTGTTCCAACACTCACAATTACAAACACATCCTACAGTGGCTCACGCAGGCAAATCTCCATGGGTTCAGCCCATTCAAAGCTCGGCGGCGTCCGGCTCTTGTTTTGATTCTCAGAGGTGGGCAGATGTTCTGCTCCCAGCTTCCAAAGTGCTGTCTTTGATTGCGGGCGGTTGTTTGTTTGAATTACAGTTACAGGGGAAATTCATTCAAACGGACTGGGAAGCCGAGTGAGCTTAACCTCTGTGACATCACCGGGGCTATTTAGTAACGTACAACCAGGGAGGGCCCAAAATTTCCCCCCCAAGCTACGGATAAGTAACCCATAATGTAAAATTGTAGCTTAATGTTTTATAAACAAAGCCATGATGTAAATTATACTTATAAACGACAGTCTGTGGTGCATGCTTTCACTTTGGCAGGTGAAACTGATTAACCAAGGCTCCCTTAATTCCCTCTGTTTCCCTCTCTGTCTGTGGGTTCCCCCCGCCCTAAATGAAAGGTTGTTTTTAATAGGGACCATGCTGGAAAGAGTTGATGTAATTGAGGGAGTTGCTTCTGAAGTGTTCCATTAAAATACACTTAGATTAACAGCCCCCCAATTTAGTCAAAGGGAGGGGTGATTAATGTTAATAAAGGCACCTCAGAGCTGGAAAAGCAGAAGAGAGAAGTGCATTCAAGGTGATGCCTGGCAACAGGGGAAGGAAGTATAAACATGTTTTGTTTAGCCAAGTCATCAAATGAACATTAGACTTTCCTATGTATCTGGTTTGGTGTGAGGAAAGACCCTGATCTTGAAGCGGAGCTGGATGCGGTATATTGTTACCAAGTGAGCAGGCAGGGAGGCAGTCAGAGAGGATAATGGCCTTACAGCTCCACTGCTGTGTGTCTAAGTGTGCTGACAACTTCCCCGCGGCGTCAAACACTTTGTTTCTCTGACGTTATTCGACCGTTGGGAAAAACAAATGCAGCAGATAAATGGTTGCCAGGACAAAAAATATGAACATGACCATTATTTTGGTTTGCTATAAATGATATCAGTATCTTTTTTTTTAGCAAACCAAAATAATGGTCATGCAGAGTTTCTGACTTTTCAAGCATCCAGTATTGATGTTGGCCTGGTTCTGCAATGCACCTAAGATCACTTTGATCATTGTCATTCAGTTGAGCAAAGGCTGACCCTAACTGTGGGGTCTGGTCTTAGTATGAATACACACTATGGTTCATATTAGGATAAAGATTATATCCTTAAACACTTTTTCCAAGCCAACGGTTTGTTGGTCTAAAGCAACACAGTGTCGTCAGGCTGGTAATCATTGGGGATGTGCGGAGATACTACTGTTTATTCCACCCACCAAATCATTAGGGGCCCAGGCATCAGTGCTGAAACCTTGTTGTTCTTGTTGCTGTTGTGAGAAGTCTTCATCTTGGTCTTGCTAGTCTTCTTTATACATGTTCTCCTCTTGTTATTACCTGAAAGAACAGGGGCTGGATCTCAGAAACCAAATCCAATTTAAAGCACCCAACAGTTCATGTAGACACAAATACTTTTGGCAGTATTACCCCAGTACTAGTTTATATGGTAGGCAACAAAACCACTTGGTTAGGTTTAGGAAACAAAACCACTTGTTCGGGTTTAGACAACAAAACCACTCGGTCAGGTTCAGGCAACAAAACCACTTGGTTAGGTTTAGGCAACAAAACCACTTGGTTAGGTTTAGTCACAGGGGAACCTTTAAGTAACTTCCACAACAGCAAAATCTGTCCACAGAATAGACAGTCCTTGTTCTCCATAACAGCCCCTCTTTAAGTCCCCTTTGCTTGTGGTTTGCTCCTAAATCACCATTTTTTTTGGGCCACTTGAGAAGGAATACACCTCTCCCGCCCAAACAATCTGTGGTACCGCCGACAGTAAACAACAGAGCAGACAGGCTCCCCTCTAGTACACACACTCATAGACCACATACTGTAAATGTACAGACACACGGTTTCATCTTCCCAAATCAGCTCAATGTTTTATGAAGGGAATTCCTCAGTTTCCCTGTCACAAACAATGAGGACTGAATAAGATTTCCATTAGCTAGTCAAAATACAGATAACAAGAACTGTGCTCAGGCTCTGACTCAATGTAAACTCCTATCAGCCAAGTAAGCAATATCTGGAGACAAATGAATGAACAAATGTGGCTTTATCTTTCTTGTGGCGGCAGATATTCAGCTCTGCTGTTTTTAGAAACATATCGAATCTCACTGACGAGACCCTTTGGCATCCTGCGGAGGACATATCTGTTGCCTTTTTCATGTAACATCGCGTGACGTTTTAACTCAAACCATAAACTCACCGAAAGGCTGTCTCTCCCAGCCTTGACACTTCTTCTCCAGTGGGCCAGACCTTGTCATCGCCAGGGGAGTGCCCATCATTTCATGCACGCCGCTTGGCTGTTGACTTATAAACGCGAGATGTTTTCGCTGGGCTGAAAGAAAATCCTCCATCCTGGCCGTTTCAGTCCTGACAGTGTCCTTGGTTAGACTCCGTGACCTCCGATGAACTGAGAAATGTATGATTTTTTTTCCGATTTTCTTTCTGTTTTTACATGACAGTCTCTCTAATCAGAGGACTGCTTGCGATAATAAGTATTGTTATGGTTGGAATTTCTCTTAGGAAATCATAATCATAATCACAGCAGACTCTTTACTTTGCTCTTTAACTGTGTGTATTTTTGTCCTTTTCTCAACTATAAGAAAAGAGTCAAAGTAGAAGTGCCTTTCAGCTGCTCGTCCAGCAGTGATTTATTGGATTCTGTGATACTGAATAGTGAACAGAAACATATAAATATTGACATACTCTGATAGAAATTGCCAGTAAAAAAATATCTCATTATCAATATCAGTATATATTGTTATGAGTTTTCTTAGCAATTAAAAGTATCATCTGCCCTCGCTGGGAGAGATCCAAGGTGGTTCCAGTCAAATGTAATATATACGGTGGTATTGGAGTGTTTTTAGTAATTAGTTCTGACGCTTCAGTTAAGCAGTTTATATTCCAGAAAACAGTCCACAACATTAATAAACCACTAATTTGCAACAGCAATTTGCATTTAGAAAGAAACATAATGCCGCCTGGATTATATATTTTTATATAACATAATGAGTAAAAACATTTAGATTATTTTTATGAGTCATTCCCCCATCAAATAACTTTTAAGACTCAACATGGTCTGGCCCCCAGTTATATTACTGAGCTTTTGATTCCCTATGCGCCAAGTGGTAACCTGAGATCCTCAGGTCTACCCTCGCTAGTTGTCCGGAGGCCAAGGCTGGTGACTAAGGGTGACCGAGCTTTTGCCATCAGGTCCCCTCGGCTCAGGAATTGTTTTTAAATCACTGCTTAAAACATTTTTTTTTTTTTTTTAGGATTAGCCGTTTTATTTTCTTTTGTTCTGTTTTGCCTTTCTGTGCACCATTATTTTAGTTCTTATCATCGTTTTTATCATCGGAACTATATTTAAATCATTTCTTAAAATACATTTTATAGAAAAGCTTTTTTGATGCCGGATTTGTAGTTCTTTTTTTCGCCTTTCTGTGCACTATTTTGAAGTTCTTATCATTGTTTTTATCATTGTAAGTATATTTTGTATGGTAACTTATCTTTTATTTTATTTTTTTATTATTATCATGCATTTTTGAAGCACTCCCTAAAATTGAGTTTATCGTAATCTGGCACAACCGACATGTTTTAGATGCCTAAGCCTAACCACAACTCCAGTCTTAAGGGTAAAAGTCCAGGGGGCAAGTCTATTTTTTCCCATAATTCTTAGGAGACAGGGTTGGAAATGTTTTTATTATTATTATTTGGACATTTTATTCTTTTATTGTACAACCATTGGTAGAGAGATAACAGGAAAGCAAGATTACAATCGGTCTACTCAGGTTGAGCAGGGTCCAGTTCTATTGCTGCAGGTCTTGGATCTGTGTGTCAGTATGTCTAATAGGATGGATCCAAAGGGGCTTGTGCATGTGTGTGCTTATGCACCTTGACATGCAAATGTGTGCCTTCGAGTGTGAGAATGTCTGTATGTATAAATAATATTTATGTGTATTGCATATGACCATATCTGCTTGCATGTGCACAGTCCAAACCACACAAAAGTTTGGGGGTGAGAGTCTCCTTAAAGGGCACTGGCGTTGTATCTTGGAGACCATTTTCCACTCCTATACATGCACACGAGTTTATGGTGACAACCGTTGCTATTTGGAACCTGTGAAACGCTCCTCTGCTTTCCTAAAAAAAAAAAATTAAAACATAACAAACCACATTTTTTTTCTTTATTTAAAAAAATAAAGAATTCCCAATTTCCTCAAACCACTGAAATCTGAGGCAAAATATTGGGAACATGAAGAGGTTTCAGAAAAATGATATGAATGAGAGTATGGCAGCACCAGTATACCAACACAAGCGTTCTTGTCTGCAGACAGGCTGACCGAGAAGACTGACATCATTAGTTGTTCTTTCTTTATCTGCAGTTTCCAGAGCAGAACACATAACTGAGGCCGTAGAGGTTGCTGTTATGGCTCTGTCCATATTTGCAAAGAGGATGCTGTCCTGCTGAGCATCCATATGTACTTATAACATTCAAAATACGCTCTGATTCCAAAAACAATTCAATAACATGCAAAGTACTCGTATTAGCCAGGTAACTGCAAAGAGGGTGTTGTTTCTCATGTATCTTCATATGTGTAATTGTTTGCAAATTAGAAAGGAATGCCAAAAATAACGCAGAAATATGTTTGACTTAAAGTGTTTTGCCTACTTGAAAGGACTTGTGGCCTATTATGGCATACAGCATATGTTCATTTTCCAGAAATAACATTAACACATACCAGGAAATATGGTGATATGCTATATGTTTACAGAACAGTTGATTTGGAGTCAGTATAAGACAGGAGATGAAATACTGTAGAAGCCACAGACCACACAGTGTCTGTATTGTTACAGTGTGTTGGTCAGTGCCAACTTGAAGTTCAAATCACCAAAGAATTGCTACTTATCGACAAGCACACAAAGTTAAATTAAAAAAAAACATATTTTCTTACTTACTTCTGACGGTTGGTTTTATCCAGGATCAAGATTTGGATGTGGAGCAAACTGCAAATCAATCCAGACTGGACCATGTGACACGTATTAAACTACAAAAGTGCACTCAGTAGAGTACAGATCTCCACCAGACTATCTCAACCGTCACAAAGTGAATGTAAACCGTCCCAAAATTAATCTGTTGTTATTATCATCTATAGTTGTTCGTTGTTAGTGGCATAATAAAAACACCATTAAAATATTGAGGAAATAAATAATTATATTTATTTTGGTAGCCCGATAGAAAAAAGTCAAGCTAAAAGATACAGGATAAACAGGACTGATTTTAAAATAACCCAGATTATATACAGCAAATAATTTTGAGATCACCAGTGAGAATCACGACTTCATCAACTCCATTACGTTCCCTGCCATCATCTCCCTTTTCAGTGCCATCTTTGTTTTCACCATTTTCACCTCTCCATCATCATTTGCATGACAATCATCATCATCATCATCATCATCATCATCATCATCTGATCTGCCCCATGACTACCAGGTGAGTGCCCTCTGAAGATTAGTGGAACGTTGTGTTTTTGTGAATTCACTGTGTGTGGTTTGCACCTGCACATTTTGCACTCCAAACTGATTTAGAGGGGACATGTCATACTTGTATTTTGGGTTTCTACTAGATCATGTTTACATGCTTTAATGTTCAGAATCCACATTATTTTTCTCATACTGTCTGTCTGAATATACCTGTATCACCCTGTGTCTGAACAGCCCAGTTTCACTTCAAAACGTGTCATAGACCCTCCTGTCCACCGGAAGAAAGCGTGTCAGTGTCATGTTTTGCCTCGCCGAGACGTGATTATTACGCGCCTGCATGAACATGCAGTGTTATGAAGTGACGGTTGTTACGTGACGTTTTGGTGTTTTGATTTGCAAGTTACGTTAATGACGTTTGTCACGTGTTTTGTAGTGACGGTTGTCACTTGACATTTGTCACATATTTTCTGCACTGACATTACGTTGTTTCCGTACATGTTTTACTTAGCTTCCATACTCATTTTAAGCCCAACCATGATGTTTTCCTTAAACCTAAGTTAGTGGTTTTCTTGCCTAAACCTAAGTCAGTGACCATGACGTTTTCCCTGGACCTTATTTAGTGTTTTTCTTGCCTGAACCTAAGTCTTTGGCTTTGTTAACCCCCTGCTGGTACTGCACATCAATACAGGCGTTTAACCTTCACGTCACTGTGAGGCAAAACCTGACACTGACACGCTATCCTCTGGTGGACAGGCAGGTCTATTACACGCTTTGGTCTGAAACGCTCCGTTTTAGCGCCTGTCTCTTTAAGGCCCCCTCCCAAAAAAAAGCCCAGTCTGCTCTGATTGGCTTGCGAGAAAAATATGGCGCACCTTAGCAAAGGTAGTTCTCAAGCTGTGGGCGATATATTCTAATGAGCCTGCATGTGACATAGGAAGGGGAGCCAAATCTGAATGACCGTTTTCTGATCTAGGAAGCCCACAAAAAAACTGACTGACCTGTCTTATTCCACAGTTTGTGGGTTGGTAGCCACCCCAGATACCCAAGTGTATGAGCACAAGCACTGAAAAAGTGAATTTTTCATGACATGTCCCCTTTACATTGATGCATACGAGAGGGAAACCACACAGCTGCAGGAGGCTCTGTGAAGTAATCTGCTTAAAGTGGTCTACGTGTGAAAAGGAAATCTATAGAATTAGAGCTACAGATCGGTAAAAACACTTGCTCTTTGTTCATTCTATCAGTAGGGTCTTTGGTTTCCTCTAACTGGTGCATATTGAATGTGTAGCCTGGGTGCTCCGGTGTGTCATCAGTTCATCAGTATAATATAATGTGCTGTGGCTCTGGTGACTCTGGTGCGTCCAGCAGACTTGTGGCTTGGCAGAACGGGGACGCTGTGCTGTAGAAGTGCTGGTTTGGCTGAAGAATGAGGAGAAAAGTGTGTGTGGAATGAATGAAATCTCCTCCTGCTGCCATTTTCTGACTTCAGACAAACACTTGACAGGGTTTCACTAAAAGGGCCAAACAGGCTGCATCAGGCTTAATGAATATTTATTGCACTCGTTGTCCCTATGAGATGTGTTTATGTGAACTCCGTGCATCGTGTTACTAATGGAGGTGATATTTCAGCTGGCCTGGTTTGGCCGAAGGACAAGTTCAAGCATTTCATAGTCTGCCTCTCCGTCCATTAGCCTGTTTTCCTCCGAGGGACCAGCTCTTTACTTGCCACGGCCATTCATTTCTGCACTCATTCATTTTTTCCACTGTTTTTACTTTCATCGTTCCTGCACAGACCTTCATGCAGCCGCTGTGTGCTTTGGGTCAAAGTTGGAATGTGTCAGTAACAGTGCACCTTACCCCGCGGTGGTAGATGGGTAGGTTTTAGTTTCTGTCGTACAGTGATGTCATTCTGAAACAACAGCAGAGCCACGGTGTGATTTATGGACTGAAGACAGTCCAATGTGTCTGAAGGCTGATGTGCATCAACACTGAGATTTCACCTTCCTTCAGATGCTTGGCAACAAGTAGTTTCCCACAGTTCATTGCATTTCGGTGACTTGCTTTTAAACCTGTACAACCAGTGCAGAGGACTGGACAGTGTTTAGCAGGAGTACTCTGTTGAAAAATACATTATGGCAGTAGCGCACCACAATATCAGCACAAGTAGAACACTTTCCTGAGGTGTAGCGGTGTTTTTTCCTCGCCTCCTCCCCTTTGGTATTTGGATGACTTCCTATGTGACAAAGTAGGAGGGGAGGTGCAGTGGCAGTCCAGTGGGGCAGTGCAATTTGGTGTCAAGAAAGACTACAGTTTACATCATCTAGCTGCCTGTTCAGACCAGGACCCGATTCCTGAATGCATATCAAGGCTAAGATGATCTTAGCCTTTAGATGCTTTTGGGAAACGGGCTCCAGGTCGACAGCATAAAGCGCAAGTTAAGTCAGACCCACTTGACTCAACATATCGATCATTTATTGCAAAATGGTTTCACAGTTTATGGATCTTATCACGCAAACAAAAACCCACGTTAATTCTTTCTTCGCTTTGTTCCAACAGGAAGGCCGGCCTCATCCTCTCCCAGCTAGACGAACTGTCCCCGTGGTGTAAAGGTCTCCTCCAGGAGCAGAAGATCGGCCTCCGCAGGATGTCCCTCAAGTTCCTGTCCTGCCGTTACACCGACACCAAGGCCTTCGGGCTCAACTGGTCCAACATGGGCCAGGACGTGCACAAGGCCTGTGACGAGCAGACGCTCACTGTCATGTATAATGACTACGGCGAGCCCAAGGAGCTGTAAGATTATTAAAGGTTTCAGTTTGGATGCGTATACAGGAATATGGGAGATTTGTCAAAGCCAACAAAGAAACTAATAAAATGCAGGTTTCACATTTGTTTCAATAAGCTACATGTATTTAGGGTGTCATAAGAAAATGCTAAACATGATTTGAAATGCCATTTACTCTATTTAGCTCAACCATATTATTGGCGTTAAAATGTTATCGCGTTAACTTTGACAGCCTTAGTAGAAACCCAAAATACAAGTATGAACCTGAAAATGATATGTCCCTTTTAAAGGTATGTGTTTAAATTTGAATATGTTTAGTTGGTATTTAGTGTAAAATATTGCAAGGCAGGAATGGATGGACCTAAAAAGCACAGACAGCCAAAATGGATCAAAAAACTGAAGCTCCTTTTGCAGTCCGCCTTGCCAAGTTTCTCCAATCTTTCCTATTTTTATAATTTAAGTACAGAATGCCATGAAAAACTCCACCTCACAATGAAATATAATGCAATTTGGGAAAAAAAGCTAAACCTATAGTATTTTACATTTTGTTTTGTATTTAGTCGTGACATTAAATTCAATTATCTTGGAAAAACAAAGGAACTAAACATAAGACCATGCGTTTTATTTAACTGTGTTTCTTTGTTGGACTCAACAATCTTCTTTTTTAAACTTTGATACGTAAAGAGAGCATGTTTTTTTAACCTTTGTTGCAAAAATCCAACATCTTAATAGTCTAATCTAGATGGGAAAGCCCAACTTCTATTGGCTTATCAGATCAGGTCAGATCTGGGATATAAAGGGTTACACAGCAGCTCCTTTGTGCCTGTTTTAAATTCAGACTTAGTCACATCATTAGAAATTTTGGATCGAGGAGTTTCTGGGTCTTGTAAAGATTTAAAATTCATCGTAGCTTCAGTTTCACTGGTACATTCTGACCGTCAGTTAACATGTCACAGCTTCTGATGCTTGTCGTACGCATTCATTACGAATAACTACAACAAATCCAGCAGGTGAACACATCACGTAACTCAGCTGTGATTTGGTATTGGCTGCTGTATTGTGCGGAGTTGCTTATACAGTTTTTAACTATCACTTGTCTTTTTACATATTTTGAATGAAGACAGCCTCGTGAACTCACACCTTCAAACCTGGTTTTGTCATTCAAACACGTTGAAAAGTTAATGCAGCGTATTTAAGGAAATGTTTAAGGAAATGTAGCGACACTGGCAAAAAAAAAAAAAGCCAGCTTTTTAAATGTTTCTATGAGAAAGGCAAGTTAGCATGTAAAGAGATTTTATTAGACAGATAAGAGAATGATAAGAGAGGATGATCTGCTGGGGGACTTCAAAACAAACCTTGTACATAGCATTATCATAACGTTTTAGCGATATAACCTGCTGAATGTAGTGTTGATAGTTTGCATTCATAAGTGAAGCTTTAATTAAGGAGTTTTACTAGATAACAGGCATCACAGAGGAAGTAAACAGATTGCTTAATTTTCCCTACATGTTCAACAAAACCTGCCAAACCGTTTCACAGTATTTTCTTTTCTGGTTTTCACATCATCCAAATTGAACCAATGAACGCTGTTAAAGGTGATAATTCTGTACTGAAACTGCAAATGAACAGTGTCTTAAAGGGTAACTTCAGTATTTTTCAACCTGGAACATATTCTCCCATGTTTTTGTTTCTAAGTGACTAATGAGGACAACAGTATTGAGGGAGAATGGATGGATTCAGCTGTGAGTGAGGTCTTCCACACTGTTTAATGAATATTCGATATCGCTCCTCTTGAGTTCTTGGCTTCGGAAAATATGACACTCCCCTTTAAACTTTGAGGATATCTGCTGTCGGACTGTAGGTTCCATACACAGTTTTCACCGTTGTCTACTGGCAACCTCTCGCGAGATTTCTTTTCCTTGAGCGAGACTTGGTTAGACTGGATTCAATATTAGACCAATTTCAAAAATTGTTGTCCCCATTAGTCACTTAGACACAAAAACATGAATAAAGGGTCCAGGTTGAAAAATACCAAAGTTACCCTTTTGTTTCCAACTGCTTCTCTGTATGTTTAAACGTCATGCAATAATGTCTAGTTTGACTATTCTTTATTTGTTCTGTTATTATTTTATCATTGTGCAGTGGCCATGTTGGAGATTGATGTCAAAGAAATGCACATGTACATTAGTTGTTGATTTTTAACAAACCTCATGATGTGAATACTAAAATGAACACTTTGTAGATTTCTGTATAGGCAGCAAAGTATTTCATAAATGCATCACATCATAGCACAGCACAGTGTTTTTCTTCTGTATATAAATGTACAACATGTGATATTTTACAAAATGTCCGTGTGCTTTAGAAGATACAGTATTGTATTGTAATATCTGCCGTGTAGCTTATTCTAGCAATTGGATTAATCCACTTGATTGCAGTTGTGATGTAAAGAGCGGAGGGTTTTACATGGTGAAATGACAAATTGATGAAGTGGAATTGGACGTAAAATGAATAAGGCAACAAGATGGAGAGCTTATGAGAGAAATGTGAACCACCCATCTACTATCTGCATGATATTATTCTGTCTATACTGTCTGTGGCTATCATAAACTTAACTTTTTTCACTTTGATCTTTGCTACTTCAAAGAACAATAAAGAATATATTATGAAAAGTGGCTGTATAGATATTATTCACCCGTCAGATGTCAGAAGCAATCTTTTCTAATTTGTTTGCGCCACTTAGTTTTCCACGGTCTTGGTTCGCGAGTGATTGACAGCCGGCTCTCATAGACAGCAGATGGACAGCAGACCTCAGATCAGCTCTGACTGCTTGTTTTCCTCCAGTAAGGGAAATCTTTCAGATGCCGTTAGGAGCACCGGAGGACACAGTAGGACACAGAGGAACATGATTTTTTTCAGGTTACCTGTTTCATGTACTACTGTCCCGATATAGTGACCGTTTTATAAAAATAACTTTTTTTTAATCATATTTGCTCCAATCTCGCCTACTTCCGCTTTAAAGCCGAATTTACAAAATTCGAAATAATAAAAAAAAAAACTCACTTCCTTGCCAAAATGAATGCATTAACACAGCCAAAATTATCGAAAAATTAAGGAGCCAAAAATGTCCCTAGTGAGGCATGGAATGGGTTTACTGTCCACAAACATACGCAAACAATCAATATAAAATATCCATATTGATACAGTAGTTCCTGTTTTGTAAGCAATTCAGCCACCCAAAAAAAATATAACCGATAGCACCTTTAGTCTTTAGACCTTTCAAGCTGTGCAAATATTGATCACTGTATAAGTCATGAGATCCGAACATGATGGTATGGAAGATAATAAATGCTTTTAAATTATTTTGCGATTGAGCCTGTGATGAAATCTGAAAACAGTTTTGCAAAAAAAAGGCATCAGGCCAAAGACAGACAAAAGTGTGTGTGTGTGTGTGTGTGTGTGTGTGTGTGTGTGTGTGTGTGTGTGTGTGTGTGTGTGTGTGTGTGTGTACTGTCCAGTCAGCCAGATTTCATTATATAACATTTTAACATATAATTTGTACGTGCATAAAAACCCACCGAAAGACACGTCCTCCGTGAATGCACATAAATCAGATCAACAAAGACATCATAAAGGTCGATATAAAGTTGCTATTTATTTCATATAGAGTATAAAGTACTGTAAAATATCACAAAGAACATGATTACACTTTTTTTTTTTAAAGATACAATATGGGGTACTTCATCATTTCTGGCTAATGGATACCAGAAGCTGACATACAAACATGCAAGCAGGAGACAAGTTTGAAGTCTGTGTTGAGCAAAAGATATGCCAAGGCTTCCCAAAAGTCTGTTTTATCTGAATATTTGGTTTTATCTTTTTTGTTTTATCCAACATTTTATTGGTTGAACAATGTTAGTGGACATCTCTCTCTTATTATAGAACAATAATTCAGACATTGGTATTTGACATTTGCCTGATCTTCCCATTTAGATTTGACTTAATTGTCTATAATTCCAAAATATTTGACATAATTTGTATGACATGTTTTTTGTCTATTATGTAGAACTGTACACACTTACGGAAAAACACACATTTGGGAAGCCCTGTGCAGATGCTGTATGGTACTGATAAAAGTTCATATTACTGGATCTGTGATATAAATAGAGTGTTGACTTGTGTGACTAATAACGTGGTCTGTTAGATATGTTAGGTGATCCAAATATATTAGTCTATACATGTTAGTCTTTACAGTTATGTAGCCTTTTACACTCCTAAAGGATCTGATGATGATGAAGACTGTAACTAATGTTAGTATTTGGGAGGATTGGTATTGGTCTGTCATGAGGACAGTAGGGTTTATGTTAATGTTTCTGTGCAGTGGAACAGAAATCCGGCAACTCTTCTTCTATGCCCACTTGACTTAGATTTGACTATTCCTCATTTGGTTTTGAATAGCCATCAGACGAGTTTGGCATCAGTATGATTTAAAGGTGGTACTTCCACGAAATGCTGTTTGTCCTCTGACTAGATGTTACAGTAAACACAGTTAGTAGCAGTAGCCCTTACTGTAAGCTCTGTGCATGTACTGAAACACAGACACTTCTTTTGGTTTCTCTATCCCACAAGACTAATCAAGTCCAGAAAAGTACTTGAATCCATTTAGAATAGTGATTTGATCCAATTATGTTGAATTTGTACAGGAGTGGATAGACTGACCCTGTTTGAACTGGACCTCAATGTTTTCTCAGTTAGCTTCTCATTTTGAAACTAGAAAAATGGATTTCCTGCAGAAAATGCGTGTGAGTGCCGACAGATAAAATGAATTGCAAAGCATTGCTGAAATGCAGAAATCTGAAAGCGCAAAATGCATTGCACTGTACTCCTGAAAACCTGAGTACAACCAGCTGAACTTCATTAACTAAAGACGCTAAGAGCTGAAATACATCGCTAGAAAAGCTGGAAGCTAAACTGTAATACTGTCAAAGGTGGAAGTTGAAATTAACTCGTTAGACAGCAAGTAGTATTAGGGTGGAATAAACCTTTGAAAGTATAAGTACTTGGACAGAAAGTAGTATTAGGGTGGAATAAACCTTTGAAAGTATAAGTACTTGGACAGAAAGTAGTATTAGGGTGGAATACACCTTTGAAAGTATAAGTACTTGGACAAAAAGTAGTATTTGGGTGAATGCTACATCAGCATCCACACAAATAAAATGTTCTGCTCGTACACAGATCCAGCAGTGAAGATTAATTTAACTTCTTAATATGAAAAGAAAACAATATATTCACGTGTGGATGTTTGGCTGGATTTGTGCAGGAAGGAATCAGATTTTTAAACTTGTATGTGATGAATTTTTAACAGCGAGATCACTTATAATGAAATTAAAAAAAAAATGGCCTTTTATTGTGTGAAGTTTGACTTCAGTTGCGTTCTTTGCATTACAAATGTTAAAAATGTAATATTTTCTGTTTGTTTGTTGTGATGTATCGTCTGTGATTTGACTCTGTTTAACACAAGTTCAGCCTCTTTCATCCCTCCATCTTATTGCATTCCTCCTCCGGCTCCACCTCCTCCTCCTCCTCCTCCTACTCCTCCTCCTCCTCCTCCTCCTCCTCCTCCTCCCGAGTGCTTGGCTTTGCTCTTATTCTCCTCGGCGTCCGGATCACGGCAAGTGCACTCGTCCTGGTCGCAGTCCGCCCCAAACTGAATGACCTGGCGGTAAACAAGCACAACGTTCAGCGCCCGGCTTCCCGGAGCCACCGTAGATCTTTCAATCTGTGGCTGGATTCAAACAAAAACACAAGATGTGTCTTTTCAGGCCTGTCTGGTGCAGATGTCATTTTTAATGGATGACTAAACCAAGAAAACACACATTCCATTTGGTTGGCTTCCCTGTTTAAGACCGCCTGAGATGGTTTTTGATGAAATCTGATAAAATCATGTACATATATATATATATATATATATATATATATATATATATATATATGGCCTAGTCCAGTGCAAGTAGGTGGAACAAAAGCCTAGAAAAGAAGGACGAAAAGCCAACACGGTCTCACGGCAGTTCGTGAAATAGTCATGAAATTTAATCTATTTGATTTGTGTACATAGACACAAATTTCCTTTCTTTTTTCGTGACGCTCAGCACGACTTTCAACAACGTATTTTTTGTGCATTTTCCTATGAATGTCCAGCAACACGTGACACACGAATTTCCGCTCCAGTGTTTTCAAAATAAAACTGCTTAGTTAGGTTTAAGAATAGATCGACTTGGTTAGACTTAGGCAGCAAAACTACTTAGTTAGGTTTAGGACAAGATTGACTTGGTTAGACTTGGTTACAACTACTTAGTTAGGTTTAGGAATAGGTCAACTTGGTTAGGATTAGGCAACAAACTACTTAGTCAGGTTTAGGAAAAGATCACGGTTTGGGTTAAAATAACTCTGGAAGTGGCTTAACTTAAGTACGGAATTACGTGACAAATAAATCAACTTTGACTTGTGGTCACAAAGGTCTCCTGGGCGAAAGTCCTGTGTTTTTTGACCTGCCTATCAACCCTGACCTCCTCCCTACGTGGCGTTCGCCGCTCTTTATACTTCCCGGTTCACAATTTTGTGGATTACATACAAGTTAATATCGTGCTGACCATCACAAAAAAATAAATAAATTGAAATTCGTGTCTATGTACAAGATCAATACATTAAATTTCGTGACTATTTCACGAACTGCTGTGCGACCGTGCTGGAAACGCAGCAGGGTAAAAGGAAATATTACATCAGGAGTTTAAAGCAGAGTCACTGAAAAATGCACTAGTTCGTTCAGGAGGCTTCCCAACAGGGTTGTTACATTTCAACTGTAGCAGAGAGCACGACTTTGAATGGCAAAAACAGACAATAAAAAATGCACTTGCTTGAACAAACCTAGCAGCTAGTGAACAATTTTGCCCCCACCTCTCCATTGTGTTTGTGCTGAAAGGTAAGTACCGCTCAGTAACCCGAGCGTGGTCTTAGTAGACTTGTTGTATTTCCTCACAGTTTCAAAGAGAACTCCAACTGCCCCCCGGAGGCCGATAAAGCGCATGATGTCAAATGGTTCAACCTGGCCTTTGAATGGCGAGAAACCTTGAGGGTCTTTGGGGGGAGAGGAAAGGGGGGGGGGGGGGGGACGCACTGCCGTGGAGGTGAACGGATGAACACATGTTAAGAATCAACAACAAGAGGCTGCCAGCTCTTGTCTAGGAAGCGAGCCATCACCACAGGTTGCAAAATAAACTCTGGTGCCCCGCGAAGCAGTCTGTTGCAAGAAATGTAAACATTCGCTCCTGGAGAGAAGGAGTGAGAGGAAGATTGAGAGAAAGAAAGGAGAAGTGGGAGGCAGAGAAAGAAAATAAGGATGACTGCGAGCAGGGCGAGAAGGAGAGTGGGAGGTAGCTGCTTGTCGGCCTTTCACTGCTGATCGCGCTCAGTTCTGGAGGGAGACGGGGTTGATGGCAGGGTAATAGTTTCACCGAGGGCTCTCTACGAGCTGCAGAAGGCCCGAGCTTCCCTTAAAATGCCAGCGGTCCCATTTAAGACGAATTGGCGCGGCCATTAAATGTTTCCTTAACAGCTTCATCTTGATTCATTGGTGCGGGCGCAGAACAAGCCAAGCAATACCCCACCTTTGATGCCTTCTAACAACCTTTGGAAGGAAAGAAAGGGGCTTGTTTTTTTGCCTCATCCACAGAAACAAAAGCCAAGTCTTTTTGGCTGTTTGGGCTTTGTTGCCTCCCTGCTGTTTACTGCAACATATTCATGAACACAATTCATGTGACAGGAAAAGGTTTCAAAGTGATGAATTCAACCTCGCGTGCAATCAAAACCAAACGTAAAAGCTTCAGACTTAAAAAATCATGTTCCTTCTGTTCGCTCTTTGCTGCTTTTTACTACTTTGGCCCTTTTGTTGGACTACACAGACTCCAGTTAACAAATCAAAGGAAGATTGTGTGTTTCCATAGATGGTGTGGCAGCTCAGATCTTTTCTTCTGGAGTTTTCCCCTGTTGGCCGATCACTGAATCCCACCTGAATCATCCCTCATGTATCCCCCCTCCCTTGTCATCGCTGCAGCTACCCCTGTAAATAAAACCAATACTGCCTGAGCTCCATAAAAAGGATGCAGCTGGCCCCGTTAGACTGATCCAGACACAAATAGATTTGAATATCGATTCAAATATTTGATGTAGTTCAGATGCGGGTGACTTATCCTGCCAGATACTGGAGCAATCTGTGGAGTGGCTATGTTACTTGTGGAATAAAGTGCTACAGGAATGAGGCCTAAAACCCGGAAAGGAGTTAGCATTTTAGCACTTCCAGTTCCCTCGTCTGGAAGTTAATGGGTTTTTTTGAATGGGTTTTTAGTTAGATGCCTGAAATAAGGTCTGTGGTTAACACAAGCTTAAAGGCAGGGTTGACGATGTTCTCCAGTATCCACTATTTGTTATATTGGTTGAAATGGTCTTTACACCCCGACAGCGATCCATTACTGATGAGCTCTGAAAAAGGACCGGGAAAGAGCCGTCATCTGTAGCTTCTATAATCCTGTAAAAACGTCTACCAATCACTGCCTCGCTGTCCGCTTGGTAAGAACCAATCAGATGCCTCCCTGCCTCCCTGCTCGTTCTCTACCCTTGGCGTGCACCAGACTGAACTCAAAGCGCGTCGCCGCCGCAAGTTTCCTGTAGAATGGAAGAGAAAACTCAGCCCTGCAGTAGCACTGCTGCGGTTACTTGTCATGAGGAAGAGTTGTTGAGTTTAGGTCCTCTCTCCGCTCTGTGTCTGTGAAGTAGTTACGATGCGGCGGTGCTCATGCATGTGTGTGGGGGGGCGTTGCCTTGGAAGGAGCCCCGAGGGGAGGGGCTGGGTTTAGATGGAGCTCCTGAGACGATGCTACTTTCAAATTATGCTAGCTTTCCAACATCATCGACCCTATCTTTAAAAGATTTTAACGTTTTGTTCTACGACATAAAATAAATCAAGAAATACCCCTTGTGAATTATGAAGCCTTTATGTCTCTTAAAAAGGCGGTTGCTAAAGAGTGGCTAAATGAGACTAAACGTCGTCACGCCGACTCGTCTGCCTTTACAGCCTTGATGTGTATACTCGCGCTCATCCGACCGTTGTGTAGTTTGTTTATAGCCTAACGTTAGCTTTTTACTTCTAGCGATTGCATTTACGCTTCAAAAATCATTAAAGTTCTGTTCATTTGTGAGGATTATCTTGCTGAACATAAAGTGAAAGTATCATAAACATTTGTTATCCACAGAGCTTATTTTCTCCAATAATCCAAAACCCAATGGAAAAATCCCATTGGCTTTTTGTGGAGGGAACCAGGGTGATGCTAACTTCCTGTTTGGCCTACAAAAATGTTGTCATCCCTGCAGCACTCTATAAGGTAAAAAAAAATCAAACTCACCTCATCGTCATCTGTGTGTTTATGAAACTGTCGCAAATTGGCATGAAATATCCCAACTCCCAAAGTTCTCTTTCTTGTGTGGCAGCAGAGGAAATATGTGATGATGTTCACGCTGTGTTAAAAACCTGTAATTTCCTACACCTGCACAAGTCGGGCCACATAGAAACAGAGAGTTCTGTAAACAAAACCTCCACTCCACTCCGTCGCTCTGCTGGAGCCGCGGTGGCAGTCAGGATGCTGACTCGCACGGCGGTTTAGCTGACTTCCTCCGAACGACCCCCGCTCGCCGAGCTGCTGTTTTACAGTGGCCGACTAAACCGCAGACCGTCAGACACCTCGCCGCTCCCGCCCCTTGTACCCCCCACCTCCCCCTTCCCCTGTAAACGAGCAGTTAGTGGCAGTCTGGCAGCTCATTTATTATGATGGCGGGCTACAGACTCGCTGAACTCCTTCTCATTTAGGAAGGAGCTGCTAGTGAGTCATGGCGTGCTGCGGACATGAAGGAGACAGCCGAGGTCCGGCCAACTGTAGGCCGTAGGAATTAATAGGCAGGGCCCCCTGAATGGGTGTCATGAATATGTGGCTGTACAGAAGCTGTACTACTTCCCAAATGTCCACATGGGAGAGAAGTTCTCGTGAAAGCGCAAAAAAAAAAAAAAAAATAGGAAAAAACGATGTGTTTTTGTAGAAGCAGTTGAGGGAATGAGTGGCCTGGTTTCCACCACTGGTCCGACCTGGGCTCGCTCATTATTATTCATACCATTCCTCTTAGCCACCCAATATATACAGCAATCATTTAGAGCAATTAGTGTAATGTGATGCATTTGCATTTTGTAGCGAGCACGAACAAGCTATCGCCAGGGAGAGTGTGCGTCGGGATGGATAAACACAAAGATATCCAACATATTTGTCGAAGTGATTAGGACCCGCATTAAAATGTTTTTTATTTGAAAATGCAATTAGATTACAGGCCCTCATCACACTGCAGAGCTGCAATGCAAATACATCTCACTTAAGATGCTTCAAATTAAGTGTTTATTTGGGCACCACCACCACAATAACACAGTGGGGTCGGCTAAAACTGTTATAGTGTAACACAAGAAAATGTCATCAGGTATATTATGTCCATAGCTAAGTGTGTTCTGACGTCCTGAACCCGGTTCCTTCTGCAGTGGAGCTTAATATGAGAGGTGAGAAAGTGTGTAGCAGCATGGGGTGGTGAAAACCTGCTTATTTACCATTTGAGTGGAAAAGCTGGAGGGCACAAGTCTCCTCTGTTGTTTTAAGTACAGATGAGGGAGACTAAATGGGTGCAGTCGTTAACAGGAGAGAGGGGAAAGTAGCGGGGATCTGTGTTTGTTTGCTTAGTACTGTAGAAGTCTCCTGCGCAGCGGCAACGGCGCTCGTGCCAAAAGAGACAGATTTCTACTACTGTAAACAGGAAGAATCTGGCTTCGAGTCCAGCTTCGGCTTCTAAGCTCCGTCTTGATTGCAAGATGCAAGCCTGGAGCGAGCCAAACAACACTTTGCCACCTTTTTAAACAAAGTTGAACGAAATTGTAAGTTATATTATATTTGTTGACAGAATACCCCCCAAATGTATTATTTTTTATTATTAAAACAAAAACAGATGGTATAAATGTGATGAAAATCAATCTTTCTCTTCCTGCGTAAACAGGAGGTGTAGCAGGGGAAAGGTCTGCTTGTGTACCTTTCTGGTGGAGAGTGTGGACGGGCAGCAGTCTCCTCCATCATACTGGCAGTAGGCCCGGTTGTTGATGGTGTCACACCAGCCATCCCCTCCAAAAGGCTAGACACAAGTTACAAACAAGAAACAGTGTTAATGTTCTCCCCAAAGTGATAATTTGACCTCACACAGCATGGAAGGCAGAGAAGGCCAAAAGAAGTAGAAAAAAAAACTCACAAATCTTCCCAGAAAAGAGATTTTCAGTAAGTGGCAGACATTGTCATACAATGAAGTTGTTTGGAACAAATGTCCATGAAACAAATCAAAATAAACACCCGTGCAGCATGATCCAAGTCCAATAAAAGTTTGCTCTGACAAAACTTATGCAACAGCCAATGAGAGAGGGCGACTTCTGTCTTTTGAACAAGATGAAGGCAGGTTTCCAATTCAGCGCACACGCAGGCCAGAGATTTATTTAGCAAAGAGTTAACATGTACTTTATATCAGCCTTCGCTGCAGATGTCAAGCCGAAGCACCCAGGGTCAAACAAGTTCAGCCAATATGATCATCATATCGAGTGCACTGATAAATGACCCGAGACCTGCTGCACAAGTAGAAATGGCCTCCACTTTTGGAGTCTTTTCGAAAGACATGGAGTGGAAATGGTTTCTTTTGGCATTCCGGGATAAGCAACGTGACAAACTGACATAAAGATTCATTAATTAAGCAAGAGAGGTTTACTTTTACATCTCATTTAGCTGACCTTTTATTTCAACTAGGATAGACAGAGTAGACGGACAGATGTCATTTGATGGCTATTCAGGTATGCTTCCCCTTACTTAAAATACCTATTAATGACAATTCCTCAAATTGTGCAACGCTCTGGCCAGCGTGGGAGTCCGTCTGGAGAAGTGGCACGCTAATTTGTGGAATTTAAGCTACATAGAATCTGAAACACGTCATGATGAAAACCTTTTTAATGTTTTAGGCAAAACCTTGAGGGCTTCCCTGAAGTGCCAACAATATGAAAATAAGCGCCGAGAGCCAAAGATACTTTTGGCTTTCTTCGGTGAGCTGATGGAGTCATTTCAAAGACTTGGGGTTCTACCTAACCTGCGCGGGGGGAGAGAGCAGCTGCTGAGAAGATTTCTGCAGTTTTCTTCTTCACTTCAAAGAGCTCCCTACTTGACGAATCCCCTTGCCTTTCCCAACTAAACTGCCGTGGCATAAATAAATCTATTTAATCGTTCTGTTTCTGAGTAAATACTTTACCAGCAACTGCACCAGATGCCTCACCCAAATCACTACTAGTACGTAAATCTTTGAATTAGCTTTATAGTCTAGGGCAGTCGTGTTTAATACAGACTTGCTTAGCCTGCTGTCAGTTTTATTTGAATGTTACATATTTCCATAAATGAGCTTTGTTCTGGGTTTGATCTCCATTTCACATACACGTCTTTCCTTGATAAAGACTGTTAAAATTAGCGGACCCCACACTTTGCCCGCGTGAGGTTAATTTTGAGGTCATGTTGAGGTTAATTATTATTTACATTCCCTTCAAGGCAGCATATACCTCACTCTCAACAGAAATGCACAGACCCATGAAGAGTATTAAACCAGCCAGAGTTGGCTGCACACCTTCGTCCCCCATGGGTAATTAAAAGGTCAACTGGTTTGTGTATTACCATTATACAGTAACTCCCTTCAAATCAGTGTAAAAGAGACATACAAAACAGCAGCAGCCAACCCCACACCTCGCTAACATAAATATTCCACCTCTTGGCTAATTCTAGGGGAGCATGTGCTGTCATCAGCACCATCGAAGCTCTTTATCAGAACATTATATAACACAGATATGTCAAGCGGCAATATATTTATTTTTCACTTCCTACCAAGTATCTGTATCATTCTTTTAATAGCAGACATTTTATCATCTCCCCCTCCTTCGCCCCTCTTGCCCAGAGCTCTCTGAAAACAGTTGGGGGAGTGTGAGGTTTGCCCTTTTCTCTTCTCCACGTGACTCAAAGTGTTTTTCCTTTTGATAGGAAAGGCAGTTCGAGGAGTTCAAGGGAGGTCTGTGTGTGTGTGTGTGTGTGTGTGTGTGTGTATGTGTGTTGACGGTGGTTATAGTTTGGGCCTGGGGATTGTAAAACACAGTCCACCGTAGTGTGCCAGGCATTATGGGATATAGGCCATAGTACTTTGTGAATCATTGACTATTCTTATATGCTCAGAAGAAAAAATATTGTGAGAACTCGGTTAAAGCAGGAATGTTCTGTTGTTAACGCGTCTATACATGTGTGGTATCTTATCTCAATATGTTTTTGATTGGCATATTTTAAGTGTATTATAAGTTGATGTGTTATAGACTATTAGAACCTTCACTACATCTTAAAGAGGTAGTGAAACCTGTTCACTACCTCTTTAAGGTGTTTTTTTTATACTTATGGTTGGAGCACAAGCTCTGGGAGCACAGTTTTTTTCTGTGTTTGAATAGTACAAATAGCCTGCTGGTTGTGGAAATCAGATTACTGAATGGTTGAAGTTTCCAGTGTAGTTCCTTTCAGTTTTGGTCTGACTTTGGACTGAACTGTTTTGAGGTACAACAATGCACAGCATCAAGTAGTAATCTAGGCTTTCATCCCATTGCAATCCTGCCAAAGCGATACTTTCTTCATTTTGGGTCTATATCATTTACCTTGCACGGCAGCTGGATTCTCACAATGTCACAAGATCACGCGAGAATCGCGGGATCGCATATCACACGAAAATCCATCTTGCCAGGCTTCAAATAATGCGTTTGTGTCCGGAAAGTCAGATCATGGCAGCTATGGGTGTTGCTTAGGTGTGTTAAGACCAAGCCTCCAGGGAGAGCGCCGGGCTTTGAAGCAAATTTTTGTAGTGGCCAAACGGTGGAATTACAACTTCTGTGTCCTTCACATGATGCCATTTGGCAAATCAACTTCTCAGTATGAACACTTGAATAGTCCTTATTTAAATTATTAGGTCCTAAAAGTTGTAAAATGCACTAATAGCCAAATCCAGAGTTATATCCCTTCCTCTGTTCGTGTGAATGAGCCCCAGACCGAGGCTGGACCGAGGGCTGGGAGGCGGAGTTAAAGGATGGATACTTAGAGCAGGCGCAGGATACTGCGCCTGCTCTATGGGCCCAATGGATGCGGAAGATCGCTGGTAGATCCTCTTTATCACTCGGCAATCGAGCCATTTTGGCTCCATGCGCCACTGAGCAACTCTCATAGGAATGAACGCTGTATCCAGTTCTCTTTATACATCCATGTGTGAGATGAGACGGAGCAACTGTTTGTTCAAACCAACAATGGCGGCTCCTGAAGAGGTTAGCGTAGATGCTGCAATAGCATCAGTTCTATCAGAACTGGAGAGTATTTCTTCATTGAAAGAAGAGCACAGAACGGTACTGAAGCCGATGTTTTCGCTCTTTTCCTGACTGACTTCGGAAAGAGTTTGATTGACAGGTGGTTCATCCAATCACCTGCCAGGTATTTTTTTGAAAGTGCCTGCCCTTTTCCAAACAGTTCCCAATGACGGCTTCTCAGATGGTTCTGTGTAAACAAACCATCTAGTGGGTTAGGTTACTATATTGTGCACATGCATATTAAAAAAAAGCCTTTAGAAATCTGGTTAACCATATGCATGGCCAAGCAGTCAAGTTTCACAAATCTCGCTGTGTTTCTCTTAATCCTTTAACCTTTTAAAAGGGAAACCAGGTTTTTCATTTACACATTTAATAAATCACGTTACTGCCAAAATCTGAACACATGATTGAAGTTCAGTGCCTGCACTTCAAAATGCCACTCACTGTCAGTTGACTGCCAACTTTTGCTCCTTGTACTTCCATATTAAAACACGATATGTCACCAGGTCACCTGTAAAACCCTCTTTTCACGGAAGAACCACTTCTAACACGTTTTCCAGCAATGGGCTGGCTGACTGAATGTCCCTGTGTCATCCTCCCAGTGGAGTGCATGCAGCTAGTCAGGTTAGGTGCGATCTACCTTTCCACCTGTGAACCTTAAACCTCCTAAAACACATCAAGGCAAGCAGCCCAGTTAATGGAGCCATTCTGCTGTATGGAAATACAGTCATGCAGATGTCCGAACTGCATGAAAATTCAACATCAGACTCATGACTTCACTCAAAAAACACTCTAAACTCTAATGGCCTTTATACACCGGCAGCGTTTTGTTTTTTTCGTGCGATTAATTCGAACGTCAACATATTTTTTCGTACTTTTAAACAGACCGGGAATATTATGTGGCAAAGAAGCGACGTAGTTTTATCGGAAAAAGGTTGATTTTTCGGAGCTTTCGCACCATCAATGAAGGCATCAACCAATCACGTTGTGCGGAACGGGTTGAGTTGCGCCTCTTTTTATGAAACAACACGGAGGCTCAATTGACTGAACCAAGACGGCAAATTGTATTGTTGCTTTCAACCTTGACAAAAACAGCGCATATCAGATCCGTTCTTACCTTTCACAATAAAAGACCTTGACATATAATATTCGCATGCTAGTATTTCGCATTTTTGTTTCATTTATTCATCACTCCCCCCCGGTGTGTAAAGGACTTAAAGCAATCATAGTCCTCGATGCCAGCAGTAACTGCCAACCCTCTGGGTTAACACATTTTCAAAAAGCTCTTGAAAGAAGTAGAGCACGTCCTGGAACAAGGGTTGATGGTTCTGGACGTTCACCAGCCCTTAAACAGCTGCCAGTGAGCCCCATATAAAGTAGAGTTGGTAGATTTTCCCAGTGGTTACCTCCTGAGCAACTCCCTGTGGAGATATCCCAGGCACTTCCAACTGGAAGATTCAGGAGAAACCCCGGGGAAGACCTAGAACATGCTGGAGATATAATATTCACAGAACAGCCTGCGAACACAGCAGGACTGGAAGATGTGGCTGGGGCAACGCACATTTGGCCTACTCCGTTTAGTCTGTTGCCACTGTAAATTGTATCCGGAAATGTTACTGAGAATGGATGGACGGTTAGCTTGGGAAGAATTCACTCAAAGGCGAATCATTTTAAAATAAAATGCGTGCTGTCAAGAAACAGCAGGAAATAGCACTTGATATACCGCGAGGAAACAGCAGTCATCTTAAGTAACATAGTTAACAATGTTAAAATCTGCCATTTCCATTGACGAGGAGCAAAATCTGAAGATGTTATATGTGCTCGCAGTCACACATTTCCATCCTAGTCGATCAAGAATCCTTGACTCTTTCTTGGATAGTAAGCTTTGTATTTGGAAAGCTAAGAAAGCCTCTCCCAAATGGTTTGCTCTGTGAAGAGACCTGTGGTTTTCACTCCATTTGGACTACTTTAATTCCACTTATTGTAAATTGCTGTCCAACAATTGTCCAACAATTGAACTAACAACCTCTACTCTCCTGGCTGCCTTTAGTCTACAGAGACTCATTTGGTTAATTTGCTTTGGTTGTGTTTATCTTCCATTAAACAACTATGTGTTTCAAAAGAAATTAGAAGAAATAGAGCCCTGCATGGGAAAAAAAAAGGTTTTCTTTAACAATAGTCTTGAAGTTTTGCAACTGTAGTTACAACAGGTGTTGATAGATTGTTGAGTTCACTGTTGGTCCACTTTGTCTTCAACACATTTCAACCCGGATCTCCCATCTAAAGCAAACATCAAACATCCAGCTTATTTGAGCCAGTGGAGAACTTTGTGTGTGAGATTAGACTCAGAAATGTTCTATTTGTGTATATCTGGCCTCATGCAGAACTATTTTGATATAAACACAACTATCCCTAATCCTCAATGTTACTTATTTCAGACTGGAAAGCTACTATACAGTGTTTCATGATGTGATCAAGGGGATTAACACAGCGTCCACCAACCAAATTGTTTAAATAGATTCTGCCTAAATGCCTCATATTAAACGATGCATGAGTTGATGCATTTAATTGGCTTTCTGTTACACACTCTTATCAAATTCTTCGTCCTTATTGGTCCAGCAAAATTGTAATCATGCTGAGAACATTCTAAGAAAGACGCTTCTAGTTAGACACAGCAGGTCATTTGTCACTGATGCAACTCTTTCCAAGGCTATAAAGTAGATGAGACCATTACAAGAACAGTCTCAGCCTGGCAGTTGTACAGGGGCTGCTGTGCTGATAAGATGCCTGAACTGACTTTTACACTAATTGTCAACTGGGTTTTAGGAAAGAATGGAAAGGGAGGCAGAGTGAGAGAAAGATTGGGGAGCAATGGCATCTGGATGAGATCTGGCATAGTGGATATGCAGCACATGTGGTCTGGTATAATTTACAGTGTTGTCATGGAGGAGTGGGTTATAAGCAACTGTTTTGCCTAGCAACATTCACGGGAAGGTGGAAGGGGAAAATGTAGTGCTGGCAGGTAGGAAGAATATTTTAATACTGTGAGACATCAACAGTTTATGTGTTCCATCGGTAGTTCCAGTAGTTCTGAACCCAACGGATGAATGCCAAATACTAAGACTATCTGGGTTTATGATTTTAGATGATTTACTATCACTGCTGAAATATTACTGAGTAGATATGGACGTTGAATTGCAACTAACTTTCAATTATAATACAAACTACAGCACGCAAAATATATGATGAAATTGAACAAGCCCCAAAGCCTGAAGTCGTGATACAGCAGCCTCTAGAGGCTGTTTATTATACCCCACATTATAAAGTTGTTGGACGGAACAAACAACATACTGACCCTTTTGCTATTAGAGTTAGTCTTGAAGATGCTGTAGACAAAGGCGGCGCGAGGCGACTCAAATGGTGGCCTTCGTCACCGCTAGTTCTTTAATGTTGGCTTGGTGTGTCTGATTCTTTAGATGCCGCAATAGCATCAGTTGGATAGTATTTCTTTATTGAAAGAAGAGCAAAGAACAGCACTTAAGGCTTTTCTCTATGGAAAAGATGTTTTTGCTCTTCTCCCGACTGGCTTCGGTAAGAGTTTGATTGACAGATGGTTCATCCAATCACCTGCCAAGTATTTTTTTTTAAAGTGCCTGCCCTTTTCCAAACTGTTTCCAATGACGGCTTCTCAGATGGTTCTGTGTAAACAAACCATCTGGTGCGTCAGGTTAAGGAAGACCAGGGAAGGAATTTTTACACCCCGAGGGCTTGAATGTGATCAGGAAAATTCATGGTAATCTGTCAATTACGTTTGATATTATTATCGAGTACAAGTGGAAAATTTGGCCTGATGGTGGCACCAGATGAAAGGTCAGAGGTCACCTTAAACAATGGAATTTGTCACAGTGAATAATCACAACTCAAGGTCCACTCAGTTTCTTTCTGAAACTTTCAATGTAATGTCAGTCTTCATCAGTGGATGGATTTTGGCCAGTTGTGGTGATGGCTCACTTTAAAGAGTATCTTTGAACAGAAGTTGGTTGATCTTGTAATTGACTGACTGTATTTCTTTGTTCTGTTTGTTTGTGCTTTGCTCGGTGGGTGAACATTTATTTAAATAAAAAAAAATACCAACAAACAGTACTAATCTTTTGTCTTATATTTACTTGCTACCACTTTTTACAAATGACCTGTCTCAGTCAATACAAACTAACCAGATCAATTTTACTACGAAACGTATCCAGCTGTGGTTTCTAATACAAATCTAATTTATTTTCCTTGAAAATACATGTAAATTCACAAGAAACTAGATTTTCTTATCTTGTCAATAATCAAGAAACTTTATTCTGCTCCCTTTGTAAAACAGAAAGAGTTCCAGCACACACTATAGACTGTTTTTGAACCAGGCAGAAAGATTTAAACGCCTTGTGTCAGCCTAAATAATTAATCTTAATCTAACATAATGCAGTGATTTATTTATTTTCCTTTATCAGATAATCCATTAGGTTTGGCAGGCCTAACAACATTTGGCAATGCCAAGATCACAGTAAAAAAAAAGGTTCTTTGGACAGATTTCAAAGGGATTCTTGTAAAGCTTTAAGTGTGAGAATATAAATTTCTGCCTGAGATTTGTCATCAGGAAATGTGAAGCACATTGCACACTGGCTCTGGTATCTTGAATAGTGATGACAACAGGGATACAGCCTGTTTTGCTTTGTGTTTAATATATCGGAAAAGTCTGGCTAGGGCAGTAAATTTAATGCGGTTATGCCCAGAAATGGTGTAATTGTTTTAAGGATTAAGTATTCCCTATCTTGACATTAATAAAATATCCTTGATAATAACGGTATGAAAGCCAAACTGACATCTCCCTGACCTTGAGGCTTTGAAAGCACAAATAAGCAAATAGTAGACATGGTATGTAAGAAGTGAATTACACTGTCACCTACAGTAATGTCTGTGAAAACAGATGCACCAGTTGTTTAAGCAAGAAGTATCAAACACCATTTTCCCATCAAGTCCCATGGTGCTTAGATATGGCACGTTTCCACCAAGCAGTTCAGTTCAGTTTAGTTCAGTTCAGTTCAGTTCGTTACACATTAGATCGGTTATTTTTGCGTTTCCATTAGCAAAAGTTGTGGATGGTACCAATAGAACCACTCCATTCTTGGTACCACCTCGGTCGAGGTTCCAAGCGAGCTGAGCCGATACTAGAAGGTGGAGTTAAAACACTGCAGACCACTGATTGGTCAGAGAGAATCGTCACTAGCGTGACACGGGACATCCTGAACAAACCCGCCATTTTTTAATAGCGAAGCTACCGTCAACAGCGACCGAGATTTTTATTTCACCCGACCCAGTTTAAAATAAATGGCAGCTCGCAAAACTACGCCATACACTAACGCCGGACACACTACGTTTAGTTGCCGTTGAAATGATTCGGTGAGTGTCCCGTTGAAGATTATGTCACGGCAGTTTCAAGGGCCGTCGCTAAGCCGATCAGCTGAGAATCCCGCCTACACTGAGGGGGAACTATCTGCAGTGGAAACACGGCATAGAGAAAAGGACCTGGTACCAAAAGTGAGTTGAGTCAAGCAGAGTCGTACCATGCAGTGGAAACACGGAAACATGCACGGAAACCACCAAATGTGTGGTACAAAAGGTACTGTACATGCACCCATAACCACTTTGTTGACTCTCACGTCTTTGAACTTTTTTCTCTTCTCACCCCACTAGAAACATCAGCTGCAGCAAATAAGTTTCTAGTCCTTGGCCAGATACAGTATCAGCCAAGACCAAAATAGTCATTCACTCATTCAACAGTTTCAAAGAGACTGATATCTGGATGGAAAGTATTTGCACGTACTCCTGTATTTGATGCAAGACTGCTTGGCTGTTTGGATTCTTACCTCACATGACTGGATGCAATGGATGTGTTGCGGGTCAGGGTACCACTTCATCAGCCCTGTGCAGACTATGCTCTGGAAAACAAAGCAAGTGAGAACAACGATTGAGCAACGCAGTCAGAGGACATGGATAACAACTGTGTTTGCCATGGAAAACAATAAATATCACACTCAGGCACAAAAGCAGTTTTGTTGGAGTTTTGTAAGCTTGAGGCTCCAAAGTAGTACTTGTTCAGGTTGAACCATTGATTTAATCCATTAAGTACCCGTAGATGGAGGATAATGCCGATCACCTCACAGAGTGAGTTTCTAAATGAAGATTGAAATATCAAAGCACCCAACGTATCCTCATACAGTGTTTCGTATGATATCTTATGAAGAGTTATTCCTCATTTTCCGTGCGTTTTCCTACGAATGTCCGGCAACACGTGTCAATTTCTGCTTGTCTTTTCAAAATAATCCCCCGTCTTCACAGAAGACGACTTAGTTAGGTGTAGGCAACAAACTTACTTAGTTAGGTTTAGTAAAAGAGCGTGGTTTTGGTTAAAATAACTCCAGAAGTGGTGTAACTTAAGTACCTGAGTTATGTGACAAATAAATCAACGTTGACTTCTGGTTTCACTAGGGGGAAGGAACACCAGTCTCTGGGCGAAAGTCTGGTGTTTTTTTGACGCAGCCCATCCAACCCGACCTCCTCCCTATGCGGTGTTTGTCGCTCTCTAGACCTCCTCATCAACAATCACTTGGATTACATATATAGATATACACGAATTACAGTGCATTCCTTTTTGTAGGTATATCTACGAACGGTGTATGAGAACAGCCTGCGCCACCAGTCCATTTTGCCCCCATCTTTTCCCCTACGAGTGTTGATTAACAGAAGATAGAAAATATATTTGGTCTCGTATTCTGATACATGAATACGTTTTCAAGTCGTAGATCATTTGAGTCACTTTATGATGAGATTGTTTTTCCCAAGGTCAAAAAATGATTTTCAAACTCAACTTTAAAGACAAAAAAAAGCTTCAGAACAGCTACTAGCGGACCTTGTGGCTTGTTATATAGTACCTTTTTGCCAATGATCCACTAGCACTTGGCCTGCCTTACCATGAACTGTTATATAAAACATGAACAAGACTACATCTTGCACTCATTCTGATTGCGGACTTGCAGATATCGTATTGTTTTCACGGAGACATGCGAGACATTAGGACAATTTCAAGCTGCCTTTTTTGCAGTGTTTATCTGCATGAAAACCTTGTGATAGAGCAAAATAATTATTTTATACAACTTAAGTGGATGCAAAACTCAAAGTTGTGTAGTGAAATTTGGGTTAGGCTGTGGTCTTCTGTCATTTATTTGACCCCGGGAATTTACAAGGTGGTTAGCAGATAGCTGATTGACTAACAAATATGGACAGAGAAACGGGATCCTCCCCTGTGATTTTCTGTCCAGCCTGACCCACCGAGGGAGACCTGATTCCGAGATTTGAGATAGCACAATGCCTCGAAATCATAAGGCAGTGCCAGAGATATGGCGCAAGTAACCAGACCTCCATCCAAGTATTTGACCTTGGCAATGGGTGGATTAACTGGCTGGCTGGCTGGCTGACTGACCACCCAATAGTTAGGCGAAACCGGAGCAGTGTTTGCGACAGCATTAACGTAGAAGCGATTCCTGAGATATGATATTGGGTAACATGACCCGCCTTTAAAGCCAAACAACAGCGCTCTAACTCTCAAATTCCTACGAGTTTGTTCACGGAGACTTGTATACACTGTGTGTGTGAGAGATGTGCTTATTTCCTAAAAGGCTTGACGTCAACTGGAACCTTTACTCTCGCTATCTGCCTGTGATATTTCCAGTAATGCAAAAACACTTGAATGATAACAAGGTGGATTTTGTTCTGTGGTAGTGTGTGATTAGCCGGTGCAGCGGGAATTAAAAAAGTTCTCCCTAAAACATTTTAAAAAATACTGTCTTGCCAATGATTCAGTCAAACATCTGATATGAAACACATTTGCACATATTCTGATGAAATCTCAGCTGCAATTTGACAGAGGGATTAGTTTTTAGGCATTCTCGGTTACTCAGAGAAACTTGAATTTGAGATAATTTTTATTGAAAAATAACTTCTGTACTTTATGTGTTTAGTTTACCACTCACTGCAAAACATGTCGATTTCAAGAAGTGTTTTTGGTCTCATGGAGGTTTAAAACTATTAGTGCAAGGTAGGCAACTGCCTGGTTCCCCAACTAGAAAGGCCCCAAACAGCTAAAGATTTATTATGATGTTTAGATATGAAAAATATTGAATCATGTTACTATTTTAACTAGGGCTGTCAAAGTTAACGCGATAATAACAGCCTTCATTTATAGTTAGTTTACTTAATAAATTACTTAAACTGAAAAGGTGTTATTTAAGACATTTTTATTAATGCTAATATATTTCCAATTTCCACTGCAATTTTCTGTAGTCGTAACAGACAATGTGGCAGATCACTTCAGTAGACTCAAGGACATGACCTGAGTCCAGAAAAGAATAATCACTGATTTTGATTAGAAAAAGCTGGAAATTATCTCACAGTACATTTGTTGAAGACTCAGAGGGATATTTTGTTTCACTTTGGCTCCTTTTGAAATTTTGAATGTGGTAATAATTTATTTTCAGTGTAACTGATATTAAGGGGACATGAATCCATGAGGATGACTTGAGTTGCAGCTAATAACCATGTAGTTCAATTTACGCTAAATTGAAAGTCATCATCTCCCTTCATCTGTCCTTTCACACACCATTAGCTCTAAACTAACTTTTTCATTGGTGGAGCACTTTTTGCTCATTTTAGAAATAATAATTCTGATGTTAACAGGTTACTAACAAAGTGAGGAGATGCTGTCTTTGTCTTAACCTGCAATGAACCTTGTGCCTCAGTGAGTCAGTCTGGAGCAGTAGCTCAGTGTACTCCATGCTGTTGTTCAGACCACCAGATGTTTGGATGCATTATTCATTCTGATGGGTGTTTTTGTATAAAAAAAATCTCAGCGCTGTTTGTCATGGCAGCAAGCGAGCAAAACAACAACTGTTTTACGAAACCTGCCAAGAGTTTCCAAATGGTAGCAAAAAACACACAACCCCTTGCTCGGTTGCAGGTTATTTAAACCAATCAAGCTATCTCATTTTCCACCACATCATGCTTCATCATGCAACTTGAAACAGTTTAGCAACAGGTGCGACCAGTTCTGCAAGCTGATCTGTGCAGCACGCCTCCTCTAAGCTCTGGATCAAATGGACATTGATTTGAACCATATAAGTATATATATTTAATGCCAGTTTATCAATAAAACTAGTGTTTGACAAATATGGATTTTCCCATACTGACTCAGATAAACTGCACTTAAGCTGCCAATAGCAGATATTGTGAGTTTTAAGATATACAGTATCAGTACGATGGTCATGCCAGAAAGCCAAAATTACAAGGATCTGATGTTTCTTCAAAAATTACGTACTTGAAAAATCATCTGAAAAAACATTTAGAACATGATGGGATGGAATCATTTAAAAGGAATAGTCATCCACGGTTCTGCAGGTTGAAATTTAAGGGAAGCACTCCACTGATTTTATATGTGAAAGTCATATTAGTCACTGCTCAGCCTGTGAAAACAGTTAGATATAATGTTTGTCAAGTGTGAGAGAATTACTCTACTAGTGACATCACATGGGTAATCTCAAGACTTGGTCACAATATTTTTTAACAGAAAGCCTGCGTTACAAACTGGAGGTTGAAAGATGTCGGCATTGCAAGGAGGGTCTAATGAAAGACACTTTTGGGTTGCATTATGGGTAAGATCTAGTGGTTTTGGAGCTCGAGCCATATTAGCGGGTTCTGTAGTTTTGTGGTTGGTGGTCTCTGTAGTTTTGAATTTTACCATTCATTTTTTTAACCCATCTCTCTCGAGTGTCCCAACTTTAAGGAAGTGCAATACATCAGAACGGCACATACGGGTACTTCACAAAACAGCCCCCCCTTTTGGGGGAATCTTCTAAAATAAAGGAAAAGAAGGAATTCCCTCCATTACGTAGGGAGGCATGCGTGATAAAACACTGCGTTTACTTTGATCTACTGTCTACACAGATTAGTATTTAAAGGCATTGCAAAACCCACAATATGTGACCCATTCTTCTTGCAGTTTTTTTATGTCCTTGTACATAAAAAGAAATAATATGCCTGAAAAAAATCAATCTCTATGATAATTTAAGGTGTCAATCAAAACACAGAACCAACTGGGAAGAAACAAAAGAGCATATTATAGAGAATTAGCTCTATTGTGGAGGATTTATAGGGGACATGCCATGAAAAACTCACTGTTTCAGTGCTTGTGCACGTACATTTGGGTATCTGGAGTGCCCAGCAACCCACAAACTGTTAAACGAGACAACCCATGGGCTGCCTATATCAGAAAACATGTGATTCAACAATTCAGATTTGGCTCCTCTTTCTATGCATCAGACCGGCACATATGGGTACTTTGCAAAAAGACAAGGCCTATCTATCTATGAATCTAAAAAAAATATGTATGGTATTGTTTGGAAAATGGTTGACGGCGATGTAAAGTATATAAACATCAGTATGAACCTTTAAAGCAGGGTGGGGCTGCTCTCATAGGTTTTACAGACAACATTTTTAAGCAGCTGTTGTAAAAGGCCAAAACTTTCTTGGTATGTCAGCAAACAACCAGTCAGCAGAAACAGTCAGTGTACAGAGGAAGAGATCAGAAGATCTGCTGCTACAGTATGTGTCTCCTGTCCATGTTTGTGTATGTGTGGCAATGTTATTTGTGTAACTGTAATAGAAAACATTCCTCTTGACTTGCTGCTGTTTTTACTTTTCAATTTGTGGAATGAAGACGTGTTAGTGTTTAGTTTTGCTCCAATTCAGCTTATTAAATAAACCTTAACTGAAGAGTTTACAAAATACCTTTTGGTTAAATTGCAATATATATATATATATATATATAGAATATTATTTTAATTTTGCATAGGTTATAGAAAAATGCACATTATTGAGTTATTTAGTATTTGATTCGTGATGGTGCAGAGCAGAATAGAACTGAAGTGAACTCAAATTGGAGGAAAACCAAACTGAAGTAACTCGACTCCCCTCCTCAGGCGTCTCACCTGGACTTTGGTGGGCAGCATCCAGTGCTTTAAAGAGTCAACTGTAGTGCCATTGGGCAGAACCACCGGGTCACGCAGATCCATGTCTAGAACCACAATGCATGTTGGGTAGCAAACAGCACCTGCAAGGAAAAGTTAGGAAAAAAAAAAAACACAAATCAAATAACACTTACCTCAAACCCTCATTAGCATCTGTTGAATTTATTCATGTTCAAACATTGAGGAAGAACAGACCACATAGCTTCAGACCACACCGTCATCTGTGGTCTGGACTTTTGGCAACCAGAGGGCTTCTACTGTTTGTGTATGAGTGTGTGTTGCGAGTCTGTCTGTTGTTTCGAGTCCTCAGGAGTCTTCTCCTGACATTTAATAACAAAGCATTTAATAATGATCTACCATAATATGTAACTGTAATTCAATAGCTTGACAAACTCTCCATAACACATCTATTGTCTGCTTGCCAGTGTGTAGTATCACGATTTACTTTTCAGTTTGACACTGCCAGACTGAAAATGTTTAATGTGTGCTGTTTAACAAACATTAAATGCATAAATGCAAAGTGCTTAAGCATGCATGCATTCAATTTAACACTGGGCACTCACATGTAGGAAATTGTAGAAGTAAAAAAAACTTCATTTAGTACTATAAGAAGTTAGTAGAGTATATATCTTCCTGTTTGCATTTGGTCAGTGTGGTGAGATGACTAGAAATGCCTCTCTCAGTATTTACACAGTACAAAGCACTCAGAGCGTGTGTGTAATTCTCCAAGTGGTATTTTAACAATAGAAAAAGTTTTTAATTTGCATCTGTATTCAGATCTGCATCAAAATACACACAATAGACAATCATGGGATATATACTGTATATGTACCAGTTGAAATAGCGCTGTGGTGTAATTGGCCAGTTACACTTGTTTAACACCATCACTATGTGGTATCTGTGGTATCCTCTCAAACTTGTGTTCTGTATACTAATGTATACTCTTCATTTTGTCAGTTGGGAGAAGAAGTGCTTGTGCCGACGAACCCACAAACTGTGAAATAAGACAACCCAGTGGGCTGCTTTTGTGGGCTGTGATTCAAAAAGCCATTCAGATTCGTCTCCCCTTCCCATGTCACATTGCGAATGTTCTGGGGGTCAGCAAATACCTTTTGTGCCCCTCGTGGGGGCGTAACACACAGCCTATTAACAGTGTGCTGGGTGTGCAGCACATTCAGGTTGTAACGCCCCTCGGCAATTATTCAAAATCCGGCGACTCTTCCCACAGGGTTGTGCAATGTTGTGGTCGTGTTTATTTGTGCTTTACAACGTACGTAACTGCTGTGAAACAATCACGTTTTATTTCTCTGACTCACTGCCTTGTTCTCACTAACGCCGCCCCCTCTCTTCATTCACTCTATAGCTCGCTTGACCATCACTGCTCTCTCTCTCTCCCTGTCGCTCGCTTACGACAACTGTTACATATGATACCTTTAAAGAGACAGGCGCTAAAACGGAGCGTTTCAGACAGAAAGTGAATACAGGTATATTCAGACGGACAGTATGAGTAAAATAATGTGTGTTTTGAACATTAAAGCATGTAAATATGTTCTAGTAGAAACCCAAAATACGACTATTAACCTGGACATGAGCATGATATGTCCCCTTTAAGTATTTTATATAGCATGAGTTGGTCAATGACTCAAATCTGAACCGAGTATCAACAGAAAAGGAGGAATGAGTGTGAGAAGAGGAGAAGAAGCACGAGTGTTGACAAAAAGGTGCTCTACCGCCGTGATTGCTTTGTCTGTTCAGTCGAGTAGTGTGTAACCAGACGAGCCAAAGACCAGGCAGGCTACCGTGTATGGCTTTATTTTAGTTTGACAGAGGGAAGAGAATAAAATCAGGACTGTTTATTTTTGATGGATTACACTCTCATCCCTGAAAGAAGGTTAAACTCACCGACATCCATCCCCTGGTCACAGCTGTGCTCTACAGAGTTGAGATCGGGAGGAGGAGAGCACGATCCCTGGAGCTTGGAGCACATGGTGAACGCCGCAGTCCATTCACCCTCCTTAGTGCAGCGAATCTCCCTCTGGAAACAAACGCAGATACTACAGTTCATTGTGGTGATCAAATGAACTGTGTGCGGCCTACACTTTTGCTGCACTGTCTTCACGCAGCTCAAGAGAAACAGATTGGGAAAACATGAATTCAGTCGGTGTAGTTCCAACCACAATTTGGCAGTCTGTTATTGTTTTACATTGTTGAGCAGTTACATGAAGTTCCCTCTACAGAAAGGCATTGACAGATGACATCCTTCATATGAAAAACACTTTAAATGCTTTTATCTAATCATCGTTTTAACACACATACTGAATGTGGATTCTAGAGATGATGGATGGATGGATGGATGGATGGATGATAGATGGATGGATGGATGGATGGATGGATGGATGGATGGATGGATGATAGATGGATGGATGGATGATAGACGGATGGATGGATGGATGAATGGATGGATGGATGGACAGATGGATAAATGGATGGATGATAGATGGATGGGTGGATAGATGATAGATGGATGGATAGCGAGATAAATGGATGGATGATAGATGGATGGATGGATTGATGGATAAATGGATGGATGATAGATGGATGGATGGATGGATAGATGATAGATGGATGGACGATAGATGGATAAATGGATGGATGGATAGATGATGGACGGATAGATGATAGATGGATGGACGGATAGATGGAAAAATGGATGGATGATGGATGGATGGATAGATGATAGATGGATGGACGGATAGATGGAAAAATGGATGGATAGATGGATGGATGATAGATGGATAAATGGATGGATGATAGATAGATGGATGGATGGATGAATAGATGATAGATGGATGATAGATAGATAGATGATAGATGATGGATGGATGATAGATAGATAGATAGATAGATAGATAGATAGATAGATAGATAGATAGATAGATGATAGATGGATGGATGGATGGACAGATGATGGATGGATCAAAGATGGTTAGATGGATGATAGGCGGATGGATGGATAGATGGATAGATCCTTTTTACTACATCATGACTGAGTTTAATAGCATCCAGTATAAAGGAATCAAGTTTCTCACCGTGTCCAACTGATCTGAAATTGACATGATGGTCACATGAGTGTGTTGATATAATGAAGTGACCAAAAATCCTTCTATCTGACTTGAGGAATAAATGGACAGATGTTGAAATCTTACATTTGCGGTATCTGTGGCATCTGGGCACTGCAGGGTGCAGAGGGTGTCATAGTACAGGCCATTGGTGCAGGTATACATGCCCTGAAACACATCAGGTAGGGCTGGGCAGGATATGGACTCACAGCTAGTTTCCTCCCACTGCCCCCCCTCCAGGCACTCCAGCTTGAAGTACTTCCTGGAGACAACAGGAGCAAATGAATGAATCTCTTTAAATTATTAAATTCAAGGAGTTAAAGGGGACATATCATTAAAAACTCACGTTTTCAGTGCATGTGAGGTTGCCAGAGGAACCTGATTTTTTCACAGATTATCTGTGCTATGTACTACTGTCAGGATATAGTGACAGTTTGAGCAAATGTGATAAAAAGATTATTTTTTTTTATAAAAGTTACCAACAGCAGCTTTAAAGCATGTTAACATGTTCTAGTAGAAACCCAACATGAAAATGAGCATGATATGTCCCCTTTAAAAAAAGTTTTGTATAATAATGTTGTATCATTCAGTAATACAGAGCACCAAAGGGGACACATTTATTAAAAACAACACTGGATGTATCGAGGTTTACTATAACATCTCCCTGTAGAACCACATGCGCTCTACACCCCCGCTCACCTTCTCTATTGTCCCATTTTACTTTTACTGTTTCAATAACGACACACATACCGAGTGCAGAGGACTGCCCATTCTATAGTAAAAAAAAAAAAGATCTCATGTTTGGTGCATGTAGTGTGTAAATGCAACCGTATGTGTTACAATATAAATTTATGTGGGTACACGTGTCATAGGTAAGAGTAAAGGCCTTTAATAGCTGCAGCTGTTCACTTTCACATGTTGGAGGGGGTTATTAAAATGCATATGTTTGAGAAAGCACAACTCATAAAGATACTTTTTCACCGTATTGAGTGGAAATTTAATGTATAAAAAAACTATAAAATGTATATTTTTTTGCTTTCCTTATATGAGAGTAAAAGTCAGCTTGTTAGATATTTGATGCATTTTAACTACAATTCAAGACAAGCAAGGAAAATGTAGCATTACTGTATTATGTGGTACATGAGCTCCGCAACTTGATTGCTACTAATACAGGCTGAAATGCATGAAGAGAGCTGACTCCATCTAAAGCGTCTCCTCCTATTAGAAAACCCTCATGTCATTAACAACACGTGAGCTGTGTTCAGTAATGAGCAGTTAACCAGAGAATACAATTGGCTAAGTAACGACGCAGCGGTACATGTTTTATTGGACCCTAATGCCAGCTAGTTCAGAAACACAACATGGTTTCGCGGATGATGGACCAAAAACATGCCTCTTTAAATTGTAAATTGTGAGATTTTGGGTGTTCATGTGATTCACTGTTAGACTGTCGCATAAAATATCTAAATCAAATATCCTAATTTTATCAAGCAGTGCGTAATGGGATTCTTGTAAAATAAAGGAAAAGAAGGAATTTCCTCCGTTACGCAGGGAGGCCTGCGTGATAAAACACTGCGTTTACTTTGGTCTACTGTCTACACAGATTAGTATTTAAAGGCATCGCGCAACCCGCAATATGTGACCCATTCTTCCTTGTACATAAAAATAAATAATATGCCTGAAAAAAAATCAACCTCTATGATAATTTAAGCTGTCAATCAGAACACAGAACCCACTGGGAAGAAACAAAAGAGGATATTATACAGCTCTATTGTGGAGGATTTAAAGGAGACATATCATAAAAAAACCTCCCTTTTTCAGCGCTTGTGCTCGTACATTTGTGTATCTTGAGTTCCTACCAACCCACAAACTGTGAAATGTGACAACCCAGTCAGTTTTTTGTGGCCTGCCTAGATCAGAAAACATGTGGCTCCCCTTCCTGTACACCAGACCGGCACATACGGGAACTTAAGTCACGGCTGCGCCCCCTTTTGGGGGATAGAAGATCCCATAGATGTCAATGCAATTTGACGGATGTTTGGATTGTAATTTTGACAAGTTTGTATGCATTAATCCTTCGTTAAAGAAATGTTTGATGTATGCAAGCAGGTATGAACCTGAAAATTAGCCTGATATGTCCCCTTTAAGGTGCCATATACTGCTATTAATACACACATTTGTCATATGAGTGATGCTAGTATAAATGCTCCTTCAAACCCTGGTAACTGTGGCACTATTCTCTGTCCACTGAGCTCTCCACCAGTCCCAAAACACTTACCTCTGTGTCTTCTTTTTGAGGCTCCCTATTACATAGAAACCTGGGTTGCATTTGTAACGGCAGACAGAGCCAACATCGTGCCCCGAGGCCAGACAGTCTGCTGTTAGCAGCCTGGCATCGGGTATGCTTGGAACCTCTGGACACTCTATCTTGCAGTAGGCCTCCGGGAAAGACCACAGGCCGTCCTCCAAACACACCAGCCTGTCACTGTCACCTGAGGAGAGAGGTAGAGGGAGGGGGAGGGGGATTTCAGAGTACAGTTGGACAGAGGAAGGAATGTGTGCCTAACACGATTGTGCAATGCAGAAAAATATACTTGGTAAACAATGTTCTATTTTTCCATTTCTATATCTATTATTCTATTTTTACCTCCGCCAAGGAGGTTTTGGTCCGGTTGGTTGGTTGGTTTGTCAACAGGATTACGAAAAAACTACTGGTCCGATTTTCATGAAACTTGGTGGAAGGGTGTGGGAGCGGATCTGAATCACGGGGCGGATACACACATTATTTTTATGCCGATATTTTTTACACGACAGCCGTAGCCGGAGGCATTATGTTTTCGGGTTGTCCGTCCATCTGGTCCATTCTTGTGAACGTGATATCTCAGGAACGCCTGGAGGGAATTTCTTCAAATTTGGCACAAACGTCCACTTGGACTCAAGGGTGAACTGATTAGAATTTGGTGTTCAATTCATATGCTAATTATTACAATTTCACACACGTCTAACATGGATTTAAACTGCAACTTGACTGGTTGGCAGAGGTGCACAACCGCAAGGTGTTTTTTCTAGTTCACATACGGAAAAGGCCTTGGCGGAGGTCTGCGCTCTCCGAGGCCCTTCTAGTTGATGTACTAAATTTGTATTCGCATATGTAATTAGCCATTTTGTTATGTTTTTTTAGTGCTCATCTGATTGTTACATAGAGATGCATGACCTCCATAGAATCTACTTCTCGCTTGTGGTGAATGATCAGAAGTTTTTTAGTGTGACTCTTCACTTCCGGACAGCTTTGACTTTGCCTCTACAACGTTTTTGCCGGTGTCTGAATCAAAGTGCACATTGTATAGGACATTACTTTTCTTGACACTATAGAACATTTGCTGACCACTGTGAGATTCTCTTTAGTGAATTGTTTAAAGACCTGACAGAGCGAGTGCAAAGGGACCACAAGCAGGAAATGTCTCTTGGGGGTTTAACTTCTTATTTTTCTTTACAAAACCACGGAAATGTTTCTGTGACATGCTATAATGTAGTGTAACCATATGAAGTAGAGAAGAGTCATAAAGTCATCTAACTTACTTTACAACCTCCAGAAATGTCAGTTAGACAGTAATATCTATATGAAGTTTGCAAGAGTGTATTGAATTGAGCGAGGGTTTATTTCATTGCTTATGAATTCAACTTTTCATTTGAAAGAGGAAGATTGTGTGAATTCTTCTTTCAAACGTTTCATCGCCTTTTAGCCTTGCTAACACATCTATTTATTAGAGTTATATGTTCTGCACTATCTAACTATAAAGCAAGGAATCTTTGTCTGTGTGTCCTTCACATATCTTGAGAACCGTCCATCGGATCTACTTCAAACTTGGCGGTTGTATTGCTGGGGACCCAAGGATGTGCAGTGTCAAAGTTGGTGCAATTTGGCCCGCTCTGAATCAACACATTCTCACTCCCAACTCGTCAAATACCACCGTTGGGTCAGTGCACCTCAGCATCGGAGACCGACGCACAGGGTTTCCCCTCTTGCGTTACTTTTGGATGCGTATTTGACAAGTTGGGAGTGAGACCGGGTTGTCTGAACAGGCACTTTTTGAACGGGCACTGCACTAGTACAACTAAAACACAAAGAAGTACAAGTAGGTCAACAGCATGGATTCATTTCTGTCCCACTAAACATTCTGTTTTTGTTCCGTGGCTCTGTCTCGTACAGTTATTATGAGGAGAAGGAAACTACGTCTTCAGTGTTGCCCAAAGCTAATATTTTCTATGCCTGTGTAGCCTCACATGAAGCATGAGTGTTGTTGAGAATCACAACACCTTAAACCTTTCACATTTTTTATTAGGACTATAAAATGTAATGAATCTTTAACATGGCGTCCCATTTTTATAAGCTATTTAAACATTGTGCTGGTGTTGTGATGACCGAAATCCATTACAGCTGTAGTGGTGTGTATATTGTGCTTTTTACTGCTGAGTGATGCATGACGGCCCTCAAACATATTTCACTAAACCAAAAGCCACAAATAGAATTATATCTGGGCAAATCTGTATGTAGATCATGAATACGTGGGTCTAACTGCTGACTCTACTACAGCACTTGAGCGTTCACGGTGGCTTTCGGACCACAAACACAAGTGTGTGGACATCACGCTTGTTTCATCTAATCACTTCAAGAAGCATCTACTACATTGCGTAACTTGCATTACCAAAAAAGGGGAAATGATTTTTCACTTTAGTGTGTGAACTATGAATATGTGCGGTGTGTGTGGTGAGTACTCCTAATTATGGGTGCCACGGGCAATATTTGTTCTGACTCATTATGGTGCAAGTGGTGTTTTTAAAAACATTGTGGGCATCTGAGGGAAATTGTGCTGTGTGTGTGTGCATGTAAAGGGAACAGGAATATGCCATGTAGATGTGTCTATCAGTGTTCATCCTGAATTTCAATGACCGCGATCCACAGCAACATTTTAAAGGCCATAAAGCGAGCTTCACTGAGAGAAGACGTGGTTGTGATTTTGTAAATGGCATTTCCACTGTGATTTTATTGCACCCCTAACCCTTGTCCTAGCTGTTTTTCAAACTAATTTGTTTTAAACACTGTCTTTAACTATAACAGGATGCGCCCTGTAAAAAAAAAACAGGCCTCCAATTTTAAACCGTAATTGTGTAAAATCGAGGTTTAATGTGCATTTCATTTTATGGACTGTGACTAGTGGAGGCATCTAGCTGTGGTTTGTCTGTTCACTAGACTGAGCTGTAACTATCAGAAGGGTCGTAGCAGCAGAGAACATTAGTTACTGATTGAAAGGTATGTTTTATGAGAAGGTTTGGCACCATCATTAGTATCGTTCAGTAATAATAATACTATCATAATCTTGAGGCAATACTGTCAATATTAACGTGTTAACGCAAATTCGTTTTAACTCCACTATTTTCTTAAACGAATTAACGCAACTTGCAATTTCGGAGGTTGTAGCGTGCTCATTCTTAAAGCTAGAGTGAAGATGCTGGTATCATATAAAACTCTATCCATTGGTACCAACCATGTCATACTAGCTTGTCGGGAAGGATGTTAAATAACACTCCAAACTTACGCTAAATTTTGGTGAGGAAAAAACGGTATGGCCATTTTCAAAGAAAAGAAAGGATTGGACATCCACATAAAAGGTGTTTTATTTTCCCTTTAACAAAAAATATGCTACAATAGACAAGACTAGAACTAATAGACTAGAATAGAATAGACCAGACTAGAATAGAGCAGAATAGATAAATCTATGACTTACCTTGTAGTATAGCTGGTGATCCACAGGTGAAGGAGCATTGCTTTCCAAAGGTGGTTCCCCAGGGGCAACTGAATATGGCGTGGTAGACGTGAGACTGGTCAGGCAGGCCGCAGTCTACAGGCTGACAGCTGACTACACGATCCCAGGAACCATGGAAACACTCCAGATGAGTTTCTCTCTGGAACAAGAGACAGAAAGAGAATAAGAGTGAGAGAGGACGAGGGGGAGCGTCACATCATAACAAACTGAGAACTTTTTTCTCATTTCAAAAAAAATTCAAAGAGGAATGGGGGAAAAGTGGCCATAACACCGTTTAAACATTACTTTTGAGATCTGATGATACAGTAAAACACAATGTCTGTCTTTTGAAACATCTTACTAATTATACAGAATATCACTGAAGGTTTTAATCATATCGTCTTTGTAGTTAACTATTAAAAATGTACCCACAAAATGTAAAACTGGTCTAAAGAATTGCCAACACGTTCTCATCCCAACTCATCGCATAACCGCCGGCTTCACTTTAGGATTAGGCAACAAAGCCACTATAGTTAGGTTTAGGAAACAACTACATGGTTGGGCTTAAAACTACGTTTGTACAGTGAAAATGACTCTGAACGTTGTGAACATGGGACACAAACGAACAGCTGATTGTAACGTGACGTACGGGACACGAACAGCGGTCTCCTGGATGAAAGCCTCGTGTTTGTTGGACCCATCCACCTCCCTTCCCGCCCGCCCGGTGTGTCTTTTCGCTCTTTAAACCAGTGGTTTCCAAAGTGGGGTACTTGAGGGAGTTCCAGGGGGTCCCCATGAAGCAAAAAGGGGAATAATTCATTTTCATTATAATTCCATCCATAAGTAACACAGAATCTATAACTATTTTGGTTATGGGTTTAATACACTTTCTGTAATAAAACATCCCTGGAACAAAATGTTATCAAATGGGGGGTCGTGGTCTAATTTGTGTTAGTTTAAGGGTCCTTGACGTGAAAAACTTTGAGAACCACTGCTTTAAACCACGTCACCTCACTTCCGGCACACTTTCTCGGAGCGTTTATTGTTGCCCTGGATGGGTTTACATTACAGTTAATAGAACACCCGGTGCGTTTCATACCGGCGCTGAAGGGTGCCATGTGCGGCGGTACCGAACGCCGACAGCTTGGCAATGAGAACAAGCTGGAATTGCATATGATACTGAGCAAGGACCTTAACAATCAATCTAAATCCTTCCTCCTTGCTCATTACCATCTCAAGCCTTTGCCTCAAACCTTTGTGATCTTTCGAAGTGTTTTTGTTCTTCTCCTTTGACATGCGGTGTCAAACCGAGAACATTTGGTTTCCCCCATCATTCGTATTAGGTATAATTGAGTTACCCCAGTTTTTGGAAGAACAAGAGGATGCAACCACAAATGTTGAGTGAGTAAAACAAAACAAAATGTTACAAATAGTGGAACAAATTATTGTAATACTACTCTAGATTTTGTTGGAAGGAAACACTGAAAGATATGGAACATAGGAAGGTTGTCCTGGCAAAACCTTTTTTTTTTTTCACCTGTTCTTAAGTCATGAACACAGGAGAAAAAATAATTTAGATCAGAAAATGGATCACCATTACCAGAGCTTCCGTACAAAGCGCTATGTCTGTCAATGTGTTTCTCCTGAGACCTCGGTGCTGTTAAATGTCAACACCCACCCAACTGTCTCTTTAACAATATGCACTAACACTTTATAATAACCATCATATATAAGTGGTAAATTGATAGTTAATTAAACTTAATTAATAGTTATTTTACTGTTCACAAACAACAAAACAATTATTAATAATGTTGACTATTTATCAGTAATGCTATAATTTATGTTATTATCAGTTTATTGTTGCACACATTATAACATTTTATATACTATATATATATATATATATAAGTAAGTGGTTTGTAAACCGTCTATAAACATTATTTGGATGGCTATTATAAAGTTGCAGTTGATGATTATAATACCTTGTTAAATGGTTAATAAATACTTTGTAAAGCATCTGTAAACAATATTTAGATAGTTAATACTTTGTTAATTGTTAATAATTGGTTTCTGGTCCATCTATCTATGTAATGTTTATAGATGTTTTACAGATCATTTTGTAATCACTAACAAATACTTAATATAATATATAAAATGTTACAATGTGTGCAACAATAAACTGATAATAAATAGTTTACTAATGTAATCAGAATATAATTGTTATTGTCTATTATCAGTATAGAATTTATTACACAAACTACTGATAAAATAACATAAATTATAGCATTAATAATAGTTAGTAAACATTATTAATTATCATTCCATTGTTTGTGAATAGTAAATTAACGATTAACTTGGTTTAATTAATCATCATATAACCATTTATAAATGATGGTTACTATAAAGTTTTACCTAATATACTTTTGTATCAGTAGTAACTGGAGGATAACTTAGCATTGAAAGGACATTTTATGATGTTATATGAACAGTGCAACACATAGTACAATACTCTGTGTACCTGGTGGGGTAGGGTTCCCTTGCTGTTGAGGACAGTGATACTGAAACCACGCTGACACTGAACAGAGCAGTGAGAAGACTCCCCTCCTCCTGTACACCTACAGAGACACACTGATATATAGATAGTGCTTTTGTTTTATTGCTTCAGCTCTCTTGATTGTTCGGGGTTTCATTCCAAAGGGCCTACCTGACGGAGGCGTGCTCTAACTGGGGAGGACCGCAGCTGTCCATCTGACACGGCTGCCGCAAACAGCTATTTCAGGGATGGAGGGAGAGGGAGAAGGAGAGGGATGAGAGGCAGGGAGAGACACAGCGAAGCAACTAGGAGGTCTAGACTGAGCACTATTTCTGGTCAAGCAGATACAATCAGATTAAAGGAATACTTAGAAGGTTTTGGGAGGTTGTCATTTTGGGAATTTGCCTGTTATGGTAAGAAAAAAATAGCATGTAGGTCTGTCAAAGTTAACGCGATAATAACACGTTCACACAAATTTGTTTTAACGCCACTCATTTCTTTAACACATTAACATAACTTGTGATTTTCAGGCCCGGCCGCTGTTTGATCTTTCAGAGGTTGTAGCGGGCTCAGTTTTAAAACTAGAGAAATTAAGTGAAGAGTGAAGATACTGGCATCATATGAAACTAGAAAACCTCAGGAATCCATCGGTACCAATCATGTCATACTAGCTTCTCGCGAAGGAGGTTAAATAACGCTCCAAACTTACGCAAAATTTTTGCAAGGAAAAACTCGTGTCACTCTTGTTGCAAGTAACCAAGATGGCGACGACCAAAATGCCAAACTCGAGGCTTCAAAACTGCAGTCCACAAACCAATGGGTGATGTCAAGGAGTGCAATTCTAAATCGGTGCAGTACTTTTTTAAAGTTTTAGAATAGAGTACTGAACCCATTATTCTTAAAGATACCCAGAAACAATTTTTTACGTTTTTATAACCAATGTGTCAAACTCCCAAAACCCTTGACGTGTTCCTTTTATATTATTAATTTTATACATTGCTTCATGTTTTTAACTCAGATTCAAATGTTGTCTTTGCTTAAATGAGAACAACATCTATATTCAACATTATGAGATGTGTACATATGGTCCTTTTTTCAAGCACTGTGTGAAACAGTTGCTGACATGCTGTGTGCGTGTGCGTGTGTGAAAGCATGCGTGTGTGTGTTAAGTAGGTAGTTGTGGGAGAGCCCACCCTCTGATGCGCACCCGGTCAGGGCGAAGGTGCTGAAGTGGCAGGAGGTCCTCAGGGCCACGCCTCCCACTGCCACAGCGGGGGAGGAGAAGAGGAGGATAACGGAGGCCGTGATGAAGAAGGGCCGAGAGAGGTCATGGGTCACATTCACCACCAGCGGGTTCCGATGGCATGAGAGGTCATGTGTTCCTGGGTGGATGGAAGGGTTTCAAGGAGTCCTTTAGCTTCTAACCTTAGCAACAGTTTGTACTTTGTTGTCCAATCTGTAGTTTGTCTTAATCATATAAACAAATACAGACAATTCAATAAAAGGTACCTAGTGAGTGGTTCTTGCCAGTAGTATCAGACAGGAGGATGGTGGCTGTCCTCCGACACTGCTCCCCGGACCACGACCCATCTGAAGCCAGGTACACCATCACAGAGGCCGCCACTCCAGGATGGACAAAACCCAACTGGATCAATAATAAAAAAACAGCAATAATTTGAAAGAAAGAAAGAAAACTGGAATAACCACCTCGCGGTTGTTTGCCTCAGCCAACCAGTCAAGTTGTAGTTTACATCCATGTCTGTCCAAAATGTCATCAATTCATCATTGTATCCTATTAGACATTTGTGTAAAATTGACTTATAGCCAAAGATGTGTTTCGTGAGGTCACAGTGACCTTGAACTTTGACCACTGAATTCTAATCACTTCATCCTAGTGGACCTTTGTGCCAGATGTAATACAACCCCCTCCAGGCGAGATATTGCTTTCACAAGAGTGGGACAGATGTGAGGTCACAGTGATCCTTGAGTCAAAGTGGTGGATGCTGTAGCATGTCCTAACCTATGCACCTGCTTGTACATTATGCTTCAGGGCAGGTATGGTTATTGCATTACGACTTAAATCCAGTGTTAGTGCTGTAATTTCAAGGTGACCGTGGTCTCTGATGGAACTTTTCACAGCCAGCTGTTTAGCCTAGCCTGAGATTTTGGAGTGTCACTTTTAGAAAATGAGGAACGGCTTCCAAAGGAAGAAGTAGAACTGTTAAATGAGACGGACGCCTTTTAGAGAGCTGGCAGAGATGGATATGATAGGATGGCTGAGGACCGCTTTTCAGATAGAGTGAGACTAGATATTTAAGGCGAGCGAAGGCCTTTCAGAGACAGAAAGAGCTCTTCAAAGAAAAAGAGGTGTTTCAGGGAGAGCTGGCAGATATGGGTGTTATCACGGAGGCTTTTCAGACGGTGAAAGAGTCTTTAGGGAGATGGCGGCCTTCCAGAGGGGGGTTGCAGAGATGTGCCTGATAAAGAGGGCGTCCATAAAAGAAGCAGGGGGATGGAAAGATGAGTCATTCAACAAAGAAGGGGAAATGATGAGAGAGAAAGAAAAAAAATGAATGAATATGTGCGAGGAAGGAAAGTGGCAGACTCGTGACCGTAAAGGACCCTATAATCCAGAGCACGACAGACAAGGTTTTGAAGCTGTCACTCAGATCAACAGCTAGCCTACGCTTAGTCTGGACATCCACAGTTGGTTGTGGGAACTGTGGCTGTGGTGGAAAGATTAAATAATACAAAACGATTAAATATGAGAACCAGATGAAAATAGTTAATCGTGATTAATCGCAAATTAATTGCACATTTTTTATCAAAATGTACCTGAAAAGGAGATTTGTCAAGTATTTAATACTCTTATCAACATGGGAGTGGGCAAATATGCTGCTTTATGCAAATGTATGTATATATTTATTATTGGAAATCAATTAACAACACAAAACAATGACAGATATTGTCCAGAAACCCTCACAGGTACTGCATTTAGCATAAAAAATATGCTCAAATCATAAGATGGCAAACTGCAGCCCAACAGGCAACAACAGCTGTCAGTGTGTCAGTGTGCTGACTTGACTATGACTTGCCCCAAACTGCATGTGATTATCATAAAGTGGGCATGTCTGTAAAGGGGAGACTCGTGGGTACCCATAGAACCCATTTTCATTCACATATCTTGAGGTCAGAGGTCAAGGGACCCCTTTGAAAATGGCCATGCCAGTTTTTCCTCGCCAAAATTTAGCGCAAGTTTTGAGCGTTATTTAGTCTCCTTCATGACAAGCTATTATTACATGGCTGGTACCAATGGATTCCTTAGGTTTGCTAGTTTCATATGATGCCAGCATCTTCACTGTAGTTTTAGTACTGAGCCCACTACAACCTAAAAATCGCAAGTGGCGTTAAAACGAATTTGAAAAACATTTGAACGTGTTATTATCACGTTAACTTTGACAGCCCTAATTCTAAACGTTGCTTTTTCATCACAAATAAACAGTTAGTTCATGATATGAAATGTTTGAGAATCATTTTTAAATGATTAAGAACATCATATGTAATTAACTGTGTTGCTCAACATTTTATGGGGCCATAATTAACTTATAAATGATGTATTCATAATGATCTATTTATGATAACAAAAACACTATTATTCCTTCAGATGCCAGTATTTTCAATAACGTATTTTAAGTGTTTAATTGTAAATGATGAGTTAATTATATATAACACTTGGTCTTCCACTATTAGTTAACTGGTAATGGTGATTATTGAATGATTTTGATGATTAGTACCGACTGGGTAACAAACATAGCACAACATAAGTAGAGGGTTAGTCATGATTTCGTAATTGTCTACGGATCATTAGTAGCCATAATTTGCAGTTGTCCTGGAAAATGAGTAATTGAAGTAAAAAAAAAATAATGCATTGTATGATCCATGCAATTATTAGAAAGTTAGGATTTTGCATGTATGTGTGTGTTCATGTGTGTGTGTGTGTGTGTGTGTGTGTGTGTGTGTGTGTGTGTGTGTGTGGTGGTTTAAGACAGCAGACTGCGTGAGAGTCCCTTCAATCCCATTTTAAAAAATATTGGAAAGTGCTGGAAGCTGTTAAAGACGGAGTAGCCACCCACAGTCATTCAGTGGAGGGGAAAGCAGATACAGTATGTGCACACACACACGTACCTTCAGCCAAAATGGATGTTCCAGGTCATTATTTGTGTCGGACTGGGCTGTGCAAGGGAACCAGGCGTCTGTGGGCAGTTTCTCACTCACCTCCAGGTGCTGGTACCTGCAGAGCTTCACACAGAACAAGGGAAATACACAATGCTATTTATATAATACATTGTTAACCGAAATTTTAGGAGAGCTTGTTTTTTTGTAAATTATATTACCATATGGTTTAATTTGTGGCGGGACAATGGAAGGTTCATATAATCTGAATTACAGGTTTTGTGCTAATTTCATAATGTCTATTACGTGACTTTGTGCCTTGAGAAGAGCCAGATTTCTCTGGTAGTGAGACATTTGATAGTCCATGCTGACTTAATTCATGACACTTTGATTTGTTGTGTTTAGTTTATTGCACCTTTCCTCATATGGACACTGTAGCGTGACAAATCCCGGGAGATTTGCCAGTTCTGAGATGCTGGAATCAGCGTGTCTGACAACAACAATCCTCCCGAGATAAAAGTGGCTTAAATCATGTTCTCATGTTTGAAGTTTTCAGCGAACACATGGATCAGCAGTTCACTTTTTAAGTTTCAGTGCCCATTTCTGGACAGGTAAATGTACGAAAGTAAATACCTCTACCTCTATACATGGAGAGATAGAGAGTAATAAATAATAATAAATATTAAATAAAAAAAACACAAAAAAAAAAAAGAAATATTAATAATAATAATGATAATAAATGAAATACAAATAAAGAGATGTAAAAAAAATAATACCAAATAATTAATAAATATAAAAATAGAAGAGAGATTGCAATAGAGATATTACAAATCTAAGTAAAAATGTATTTAAAAATAAAAAAGTACAAATACGTAGATAAATAAAAAGTTTTAAGTTTCAATGCAATAAATGTACATAAGTAAATTCCTCTACCTCTATATATGGAGAGATAGGGAGATAGTAATAGTGATGATAAATATTAAGTAAAAAAATAAAAAAAATAATTATAATAAATAAAATAAAATAAACAGATGTAAAAAAATAAATAATTATAAAGAATAATTGATAAATATAAGATAGCAATAGAGATATTAAAAATCTAAGTAAAAATGAATTTAAAAAAGGAGATAAATAAAAAGAAAATGAAAATACAATTTAATCTTTTTTTGCTTGTGCTTCATTTGTATGTGACCTACTGTGTAGAGGAGGATGGTTGATGTGAGCACATTTCTAAACCTGTGACATAATTTGGAAGCGATGATGGATCTGACAGGCCTCATGGGATTGCAAACATTTTATGGGAGATGTCAGAGCTGGAAATGATCGATGTATTTTCTACTAAAGTTGTAAAAAAGAAAAGAAGGGAGCTATGTTGATTCAAAGTTGCTGTGCTGTCATACAAAGTTCTGCCAAAATGTCCTCCAGAGTTATGTGCAGACGAAGCCCTTCCTTTTCAGGCTTGTCCTTACCCGGCCGTCGCTGCTCAGCTTCCGTCTCTTAAAACAGAAATACTTTTATATTAACAAATGATGACCTGACTCGTTACAGGATTGCGATTCAGGTCAGTCATGCGAGTCACTGTGACCTGAAGAGCTTTGATAATTCTTTTAACCCCTTTTTTGGGCTGGACTTTGGTCACAATTTCAAGCCAACTGTACTACCCAGACCAAAATAGTACATCTTTTCAAGTTGTTTCTAAATGCAGCCAGCTGCTAACATTGTTGGCCCCGAGTTGAGGATTTCCACAATGGCCTCCACGGGGAGTTTATTGTCGTCTGGAAGTCTTTTATGTGCCCTGTGGTTCGTGCTTCATACCTTGGTAAGTGACGGCTCCCCAGTGGCAGCGTGGGCGGGACAGTGGTTGGGATCCTGGTGGGAAGCGGTGGCGGTGGATGCCCACTGGTCTGTGTAGCCCAAAGGTGTGAAGTAACCACAGTCCTGAACGCTGGAGCCCCGCTCAAACTCCTCGCACACGCCGTCGCCGTCGAAAACATAACACTGACTAGGTTCACCTTGGGAGATGGAGAGGAGAATGAGACAGGAGGATTTATGAAAGGATATAAAGCCTGGTTTCTTAATCTGGCAGAGTATACACTCGTCCCCCACTGCTAGACTCCCATCCAAATCTATTTGTCAGTGAACCAAATCCGAGAAAATCTATTTTGTATTTTCATTGGCCACTTTTAATGTTAGCCACGTCAACTCAACCGTATCTGACTTTCCGTGCTGTCAACAGACCGTAAATTATGGTAAGAAGTGAACTTTGACTTCAATCAATTATTGAAGATCACAATAATTTTTATTATGTTAATAGGCAGTAAGAGAGCCCAATATGTGACTTGGCCAGTTAGTTTAATCCCAAAAGCACCTCAATGGGCCATGGGTATCTATAAGTCACCACGTAACAACAGCAGTATTACATGTTGCAAAGAACTGTCAACGCAATGATTAAACGTCTAGTAGAAAACAAAAAATACAGACAAGAAGGTATTTCTTTTGCTATTTTTGTCTGATAATAAATTTAGATTTTTTTTTTATAAATTCAACTTTCATCACCCCTTTAAAAAATGAAATAACTTTAAGCGAGGGGAAAATAAAGCAAAGTCAATAAATACCTGTCCATGGGGGTGGAAAGTAAAACCAGTGTGATAACACTACGGCAACATGATACACTTATTTTTTTATGCCATTTTATCATTTTACTGGACAGTTAACAGTAAAACGGGAAAGAAGTTGACAGAAAACTAAAGCTGCCAATTAGCTGACCAGTTGATTATTTGTGTGTTGATGGACAAATATGAACTTTCGGAGATGTTTCTACAAGTCATCTGCAGTGAGAATACTGGGACTACGTTTTTGAGGGGGAATTACATGATTGGTAAAATGTCATGCCAACAAAGACTACTGATCAACTCTTAAAGGGGACACATCATGAAAAACTTTCAGTTCTTGTGCTCATACATTTATGTATCTGGAGTGGCTACCAACCCACAAACAGACCCAGTCAGTTATTTGTGGGCTGTCACGTAGATCAGAAAACATGTGATTCAACAAGCCATTCAGATTTGGCTCCCCTTCCTATGTCACATGCAGGCTCATTAGAATATACCGCCCACAGCTTGAGAACTACCTTTGCAAAGGAGTTTCGTTGTATGGAAACGTCATTTTTAGTTAGTTTTTGATTTGTTTCGTTCTGTTTTTGTCAAACTCTTTTTACCAAGAAATCAAGAATGAACATTCACGATCAAGTTTTCGCTTACTTTTTCGGCGGTAAAAAAAACTATATCGTGAAAAACACATGACAGCAAAATCCAATAAAGGGTAATGGATTGTGCTTTTTATCCAGCAGGTCCTGCAGTTTTTCTGAACCAAAGTGCATAGACTTTACTGAGGATGTAATTGATGATATTTGAATAGAACAAATAGGCTATTATGCTTCCCGTAACACAGTTGCACCTGAGCTATGAGCAATGAATATACATGCAATAAAGTAAGGGTACTGATAGAAGAGTGGGAAGCATGTGCTGAACAACAGCTTGTAATGCAGCAGATATTCATAAAAAGGGCGGAAAACATCAGGACACTTCAGATGTTTGGCCTCATTAACATCTGGACAGCTGCAGAAGTTCGACAGACAGAGCTGTGTCAGAGAGGCAATTGGCTTCAATTAGTCGACGGAAACATGTTTCTGATAAAAGGCAAGTAAGGCCGACACAATTTCAATGCCATATTGTCACCCCGAGTTCATTTGGCAATGCTACACGAAGCGAACTCACCACAGCCCTGCTTTGAAAACACCTGTGAAAATGATTAAGTCTTTTTAATTCCAAGTCTGCGTATTCGTCAGACCTCACAAAAGAGGACGACTTGACAATCTTTGACTTAAAGTTAAGACCATCTGTTTTTTATTTAAGGTCCGCATGTTGTAATCGTATTGTGCAACCTTTATTTAATCAGGCAGTTAGAAAAAAATAAGTCATAGAATCTATAAAAAACAACTTCTTTAACAAATTCAGCTTGTCTGTGACGAGATGACTATAAAAGTAGTTGGTGTGGTTACTGCAGAGCTATAGTAAATTCTATAAACACAACACAGCGGAGCAGGAGCAAGACCATTCGGCATGGTTGGAGTTAACTGGGTCAAGCAAACGTGGCAAGAAAACCCAAACAAATATTCTGTCTATGACTAAGAAGTACAACTGAATAATTGGTTTTAAGTGTTGCAATTTGTAAAAACCTGTTTTTGCCAAGTTGTTTTCCTTCCTAGTCATGATGTCTTTTATTGTAAAACAAGAGATGTAATAGCTTCAGTCACGACATGGCTAGCCCTGGCGGGAGAGGAGAGTGTGTGTGGGGGGGAGATCGGTCTCTGCTTGTTTCCCCGACAAATAAATTGACTGGATGATGGAAATTTTAGCCCTGTAACAAGCTCCCCTAACACAAACCCTTACACACCGCACATGAATAACTACCACGCAGCTGCTAGTGGAAACAACATATGGCCTAAAAAGGAAGCAGCTAACATCATCTCAACTGACCCTTCACATCTTAGCAATATTTATGAAATCGCCAAAAAGTTGAATATGATAAAAGCCATATTTATTCAACTTAGCTTCTGACCGCTGAGGAGTGTTTTGGGGTGAACATTCTGTCATACAGAGGGTGAGTTTTAAGGCTGTGGAGGAACACCACATACCACAACAGCAGAGCTGATTTCTCGTGTCATTGTGGCTAATGCCATGCTCTCATCCGGCCAAAGTCTTTCAATGAGAAACAGAGAAATTTGGAGACACCATGAGGCTATTAGGAGAGGCGTCACTTTATCACTATGTCAGTGAATATGTAAGCAAGTATACATGAGTAAACAGCTAATTTTGACTCCTCATACAACAGTTCGTAAGATATCTTACAAAAAGTTATTCCTAATTTTTCTTGCGTTTTCTAACGAATGTCCAGCAACGCGTGACTCACGTGTCAATTCCCGCTCGTTACATGCATACAGTCTTTTCAAAATAAGCTTCCGTCTTCACAGGAAACAACTTGGTTAGGTTTAGGCAACAAAACTACTTAGTTTGGTCTAAGAAAAGATCGACGTGGTTTCGGTTTAGGCAACAAAACTACTTAGTTAGGTTTGGAAAAGATGGACTTGGTTAGGTTGAGGCAACATTACTTAGTTAAGTGTAGGAAAAGATGACTTGGTTAGGATTAGGCAACAAAACTACGTAGTTAAGTTTAGGAAAAGATCGGCTTAGTTAGGTTTAGGCAACAGAACAACTTAGTTAGATTTAGGAAAAGACTGACTTGGTTAGTTTTAGGCAACAAAACTACTTAGTTAGGTTTAGGAAAGATCAACTTGGTTAGGTTTAGGCAACAAAACTACTTAGTTAAGTTTAGAAAAAGTTTGCCTTGGTTAGGTTTAGGCAACATTACTTAGTTAAGTGTAGGAGAAGATTGACTTGTTTAGGTTCAGGCAACAAAACTACGTAGTTAGGTTGAGGAAAAGATCGACCTGGTTAGGTTTAGGCAAAAAAAAACTGCTTAGTTAGGTTTAGGAAAAGATCGTGGTTTGGGTTACTACTAAGTGGCATAACTTGAGTACGGAAGTTACGTGACAAATAAATCAACGTTGACTTCTGGTTTCACACTGGGTACGAACAGCGGTTTCCTGGGCGAAAGTCCAGTATCTTTTGACCCATCCATCCACTCCGATGTATACAAATTACAGTGCATTACTTTTCGTAGGTATTGCTACGAACAGTGTATGAGACCAGCCTGCTATGTGACATAATGAAATTGTGCATGAGGTTCATGTTCTCAATCCTCTCTGTCTGGCTTAACTTGACCACATTGCACTTTTTGAATGACAAGGTCAAAACACACATGTTGACAGAGGAGGTCACCAAACCGCCGGCTTACAATGGAGTGGGTAAACTCCCCTCTTTATTGTGTTGTGAGGCTTCTGTTGTGGCCTGTCTGAAGCGAGGGTGTAGACAAAAAGTATTGTTGTCCTGTGGTGGAATCGCATACGATTGGGGCTTCTTTGTTTGTCTTTTGTCACGTTATGCTGCGTGTTTCTGGTACTTTTTACAGCTCTTTTTTTAACCCCCTGCCCCCCTGGGTTGACTGAGAAACATTTGGCCCTCGTCTCATGGGTGAAGAGTGTGGATTCATATACAAAAAAGGACTGCAATCTTTTTTTGACATTTTGCAAAGAATTTACACAAGGGTGGTCAGTAGATCAGTAACAGTCGTTGCAAATTTAGAAGATACCCAAACTGCATGTGTCAGCAATGACCCAGCAATAATACTACTGTATATGGCACTTTATATTAATTTGGATACAGATTGGAGTGCATAAACAAAAATATAAAAGAGTTTAGAGGCCTTAAAAGGTAACGTTTGTCTTTTTCAATCTATTTTCCCATGTTTTTGTGTCTAACTGACTAATAGGGATATTCATTCTTAAATTGGTCCAGTATTAAGGGAGAGCACTGTAGATGGCAGCTGCTCACGGGCTGCAACATGGTGATATTGGGGCAAGCTGGCACCGTCATTCACATCAGTGGTTCTCAAACTTTTTCAGTCACTCCCCCCTTTGAAAGAAGAAATATTTTCACACCTCCCTGTTGTTGGATTTCTACCAGACCGCCCTGTTACAGGTACGTGAGGGAGAGAAAAACTGTTTAACAACAGTGAAATTGTTGGTTTTGAAAGGTTCAATGACGAAAAATATAGACTGAAGCAGAATATTTCGTTAGATAAAAAAATGTAGAGAATTTTGGAAATAATTAGGTTCTCTCTTTTTTCAATAAATTGTGACTTTTGGACCGAGGACTGAGGCGATTACAGAGAGAGACGGAGCGCAGCGTCGCTCGCTCTGTGTGTTTGAGAGAGAGGAGGGAAGAGAAGATGGTAGGTAGGATAATGTTTCTGTAAGTTTACTACTCGGTGCAGCCCTACTTCGTCATATTTTCTTTTGATTACCGTCACATGAGCACGTTGTCTTGTTCGTCTCCGAAGCATCGTCTGTTCTGCTTTTTACCCCTCTCAACTATCTGTCCAATCTGTAAACCTAATTTGTTTACTGTTCCGCCGCGAAAAAGATTCCGACGTCAAAACATTAATTGTGCACCACATTTTCACCCCTTGTCATGTGGCCCCACCTGTCGTGCCCCACAGTTTGAGAACCACTGATTTACGTCCACTAAAAGTGCTTGTTTTTGCCATGACAGGCTCTGATTGTTATTATAAGTGTCTGATATTATCGAAAGAGTCTCGCTATTTATTTGAGCCAGATTATGGTTATTCATATTTTACAACGAGACTCCTTCTTGAGCGAGACTTGGATACAATAACAAACAAATCAGATCAAGAGAAAGGTAAGAAAAGCGTTTTATTTCTCTGTAGGGTTCTTTCCATAATGTTATCAGGGACTTATAATAACAATCTGAGCCTGTCAGTGGAAAAAACGTGCACTTTTAATGGACATAACGCCACGCAATTTGCCCTCCCAGTTTGTTTTGCGGCTGCCGGTTACAGCGTTCTCCCTCGATACTGGATCAATTTCAAAAATTGTTGCCCCCATTAGTCGATTAGACACAAAAACATGCGGTCCAGGTTGAAAAACACTAAAGTTGCCCTTTAACAGGTGAATCTGTTTTCAGTAACTAAATCCTGAACACCCACCAAGTTGTTTTTCTGGCAGCCACATGACTCACTGCGCCGCAAATCAACTGTTTCTTAATGTTCCTCATCTTACCATAAATCTTTGGTTGTTAATTCAAAGAACAAATCATACATTCTTGACTGAGCCTCACCAAACGTTAACCTGGCCTAAACCCCGACCACAGTTGTTCTTTCCTAATTCTAAGCTTCTTTTTGGGTAAAAGGACTTAAAACGTTGCCAAGGAAGTACGAGAAATAATGAACCCCCCCCTTGCATGATTTGATTCTGGCGGTCAGTTCTACAAGGTGGCCCTCCAATCACTTAACTATGGGGTCAATGTACAACAATTGTCAGAAGCAAAGGCTTTCACAGCTGGTTATGATCTCTCTCACTGTGGAGAGCTGGCCGACTGTTGCAGATGTGATTTGATAATAAAAAACGTATTACTTACTTTACATAAACCATATCAAATAAAATGAAATGTCTAAAACACAACTGTGAGCTGATTTGTTTTTCCCCCAAAAAAAACACAACACGATCTTTGATACAAATCAATACACTTCATTTATCAATATTCCCAAGCCTGTATCAATTGCTTGAAATCTTATAAAGGCCAAAAGTTATTTAATAAAGGAAACATGTCTCACATGTGTTTTGAGACTCAACACTTACTGCTGAAAAGTGTTTCTCTGCCAGCCTAATGTCAAAAATGCTTCAGATTTCTAAACAAGACTTGTGACTTAGCAAAGCAAAAACTTACTCTTTACCCTTCAGCTCATCTGTTTCCTCTTACGATGCGGTGATGCTACATTAATGGTTTGTGGAATCAGTTCAGGCCAGAAGCTTTTATGTCTTGTAAATTAAATTTGATTGGCTTGAATTTTTTTCTTATTACTGCTGCATGCACAAATGAGAGATTTCTGCTCTTTCACACTAAAAGTTTATATGGTGTTCATGTTTCACATGTAAGAGAGGGGCAGAGCTGGTGGGTTTGATGTAGTATGACAGTAAAAACAAGTGTTGCTCAACACGCATTCGGCTTTAAACTGCATGTGTGTGTGTGTGTGTGTGTGTGTGTGTGTGTGTGTGTGTGTGTGTGTGTGTGTGTGTGTGTGTGTGTGTGCGTGTGTGTGTGAAGGACCAGAGACGCGTTTCTTCTGCGGTGGAGTGAATGGGACTCACTCACCATTACAGTTGAAGCCCGTCTCCTTTTGGCATTTCTTAGAGCAGCCATCGCCATCCAACAGGTTGCTGTCGTCGCACTCTTCTGTCCTATACAGAGAGAGAACCATCACCATCATCACCTTCATTCGCTATACCATCTACTATCTTCAATGTGTAATTAGTCATGTTGAAATATCCACTAAAGTGCACAGACCCCTGTATGAGGCCGTCTCCGCAGTAGGACTGCCCATGGGTGTAGAGGAGAGGTGAGGAGGGATCGCTGAGGAGACCGTCTGCTTCCACTTGGATTGTGTACTGGTACTTGACTCCCTGCCTTACAGAGCTGGAGAGGAGAGGAGAGGAGGGGAGGGGGGAGAGAGGAGAGGAGAGGAGAGGAGAGGAGAGGAGAGGAGAGGAGAGGAGAGGAGAGGAGAGGAGAGGAGAGGAGAGGAGAGGAGAGGAGAGGAGAGGAGAGGAGAGGAAAAATGGTTTTGGATTGCTTAAATGGCATGATAAAATTATGAAAGAGTCCAAAGTTTGTTATGTTCTTCTGAGGAGCAGTAGGTTCTCACTGCTCTGTGGAACTGATCATATAAACTTTACAGGCTTGTTGATCGGTACCAAATGAGTCATTCAATACTTCACAAAATAAGAAAGAATTATTGAGGTTATTGTTGCCAGTGTAGCGCATAATGACCTCATTCTCTTGTAGCATTGCTTACTTTGTGCTATGTAGAGAGGAAGCATTGCATTTGCAGTATGTCCCCCCCCCAACAAATCAATTCTGCATTCATCGTGATGGATCCTGCAAACAGTGGCTCGTGGGATCGCAGCGACAGAAGTGGAACTTGCACTCCCAGTGGCTTCTATCTGTAACCTTGCAGTATCCCATGACCTTAAAGCCCCACAGCAGGAAGTGTGTGTAACGATACCTTGGCTCCGGTGTCGGGACTATTGATCTGTTTTGTTGGGCTGTTTCTATAAAAAGAGCCTCCTTCTGTATCCGCCTGGTGCGAAAGTTAACCAGGAGAAGCACAAATCACTCGGTATGTGAGGTCTGTCCGCTTTCTCCAGACTCTACAAATTCCCTTTTACTATTTATGGATCAGAAAGGAAATGAAGAATTTGAAAAACTCCCCCCTTCCCTATGTACATGTACTGTATCTCTATATAGGATCTATCCTCCAACCTCTCCCTCTCTGCTCTCAGAGGTTTAGGTCATCTGTTCCCCTGTCCCACTTCCTCCCTACATGCCTAGTTCCCTCTTCAACTACTAGACCTAATTAACAAAAATCATTATGCAATTTAGTGTTTTTAGAATGAGCTAACAACATACTTCCTTTAAAACGAGATGCTTTTGCAACACAAATCATATTTTAAAGGTGTTAAATGCAAAATTGGGAGCATTTCTATTGCCTCCGCGCGGCTCTCAACGTGGTGACGGCTGAGCCGACGGCTCGCAGCTAACGGTGCTCGCAGCTAACGGTGCTAACAGCGCTAACAGTGTTAACATGGGGGGGAACTGGAGGGTGGGTGCTACGCTTCTGTGAGGACACCTTCAGTCAGGACGGAGTTATCAGCTGTAACCGCCGTATGAGAGCAGTGCAGAGCGGCGGCCGTGAGCTAGCCAGTGGGGCACGCTCACATGCAAGAACATGCACTGGAACAGTGGTTACCAACCTTTTTTCCTTGAAGCCCCCCCCCCCTACTTGTATCTAAGAAAAGCTGAAACAGAAATTGCAAGTCCTCGAACAAAAGCCTCAGTTTGAATAAAGTACTCGTCAGTTTCGCCAGCATAAATAAAGTGATGACGTCCTCATGGATTCGGCAAGCAAATGCAGATACATAATATGATCTTTCTTTTGGTAACGACTTAATTAATTTACTATAATAGTGTTGAAGCCGAAATAGATTTTTTGTTATTGTGATTAAATAAATGTAATTTATGGTGCTGTTAGATTGCTGATAGACCGCCCTGTTTATACAGGTCGTGGCTCCCTTTGTGTGCGGCAAGCGGAGAGCAAGGCTTTTCAACCCAGTGAAAATGTTGTTTTTGAAAGGCTAAATGCCACCAAATATGGATTGAAGGAGAACAAGCTAGTTCGATCAAAGTTTTATGCAACCGTGTGTGAGGGCTGCGTTTACAGTCATTCCAAACAGTCACTCTGGATGGTGGGCCTGTCGTCAAAGAGAGAGGGGCAAGAATTAATCTACAAATGGGGATGATGGCGCACACTTTGGGACCGTCTTTCTTCAAAGATCATTCGTGGTGTTGCTGCACTCGGTTGTAGCCGACACACGAAAGTGACGGAAATAATCATGTGAAGAATGAAAAATGAATGCCTGAGAGAGAAGTTCAAATCCTGCATACTTTCTCTCCACAACACACCTGGTTAATGCTGCATGAAGTGGGCGTGATTGTTGGTTTCGGTAAGTGACAAAACGTGTGGGCGACGGGGTTTGACAGGCGCTTGTCAGATGATCGAAGAGCTTCGGAAACCCCCTACCCCCGCACCTTTCCCACATTGGATAAGGTGCGGACAGTATGTCCGACCATTTCTATAACTTTCCGAAACCAACAGTCTGACATTCACGCCCACTTCACGCTGTGATTGGCCGGCTTCCGGGAGAGACTGTCTGAAAATGTGTCATTATCCCCATGTTTTAATAATATTGCATCTGCCCACTCTCTATGATGGCCCTTTCAGACAGTGTTTCCCTCTGCAGTTGGGATTAGGGATAACATTCCAAGTAAAGTAAGGGGAAACGCATATCGACGAGGAAACAGACTTCGACACAGGTGTTCCGCCCCGCCTTCCAGTGTGGCCGTTTTTTCAGCTTTTGTGTTGTTTTATTTAAACAACAAATGTCATTCATTGGTTCACTCTTTGGTTTGAAAATTGAAGGATTTCCAATGATGTGCAATGGCAGAATATCTGATTAACACAGATGTAAGTCGTAACATTTCAATGTGAAGTGTTTTGATTGATTGAACAGTTCTTCTTGTACTCGTCACTCATCTTTCCCTTTCTTCACTGACCATGGCGCAAGTTCCGCAGTTCCAAGCAGTTCCAAGTAGTCACTGGTGTTTATGGCCTCTGCTGCTCACATTTTATTCATATTCAAAAAGAGAAAAAAAAAATCTGCTTACTGTGCTTCTCCTCTGTTGTCTCCCTCTGTCCCCTCTTACCCTCCCTCACCCCTTGCTTCTCCTTCCCTCACCTACGCTATCTTCCACTTCATTTCCTCCCACATCACTCTTTTGTGTCTCTTATCTATATCCAATTCCCTTTGTCTCCCCCCTCTCTCCTCTTCTTCTTCATCCCCCCTTCTCTCTGTTATCCCGCCCTCCCTCGCTCCCCCTCCCTTCTCTTTATAAACTCATTGCTCCCGAACACTCTCTTCTCCTCGCATCAACCCCTCTCTGCCCTCCTCAGCCCTACATAACTCAATCCCCACTGGTTCTTACATCTTTTTGCACTTAGACACAGCTTGTGTAACACAGGAGACGTGTTCCCTGAAAAATAAACTGTTTGTGAAGCTGCGTCCACCTACTAACATCCACCTTGCCCTGTGAAGTAGCAACGGCTTTTCAGACAATTCACAGTGCCACAACATTTAGGCATCAGCCCCAAATGATCTGCAATCATATCATATCCTGGCAGCTATTTAGTAAGACTAAAAAAAAAACTGGCTTGTGGCTTTATATTTGGATTCCGGTAATCATTTGGACACCCCGCAATACGAGTTAGGACACTGTACAAACTTGTTCAACTTAGCCCCGAAACTTCAGCATGCTTTTGATTGAGTATATGCTTGTTGAAACAGATTTGGATCAGTAGCCACAGCTCGGCATCCCCATGTTGGAAACATTTGAGCTCTGAGCTTTCCAAATAGAACCAGACCCAAACACTTCTGGGAGACAGATAACAGTGAGACACACACACACACACACACAGAGGTATGCTGTGAAACTTAAAGTCCGGGTAAAGCAAAAATAAATATGTGTTCTGAGTTATTAACCACACAGCCAAATTTGAATGATATAAGTACATAAAATTAGGTTTCAAAATTCAGTGTTCTCTGCTCTGAAACGCTGGGGGAGTGTCCGCTGAAGGCTCTGAAACCACGCCCAATCACGGGTGAGGGTTGATTACATAACTTGTTGGCCATCCCACTGCTGCGCTTGTGCAGAATATAATCTCGCTAACTTCTTGTTTAGCCCTATGCTAACAATCGTGCGGCTCTTCTAGACCAGTGATTCTCAAAGTGGGGTCAGGGGGTCCATGAAATAATTTGCTATAAGTTATAAAATTGTGCTGTATCATTATCTGTATCAAGTACATATCTAGATGGGGACCGTTTGCACCAATAAATCATATTATGTCTATTACTCCCACGTTAGCTTTGGGCCAGTCGAAACTCTGATATAATTGTGACACGCAGCAATAAGTTCATTATTTTTAAGTTGAAGAACTTACTGAAAGTCAGCTTCAGACTAGTATTTTTTTTTTCTGAATTCATTAGGATTATGCTAATCTTGCTACTGTTCATTTTCTGAAAGCTTTTAAGATCAATTACATGAAAGTATAAATGCATCATCAGGTTGAGTTGAGTCCAAATGCAATTTGAATTACCCTCTGTTTAAAAGTATACAAGTGGTATTAACATGATTCAAATTGAAATGTGTTTCTGTTTATCACTAGGACTGAAGTATTTAGGTTGAAAAATTTTAGGATACAAATAGTTCCAACGGCATCCAAGAGACAAATAGTAGTAAGCATTATGCTTAATGGGCGTTATGATCGGGTACTTTGATCCCCTGTTCTAGACTTTCCAAATGTTATCGGACCAAATTGATCAAATTCTGATCGGGAAACGATTTATCCATCGCTTTACAGCCACGATGGAGTAGGCTGCAGTGGAGAACAAGTTTAACTAACTTAGCTGTGATTGGCCAGGAGCACGCAGAACGTTCTCATGCACACCTCAAATGACGGGCACACAGAGAGGGACGGTGAGATACAGATGGCGGCTGGACTGCCGGTAAAAACTTTATGGATTTTTTTTGACAGCCCATTGGGATTAGTCCCGGTATGCCAGATGGCCAGTACAACACTGACTGTGCTAGTAGTGTTGTAACTCGCGATTCAGTGGGAGAACCACTGATGCTATGTGGTCTAGTTTTTATATAGTGTTGGGGGAGGGATTATGCTAAGGATGGACCCAGTGCGTCATCCAGCCATGATTTCAGGCCCACCCAAAAAATCCTGAACACAAAAATTGAGAACAACAGTCCAACTCCACAATTCAGTACTATATAGTTCACAGTCTTTTCACATGTTTTCAGCTATTATTTTCTAACAAGTATAATGTGTTTAGAAACAAATCTCTGATTTTATTTTACCTGGATTTTAAACTCCATTTTGGCCCTAAATACCAGTCTTATTTTTCCTCTGAGGTTGCTGATGTCTGACAAGGCTGTGTGTGTGTGTGTGTGTGTGTGTGTGTGTGTGTGTGTGTGTGTGTGTGTGTGTGTGTGTGTGTGTGTGTGTGTGTGTGTGTGTGTGTGTGTGTGTGTGTGTGTGTGTATGTGTGTACCCAGTATTAGTATTTGGCACAGCCTCCATGTTATAAATATTCATCCACCAGACTCAGGAACTTGCCTCAGGGGGAGTTCTGGGTATTTTAGGGTATTTTAAACAACACACCTGTCAATGCCCATTACATATTGCGGTTACATCTACCTGTTTGGGGATTATTCTCCAGACACTATTATGTGTCGAGTAACCTTAGAAGGCTGAGAGCAAATCAATGAAATTAGCTCTTATTGCAAAATAATACAGTAAACATGACTGTAAGGTAAAAGCGAATAAAGGACAACATTCGTCATCTACCTGTCAGTGAAGGTCTGCTGGGTCTGAGGCGAGGGGGGTTTGCTGGTGAAGGGCGGCTGCCGCTCGATCCTGTAGAGCAGAGGCCGGCAGCCGGAGCACAGCGGGCTGCCGGGGCCTGAGGACAACATGGCGGCGTCGATCTCCATCTTCTCGTCGAAGGTGCAGAGTTTCATGGCGGCGATGGCGGCGTCGTGGGTGTCGAGGCGCAAAGTGAAGGGCATGTCGCAGAAGATGTACTGGGGTCCGAGGTTGATGCTTTTCCCCGCGTCCGTTACCAGCTCTATGTTGGCTATGGCTGGGTTGTCTGTGACAGGGAAATACAGATAGATTGATAAGCTGTTATTTCTGTCATTTTGAACTTCAATGTCCAACATTTAACAGTAGTTAAATGTATTCATGGACAGCTCAAATTAAAAAAATTAAAGGTTCAAGACAGGTATGACTCCCAAGGATCATATTTGTCATAAGGAACATCCAATCACAAAGCTTAAAATTCTTAAACTTGCTGGTAAAAATTCATCAGTTTAAATCTGTTCACTTTTGCTAGCTAAGCTAGATCTCAGATTTCCGTCACTTGCTGTCTATGCGTTGCTTAGTAACCTTCACCACACATTGCTTACACTCCCAGTCTCTCAGCGTTTCACAGCAACAAACAGCTTTTTCCCGACCACATACTGCTTTCTTGCAGTCAATGCATGTCCTGCTGCATTCATTAAATATAATAATAATCAATGACAAATTTCACATTAGGAACTGGTTACACACTTAAAGGGGAAAACTTGCCACCTTTTATGTGGATGTCCAATCAGTGTTGATGGTAAATGTAGTCACTTGGAAGTAATTAATTCCTCAGTGTGTACTATAATGACCAAGAAAGCTGAGTTCTCCTGCTCGCGGAGCAGTGCCTACAGGTACCAGGATGCATTGCGTGCAAGCTTCGGAAGGTCCCCGCTGGCAATATCCTTTTGCACGGCTAATGCAGCCTCGGCCTCTCTCCGCTGCATTTCTTCGGCCGTATACTCTGGCTCGAATAAATATGGCTGACTATTCGAGTCAGCCAAAACACTGTAAAATGTTTCCTCATCCATAAAATCCTCTGCACCGTTTTCACTGTTGGAATTGGAAACGTTTTGAGTGGCATCAAGAGCACACGTGCCCCCCTGGCTACCCAGAGGTAGAGACTAGAAATCCAAGCTGAAATAGCAGCCTGTAGTTCTTCCTTGCATCCACTGTCATGTCAAATGACGGCGCTGGATGCAGGAAGAACAACAGATTATGCAGCTGCGAACTCAGCTTTCTGGCTCAATATGGCACGCACGGAGGAATTTATTGCTTTAATCGATTACATTTACCATCAACACTGATTGGACATCCACATAAAAGGTGGCACATTTTCCCTTTAATGAAGTGAGATAGATTTATTTATTTTTATTCTAAGATGATGGACCAAGTGTTTCTCCTCAGATGTGTGTCAGCAGCTGGAGGTCTGGTGGTTGATGCCTCACCTTTTTTAAGTTTTGATCCTGCTTACTTTGTACATGCCGCCCTTCTCTTTGTAGAACCCATAGTATTTACAGTAGTGCTATCTGACATATACTGTATGACAAACTGTTGGTATGAAGTTGTTACGGAGTGACACTTACTGGAAGAGATGTAGGTGACCCAGAGCGTGAGTGCGTGAGGAACCATAGGGTGGAGGAACCTTAGTGTGAGGGTGCAGCCCTCCGTGTCGGGACATGGTGAGGTCACGTTGGTGTCATAGAGGCTGAGCTCAGGACTCCAGGCCTGGAGGCTGGGATCACAGGGCTGCTCCACATCCGGTGGGCCTGGGGTTCAATGACAATCACATGCATTGCAAAAATCTGATGAAACATACCCACACAGTCCTGATGACGCAGATTAGTTGAGTTTTAGTCTTAATAAATAATGCTTTACCTCCAGTAAGGATGTTTTTTGGTCCTCAACATTGTCTTGTCCACTTCTATTTAGTTTTGACCTTTTTAACAAATTTCTCAGTATTACCTTTAATAGCTACCAGCAAATCCCTTCTCATTAGTAATGAGAGAGAGCAGAATTTTCCAGTTGAGAAAGAAACTGTCATGCCCCCTTACTTAAAACATGGCCCAGATTCAAAAACGCAGTAGTAACACCATTACACCAGGCAAAATGAGTTGTTAATTGTTACAGTGTTAGTGATTAACACAACGGAATCACATTACAGTAGTTTTATTATCAGCTGTGTCCCAGAAAGCCAAATAAAATCAGGATGTTAATGAGGTGTTGCATATTTCACACCCACTGTGATCAGCCATCTGTGAAAGCACAATGGATCGCCAAATGAACGTCGGGGAAATGATGTCGAAATCGGCCTAAATAGGCATGAAAACGAACCAGAACTGTGAACTGTTAATTCTGTAGGCTGTTGCCATTTCTGAGCTTCCTACATTTTCACAACGATTGAAGTACATATTAATAAAGTCTTAGATACATGTTCATGAGTCTGAAAATACACTACAGGCACAAGATCAGCCATTTCTGCCACACGTCTTATGGCTGCACTGCAATATGGGCTGGTGAGTCTGGTAAGAAGCCCATCCTACCCACTGCTGAGCAAATTTGCTTGTTGATTTGATCCAATTTGAACAAAGTGATTTTCTTATCAATCAACTTTCTTTAATGAATATAACTCGTCAGTGCGTCCCTTTGTGTCGGCAAGCGGGAGGGCAATCATTTCCTTGACTGCAGTGAAAATGTTGTTTTTGAAAGGCTAAACGCCAACGAATATGGATGGAAGAAGAATATTTCGTTAGATAAAAACATGTTGTGAATTTTGGAAATGACTGAATCTATCTTTCTTCTATACATTTTGACTTTTGGACTTCACATCGCTCAACACCCAACGATCACACGAGTTGGATACTCGGCATTAGCCAGCTTCATGGATTCATAACATGCTAGGTCGCTAGCTTTAGTTTGTAGCATACGTGCTAGACGGCTAGCTGGCTAGTAAGCTAGTTTCAGTTTATATTAATAAAATAATAAGTTTAACCAACTAGCATTTCTGGTGCCGACTAGCAAGGGTCGCAATGTTTAATCGACTAGTCGACTAATCGCACACATCCCTAACTAGGGCTGTTGTGGTGAAGGAATTTCCCCTGCGGTGATAATGATTGGCTCAACAGCGTGATATGTGGTATTATTGCCACTTTATTATTATTTATTATTAAATACTTGTTTATTGTTAAATGCAGAACACAGAAGAGCAATGAGGCGCAGTAGGGTTTTTTCAGCTGCGCTTTGGTTGTGCCTGGTTGCTATGATACAGAATATCAAAAAGTCGGCACAAAGTAGAGTACTTGCTCTGGATGAAGGGAAGGTCGAAGCACGTAGGGAGACAGGACGAACCTGCCAGTCTATGTTTATTAATTTCTCCTCCATTGTTGTTCAGCACTTGTAGCCTCCATGTAGGATGTGACGGTTGGTCATTGAGTTTTACCCAAAGTTGAACATTTTTCAACTCTCAGCAACCAGAAAAAAACACCAAACATACAGCGGTCAGCGCAGAATAGACGCTCAGCATGCGGAACTCCCATTGCAGAGAATTCAAAAAGGAAAACCGCAGCGGTATCCGCAGTTGCTTGCCATCCATTGCCAGCAATATTGCGGTTACTGCGACATCCCTGTCCCTAATTTAATGCATGATGCGGCACATAAACAAATGTTATCCTTCTCAATGCGAGCACAGGCTCCCGAATCAGGCGGAGGTGTTTCCCCTCAGCCTGAAAACTCAAACCAGTCAAGGTTGTGGCACAGGCAACATTTTCAGGAAATGTAAAAGGACAAATTTTGCCAACAATTCGGGCCAATAGTGTTTTGCCATTAAACTTGTGTTTTGTGTTGCCAGCCATGATATCCGCATTGAATTTGTCCACTTTCCCCTCTCCCTTTCCCCGCTGAAGGCGATATTGCCCATCTCCGTTGGCTGACAAAGTGACCATCATCGTCTTTAGAAGTGGGAAAGAGTGAAAAGGGAGCAAGGGAAGCCAGCAGACTGGCTGTCTCCTCAGCTGTGTGCATACCACTGTTTAGAGTAAGACTGTAATTGACTCTTTATCATCATTATGATCCCGCAGCGAAAGAGAGGGAGCCGTAATCCCCCCTGTTCCTCATCGCCGCTTGTTTTCAAAGCATAAATTCCAGCAGAGGATTTCCACATATTTGGGTAGAGTTTCCACGGAAGAGAAGGAAAGTGTTATTGTGTTCGTAAGGTATTTCTTTCAGTATATCTCTTTCTTTCTCTTTGCTTTCTTGTTTGCTTCCTTGTTTTCTTTCTTGTTTCTTCTCTCCCCCCCCCCCCTCACCCTACATGTCATGCCAAAGGAAACCGGGCTTCTGCAGGAATTATGATTGGAATAACAAGGACCATGTGCTCACATGAAGCGTAATGTTTCAAAGTACAGTGCTACAAGATACACTTTTTTTTTGTGGGGGGGAGGGGGGGGCTTTTTTTGTTTATGACGGAGGTTCAGTGTTTGAACAGCACCCAAACATTACCCAGAGTAGACGGTTTGCCTAATAATCCTTGTTCTCGCTTTGGCTAAAACAAGACAGAGACAGAGAGAGGTCTGTAGCTGAGGGCAATTATCATTTAATGATTTTCTGCTTTTTCCTCTTCCAGGAGCCATTAGCCTTGCACGCACCTGAAATTTACAGGGAAGAGACGTATGTGTGTGTGTTTGGAGGGGAAGGGGGGGTAAATCTGCTCTGTGGAAACAAGAGACAGAAGTAGAACTCAAGGACACAAACATAAACCTGAAACCGCCACATTCCTCACTGTCAATACTTATTGACAGAGGAGAGTGTATTAGATGCAGAAGTCAACTGTAGATTTTAGGATGAAAGATGAGTAATCAGCAATTTCCCTCCTTACCACTACCCATTTTACATTTCAACTCGGGCATTATTTATTTGAAAAAATCCCAATAGTAGAAAAATAATCTATTTTCAGCAAACAAACACCTTCAACTAAAAGTGTTGATGATTTAGTCGCAGCTTTACATGCAGCTCCAACAATCTCTCACACTGGTTTGAAGAAGGGTTGTATGTACTGTATGTTGAGACAAGAAAAAGGCTACTACCCTGAACACTATTCTGTTTTTTTGTTGGTAAAAAGTGTATAAATATTCATCCTTCTTTTAGACACACGTATATACACAAACACACAGTGATTTGTGACTGACCAACTGCCTCCTCGGGCGTCCAGTAGCCGGACGTGTCACAGATGCGAGGCGAGGTAGCCTCGGAGGCGTACTGGTGGAAAACACCGTCTGTCTCACAGTCTCCACAGTTGATACCAGACACGTGGAAGGAGGAGCTGGGACAAAAGGAAACAGAGGGTGCTGATTATGAAATATCACACTTTGGTCTTTCACAAAATATGTCTGCAGACCTACAATAATGTTGGAACAACTTGCTTTGTTTTTTTACTCCAATTGGACAAAGCCAGAAGGCTGAAGGAGTCCAAGGACAGGGCAGACACACAGATAAACAGAGTTTGTTTGAGGCTATCGTCACAACAGTACATGAATACGTTACAATATCCCAACAAGAGCTATACGTCGTTTCAAAGGCTCGAAATCGGGCTAAGAAATGCAGCCTTCTTTTGCCAAGATTTGGACATACAACCATTTGTATGTGTAGAATCCCATAATCTGTTGCACACCAGTCAGTTGTTTATTGTTCATTTGTCAACTTGTAAAGTGAGGAAGTGTGACGTGACCTTTTTACAAATAAAAAGGTGCTCAGGTGGTTATCATGTATTGGTAAATGCGAAACATGAACAGGGCCAATTAAAAAGATACTGGAAGGTATAACCAGGCACTAACTCCAATGATTGTTCTTGTGAGCAGCCTGAGTGTGTTTTTAATCAGCAGGCATTACATGTAAATTGGCCATTACACTATTTGCCAGTTGTCCATCATCCAACTATAAAGCGAGGAATCTCTGTATTTGGGTATGTCGTTCCAACACAGTCTCACGGCAGTTCGTGAAATAGTCACGAATTGTAATCTTTTTGATTCGTGTACATAGACACGAATTTCCCCTTTTTTTTTCAGCATATTTTTTGTGCGTTTTCCTACGAATGTCCAGCAATTTCCGCTCCAGTCTTTTCAAAATAAAACTACTTAGTTAGGTTTATAAATAGATCGATGTGGTTAGGCTTAGGCAACAAACTACTTCGTTAGCTTTAGGAAAAGATCGCGGTTTGGGTTAAAATAACTCAGGAAGTGCTGTAACTTATGTACAGAAGTAACGTGACAAATAAATCAACTTTGGCTTGTGGTTTCACACGGGACATGAACAGCTGTTTCCTGGACTATATTTTCCAAAGATCTTTTGGGGTCAGATGAGTTCAAACTTTTTACAATATATTTAAAACACTGTAGTTATGCATTTTTGTCAAGATTATGATAGAATTACCTTTCAGATGAGGAGGTTCAGAAGTGCAGATGGCAGACAAAGCTCAATGTGGAGAGGTAAATAATCAGGATTGAGAACCCATGCACTCGTACCTCTGATACAGTGGTCCCCTTATAGGTGGCAGCCAATAGATAGAGACAGAATCGGGACTCTGGTCTGTCACTATGGGGGCCAGAGGGATGGGGGCTGGTTGCTGGTCCTTCAGCCACTTCTGGTAGACCAAGTCAAGATAACAGTGCATCCGGGCCACTTGGTTGGGAGTGAAGTGGTTGGTGCAGTTGTCATCTGATGTGGTGCAATGAAAAGAAACTCATCATGGATCAGATTCAAACACTAGCCTCCATCTAACTACAGTGCTAATCACATGGTTGGAAATAATTAGGTTTATTGCAGACGTCTGAAGAGAGGAGGTGAGATAACACCTTGTGAATGCAACAGCAAAATCATGACTGTTATTATTATTGTTATTTACATTATTATTATTTATGGAAAGCACATTATAACGCTGAAATTAGCTTAAATTAGCCAACTGAGTCTTCACAAAATAAATTAAAAAGTAATGCAAGTTATTTGTATGTAGTATACGTCGTAGTTGTACTTGCTTGTGTGGTTGTGTATTACAAATGTTAAGGGGTACATTACTTTTCCATAAGAGCCTCAGGTCTGTTACCAGTAAGGAAAGTGAGGAATGTTTATTCACCGTACCTGTGTAACTCATGTAATTGCTATAAGGTGTGTCGTGGTACATGGTGACCCCACAGGGATCATTGACGGCTCCGGGATCGTGGCAGGCTTTGGATTTGGTTGTTGGTGCGGTGTCAGCACACAGATCTCCTGTCTCCATGGATGGGGTGGTCTCCTGCAAGTGCATATTTACAAAACGTCTAGCAAATGATCACAGAAGAGTGAACAGCTCTATCCAGGGAGGCATTTTGTTGTATGGACAGCCGTTTGAGCATTTATTCCATACCCTTGATATCAGACGTCACTAGTTAACTAGTGCAGAAAATTGTAGTCAGGAGTCAGCCGGCTGCACAGTCCCGCTCTGAGCTGCTTTTTGTTTAGGAAGCCTCTCACTGTCTACCATGCAGCAGTACCGCTCTCTTCCTTAACTGTTACCAATGCGCCGGCGGGGGCGCTGTTTTACAAAAAAAAGCCTTATTAAACACTGTTTATTAGTGGTATCAGAATCATAAATACTTTATCGATCCCCCGGGGGAAATTATAGGGAAATAAAAATATATGTAAACATAGAGAAGTTTTAAGAAAAAGAAACAGAAATAAGAATAGAGATGAAATGTAAATGGGTGTGCATTATCAAATGCAAATACAAAGTTAACTGTCAAAGAAATCACAAACTCAAGTATAGGGGACATCAGATTACTGCATATCATTTAATTTTTACATTTTTAATTAATCAAAAAATGTAAGTTCCATTTTCTGTCATTCCTGATGCTTTAGATTTTTGCTGTGGTATCGGTTCAGTATCGGTATCGAGATATTTAGGCAGGGTATCATATCAAAGTCAGAATTTTGGTATCGTGACAACACGATTAGTAAGATGAATCCATGTTTAACAAGGTAACATGTCTGAGCTTTTGCAGCTCACTAGTTAACTACAGTAGTAAGACTTTCAGTGTTACTAGTTCAGTCCAGAGGGTCACTAGTCCATCAAAAAGCTGACTAGTTGGGACTTTGGTGCAACTAGTGCGGTGCGCGGCTTCACTAGTGAGGCTTCTATTGGAACACGTAGGACAAAACAGACACTAGTTGGTGAAAAAGAATGACAGGTAAAAGTTTTTGTTCCACTAGTAAAACAAAATGCCAAACTAGTGCGACCAAATGTCCAACTAGTGCTGACAAAGACCGAACTAGTGGAGGAAGCTGACGTCTGATATCACGGATAAGGAAAAATTGAAAAAACGGCTTTCCATACTTACCTCCATAAAGTAGCATTTTGGATAAGGCAATATACTGTATGATACAGAACAATACAAATTTGATCCAAAAAAGGTAAATGCAGTACATCTTTGCGTGCCTTCGTCACATTAAGTATCATCAAGAGGAGATTTAACAGTCCTACCTGACATGGGTCATCACAGGAGTCCCGCTCGCTCACCCCCTTGAAGACATGGTACAGTCCAAAGATGTGGCCCATCTCATGGATCATGGTGTTGTGGTGGCCCATGGTACCAAAGTAGGACGGGTTCAGCACCATCCCACCTGAGGACAAAAGATAAAATTCGGTCATAATATTATTACTATTTAGATATTTTTGTCTTCTGATAAGACAGTCAGTCACAGTAAATATATTTCTTGTGATGGAAAAGTGGGAGTGAGCCTTCACAAGGTACTAAAATTGCTCTCTTTTCCAAGACTGTGACACGTCATTCCACCACTTTGATGGGATGTAATGATTTGGAAAATTGTCCTGCAACAGGTGAACCGGTTTAGTGCCCTTTGGCAAGAAGCGCCCAACAAAACAAATGTGGTATTGCTGTGAAAGTCCAGATTCTAACTAGCAGCTGTGTGGCTATTCAACTCCAGTTTTATGCTCTGCAACGGAATTTCCAAAAGAGAAACAGACCTCCATAGTAAAAACACTAAGCACTGTGACATTTAAAACCAATTAGGAATGAAGTAAAACTTTAGTGCTTTAAACCAAAACAGGAAACCGGATACAGTAAGGTGGCTACGGGTGGATAAGGGCCATTTTCGCCTGCTTTGAATAGAGGAATGCTCTGCAGAGACTTTGCATTCGTCATTTTGCCCCATTTTCCAAATAGCTGACACCTACCACCACTGTTTTAAAGATTTTCTTTTTCTACAGCTGTCAGTGTGTCAGTGTGCTGACTTGACTATGACTTGCCCCAAACTGCATGTGATTATCATAAAGTGGGCATGTCTGTAAAGGGGAGACTCGTGGGTACCCATAGAACCCATTTTCATTCACATATCTTGAGATAAGAGGTCAAGGGACCCCTTTGAAAATGGCCATGCCAGTTTTTCCTCACCAAAATTTTGCGTAAGTTTGGAGCGTTATTTAGCCTCTTTTCCGTCAAGCTATGATATGGTTGGTACCAATGGATTCTTTAGGTTTTCTAGTTTCATATGATACCAGTATCTTCACTCTAGCTTTAAAACTAGAGCAAGAAATCGCAAGTTGCATTAATGCGTTAGAGAAATTAGTGGCGTTAAAATGAATTTGCGTTGACGCCTTATTATCGCGTTCACTTCGACAGCCCTAATGTTTATATACTATTTACATTATATACTGGAATTTTAACTCCTGTTTGAGTTTTAGCAATTTGTTTGCAGCATTTAAAACATTTACACTTGAATTGTTAGTAATTGAAAAGTCGGATCGGATGGAGAAAGGTGCATCAACATTATAAACATTATATATTACATTAGAATATAACAATTCTGCTGCCGATATTACTAGATAACTACTAGACTGCATGAGTTGGTTTAAGATGCAGCAGAATGTTCAAAGTGTAAGTGCTTTAAATGTATTATAAGTCCATTAACTTATAAAGAGGTGAGTTATGAATTCTGGTGGTGACCCACAGTGTAAACGGTAGGTAGGCAGGCTGGATTCAGACTTCAGGCTGGGCAGATCACAACAAGAGGACAGAAGGAAAATCAGGCCTCCCGTCTAATCATGAATGGTTCACAGAACTTAGAAAAGCCTTCTTTAACGAGCAGACAGAGAGACTGAATGGAAGAACACAGTGGAAAAATACCATCTTTATGTTTCCATAAGCACATTAAATGACTTTTCTAATAATGATGATAATGACCCTGCTCTGAAGTACATGTTTAAAACTGGGTACTAATATGCTGAAAGCTCTTCTGCAGTATTTCCTTTTTGCTTGGATCTTGTTTGCATCCTCTCTGCTGCCCCTTGCTTACGCCAAGGAGGTTATGTTGTTAGTCCTGCTTGTTGGTCTGTCCGTTCGTTAGCAAGATGTCGCAAAAATATGTTAACAGATCTCAATTAAATTTGGTAAAATGTTAATCAATACGCCATGGACAACAAGGGATTTGTTTTTTTTATCGATTAAAATGTTTAATCGTGATTAATCGCATGATTGTCCATAGTTAAATTAATCACATATTTTTTATCAGTTCAAAATGTACCTTAAACCTTGTCAAGTATTTAAGTTATCAACATGGGAGTGGACAAATATGCTGCTTTATGCAAATGTATCTACATATTTATTATTGGAAATCAATTAACAACACAAAACAATGACAGATATTGTCCAGAAACCCTCACAGGTACTGCATTTAGCATAAAAAATATGCTCAAATCATAACATGGCTAACTCAAGCCCAACAGGCAACAACAGCTGTCAGTGTGTCAGTGTGCTGACTTGACTATGACTTGCCCCAAACTGCATGTGATTATCATAAAGTGGGCATGTCTATAAAGGGGAGACTCGTGGGTACCCATAGAACCCATTTTCATTCACATATCTTGACGTCAGAGGTAAAGGGACCCCTTTGAAAATGGCCATGCCAGTTTTTCCTCGCCAAAATTTAGCGTAAGTTTGGAGCATTATTTAGCCTTCTTCATCTAGCTTTAAAACTGAGCCCGCTGTTGCGTTAATGCGTTAAAACAAATCTTTTAAAATGGTTTCTTAATAGGACAAGATAATGATTTTTTTGGACATGTTTTGCTAAAGTACATCCTTGAATGAAAAAATAATTATGTTAGTATTTGAATGTGTACATTCTAGACATTTTGTCTTGTAAAAAAATACAAGTTGAGTTAGAAAATTAAAGACTAAATAATAAAAATCATTACCATAGTATTCAAAAGATAATTTTAACATCCGCTATGGTTTTGGGGCTACGGGGAGTTCTTAGAAGAATGGCCTTTAAGTGGAGATACAGATTTTCTGCAGCACGCTGATAATCGCAGAATCAAGACCAGACATGACAGTTATTGGTTTTCTAATTAGAAACAGCGTGTTCAGCGGTGAAGACGTTGAACAATGAAGACATTAAATGCGAAGACACTAAACAACAGGGCCTCCGGAGACGACTTGTCATCCACTAACTGGTTTTTAAGCAGGGACAGATGCTGAGCGACTGAAACAAATGTCATGTGGGAGACATTCAGTAGAGAACTAATTTCAACAGTCTAATTCAAAAATATAACATCTACTCTGACAATATAACTGATAGCATCACAGTATCCCTATTTAAACTAATAGCTGTCTATTAATAATAATTAAATAACAATTAATAACAATCTATTAATATATCTATTATATTATAATATAATATAATAATTATATTATTACATAATTATCAGTTATTTTTTATTCTGGATAACCAACAGCAAGAGATGTTATTACCCCAAAATGGAATTATAGTTTTTTAGAACACAAACTGGGCACAATAACAACAGTGAAAGTCTCAAATTTTATATTTGACATCCTGTGTTCACAGGGAGCTTCTCAGTGTGTGCTCTCCTTGCCTGAGATTTCCAGCTCCTCCGATGGTAGCAAGAGCAAATACATCTGTATACTCAACTTTAAAAGGGACATTTTGTGCTTATTTCCAGGTTCCTACTCGTATTTTGGGTTTCTACTAGGGCTGTCAAAGTTAACGCAATAATAACGCATTAATGCAAATTTGTTTTAAAGCCACTAATTTCTTTAACGCATTAACGCAACTTGCGATTTCTAATTAACCTATTAAAATCCGACAGGACTCCATTGGTACCAACCACGTCATCCTAGCTTGTCCTTGTCGAAGGAGGCTAAATAACGCTCCAAAATTACGCTAAATTTTGGTGTGGAAAAACTGTCATGGCCATTTTCAAAGGGTTCCCTTGACCTCTGACCTCAAGATATGAGAATAAAAATGGGTTCTATGGGTACCCACGAGTCTTCCCTTTACAAACATGCCCACTTTATGATAATCACATGCAGTTTGGACCAAGCCATAGTCAACTGTTGCCTGTTGGGCTGCAGTTTCCAATGTTATGATTTGAGCATATTTTTTATGCTAAATGCAGTACCTGTGAGGGATACTGGACAATATTTGTCATTGTTTTGTGTTATTAATTTATTTCCAATAATAAATATATACATACATTTGCATAAAGCAACATATTTGCCAACTCCCATGTTGATAAGAGTATTAAATACTTGACAAATCTCCCTTTAAGGTACATTTTGAACAGATAAAAAATGTGCGATTAATCGCGATTAAATATTTTAATCGATTGACGGCCCTCGTTTCTACTAGAACATGTTTACATGCTTTAATGTTAAAAAAACAACAAAAAAAACCACTTTATTTTTCTCATACTGTCTGTCTCTATATACCTGTGTTCACCGTCTGTCTGAAACGCTCCGTTTTGGCACCTGTCTCTTTAAAAAGTCCAGTCTGCTCTGATTGGCTTGCGAGAAAAATATGGTGCACCTTTACAAAGGTAGTTCTCAAGCTGTGGGTGATATGTTCTAATGAGCCTTCATGTGACATGGAAGGGCAGCCAAATCTGAATGTCTTGTTGAATCACATGTTTTCTGATCTCCAGCCCACAAAAAACTGACTAGGTCGTCTTATTTCACAGTTTGTAGGTTGGACATCATATGTCCCCTTCAAACAAATATGGTTTGGCAAAGAGTTGTCTTTCTCCCCCTTTTCCATCAAAGAAGTAAAAAAAAAAAAAAAAATTTCAAAATCAATGGGGACAACTCAATCATATGCTAAATGCTGATTCAAATACACATATTTTTTGTTTCTTTAATAGTGCGGTTGTTTTGCTTTGCTGTGAGAACACTTTGCCCTAATTTCATGCTATTGTTTTTCGACATAAATGTCTTTGGAAGACAGCTGGAATTAACTCGTGCCAGCTAATTTGATGTGTGTATTGTGGTCATAAAACGTCACCTGTGTTTTGCCTCTGAGGCTACAGCTAACAATTACCTTCATTGAGTCAGCCACTTATGTTTTTGATTACTCAATTATCAATTTAATCTATTAAATTTCTAAATAGCAACTTCCCAGCAGAAGTTACCAGCGCTCAAAGTGACATTAAAATCGAAATAAAACTGCTTATTTAAACGGGCCGTCAAAAAAATGGATAAGTATTAAATCCCTAATTATATGAACTAAAGAAAAGCGGAAAATACACTTGAAATTTGACATAAATGATTAATAATCAATTCATTGTCAATCGTGAAATCAATAAGTAGCGTAAGACAAAGCTTTTATTGTTCAATGTGCTATTTCTTTAACTTAAACCTACTTAGTATCCACTTTGCTATGTAAACGTAACTGGTAGTGAATAAGAGCCCATCTAACAGGCTGACTTCTTGTCACAAGGTGCTGGAAATGCTACAAATAGCAGTATGTCACATATTTTGTTTGTTACGGGGCCATGTGAATTCTTCCAGGGAGACGTTTTCTGTAAATAATAAATGCTTCCACTGGAGGTACGTCTACCCCTTGTGTCTACTACTTTTGATTCCACTCACTACTTTGTACTAGCACAAGAAGAAGAAGAAGAAGAAAAAGTGCATGAATAAATAAAGAACGGCTGGCAAGTAGGCATGGGTGGCAACAGAGCCCACACTGGTCAATTTTATTTATATAGCCCGATATCACGTGAATCACAAATTTGCCTCTTTACAATCTGTACAGCATACGACAACCTCTGTCCTTTTCGACCCCAGCTTCACACTGCCGTTTGTTTGTTAGGTTGTTGTTGGTTTGATTAGCCTTTTCCAGTGGAAACGGGTCTAATGATTGGAAGAGGAAAGAGGCAATGTGCCGGGAAAATATCTGCCAGCTCCAATTGCTCTCCCCATCTCGTTTGGATATCGCCAAAGCAGAAAACAAAGGATGGAGGGCAAGGGAAGAGATGAAGGGATGGATAGAAAGAAAGAAAGAGAAACAGGATGAAAGAAGAAAATTATGACATATCTGGTAAAGGAGGAAAGAAGAAAGAGGAAGACAGAACATGGTATAAAGAGAGATAACAGATTAAAATACATATTGGAAATGAAGACAGAAGCAAGAGACGTGGAGATATGACATTAATGTATATAATATACAGTAGTTTGATGTAATTTAACTAGGGCTGTTAAAGTTAATAACACGTTAACGCAAATTTGTTTTATTGCCAATAATTTCTTTAACGCATTAACGCAACCTGCGATTTTTAGGTTGTAGCGGGCTCTGTTTTCACAATTATCACAATTCAATATTTGAAATCGATTGACAGCCCTAAATTTAATGTACCTTGGTGGGTAAGAGCCTCCTTTGCCCATGGCCAGGTTGCAGCTCCTGCCAGCTCTTCACGCGCCGAGTTGCTGGCGAAGAAAACATTGAGCGTGTCAGTGCCGCTCAGGTGTAGCTCCTCCTTTAGCTCTTTCACACTCATATAGGCCCTGCAGAAATTAAAAAAGAGAAAACATCAAAATATTAGACATAGAATACATAATATATAGGTCATAATTTTCAATATTAGTTAAGCTCTAGTAGTGCTGGGCAATATATTGATATTATATCGATATTGTGATATGATACTAGATATCGTCTTTTGGAGTTCTTGGATATCGTAATATGACATGAAAAAGTTTGAGATTGCTCTCAAAATCTGTGTGCTGGATTTTTCCAACTTCCATTTATGTCCATCATTCACTTCACGCTCCTCTGGGAAGCGGCAAAAAAGTTTAATACATAAATAAGTAAGTAAGTAAATAGTTCTAATAGTATGCATATTTATAATATTTTTATTGTTCAACACAGGCCATTTCGGTAGAGACATTAAATATGACAATAAAATATAAATAAGTTTGTTTTACTTTTTTACGGCACTTTGTAGGCGGACGTCCAGTAGTCGCTTTCAGTCCAAAATGGCGGAAGCGTAGCTTTGCTGCTGGGTGCAATAGAACGACCAATTGGCTTTTACTTCTTATCAATATACTGTACGTTCTTTGGTACAGTATATACAGGCTGCTTTGGAGTTAGACAAGTGTTAGGCTGACTAACTAGCAGAGGAGAACATGCTTGGAGCTTTTATGCTAAGCTAAAAAGGGCTACTGGATGCAAAGAAATTAAATTTGCACATCTATCCCACAGAATGAAGGTACAGTAAACAAGTGTATTCCTTTAATAATGGAGACAAGTGAGACATCATTTATGCTCAACGTAGCAACTTAGTATTGTGAGGGTGAACGACAGTTTGCTTCAACCCATCAACATCTCTCTCTGCCCCGTATGTAGCTTCCAAATTATAACTGTTTGAATTGGTCAGGGTACTTCAAACCACTGCCCCCCTCGCAGCCCGCCACCCCGCCACCCCCCACCTCTTTCTCTCTCTAACTGTGATAAATTACCCTGGAGGCACTTTGATGTGTGAAGCCGACTTTGTTTTCCCTGGCCGCGGTGATGTCACATGTCATTTTTCTCCTTTGCTTTCATAGCTGGAAAGCTTTTGCACCCATCACCGTTAGGCCTTGCTGGGTCTGAGAGCCTTGCAGTGGGGTCTCACCGGCTGCCCAGTTCACACATGCCAGACAGTTAAAGCTTTTAGCTTTTAGCTCCTATGGTTTTCTGGAGCACTACAGCTGCTTGATGAAAACACTAAAATCTGGCTGTCAGTGTATGTGTGTGTCTGTGTGTATGCACTTCCTTTGCATCTGCTTTATGTACAGGCCATGGTAATAAATATCAACAGTGCCAAGTCATCCGGTGGTGCATCAGTATAGGGTCATATTTACAAAAATACATTCTGTTAAATGTATGAATCATACATAATTTTGTTAGTGAAGTCTTTCATCTCGCACAGGCAAAGCTTTGGATTTAAGTGTTTTTCAATGATCATAACGTAATGGATTATTGTTTCATGTTGTATTTCTGAAGCAGGGAGATTTGATCATGTTCAGCTGTGGGGCTAACTTTGTTAAAATTACTAAGCCATACTTTAATCTTTACCTCAGTCACTTCAAGTGTATTTGGATGATTTGTTTTATTTTGGTTTCTTAGAAATAATGCTTTTGATGAAGCTCAGCTGTAGGGCTAAATTTGTAAATATTACTTAACCATGCTTCAATCTTAAAAGATTTAAAAAGTGCTCTTTTTTCCATCAGAAATATCATTTATATAATTGCTCATTAAAAATACTTCAGCTTTGGCTCAGTACTGCTCACATTGTTCCAACAGCCTGAAGGATAGACAGGTGAGCCTGTGACCGTAAAATCTCAGCTTTCAGCTGGGAAAAATCTAGATGGATGAAATAAGAAAGCAATAATCCCTATTCTCCCATACACTACTTTCAACGTACCATTAAGCGAGGCACTTCGCCTCTAAATTGGTCCAAAGGTGTTACTCAGCAGCCAAGACTCCTGCATGTGTGTAATCCTCCCCCTAATGCAATCCCTCCCTGAGTGCATGTGTTGTACTGTAAATAAGAATGTGTTTTCTCAGGCACTTTGCCTGACTAAATGAGGTTTAAGATTTAAGATGCTTCAGGGAAGCCCTGCTCTCACTACATTATTGAAGCTGAGTTCAGCCGAGGCTGCGTGCAGTATCCATCAACCGAGGCTGTGCAATTACAAGTGACAGAAAGCTGACCACTAAAGAGTTGACTCTTCAACTTCTGAGACTTGGAGGATGCCTCAATGGAAGGCTACGGCCAACCTGGCAAAAAAATCAATGGCTCCACATGATTGAAGTGTAAACCATGGTTATGAATTAACAAAATTACCATTTGTGGGCAAGTCAAACACTGTGAATCAACAGTAGAGTCAGCATTAGCACTGTCACCATGTAAAACTGTACCACAGCAATGGCAGCCAAGCATTTAAATGTATTATATAATTTACTGTGCACTTCACTTTGTGCAATGTTACATGCTGAAATAAAGTAAATAAAAGGGCTTGATGAATGCAGTGCTAGGAGAAGATACCAGCACTCACAGGTAATATATTAAAAGTCACTTTTATTGCATGAGTGCAGACTCCTTCAGTGCAGTGTACTCTCACATACTGAGGACCAGTCACCCACAACAAGTCCCAAGTAGTCGCGTTTGCATGCAACAACAATGGTCATGTCTAGATGGTAATCCACAAAATTGTGAAAACTTGCGAAAACTCTCGCTGCACGACGACCTATCCTAACCTTAACCATTGGAGGTCAGTTCCTAACCTTAACCACTGGAAGTCAATGCCTAACCTTAACCATTCAAGGTCAATGCCTAACTTTAACCATTGGAGGTCAATGCCTAATCTAAAACATTCAAGGTCAAGGACAAATCTCTCTTCAAGGTACATTTTGAACAGATAAAGAAACGTGTGATTAATTTGCGATTAATCGCGATTAGCTATGGACAATCATATGATTAATCGCGATTAAATATTTTAATCGATTGACAACCATAATAGCAACAGTAACTAAGGGAGGTGGGGCTTTAGCAAATGGTCAGTTACGATGTTATGGCCTTGCAAGCTTGTATGCTGTAGCAGAAGCTCACTGGCATAGAAAGCATAAGGCAGACATAAGGCTGGCAACATCCATGGATCAAATTTGAGATATTGTGAATCAACAATCTCATTCAGATGTAGAGTTGCATTCACTGTTCTGGGAAACATTGCAGTTATGGTTTTATTAGTGAATAAAACATGACCACAATAAAACTTAAGATTCACGTGCACGTAAAGCGTCAAACAAGGTTGGAACGAGATTGTTCTTTCAGGGGAGTTTCCTGGAGCTCTTTGCACACAAAGTGCACCGTCCAGGATTTACAGACCAAGAACTGTTAGCAAATCCTGGACATGTGTCTCAGCATAAATGAACATGATGTCCCCCGCCACCCCATCACTCCCTCTCCACCCTTGCCTCTCTCTCTGTCCATCTTTCCCCTTCCCGCTCCCTTTTCTTTATTGTAACGCCAGAATCTGCAGTGTACCTGGCCATCGCTCTAGAACTGGCTCTCAACAACAAATTTGTGTCGTGACAGCAGCTGGCTTGAAAAAACCTCTGGCCCCGTACTGGCCAGCAGCAGCTGCACACGTATAGGGTCCCACAATCTGAATACCTGGCCAAGAGCTCAAAGAGAAGGGGGAGGGGGGGGATATCAAAAACCCAGATCCCAAACATAAAAATGGTTCAGTGCTCCACAAACGCCAGCGAAATGTCATCCGCACATTAATTGTCTTTCCGCCTGAGAAAGTTGCGAGTTGGGATCCAGGGACACGCATGCATGTCGGCACGTCGAAGCGCTCACACACATAAGCATTTTCAACAAGCCGGGGTCAGGACCTTTCCAGAAGACCTACACTACTGTTAGTCCACTGAGCCCGGTTTTACTACACTCCGGTCTCCTGTGTATTGGCTGTTCATGTTGTTTTTAGTGGGGGGTCAGGAGCTTATAGACAGGAACTCTGGCAAGATTCACTGCAGGAGTTACATCACTGCATAGAAGGAGTACACACATACTGTGACTTTTGAGTTTTGCTTTCAAAATCTGAAAAGCAGAGGCCTTATTTATGGAAGTCTCTCATGCAAAAACATTCTGCACAAAACCAGATCAAATCCAGAGCCGTGATTTATAAAAGCGTGCTCACATCAACATCAACACATTACATTGATGTCTCCAGTTCCCTGTCATATATCAGACTAAAACAGATTCAAGTTATTACCCCAAAGGTAAGTGTGGTGGATATATTTTCATTTGTTATTTGGAATAGTCTTCGCAATAACCATCAAATTAAATCTAGAATAAATCACTGAGCATTTTATATAACTGAGGCCAAAGGACCAGACCCCAAAACAACAGAGCAGAGTGCTGTCAGCTGTCCAACATTTTTCATTAGAGTCCATCTCCTCTCTGCAGGGTAGAGAACTCAGGCTGAGTACAGGGAACATCTGACCATAACAACTACCAAACCATTTTTTCCCCCTGTCTGTCTTGCGGTGTCTATCCCACCAAGCTCATGACAACACAACATAAATTAACAAGGGCTGTCAATCGATTGCAACATTTAATCCTGATTAATCGCATGATTGTCCATAATTCATCATGAGTAATCGCACATTTTTTATCTGTTCCAAATGTACCTTAAAGGGAGATTTGTCAAGTATTTAATACTCTTATCAACATGGGAGTGTGCAAATATGCTTAATTTATGCAAACGTATGTATAAATGTATTATTGGAAATCAATTAACAACACAAAACAATGACAAATATTGTCCAGAAACTCTCACAGGTACTTGAGGTCAGAGGTCAAGGGACCCCTTTGAAAGTGGCCGTGCCAGTTTGGAGCATTATTTTATGTTATATTGTTATTCTTATGTTATATTATTATATAAACCGAGTACTTATTATGATTATTTTCAGGTGCATACTTGTATTTTGGGTTTCTACTCCAATATGTGTACATGCTTTAATGTTAAAAAAATGCTTTAAAGAAAAACTGGTCAGCTGGCCCTCTGTTGTGATTGGTCATCCGAACCAAACTCTTCGGCTAAACTAGCCGCTAGGCAGGTATTATGCAACTATGTTACTTGGTGACATCACCACGTTACGGAAGAAAAGGCGGGACTTCAAGCAAAGCGTTTCAGGCGGTTCAGGAGCAGTGTTTCTGTGGGGTAGAGTAACTCCTTTTGGCGTGGACTTTGGGCTTTGCAACTTTGCAGATCTTTTACATGAACAAAAAGCGATATAACACACTAAAGGAAAGAGAAAAAGCACAATAGGTCCCCTTTAAGTGATATGAAGATGGATATGAAGATGCTTTAGTTGCAAAGTTGGGAATTGGATTATGGCGCGAGGAGTTGTGATAACAAATCCTGTAAACCGGTAAAGAGAGGTCCATTTGACCAAAGCATAAACTGAAAAAATATCTATTCTACTGGTTTAAAAAGCATTAATACATCCTTGTGTTAAGCTGTCACACTCTGTCAACTCCAGACGTCAAACGCTAAATCGCTTTAAAAAAAATAGCTCCAGCTCCCATGTTCTGATTCCCAGTGGCCCAGTGTAAAGCTTGTGGTTACAATTTGGATTAAGGATGGAGTCTTTAAGAGCCTGGGCCGACGACTTCATGGCGAGACATCATGCGAGCTATTTGGAACTCTGCATGAGCCTGTCTGTCAGACCGAATGGAAGGCAGCGGGCTGCCGCTCGAGTTGTTTAGTAAAAATAAGTGTGTACTTTGGCCTCTTCACCCACCAAGGCCATTTCACGGAGCTCTCTCTAAAACCACTGAGGAAAGTGAGAGTACTAATTTGTACACGAGCTGACTTGAGCTGTTCATTGCACATCCGTGCTGAAGCACAATGCAGCGTGCATTCACCTCATGGGGAGAAATAGTCTTATTAGTGGCATTTATGCCCAGAGACTTCTTGCCTCTGGAAAAACATTTTGTCCTGACTGTCTGAAACTTGTATCCCCCCGGTGCTTTCTCCACAATGAATTCTTTTACATTTTCCTCTTGTCTTCATATAAGTTGACATACAGAATATCGATGGACTGATTGTATATTCAATACACAGTTGGTGACCAGCAACAATCTCCTCCTGAAAAAGACTTACTTAAAATGCTCTAAATACAGTAATGCTGCATTTCCACTGCATGGTATGACATGACTCGACTTGTTTGGAACTACAGTACTTGGAAATAATTTTGCATAAAACTAGTGTACCTGTTAAAAAGACAAACTCAGAACAGCAGAGAGGTGACTTTTGTCTATTACCCTTACCTGTCAGGGGATTCAGGATCGAAGCAGGTCTTGAGGACGTCGGTGACCTCCGGGTCACAGCAGTCTCCATCATCGTAGTCATAGTGTATACTGTTGCACTCCATGTTACAAACTCCATCCTGCCTCTTCCAGTTGTAGCAGGGCCCCAGTCGAAGGCAGTCCCCTCCATCGTGGCCTGTCCTTGGGTGGTCGCACTCAGGGTCACATTGGCGGTTCCCAATCTTCCCAATTCGACAGTTGCTGAGGATAAACCGCTGCCGGAAGCTGGAGTTTCTGACAGCGTGCACGCTCAGATCCAGGGTGATGTTGTAAGGGCGAAAGGCCTCAGTTAGAGCCTGGTGCTGGAGCTGGATCTGGGCTTGCGACACGGTGGGGTTCCCACCGTCGTCGTCGGAGAGGTTGACGATCCGGTAGCGAACTCGCTTGGCGGCACGGAGCTGCCAGTTGTTGTTGTAGCCAAAGATGATGTCGGTGTTGTCGCAGGTTGTCAGGCCGCAGGGTGGCGGCAAGAACGAGGAGACGAGTTCTTGTTCGGGGACGGGAGTGGTGATGATGGTCGGATGGAGGCCAACTTTGTACGGAGCCCATACCTCTTCCACCTCAAAGTTAGAAGCAAAATTTCAATTAATTTTAATACTATATCCAAACCAATTTCAGTATAAAACGATTAAACAAGTAATGCCGATAAGTAATGCTTTATGATTGGCCTAATGTGATGACTGTTGACTGTACAACTGAAAGTGTAGTAATTAAATATAGTCGGTTACATTAGTGAAGTCAGCCCACATCGCCAAGAGCGGCTCGCTTTTGTCAATTTGAAGTGGTCGCTTCAGCAGGTCCTCGTGAGAGCGGGCATTGCCCCACAGGACCACGCCCCCTATATGGCCCCTGAAGCTGTGTCCCTGATCTGATTGGTTACTGCCGAGGAAGAGGGTTCTGCACGTCTTCATGAAGGGACTGCAGAGATTCCCCGACTGGAGACTGCTCTCTCCCACCTGAGAGGAAAGGCAGAGGAGAAACCACAGGGGGCAGAAACAAATGTCTCTGTTTCATTACAGAACATAATTAATGAATGATTTAATAAATTTCATCAGACTTTTTAAAGATTCTCTTTATGATATTCAGAGCATTAATATGGCAGCAGACAACTATTGTCTATGTAAAGCGTAAGTGGAGTAATGCCTGCCTGAGCAGAGAATGAAGTCCCCCTGTATGTGTGTTGTAATCCGAGCTTCTTCGTGCTTTGTTGACATAGCCAGCCGGCCATGTGTGCCTTTTAGTGCATGTGAGCGTGCGTCACTGGCTAGCGGAAGCATAGCGTGCACCCTCCAGTGCCCCTCAGGTTAACACTGTTAGCTCTGTCAACACTGTTGCTGTTGTTTTCACTGTTAGCGCTGTTAGCACCGTTAGCTGAATGCATGGGTGTATTATAAGAACTGGAACGGACCGGACACCAAGATGGCGCCTATTCAGTCCAATGAGAATTGCTCTCCTGGTGCATACGCCAAAAAATTTTCTAGCTTCCGGGTTTACTTCCGGGGTATGCGGTCAACTGAATGCTGGCACCGCCCACAAGTTCCCGCTCAGCCCAAAGACTTTACATTGTGATGACATCACAGATTTTTTAAATTGCTTTTCTCGGCTCGAGGAAAGTTTTACGAATGTAAAACCTTCAAGGATCAAAAAATCATAATAGAAAGAGTCATATTCAACCTTGTTTGCAGTACAAGGTGTCCTGTCAACAGTTTTACAGACGTCTGTTTTACAATGGTGGTCTATGGGGAAAATGCTTTTTGGGCCGCAGGGGGATTTTTCGCTGCAATACCGCGACTGGCCAATGCTGAGCGGCAGCACCGTGTCCAGGTCTTATTATGCAATCATGGCTGCAAGCCGCCGGCTCTGCTGTCGCCATGTTGAGAGCCATGTGGAGGCAATAGATATGCTCTAAATTTCGTATTGAGCACCTTTAAATAGAACATATTAGCATTTAGTCAGCCAGAGTTTACAGCTGCTGTTGTGGCAATGTCACTTGAGAAGCTCTCCATCTGGTTGTCAACCAAATTAAGGCATCACTCTATTCCCTGAATGCTCTGATTGGCTGACAATACAATAGCCTACACATTAATCAGGTGTCCTGTCCTCTGTGAAAAGACAGAAAAACACCTGCTTGCTTGTGAATACTATGATGCACTGATGATGGGATGGTTCAACCACCAGATTTGTTACCCAAAATTAAATTATTGATAAATGGATGGCACAATGAGAACTAGTATAGGCTCTCACTCTGTCGTACTACCTTTGTCTGCAACTAGCATGAATAAAATTGGATGAAGAAGAAATGAGCAGTATCATTTAAGCAATAAAAACAATGGAAATAGTTTGACAAAACAATCCCAACTCAAGGTCCACTTACTAGTTTTTCCAAAGCTTTCAGCCACATAGCACAGTCTTCATCATGATGGAGTTTGCTCAGTTGTCATGGAGATGGATCTGTTGACAATGTGAGCTCAGTAGCCGTCATGATTACATCCATGGCACTTTTAGGCTAAGAATGAAAGACCATTCTCGAGCTTGGAAATAGATGAAGATCATGTGAAATTGGGTGAAAGATCTGGAGAAAGCTAGTGAGAGGACCTTGAGTTGGGATTGCTTTACGAAATAGCGTTGTGTTTCAGTGATCAGCGAGTTGAAAGTGAAGAGATAAATGACCAAACAGTCAACCATGCATTAAAACCACCACACACCTTGGCTCCATCAACATACAGGCTCATGTTGTGGCCGTTGTAAGTGGCCATCAGGTGAGTCCAGACGTTGGCTCGGTACCGCTGGTGGCTGTAGACGGTGGTGGATTTTACTGCTCGGTCCGTGCGAAGCGTGAAGTAGAACCGCGCGTCTTTGGCGCCGGTAGGTTCCACAGTGCGGATGCCTACCGACCAGCCCTTCTCACTCAGTGAATGGGAACAGTTGTCATATACGCCTATGGCAAAGAAAGGAATGGGGAAAAAGTAAAATATATTATTTTGAAGGAATACAGGTGGGAAAAAGAAAACATGCAAACATTATCTTGCAGAGTCAAATGACAGCAAATTTACAAATGGTCTTTGCTCTCAGGGAAATGACTAAATAAACACACAAACAAGCAATCTTTCTAAGTGATTGCTGTCCTGGGGACAACAGAGAAAGAGGCTGAGGCACACAGATAGAGAGAGTAGAGAATAGACAGAGACAGCAGGGAGAGAACAGGGAGGGGAAGAAGGACGGAGGAGGTATTTCACTCAGCCAAGGCATGGCCCTGATGTTTCCATCTGCTTTTGCAACAGACACACACAGATCCACATCTGCTCCCCAGATGTGTAACACTGGGACAGCGAGGGGTCAGGGAACCCCTTCACCCTCCTCAACGCTGTATATGTTTACATGCATATGTGTGCGTGAGTGTGTAAAGTGGGCAACTGTAGCAAAATACCCCACAGGTTTAGGAAGCGAGCCAGTTTCATGGTTAAGCGTTTAATTCAGTTACAGAAAGCAGCGGTTAGGAGGCTGTAGCTTTGCCAAGTGAATTAAATTATACTGTATGTAATGACACAAATACATAAGTATCAATCTATGCATAACTACAGTAACACATGAAACACTAATTGTGCTACATATTGCACTTAATCATAAATAAATCAGCATTTACATAAATTGCATTGCCAAATGTGTATCATAATGTCATTTCCTGGGAAATCTGCTGAATTGCTTTACAGTGCACAGTATGCTGTAGGTACGTGACTTAAAGCGGAAGTAGGCAGAATGATTTTGGCATCATTGGGCAAAAATTCCATAATAACTTTTCAGCATATTGTAATTCAAGTGTTCTGAGAGAAAACTAGACGTCTGCACCTCTTCTTATTTCTGTTTTCAGTCTTTAAAAAATCTAGCCCGTGACGGGAAATTTTTACCAATCACAGGTCATTTCAGAGAGAGAGAGAGAGAGTTCCTATTGGCTGTTCATTCAATGGAGGCAGCTGTCAATCTCTCGCAAACTCTCAGAGACAGCAGCTCGGCTCTGATTGGTTGTTTTCCTCCGGTCTGTGAAATCTTGCAGATGCCATTAGGAGCACCGTAGGACACCGGAGGAGACAGAGGCACATGATTTTTTTTTCATGCACTTCTGTCAGGATATAGTGACCGTTTTAAAAAATAACTTTTTAAAATCATATTTGCTCCATTTCTACCCACTGCAGCTTTAATGGCACACAACAGGAGGAGGGCGTTGTTTGAATCAAACTTGAATTGAGCTCAAGTTTTCTGTGTTTCATGCAACAGCAGATGTCATGGTGGAAATGTCATGGTGGAAAAGAGCTGCCAAAAAAGTGACAAAATTTTGTTTGCAACAGGAAACAACAAGGTTTATGGGAAATGCGGTCTTTATGTTGCGAGACATTTTGCACTACCGCACACATAACTTCAGGGCTATACCATTCATCTCCACCGTGGTCTCAATTAGGTAGTTTTTTTTGGGGGGGTCACAAGTTTAAAACACAACATTGACATAATATCACTGCCTGAAGTTGTTATGGTAAACGTGTTAGGAAACAGTCGGCTATTTACACATTCAGCAGGCATGCAGGGAGCAACATTAGCATTCACTTGGCGTCATGTTTCTGGCATTGTAAGTCCAATATTCACTCTCCTTTTAGCTCTGTCTCCAAGGCGTATAAATAGCACGACTTTACAAGGACATTCCACATGTCATGAGAATGCATTTTAGCCTTTTCATGAGTCATTTGTGCGCCACGCAACAAAACTACGGTAACATCTACAGTTATAGGTTTAGGAAAAACATCATGGTTGAGCTTCAAATAAGAACATGAACTAAGTAAGTAGGGATGGGCATCGTTAGGATTTTATCGATACTACTACTCTTATCGATACTCCTTATCGGTTCGGTTTTCATAACTATATAATTGCTTTTTAATATACTATCTAAAAAAGAATAAATTCAGAACAGGATTAGAATTAATTTATATTTTAAATACAACTAAATGTTGTTTTAGAGCAGCAACAGTAATGTTTACAAAAGCAAAGTCACTATATGAACTCAATAATCTCACTGGAAACAAATCTAAAATGTATACTTGACAAATCTCCTTTCAAGGTGCATTTTGAACAGATAAAAAATGTGCAATTTAATCGCGTTTGAATATTTGAATCGATTGACAGCCCTAGTTAACACATTAGTATTGCCATAAATGTTGGCCAAAATGCAACACATACAGTAACATAACAATAAAGGATGCAATGTACAAACAAATGGACTCATAAGATAATCAGTGACCATTAGAGGTCAAACCAGTGTCAATGTCATGTCTAGCAGAAACAATAGGAGTTTGTTTTTCCACTGTATTTGTCAGATTCCTTCAGGACACTACAAAGAGAAAGGCCCATGCCACAAAATGCCGCCCTCACATAAGGAAGCAATGAGGGGGAAAAAAGTTGAGTAATGGAGTCGGATCTTTGATCAGAGTAAATGTGAGCGGACGTAACAGTTTGTGGTCTCCCTCGCTATCTGGACAGCTGTGGCGCTGCACCATGGCGCTTTTATCCTCTTCAATTTGCTTGATGCATGTGTTGTTCTGTCAAAATGTGCAGCTTTTCAAATGTAACATTCATGAAACAACATTTAATTGTTGATGTTAGAGGAAAAAAACAGTGATGTTCATCTTCATGTGAAGAGGATCCTGGTTAAATGAAGGTTTCATAGGATCAATGTGTCTGCGGTCGCTGCTCACAATCAATGGAAACCCACAGGCAAGCTAACTATGAGGAGGGATGTGAATGAAACATGCCCTGGGAATGTTCACGGTTATGTAACCGCGTATTTATTTAGAGCCTGTGTCAAGAATGAAAATACAATGTAATTTGTTGTGACAAACAAAATGGCTTAAAAACAATGTTACTGTCATCAGATAACTCACTATATACTGTATTATTGTGGAAGTTATTAGCTTCTAATACAGGATCATTTTTCTTTATCACCTGGCTCTTTGTTTAAAGGGGACATATCATGCTCAGGTTTCTACTAGAACATGTTTACATTCTTTAATGTTCAAAAAACACTTTATTTTTCTCATACTGTCTGTCTGAATATACCTGTATTCACCCTCTGCCTGAAACGCTCCGTTTTAGTGCCTGTCTCTTTAAGACCCCCTCCTTAAAAAGCCCAGTCTGCTCTGATTGGCTTGAGAGAAAAATATGGTGCACTTTTGCAAAGGTAGTTCTCAAGCTGTGGGCGGTTTATTCTAATGAGCCTGCATGTGACATAGGAAGGGGGGGCAAATCTGAATGGCTTGTTGAATCACATGTTTTCTGATCACAGCAGTAGGGGTGTAAGAAAATACTGAAAATACTGAGTATTGTGATATTATGTTTTGTGATTCTGTATCGATTCTCAAAAACATTGTATTGATTTTTGGCTGGACTGCAGAGGGCCAGCCCTACAAACGCATAAGTCTGTCACTGAGTGACTGACTGAGTTATGAAGTTACAAGATTGGTCGCTCGAGCGTTGGAGTTTTCTCATTGGCCGTTGCTCTTTCGAATATATATATATATATATATTTATATATATAAACAACATTTTGATCTTCAAAAAATCTTTTTCAAAAAAGAGTCTTGAAAACAAAGGGGTGTCGCACAATCAAGGTCAATATGGTAGCTATATTATAAGCAGATTAAGAGGCTATGTCAATCCTGTATGCACAAAAATAACACTGTTTAAGATCCGGCAGGGTGTCCTTTGCGAGCACACAAAAGGTAGGGGGCACCAGCTAAAATCTTGCCTCCAAACCCCAAACTAGGGCTGTCCTCGACCACAGAAATTCTTAGTTGACTAACACTCATACGATTTTGTTGACTAATCAATTAGTTGATTTAATTGACAGATCTGCAGCACCACTTTAAATGGTGTGTTTACCAGAAATGTGCTCATACGTTTCTTGGAAATAAGTCATTGAAAAAAGCATAAAAAACAACTAGAGAAAGAAAAAGAAAGAAATCATAGTCGACTAAGACCAAAACAACCAATTAGTCACCTAATTGACGAAGAGGCCCTACCCCAAACATACTGCATTTACAGTCATCAATAAAACCAAACATATAAAACTGAGCAAATCCTCACATTTGAGAAGCTGAAATCAGAGAATGTTTTGCTTGATAAATGACTTAAATGATGATCTGATCAAAGAGTTTTAACTGATTATCAAAATTGGTGATTCATTTTCTGTCAATCAACTAAGCCATTAATCATGTAATCGTTTCTGCGCTTGCAATGTCATCGTGTACTCCCGATCACTGTGATTTCTGTCATCACCGTCGTCACCGTGTCTGCAGTAGAAACCAAAACAGAGTGGATAAACTCTGCTTGACCTCTGTCATAAAAGGCAGCAGCCTCCTGAGAACAGTATCTTTTCTCTTGGAAAACATTTAACGCGAACTTCACGCAGCACAAGAGATTGTTGTAAAAAGGGCAAACCCAAAATGCTATCAGGGTTACTAGATATTATAGTATAGCTGTCACAGGCTATTGGCAACGGCATGCTGTACAGCACCATGAGCCTTGAGTGTCGGAACGAAATCCAGGCTGCTTAAACAGAGTGAGGAGAACAAGCAATAGCAGGCAAGCAGAACGAGTAAGACAGCAAAGAAGCTGAGAGACTAACTGATGCTGGATGTGCAGACATGTCAACCAACAGGAGGATGATACAAATATCCTGAAACTGATGAATACACAAGCAGCTGTCAGTGTGCTGACTTGCCCCAAACTGCATGTGATTATCATAAAGTGGGCATGTCTCTAAAGGGGAGACTCGTGGGTACCCATAGAACCCATTTTCATCCACATATCTTGAGGTCAGAGGTCAAGGGAGCCCTTCGAAAATGGCCATGTCAGTTTTTTCCTCGCCAAAATTTAGCGCAAGTTTGAAGCGTTATTTAGCCTCCTTCCCAACAAGCTAGTATGACATACATGGTACCAATGGATTCATTAGGTTTTCTAGTTTCATATTATACCAGTATCTTCACTCCAGCTTTAAAACCGTGAATGTGCGTTAGAGCGTTATTATCCCGTTAACTTTGACAGCCCTAATACCCTCATCACTGTCACGGGGCATCTATCCCCCAACTCAGTGTGTGGCCATGAGACTGTGTTTACAGCTCGAGATGCCAGAGATAAGTATTCCTTTATACACAGTGGTGGAAGAAGTATTCAGATCCTTTATTTAAGTAAGTAAAAGTACTACAGTTTGGGCTGTCCTCGACCAAAGACAATCTCAGTCGACTAACACTAGACTGATCGATTAGTTGATTTAATCGGCAGATCTGTAAAACTTTCTCCACAAAGAATCAAACAAAAGCACCACTTTAAATCCTGTTTTTACCAGAGATGTGCTCATACATTTAGAAATAAGTCATTCAGCTAAAAAAAAAAGCATAAAAAAAAGAATCGACTAAAGAAATCTTAGTCGACTAAAGCCAAAACTAACCACAGTAATACCACACTGTGAAAATACTCCACTACAAGTAAAAGTCCTGCATTCAAAACCTTAATGTAAGGTTTAAAAGTAAGTAAATATCATCAGCAAAATGTACTCAAAGTATACAAAGTAAAAGTACTCATTGTGCAGGGAAATGTTCCCTGTCAGTGTTTTATTTTTGGATTGATATGTTGCATTTTACCACTGTAGTTGTTTAAATTTGTGCTAATTTCCACTCTTACTGCTCAGAAAATACACTAATCCTCCAGTTTATCAGAAACATTCAAATTCTAAATCACCCAATTTGGAGATGCATGGTTTTCACTGGACAGGATATTGTAATCTGAAATTTAGCTTAACTAGTAACTAAAGCTGTCAGACAAAATAGTGCAGTAAAAAATACTATTTGCCTCTGAGATTTAGAAGTGTATTAAATGGAAATAGGCTACTCAAGTGAAGTACAAGTACCTCAAATTTGTACTTAAGTGCAGTAGGCTACTTGAGTGAGCGTATTTGCTATACATCAGTGCCTATGATGCAGTTATGATCAGTTTTCACCCACCTGCTATGACCGCCGGGTTGCTCTGCCCTCCCTCGGGCTTCACCCACAGCTCCAGGCTGAACATGGCCCTCGGCAGCTCCACCCCCGCAGCCGGCTTCACCTTCAGCTGCTCCCGGCGCCCGCTGAAGTACAGGGCGGTCATCCAGGAAGGGGGCACCCTGGGCACGGGGCTCCCCCAGGGAGTGGAGCTCCCGGCGGGCAGGCTCTCGGGCGGATCCGCCTCCTCCACCTCCCCGGAGTAGTCCTCGGTGCTGTCCTCCACGGTCCCGGTCGAGGACTGCTGGTCTCCATCTTCCTGCTGCAGCCTGTAGAGGACCTGGAGCCCCCTGGAATCTGTCGAGCTGTCGGGGAAAACTTTCTCCCAGCTGGTGTTGCCGTCGTCGTCGTAAGGAGACGTCCCGCCGAGGCTGCGGGTGAGCCTGGAGCGGGTGAGCCTGGAGACGGTGCGCTCGGCGTCTTTACGCAGAGCCGTCCCGGGCTGCTGTGTGGTGTTTTCACTCACATAACTTGCCTCTCTCTTGTCAGTTGTGGAGCGTTTCTCAAAGAGCCGTCCGGGCAACGTGACATATCCGTCCCCGGCTCCGGCTCCCACCGCCACGTCCTCTGCGTCGCCCCAGCTTCGCTTCTCCAACCCCGCCGGAGCGACCCGGTGCACCCCGGTGTCAAACCTGCACCCTCCCGCACACACCGCGGGAGCGCTCTTAACAGCGTACGGCTCTCTCCGGCTCGTGTGCGTCCTCGGACGGGCCGCTGGAGGGCGGTGTTGGGACGGGGAGAGGGAGCGGGGTTGCCGCCGGGACCTCCAGACGCCGGAGACGGTGCAGGGTTCACCTGCTAGCCTGGAGAGCTCACTGTCTGCCCGCCGGACCATGGCGCGTTTGTACCGGCTGAGTGCATCGGAGCGAACCGGGCTGAGAAGCCACGTGTTAGTGATGAGGACGAGGAAGACAGCCAGTAGTCTGATCAACAACATTGTCTCAGGTCAGGGAAGGTATTTGGCGGGTTTTTTGTTGAAGATAAAGGGGAGGAAAAATATTTTAAAAGTATGCCTCTGGTTTCCAGGTCAGCAGCGAGAGGTCTCACACCAGACTCTGGGTATTATTTGCGCACGTTTACTCAGCAATAAAGAAACGTCTGTTTAGGCTTAGAATTAAAATTTATTTTGGTAAACAAATTAGGAAAGTAATCAAATATAAACTATCAGTGCATTCCAAATGGATCAAACTAATAAAGTCTCATTCAAAGTTTATCTACTGCATATTGAGGTGATTGGTATAGATTTTTTTGAATAAACAGAATCACAGAAAACAATCAGCTAAGTTCATTTAAATCTAAATTTCTTGGCGCAGTTGCTTCTCCACACTTAGCGGTGAAGCTTTGGCTCCTTCAGCCAAAATATCTGTAGCATCTGTCACTTTGTTTCCGTTTACAGGTAGAAAAAAAGTTATTTCTGTCTGTGTTTCATGAGGTAAAGAAAGTATTTTTAAACGTCACCAGGCTGATTTAAAATTTGAAATCGACAGAAAGAATTATTTTATTACTGAGGAAAATGTGGATGCAGTTTCCCTTGTTTTTGTTTTTGTTTTTTTAAAGAAACAGATTTTAATTGCACGAATAAATCAGGTGAAGCCTTTCTGACTTTGCACAGCGCCTCTCATTTCTTTTTACCTGACCACTGCGGCATCATTTAGTGCGTCCTGTTCCAAAATATGGCTGCAAGGTGAATCAGAGTAATAAAAACAAGTCACTCCAGAGGAAGTGCAGTGCAAAGTGCCAGCTCTAAAATAGCTGTCCTACTTGTTGAGCAGAAGCTTTCCTATCATTTCTGAGAGAGGACAAAAAAAACAACATTAGTCCAGTAAATGATGGTTCGCCGTCTGCGCGTCAGCTCCTCTTGGTTTTGTTGTGCGTCTGTGTGCGCTTCAGAGAGTGACTTGCTGCTCCTCTGCACCGGTCCATGCAGTAGTAGTAATATCCTCCTCCATTCACTCCTCCATCTCTCTCTCTCTCTCTCTCTCTCTCTCTCTCTCTCTCTCTCTCTCTCTCTCTCTCTCTCTCTCTCTCTCTCTCTCTCTCTCTCTCTCGTCCAAAGGTTTTTTTTATCAGGGAGCCCCTGCCCGCCCTGACATCACCGGTAGGGGAAGTGTAGTGGAGGTGGTGGTTGAGGAGGGGGAGAGGGGAGGGGGGACGTCCCTCCCTTGCCTCACACTTGTGTTTTACAAGGGAAATCCTCTCCTCTCCTCCTGCCCAGTCCTGTGCATCTCTCTGATGCACAGGGGCGACTGGAAAGAGGTTGTAAACTTTATTTATGTATTTATTTTTCTTGTCCTGATCCTCATCCATCCATCCATCCATCCATCCATCCATCCATCCATCCATCCACCTCCAGTGGTGGAAGATGAATTCAGGTCCTTTACTGAAGCAAAAGTAGCAATACAAGAGTGTCAAAATATTATTTTTTCAAGTAACCACCCTACATTGAAAATGTTATTAACAACAAAACACATAACAGTGGTGGAAGCCTGCTGCACTTAAAACTTCAGTAGGCAGAATATTTTTGGCATCATTGGGGGAAAAAAACCCTGATAATCTTTCAGCATATTGTAATTCAAGTGGTCTGAGAGAAAACTAGACTTCTGCACCTTCTCATGGCTCTGTTTTCAGGCTTTAGAAAATCTAGCCTGTGACGGGAGACTTTGGCCAATCACAGGTCATTTCAGAGAGAGAGAGTGTTCCTATTGGCTGTTTATTCAATAGAGGCAGCTGTCAATCACTCGCAAACTCTGATCAAACGGTCAAACTAGGCAGCGCTGATCAAATATGAATCAATATTCTGTTACTGTAATGCCTATTTCGCTCCTCAAATGTTTTCAGAAACATCTTGTAGTGTACTGTTTAGCTGTAAAATGAGATAGTTTGTGACCCGGCTGGTGGGTGGTGCTTGGTATTTCCTCAATTGATCCCAACATGGCTGCCGGGTCACAAACTTTCTCATTTTACAGCTAAACAGTACACTACAAGATGTTTCTGTTTGGTTTAGGCAACAAAACTACTTAGTTAGGTTTAGGAAAAGATTGTGGTTTGGGTTAAAATAACTCCGTAAGTGCTGTAACTTAAGTACAGAAGTTACGTGACAAATAAATCAACTTTGACTTGTGGTTTCACACGGAACATTAAACAGGTATCCTGGGTGGAAGACCACTTTTTTTGACCCACCCATTCAACCCGACCTCGTCCCTATGCGGCGTTCGACGCTCTTTAACAAATCAATACATTCAATTTCGTGACTATTTCACGAACTGCTGTGCAACTGGGCTGGAAATAAATGCAGTGAAGTAAATTTGCCTCTGAAATGTGGGGAAGTATAAGTATAAAAGCTTAAGTGAAATACAAATACATCAAAATCATACTGAAGTACAGTGTTACTTCCCCCCAATGTCCATGTCTTCCTAATGGGGGGCTCTACTGTCAACCTGGCAACGGATGAATGATGGCGGAGGTGGCTGAGATGGGGGTGGAGGGCTGTTTGCTCCTGCTACAGTAACATAAGTGTGTTTGATCTCTCCCTTGCTAGCCCTCACTCCCTTTCTTCCTCTCTCTCACACACACACTCTCTAAAGTGAAGGAGGTGAGGTCTGCGTAACCCTCCTTCCACCCCGGTTCCTCTTCTTCTCTCCCTTTCACTCCCTCCCTCTCCTCTTGATCTACCCATCTCACTCACTCACGCTCTGGCTCTCTTCAGTGGCACAACACGGACAGGCTCAACATCTGTCTCGCACATGAAAAGGGTTTTTTGATCATCCAAATATGCTACCTGCTTTGTGCCGAACTCTTCTGCCCGTGTGGACCGAGCAGGCCGGGGCTGAAAAAACACAGGGAGAGGAAGCATCGTGTGAGAGAGAGGGGGAATAAAAGCAGAGGAAATGGAAAGAGAACTATATGGAGGGATATTATTTAGTAAAGACACAAATGGTGAAGGTGAAATTACCACAAATAAGATTTTATTCTTTTATTTTATTGATTTAGCTGTAAACAAATATAAAAGTATCTAATAGGCAAATCCTAAACCTGATACTCTATATGCAGCTACATGCACATTTACATGAACACACATACAAACAACTAACTAACTAATTAACTCAAGGTCAACTTACTCATGTTCTCCGGAGCTTTCCACTAATATTTTCTCACCTGCTGACGACGACTGTGAGAAATTGTTGAAAGCTCCCAAAAAAAGCAAATAAGTGGACCTTGAGCTACGTTTCTTTTTGTTAAACTAACTTTTCCAAGGTCTGAATATCTTTCTTTTTTTCTATACTTTTTTTTAAAGCTGCAGTCGGTAACTTTGAGCAAATATGGTAAAAAGTTATTTTTATAAAACGTCATTATATCCTGACAGTAGTGCATGAGACCAGGGCCGGCTTAAGGCATATAGGCCTTATAGGCGGTCGCCTAGGGCGTCACCTTCGGGGGGGCGCTGGTCGCCCTCTAATAAATAAATAAGTAATAATTAGAATAAAAAAATGCAGGTGGGCGCCCTTCCTCATTTTCTGCATTGAGGTAACAAATAAATAAAGAAAGAAAGAAATACACTTTTCACCCCTCTAACTCTCTTTCTCACACTTTTTCATCTGCCGGCCGCACTTATTTGTTAATAAAAGAGTAAATTGTAGTGAAACTGACTAAACACTTTTAAGCCAACAATGTCAGGGACTAATTGTTTATTTATATTATAATAAATACAGTTATTTATGAAAATAAAAATCTTAATTTTTGCCTTAAAACCATTGTGATGTCTGATGTGTGTTGCGGTTTACATGGCCACGGTTAGGGTTCTGGGGGGTTGAACCCTAATCCTGGAGCGGTGCCGCCATCGTAGGTGGCAGCAGAGGGGGTTATTATAAAAAAATAACTTTTTATCATATTTGCTCAAAGTTACCGACTGCAGCTTTAAATATGTCTGTTTCCATACATTCTGGGAAAATGATACCTTCAAATCTCACAATCAGTATCAGTCTGTGTGGTCACTCATGGCCACATATCACCGATTTCTATTGAACTGTGGAGATTTTTTTTCCTTGCATTCCTCCTTGGACAGCAGAAGAGGTGACTCTGCAGAGCACAATGTAAGTGAATCTACATTCAGTAATACCCCACACTGAGCTTTGCACCAATTCCAGTATTATCCCCCCTAAAAAAACATGCATTTTACAGTAAGAGTTGCAGAACCCCTTAATGTCCTGACTGTTTGTCTCTGTGTTTTTATAGCTGATTATATATGGATTCATATTTTTGACTCCCGAACAATACCTTGCAAATGGAAAAATATCTTTTGGCATCTTGTGCAGGCCCTCCTAACTCAAAAGACAGGTGTACTTGCTAACTGCGATGTTTAGACACATGCCAACAAATTCTATACCGATCTTGAACGTGCTATAAAACTTTATAGCAACAATGCACTGTCTGCTTTTTGTGGACTTTTGTGTTTTACCACTTGAGGACTTTGAAGTGTCCGTCCTTTTGCAGGACCGACTATTGCAATTGTGCTCAAATTCATTCATGTATTTCATCATGATGCACTCACTCGTTATTTACCATCGAAGAGATAATTAAAAAGTACAGTGGCTACCATAGGCAACTGTTGCTGTTCCACACCTCCTGAAACGCTGCCCCTTCTTCCCCCCCAGACCCCACTATTTTTGTCAGGCTCAATTTGCAAACAGGGCCCTGGCTCGAGGCTAGAGATGGAGATGGAGGAGGAGGCCGCTGGCAGTTATGGCAGGGGCCCCCGAAGGGGCAAAAACGGTTCCTAAAGAGTGGGAGGCAGGAATTCCACAATCCTAGCCTGCCTGACTGAGGGATCTGCCTGCTAAACATTCAGCTTTTTCTGCTGGCGAAGTGCCCTTTGAAATCCAGCTGCAACTGTGTTGGAAAAAAAAAAAGAAACAAGAGAAATAGGAGGGGTGGGTTTTAGAGAAAGCAACAAAAACGGGAGGGAAAGGGAGGATGAAGGAGAAGAGAAAGAGAGGAAGAGAGCGATAGAGGGGTGTGAGAGAGTCTGAATGAGCGTGCTCCACCGGGGCCTCACCCCCCGCTGTAAGGGACCTCCACAGATTATCCTTCATCTGAGCTTGTCGGTCTTGACCCACCGACCCCGAGGCCCGCTCTCTGTCTTCCCCTCTCTTTCGCTCTCTTTCACACACACTGTCCCTGCTCGTTCGCTTCTCCACACACCCTCATTATTTCCTCCGTGTCACTCACTCTTTCTCTCTTCTTACGTCTCTGCCGCACACTAACCTCCAAACGCACCAACACTGCTGACCCTCCAACTCCAACGCCGCCACACACATTCCCCAAACACACACACACACACACAACCTGGTCCCTCATGCAAAAGAGGGGGACCCAACGGGAGAAAATCCAGGCTGATGTGCAGGACAAATGAGGAGGGGAAGAAAGAAGAAAAGGGGAGAAAGAAAGACGGCGAGCTTTTCACCACCACTGGTATAAAATAGAAAGGGGAGGGAGGGGGCTGGAGGGGACAAATGCAACACGATGTATATATAGTACTGCAGGTGTTTGGCTCAAAGGGTCTCATTCAGAGTCAGTTGTTGCATGTACAGTATGCATTTATTGAAGGTGCTCAAATTTGTGTCTCACGTTATATGCAAGTTGCAAACTCAAGTTTTATTCTATTATTTATTTATTTATTCTTCTATTTCTTTGATTTCTTTTGAATCTTACCGATCAATCTGCACTGTGTGTTATCTCTCTAAAGCCCAGAGGTCATTTTTAAAGCTATACGGAAAGATATAACAACATGTAAAAAAAACCACATATTTCCCAATTTGTAGCTTTAATAAGTATCTATGTGATTTATATTTTGATAAATTTAAAAAAAAAAAAATGAAAATAAAAAATAAATATAACGAAAAGCAAGGAGAAACAGCCAAACAAACAGCAATAATAATAATAATAATAATGATAATAATAATAGTAATTAAATAAATAAATAAAAGCAAGGTAAAACAGTCAAACAAACAGCCAAAATAATAAGAATAATAATAGTAAGTAAATAAGTGAGTAGTAAGTAAATAAATAAAACCAAGGAGAAACAGTCAAACAAACAGACATAATGATAAAGATATGTCAAAATATAAAAAATAAAGAAAACGATAGTTCCCAATTTTTTGCTTTAATAAGTATCTATACGATTCATATTTTTATATATTCAAAATCAGTAAAAAATAAATAAATAAATAGGAAAATAAATGCAAGGTGAAACAGCCAAACAAACAGCCATAATAATAATAATGATAATAATAATAATAATAATATGGTAAGTAAATAAGTGAGTAAAATAATAAATTGAAATTCATTAAAATAATAATAATCATGAACAAAAAGGAAGTAAATACATAATATTAAAATAAAATATTTTGATACATTTTAATTTATTTCATGTAATTAGACTGAACTTTGCATAAATATTGAGTATTCCTGATATTAGCACTGACTTTCCTTCTTTTTTTGAGTCACCCATTAACCCAGAATGATGCAGCACAGAGAAAGACACCTTGTACTGCACACGGTGGTCCTTTTCAGGGAAATTAATTTACTCTTCGATGTATCCAGTAATTTTCCCCTCGCTGAAAAAAACCTTATAACACATCCTAACTGAGCCCCATAATGATACATATAAACTTCTTCCGCAAACAAAAACATGGGAAAATCCACGTTGTGCGTGCCTACATGGAGGATCCCTTATTTGTCCACGTGGAGGTAAAAATGGAAAAGCAAGTAGCAGGCTGGATAAACTGTGAGCGTGAATACGTTAGTGCTCCTGAGGTTTTATTTGCAAAGCTGCAGGTGGATGCTTGAATGACACGACACTGTTTGTCTTGGCTCGGTCGCTGGCTGTGACCTACCTGCTTGTTTTTGATGTAAAGGCAATATCATCTGGAAAAAAAAAGACAAACATGAGGAGACACTCTGTATTTCTATGATAGACTGAAATCATTTATTTGAGAATATTCCAGAAGGAACTTGTGTGTCTGTGGTGCTCAATATGCTTTAAGGATTTGATCTCCTGAGGTATAATTATAATGTTTCTATAAATTTCATTTTTAGCCTCTTATGGGGTCATTAAATAACTGTGCATATAATATTTTCATTATATCCCTCTGAAGTATGGCATTATTGGATTTTTAATAAAAGTTTGGAGCTATGAAGCTTGCTTTCAATATTCTGTTGTTTTCTGTCGATCTTCAGTTTGCTGATATATTGGCCTTTTATTAAATATAGGATACTGATTACAACATAATGGATGGGAAGCCCTTCATTTCTTTTTATTTAATGCAACGTTTTGATCAGATTCCACAGAAGTACAGCTTTATGTTATGGCTTTGCATGTATGGGCAAATAAAAAGAATCTAAACATGGATTTGGTTTAAGTCTAAAACTATGATGTCAATGCAAGATGCATTCATTATGCTTTCCTACTTGAAATGATTTTGTTGAGACTACTATTTTACTGTGTTTACGTCAGATGCATGCAGATGCAGTTGAAAGCTCAGAGAAAGCTAAGTGGACCTTTAAAATTAAATTATTTTGTCACAGATATTGTTTCTAAGGTCAAGAGTTAACCTCCCTGCTCAAGATTTCATTATCAAGTTAAAGCTGCAGTGGGTAGAAATGGAGCAAATATGATTAAAAAAAAGTTATTTTTATGAAACGGTCTATATATTGTGACAGTAGTGCATGAGACAGGTAATCTGAAAAACAAATCATGTGCCTCTGTGTCCTCCGGTGCTCCTAATGGCATCTGCAAGATTTCACAGACCGGAGGAAAGCAACCAATCAGAGCCGAGCTGGAGCCTTGCCGTCTCTGAGCAGCTGTCAATCACTCGCAAACTCCGATCAAACGGTCAAACTAGGCAGCGCTGATCAAATATTAATCAATATTCTGTTACTGTAATGCCTATTTCTCGCCTCAAGTGTTTTCAGATACATCTTGTAGTGTACTGTTTCGAAATGAGAAAGTTTGTGACCCAGCAGCCATGTTAAGATCAGTTGAGGAAATACCAAGCACCGCCCACCAGCCGGAAGCAAACTTTCTCATTTTACAGCTAAACAGTACACTACAAGATGTTTTTGAAAACATTTTACGCAATAAATAGGCATTACAGTAACAGAATATTGATTCATATTTGATCAGCGTTGCCTAGTTTGACCGTTTGATCAGAGTTTGCGAGTGATTGACAGCTGACTCCGTTGAATGAACAGCCAATAGGAACGCTCTCTCTCTCTCTGAATTGACCTGTGATTGGCTGAAGTCTCCCGTCACACGGGGTAGATTTTTTAAAGCCTGAAAACAGAAATATGAGGAGGTGCAGAAGTCTAGATTTCTCTCAGAACACTTGAATTGCAATATGCTGAAAGATTATTATGAAATGTTTGCCCAATGATGCCAAAAACATTCTGCCTACTGCAGCTTTAAGTTACATAAGGAGAAGAAAAAGCACCACAAACTACAACCTTACAAATTGTTCTAGAGTCCCTGCTGGTTTTTATTTATTTATTTTATTGGTTTAAAAGGACTGTGTGCACAGACATTAATTGTTTACATAGAAACAAAAAGATGGGTGCACCAGATTTAGCAGGGAAGCTAATTTCCATCTGTAGTCCTAAACACAGACACAATAGACACCAGTTGTGTCTACATAACATCACAACAGGATCACAATATAACATCACAGTTTCAAGTACAATCCAAAATACAATAAATACATATAACACAATAATAAATATGACAGACTTCAGTCAAGCAGCATTATCACAAATAAATACAGTAAAAAATAAATAAATAAAATAAATTCAATAATGAATTTGGCCAGGAAAAAAATTGCAGACTCTTCTGGTGGCTGAGAATCCCATAATAAAAGCCCCAGCAGTGGTATTCAGTAAAGCACAGTGGGTGCAGTTCCACTCCTCCTCGCTAGGGGGCGGTAGCTGAAAGCCGGGGAGCACACTGGGCAGCTGGGTAATCGAGGAAACTCTAAGAGATTCCTCTCCGTAGCTAACGGTAGCTAGCCGGCTGCTAATCTGCTGGAACAACGCAGTTGTGGTTTGTTTTATTGGGACCGTTTCAATGTCCACGTCCTTTTTGTCCTTTATATTACAGTGCTTAGTGACAAAAGTGAGACAGACACCGACGGACACGTTTTAAATACGCTGGATGTGCTGCCCTTTTTTTCCCCAGGATGCTAGCAGACAAGCTAGCCGACCAGCTAAAGTAGCCAAATAGCAGCACTCTCCGGATGCTTTGAGCAGCAACGCAGCGGGTTTTTGGGAGTTTCTAGTCGGCCTTGCGTGATGTCAAACAACCGGCCACAGCAAAGCCCCGGCGGGGCGAGTTCGGTGCCCAGCACGAGTAGCAGCACCGGGAGCACCGGGAACACTAACAGTAGCAGCGGTGGTGGGAGCACAAACGCAGTCACAAGCAATGGGAACAATTCTGGAAACGTTGTGCCCTCCCGGAGCTTGGCAGGAGCCAGCGAGGGGGGCTTGTCGGTGCCGACTCTGGCCGCCGTACCGTCGTCCCGGGGCGGGTTCGCTTCTCTGAGCAGACCCACCGCGTCCTCGGGCAGCAGGAAGAAATCCCTCCATCAGGCTCCTCTTTACAACGGCCTCTTGAATTCATACGAAGATAAAAGCAACGACTTTGTCTGGTTAGTTTTCTCTGGAAAAATGTACCATTTCTACAGATTGTAGTTGCAGAGCATGTGAAAGCTTACTGTCAGATGTTGACATGCACTTAACATGTTTTTTTTTTTGTCTACTTTCCCAGTCCCATTTGCTTCGAAATGATAGAAGAGGCACACATGACGAAGTGTGGGCACAGTTTCTGGTAAGTGTTCAGTTGTAGCTGAGGCTGTGGGATAGTTGTTTCACTGCAGAGGTTTTGAAGTTTGTTTGAGGACAACGACACACCAGCTGAGCTGTTTGCAGAGCAAAACGTAGAGAAGAAAGTGGGGCTTGTCAGAAATAACAATTTATGTTATTTGTCAAAGACTTTTGCCAACAAAAATAAAACAAATTTCATGCATTAGTGATGCTTACAGGTAGGGATGGAGGAAGAGAACCTGATTCTCCTCCACCTTGTTCACCACTTTACTCTAAACAAACCTTGTACACTATAAAAAGTAAAAACAAAAACGTTTGGTTTATAGTTTCCCACTTCAACAAACCTAAACCAGTCTTTGCATCATTGAGAAATTTTGACTGAAAATGTTGGCATGAATGAGCAGACTGCAGGTATGCATGTAGGTGGACTGGCTACCAATGTCAAACAGGAATATTAAACAAAAATAGCGCAACAAAAAGGATAAAACATTTACTAAAAACATAAGTTGTGCAAGAAAATATCAATACACTTGTGTATCGCAATATTAGGTTTTTGTGCAAAAACACTCGATTTTTAATCAATAGTTTAAAAAATATATACAGTATTTTTCACTGTCTGTACAAAAAAATCCTGCAAGCACTTTTATTTATTTTTTCACTGATATAGGCAAATGTTAATTCCTTTGCTCAGATTGCACAAAAAATAGTGCGATGATGTCGGATGTTACAGCGACTGCGATAAATGTAAATGCAGCTGTCCTGATTGCATAAAAAAGGAAACTTTTTTTCAGATTTCATGCATATGGCGGGGTGTTCTTTATGTTATGACAGTTTTCATAAATTTGATTTTTAAAAATCGCACAGTATCGCAATATATTGAATCGTAACCCCTGTATCATGATACGTATCGTATCGCCATATTCTTGCCAATATACAGCCCTAAAAACGTGCATATGCAGCATGAGAATAGAGAAGTCGAACTTGTCGGTGCTTGGCATGATTTTAAGCTGGCATTTCAGCCCTGTTAGGTATGGCTTTACTTAATTACCAGTAACTCGCGCTGTAACAGCGTTCTTTTGTCCTCATTTCTTTGTACTGTTTCAGTTGTTTCCACAGTATTCAGTTGTTTCTCCCTCCTGCAGTTTCAAGTGTATCCGCCAGAGTCTGGAGGACAGCAACAGATGTCCCAAGTGTAACTATATCGTCGATAACGTGGATCAGCTTTACCCAAACTTTCTTGGTAGGTATTTAGAGTCAGAAGGTTGAGCTTTGTTTGAGGTGTTGCTTTAGGTTTTTTCCGCTTTCGCTGATGCTCAGAAAACAATTCTGAAATGGAGGAGCTGGCACGGGACACACATATTTGCATGTTCAAGGTTCTTTGTCAGTTGTCAATTCCAGCAAAGCAGTCATTGGCAATGAAAATCGTTGCTCTCAGGTTCTTTCAACAATGCTCATAAAATAGGTATTAATACAAGGGGAAATCACACAAGTAAAAGCAAAACGATAATCTAAGGCATAAAATAGTGCAGTTAAGATATAGGGCTTAAATGTAAACATAAGTAAATATAAAATAGTAATATAACTTTGTTGAAGACAGTATATCAGATGGGAAAACTGAATGTAAACAGGGTGTAGTATGTATGTGCATGAACAGTTTGTAAAACAGTATAAAGGTAAATCAAGATAAATATATATATAAATATTTATGTTCTCACGTCCTGAACAGGCCAGACTCCAGTGTAGGGAATGCAATTAGCACCTGCCAAAAAGTGAATCCTAAATTAAAAATAGTCCAGGATTAAGTTTACATGATATGTTACATATTTCCAAAGCATTTTACATAGATTTCAGAAGTTGCATACAAAAAAATTGTGTGGCTGGTAGAAATGTTCAGTGACCCAACAGAGTGGCAGGTGAGGAAAAAGCTTAAATTCAGACCCAGTGAAAGTTCTCTTAAAGTGCTATGAAAGTACACTGCTTTACTTTACTGCAGTCCTATTCAATTGGTGGCCTGTGGGCCGAATCCGGCCCTTTAACAACCTCAAACTGACCCTTGGATCATTTATAAATATGAAAAAAATTATTTAGAATTTTTTTTTATTCCCGTTCATCACACTACTGACACTGTTACGGACTGTTAAAAGCAATATCAGTGTGTTTTTATTTAAATAACCTACCAACATAACACCAAGTTTATGGATGTTTACATTGTTAGATTATCAGAGGATCATCGTTTTATTAGTAAGCTAATTAGCCCATTCATTAGTTAGGTCTTGTTAAGCACAGAAATACTTATTTTGTGAAAAAGTTTTTACCCTTACTGTTTAAACTGAGGAAATTTAGGAGTCAAACTGAATAAATAAAGATGTTAAATGCAACATTGTGTTTATTAAAGCAATAATCTACTAAGATTAAAAAGGTGTTTTACTGTTTAAATCACACTCTGGTCGTGTTTCTGTCATATACTTATGTAGCGTTTCCACCTTTCTCATTTCCCCCTTCCCCCCACCACCTGCTCCACCCCATGTCCCCCATGTCCCCCATGTCTCAGTGAATGAACTGATCCTTAAACAGAAACAGAGGTCGGAGGAGAAGAGACTAAAATTGGATCATCCTGTAAGTACAACACATGTATACTGTTTCTTTCTACCTGTGAATCCTGTTAAAACTCACACACTCTTATTTTCACTCTCTAGAAAAGTCTGTTACTTGTAACTGATGGTTGTCTCTGAACCCACAGAATGGGTCTAGGTGGCAGGTGTTTCAGGACGTGTTGAGTCCTGACCAGGAGAACTTGGACCTGGCGAATGTCAATCTGATGCTGGAGCTCCTGGTCCAGAAGAAGAAGCAGCTGGAGGCGGTAAGTAACACATTTGATTGTCTTTGGTGCCAAGTAACCATTTCTTGCGTTTCGCGTCTGCAATCTGGCTGCTTAGATTCACATAGGACTGGACAGTGCTCCATGATAAAAGGTGTAATGGTGATAATTTGAGTCGCAGATGACTCATAACCTGTTATTCCATGTTAAAGGGATAGTTCTGATTTTTTTGAAGTGGGGTTGTATGAGGTACTTATCCATAGTCAGTGTATTAACTACAGTAGATGACGCACAGGAGCCAAGCAAGGTACTGCTGTGGACGGGGGCAGCAGCAAAATATATTGTAGTCACCTAAAAGAAGGCCCACCTAAAAACATCAATAGTTTACCCTATATTAAGAATATTACCACCGCTTTATCTTGCCGTCAGACAGCCCTTTCCGACGGGGGACTGAAACCGTTATCTATGCTCTCTTCAAAGCCACCAGATTCCTTTTTATACTCCAGTAATTTTACTGGTTGCAGGTCTACCGCTGCATAGTTTGTTTGTGTTATTTTGTGACTTTGGTGAGGGTCAGTTCGGAAGTGTGGATCGGACTCGATATAGCTCAATAGCCAATACCGAGAAAGTCTTCAAATTTAATTTAGTGAACACAGCGGAAACCCTGGAATCAGAGGTGCCTCACATCAGGAAGGTTCTGAGTTTTAATCTGTTTACATGCCTCCTGCAACTCTGCACAGGATCCGTTTTGGACCATAACCATTCATCTTGACTATAAGAAATGAGAATACATTCAATAATATAAAAGACAATTAATCAAAAATGTTTGAGAGTCTCCACATTTTGCTCTGGAAGGATGACAAAGGGATTTCATAGAAATCTGAGGTGCATCATTGCGGTTTTCTTAGCATGTCAGCCGGGACTATACTAGCTTTTATACAGTCGGAGTAGTTGCTCAGAAACAAACAGAAATGCTCCATTTCCATCAGTTTGTTCTGTAGTTAGGTTGTTTTGAGATGAGAAACCCCTGTTTGTAAAAGTTTAGAGCCCGGCATGTTGTTATCCTGCTTTGCTTTGTGCACATTGGAGCACCTATAAAAAGTGCAACAATTTGACTGATAAAAATGTGATTTGACTTGGGCGGCTTTTGACTGATGATTCGAATCCTCGATGTTTATGGAGGATAGCTAGTCCTGTGAATGTGGTCGTATTTGAGAGAGGACAGCATGAGGACTGACACATATATCTGCAAGGAGATGCTTCAAGCTGTGTTTAAAGAGTCAAGAGTTGTTGAGTCATATGAACTCACTAATGCATGACATGGTCCTTGTAGGCAGAGAGGGTATGTGTGTTTCCTGGATTACTCTGACACTTGCTGTGTAAATGCAGTAAAACCTGGTGCTCATCACTCTCTCAGAATAGCCTGGAACATCCCCTTTTTTCTCGTCTTGACAATCCGTGTGATATGAAAACAAGTCGCAGTAAAGGAGAAGTAGGAGCCACAACCTATCCTGTTGACTTGAGTCCTGTCACATCAGCACGATCTTAAAGTGACAGCAGGCGTAGAATTTTAAAATCCTAACCAGTTTTGAAACTGAGTTGCCTCACATGTGAGGAGAAATTTCACTGAGAATCTGCTTTTAAACTGAACTCAATACAAGATTAGCAAGGGACAGTGCATTGTTCACATTAAGATTGCCTTCCAGAGGGAGCTACGCACCACTTTTAGCTTTCTCTCAGTCCAACACATGCTTATCTTTACAGTGGAAACCATTTATAGTGATCAAAAAGCTTGGGACAGAATCATTCCTACGTATCCAAATGCAATTTACAGGTTTTCCAGTGTAAAATATTGCCTAATTGCTGACATTTTGCTAGCTCTCTGCTATCACCTGCCCGATCGGTACTGTGCATGAACACCTCTCAACAGAGATGAGAAAGAAGCGAGATGGCTCACTCGTTAGCTACTTTCATCATCGATTTCAGATGCAGAGATCATTTTTTCTGGAGCTCATGATGGAAGTAGCTAGTGAGTGATCGGGCCAGGTATGTTGTGATCGTTGAGAAAGTTTAGATCTACATGTAGTGATTGCATTTTGTGGCTGCATTAAATTCAAAATTTCAAAGGGAATGCAAACAAAAAAATCAAAGGGTTTTTCCAGATGTTTGTTTGACATTGTAAATTGCACGTGTAGTGTAGATGGCTGGAAATACTGGCCTTTGTTACTCATGTATTTACAGTCATTACTGATGTAAACAAACCTTGAAGACCGTCAGAATACTTACAAAACAGCTTATGTTTGTCTGGATTTAGTCAACTTGTCAATCAACTTTGTGAGTGATATCATAACAGGTTCATATCCTGTGTCTTGAATTTTGTTGGTGGGGTTTTATCAAAGATTGGGCTTTTCAAGCAAACCCTGATGGAACTATCTGCAGTGGATGTTGTACCTAACCTTCTTTGGTGTTTTTATTAGTGTAGACTGCATAAAGAAATGGTCAAATAACAGCATCAGTCCAAAATATGACTTGACTTCCTCCCCTCGGTTCATTTTGTTATGCTAGACATTCGAAGCACGACAAACTTCTAGCCACAGTTGTCAAAAAGCATCCTGCAACACCCATAAACCCTCGGGTTTGGGACTGTATCCTGTAGTTGAATTGAATAACATACTTGCTCCTAATAATCTGTGCCTCATTTTGATCAGTCTTTTCTGCACAGCAGCGCTTTACTTTGCAATGCTCTTGTTTTAGTGGAAGTACCAGGGATGGAAAGAGTACTAGAATATTTTTTTAAAAAGAAAAAGTAAAAAGTTGGTCAGTTAAAATGCACTTTGAGTAAACCAGAGCTTTAGTGTGTTAAACGTGTTTTTCCCACTGGCAACTAAAATGTTTTGACATGATCTTATTATCTCTTTAGAGGATATACAAAGTTATTCTGCAGCTTCACTTGTAGTTCTGTGAGATTATGCATGATGTTCGTCTCTCCACTAGGAATCCCAAGCAGCTCAGAGACAGATCCTCATGGAGTTCCTTAAAGAAGCCAGGAGAAACAAGAGAGAGGTACTGTTGATTTTATATGCATACGGTATTATAATGGTACTGGTGTATGGCAGGCATATTTATGTGTTTCTGGCTCTGTCAACAGCAACTGGAGCAACTACAGAAAGAGCTCAACTTCCTTGAAGAGGACATAAAGCGTGTTGAGGTAAAGTAGCAGAAACCGTGTTGCCAAACTCTCATTCACAGCATGTTCTTATTGGAAAGGTAGAGGAGCATGACATGGCAACAACTGGAGCCACTCATCATCACAGCTTTGAAATGGAAAAAAACATGTTATTTCTGTATAATTTTCCAGGAAATGAGCGGGCTGTACTGTCCAATGATGGAGGCAGAGTGTACGGTGCCTAATGTTGAGGCTCCCTCACCAGCACCAAGGTACGGCTGGCCTCTGTGTTCTAACAATATTATATCTACAGTACAACCAACCACATTCAGCTACTTTGATAGAAACTCATTCTCAACACAGATGGTCCTTACTGATGAAAATGTTTTCCCTCTATAATAACTACTATATCTTATAATAGGACCAGATCTGGGTAGAATTAGCTAATAAGAAAGTGCATCATGCATATAGTCAAGATGTTCAGGGCTCCTGTATTACCATATAGTGTGCCTTACATGTATGTATATTTGTGTTTGTTTGTGTAGCTGCAGCAGTATTATTGAGCCAGCAGACTACAGCCAGCCTCCAGGATTTGGTGGAACAACCCAGGTAAGTCAGAGCAACACACATGCTGTTTGGCTAATTGATTTTTAAAATCATTTCTAGCCCTCTTTACAGACTTGTCTATTATTGTCATTATTTTTTTTTTTATTTATTTGCATATCTCTTATTTACAAGTAGTTTTGATGCAGGCCATTGGTTTTGCCTCCAGAGGAATATGAGTCAAAAGTTTTTGACATATGCTGTAGTGGTCAGAATGGATATTAAACCACGGGCCTGTCAAGCAAAAAAATCATGCACATTCTCAGTAAAACTAATACTATAAATGATAAATTGTTTTTCCAGGGCAAAAGACAGACCTGGTACAACAGCACGCTGGCGTCTAGGAGGAAGAGGCTCACGGCTCATTTTGAGGATCTGGAGCAGTGCTACTTCTCCAACAAAATGTCACGCATCACAGGTACGAACCCTGCAGTGAATGGTGCCATCATTCTCTCACAGCACAACAGCAATCTGTCTAGATATATGTCTGTAGGCAGATAAGTATCCTGATTCTGTACAAACTGGACTACATTTGCATGTAGGAGGGACACGAGTAAGGCTTCAGTTATTAGAACTGGATGTTCACTCACAGATCAGATGAGTGTCTGCCTCACTCCAGTCTTATTGCTGAAGTTACTCTTTCTTAAAATGAAGACCACGTTTACCACAATCTTGACCGCTTGCTGTCAAAGAGTGGGTGTTTCTGATGAGAAGCCTCGGCTCTTAGCATTGGAAGAATGAATGACACAAATCATAAACCCAACATGATGGCACACAGTACAAAGTGTTCTTTGTTTTTGGTTATTATATTACTGTGATAAGAATTTATTGCTGTTAAAATGAGACATAAAGCTCTTTCGACATTCAGTATGGTTATATTTTCCCTCCTTTTTTTCCATAACATACAGTATGTATAGTTCATATCCCCATTGCTCCTTGTGAACAATATTTTAAAGGGACAGTTCACCCCAGAATCAAAAATACATATTATCCCTCATACCTGTAAAGCCTCCTTGTTAGCGGATGGGACATGCGCCAAACTATAAAGTCAAAGTACACGTTAAATACATTTTCGATAAATAGCACTACAGGTGAGAGGGGAAAATATGTATTTTTGATTTTAGGGTGAACTGTCCCTTTAATAGTGTGTGTCTGTTGTGTCCAGATGAAGGCAGGAACCTGAACCAGCTGGATGACTTTATGGAGTGTCTGTCTAAGTTTACCCGCTACAACTCTGTGCGACCGCTCGCCACCCTCTCGTACGCCAGTGACCTCTATAACGGCTCCAGTATTGTCTCCAGGTACAAAAAGGAATATATTGAACTTTTATATTTGTGTTACACACTTTATGGAATTGATCTTTGAAGGCTCAGTGTTTGATTATTTTGTGTAGAATTGGCTGGCTTTATTATGTTTTTTTATCCATTGTAGCAAGAGTATACTCTTTATCAGCCCACTCACTATCTATCGATGACTGTATTCTCACCTATGTTTCAGTATTGAGTTTGACCGCGACTGCGACTACTTTGCCATCGCTGGTGTGACCAAGAAGATCAAGGTGTTTGAGTACGGCACAGTGATCCAGGATGCAGTGGATATCCACTACCCTGTTAATGAAATGACCTGCAATTCCAAAATCAGGTAGGGCAACACAATGTGCAGGCATCTTTGAGATCCTACAATGCAGTGTTTAGAGTGGTTCTGATCACCTTTTAACCTATGTGAGAAACTGTGTGTGTACACACATTCAACAAAGATGATCATGAGGGCGAAATCTGCTGACACCCACAGCACTGATTTCATCATTTATAAAGTAAAATAAATGTTTATTAGTACATGCTGTTACAGAAATCATCACCCATAAATGTTATTGCCCATAATAGCACTAAGAAGGAAAAACAATGTCCCCGTATTTCTGTTTTGCCGGGACATGAGTTGTAGTGTTGTGCAGGCCTGGTATTGATCAAACTCGTGCTTCAGATTTGTAAAAACCTAATCAAAATCATTCTAGAAACCAAGGCCTGAGTTAGTGAATGAAGCACTTATGAAGAATGTGATAAATTGTGAACTTGGATCTTAAAGTGAAAGTGATCCCGACCTTGTTTGTCGTAGCTGTATCAGCTGGAGCAGCTATCACAAGAACCTTCTGGCCAGCAGTGACTACGAGGGTACTGTCATCCTGTGGGATGGATTCACCGGCCAGAGGTCCAAAGTCTACCAGGTACGATACTTAGTTTACCTTGCACGGCAGCTGGATAAATATAGGGGGAAAAACTGCAACTTTTTAAGGTTTATTCTGCTTTCTTTTCAGGAGCATGAAAAAAGGTGTTGGAGTGTCGACTTCAATCTGATGGACCCCAAGCTGTTAGCATCCGGTTCTGATGATGCTAAAGGTAACTGAGGAATACTTTGTCTGACAGGTTTTCAGTCATAAATCATCTTTCATCCTCCCAGCTCATGGAGAAATGTTCATGTTTGTGTTTCAGTGAAGTTATGGTCAACCAATCTTGACAACTCCGTGGCCAGCATCGAGGCCAAGGCCAATGTCTGCTGCGTGAAATTCAGCCCAACCTCCAGGTATCATCTGGCCTTTGGCTGTGCAGGTAAGATCAGGATTGGTTTTAGGTTGTGAGTTTCAGATTTCTCTTGTCTTTCTCATGTAAAGTTACTGTTGGTAGAGGACAAAATCATTGATGCAAACATGTAATTATTGTAGTAATGTCAACTGTCTAGCCTACATATCACCAACATGTTTTGTATGAATACGCTTTAAAGGTGCAACGTGTAATACCTAGTTACGTCAACACTGTAACCTCTCCACATTCTGTTGATAATGTTGATCATTTGATGAATGTTTTAAACTAAAATTCTGACCAGATCTTACATACTGCACCTTTAAAGTCCCATAGCATACATATAAATGTGTATTAGCAGGTTTACAGGTTACAGTACAGGGTCAGGACTTCCCATCAGTTCAGTTTATTTCTGACATTAAAAGCCCATAGGGCAAAGCAACTTGTTTTTCTCTCCTTGTGATGTATTATTGTTGTTGCACTCTGACGGGTTGCACACAACTCCACTGCAGTTTGTCCTTGTAGTCTACATTTATTTTGTGGTTTCACGGACTCTGGTGGTGCAGACAAACTTCTGAAAACTTCATTTGTTACTCTCCCAAGGGAGAAATAAGAATTTGAAATATTCTCTAATACACAGAAGCAATCCTTCAAGCAGCTAACATTGGATGAACAGAGCAGCACAGAAACTCTGTGTTATCCTGCGGTGAATTGCCCTGGCTTATTTACCCCATTCCCTGTGTCTCTGAGGTCCAAGTCCACTGAGCCTGAGGAAAATGAAACCCCTCCTTGACCTTGAAGTTGTTGGTTTACAGTCTGTAGTAAAGCTAGGACACTGGAATAAAAGCCAGCAGGCACAGTGTAGCGTTCATTCAACAAAGGCATTGCACCATCATTTGACCGTGGCTGCCTGCCTTTGTGGTTACTGGATATGACTGACACCGAGAGTTAGCTGAGCAGCCTCTTCTCTCATGCCTCCCTTCTGAATGCATACCTTTATTTTGTTTTTGCTCGCAGACCACTGTGTCCACTACTATGATCTTCGCAACACAAAGCAGCCAATCATGGTATTCAAAGGCCACAGGAAGGCTGTGTCTTACGCCAAGTTTGTCAACGGAGAGGAAATTGTTTCTGCGTAAGTCCTTATTTTTAGCAGTACTGTGCTGAAATTACATATTTTTTATATTCGAAAGAGTTATTACAAGAAATCCAGAGCTTCATGAATAACATTTTTTACACAATCTACAATATACAGTAGATAATGTTTACCAACTGCTTTACATTACAATGTTGACAAAAATTGCAAATGCTGACACATTTATGACTCATTTTGTTGTTTTCTTTACTCATTTCACCAAAAAAAACATGATAATGTTGTACCACAGATTAGTGAAAAGCAGTTTTTGGCAAGTCATGTCACCAAATACAGTTCTTGACTCGTTATGTATTTACACCCTTTAATTAACAGTTCAACAGACAGTCAGCTGAAGCTGTGGAACGTCAACAAACCTCACTGTCTGCGCTCCTTCAAGGGTCACATCAACGAGAAGAACTTTGTAGGCCTGGCTTCCAATGGAGACTATGTTGCCTGTGGTAAGCATTGCTCAGCCATGCAGCGGCACCACCGCAAAAAAAAAAAAAACACACCGCTCTAGGACAAAATTTTAAAGTATTTTGTTACTGTGCCTCCGCACCGGCGACAGCCGTGGCCGGAGGCATTATGTTTTCGGCTTGGCGTCCGTCCATCTGTAGCATTCTCGTGAACGTGATATCTCAGTAACGCCTGGAGGGAATTTCTTCAAATTTGGCACAAACGTCCACCTGGACTCAAAGGTCAAGGTCACCGTGACCTCACGTCTGTCCCATTCTCGTGATATCTCAGGTACGCTTTGAGCGAATTTCTTCAAATTTGGCACAAACGTCAAGGATGAACTAATTAGAATTTGGTGGTCAAAGGTCAAGGTCACTGTGACCTCACAAAACATGGTTTTTGGTCATAATCTAAATACATCTTGTGTGTGTGTGTGTGCTTGTACAGGCAGTGAAAACAACTCCCTGTACCTATACTACAAAGGACTTTCCAAGACACTGTTAACATTCAAGTTCGACACAGTGAAGAGTGTCCTGGACAAAGACAAGAAAGAAGACGACACCAACGAGTTTGTCAGTGCTGTCTGCTGGAGAGCCCTGCCTGATGGAGTGAGTTCATCTCATTATTACACTGTTAATGTTGTTCGTTTTACAGTACATATGCTGTTAATTTTACAAATGCTATACTAGAAGGCAGATTACACCATCTGGTTCATTACTGCTGGCTGCTCTTCCTGAACAGATCATTTTAATGCACACCATCTCTTGTAAAGATGAAAACATGTTTGAGCTATGAAAGAGATTATACGCTTTCCTGTCACATTTTGTTAATTTTGTTAAAGGGCGGGTTCATTATTTCTTTAGGCTTTTATATCATTCTGTAGCTTCCCAGTGGTGTTCCTTATGTATTCAGTATATAAACATCCTTATAGTCAGTGTATTAACGTTACATACAGTAACTTAGATGGCGGTCGGCATGCTCCCAGTTTGGAGAAGCAGACAGGAGTACCAGCACGAAAGCGAAGTAACGTACTGCTGTGGACGACACGTTAGTTCGGATCCAAAAGTCACACAAACAAACTAACCAGCGGTAGACCAGCAACTCCCGTGTTCTGCGAGGTAAAATGAGTGGATATGACTGCTTTTGTGAATGGAGTCTGGTGGCTTTGAAGACAGCAATATAACCTCTTCAGTTCCTGGTCGGAAAGCGCTGTCTGATGGCGAGGTAAAGCGGTGAAAATATTCTATGTATAGCGTACACTTAAACTGATATTTATTGTTTTAGGTGGCTAAAATACATTTTTATGCTGCTCCCGTCCACAGCCGCTTTACCTCGCCGTCAGACGGCCCTTTCCGACGGGGAACTGAAGCCGTTATATCGCTCTCCTCAAAGCCACCAGACTCCATTCACAAAAATAATTATTTTACCTCGCAGAATACAGGAGTATACATACAACCCCACTTCAAAAAATGAACTAACCCTTTCAGTTATTTCGAACCTAGCACAGCTAACTTTGACTCAGCTTGTGCTAGCATTCACATCATTCATAACCTTATTGATTAGCCTACTTTAGTAACCTACGTCACTGCTTTTGCTAACGGCTGAAAAAAACGGATCAGAACGCAGATGGATCCACCCTTTAATCCCCATTGTCCTATAAAGTGATAAAATATCAACATGTAACTTACACTAAGTTGTGTTTGATTAATGATGCTTTGTTTTTCAGGAATCAAATGTACTGATTGCTGCAAACAGTCAAGGAACAATTAAGGTTTGTGTTTTGAAAGTTATTCAGAAAACATGCTACAGTAATAACTGCAGGCCTCCTGCATCAGGTGCCAGACTGTTGTCAAGGTTATCATGCCTAGTTAGAGCATGTCAATCACTCGGACAATTGACAGAAAACTAGCAATTATTTTGAAGAGAATGTTTTGACATTTTTGCTTGAAAAGTTTGTTATTTTCTGTCAATTGATCTTTTCAGATCTAATACAATGGGAACCTTTTTTTGACTTATGTCATCATGTTTTAAAGGCACATCCGTAATCCGAATGTAATGCCTTTCACATTAGTTAGTCGACAAAATACATAGACAATAGTCCATTATGTAAACTGTAGTTTCTGGATGCTTCGAGTACACAAAAAGCCATTCAGCTTTGTTGTATAGGGTGGCAGCAGAAGTCCCAGTGACAGAAATTCCAACACCTCACTACATCAAATCAACATTATCTGCATGGCTAGATAACGCAGAGGATGAGTGGGAAAGAATGTATTTGTGTATGTGTGTTGTGGTTACATGTCTCAAAATTAGTCTCAAAACCTGCACACATAAAAAAAAAAGGCATGTGCACGAAATACAAGTGCACAGAACAACATCTGAGAGCAGATAACCGAGCATTTCTGCTCCGTTTGCACGGGGCTGTGATGAGCGCGAGCTCGACACTCCCTATGCACATGGAACTGCTCAACGCTCGCTCGCTCGCCAAGTTGATTTTGAGACTTTGGAGGAAGTGTGTAATTATATATGTTTATGCAGGTGTGCGAATCAGCTTCACTGTTCTCTGAGAATGTAAGAGCTAAACCGTGGACATACGTCGGCCTAACGTACTTTAATAACTTCAGTAACGTGAGGCACGTGGCAAACTTCTGCAAGGTGATCAAATATTAAGCTAGCTATAAGAGTATTACGGTGCATACGATAAACAAAATCAATAACTTCAAACAATATAAAAATGGGATCTCTGAAAGATGAGGTGTTTTTTTCATACGATTATTTTGTACGTAAATATATGTTTTAGAACTGTTGTTTTTGTCGTGAGTACTTTCACACAGAACGCAAATATTATGTGGCGAAAAAGCGGCGTAATTTTTTTTGGGAACAAGGTCGATTTTTCTGAGCTTTCAAACCGCGATTAAAGGCCTCAAGCAATCACGTTTAGTTGCGCCTATATTTCTAAAACAACACGGAGGCTCCGTAGTCCGAACCAAGATGGCAAACTTTATTACTCCTTTCAACCTTGACAAAGGCAGCACAGACCAGATCCCACTCCTTCCGTTCTTACCTTTCATAATAACAACTGTCTGTCCTCGACTGTGTCAGTGATCAAACCAAACAGCCAATCAAAGGCCATCGTCAGTATTCAAAGTGACCAATCAAAGGAGCAAAGACCTCAACCACTGTCTATTCCATCCCCGTCTCAAAAGTGACAAAAGTCAACTTGACGAGGGAGCGAGTTGAGAACAGGAAGAGAAGGTCGAGTAGATCGTGTCTAGATGGTCACACTAGATTTGCGAAAACTCTCATGAGACTTGCTACCCTTTCTCGAGAGTATGCTTTTCTGCTTGCAGATACTGTTCTGTGCACTCGTATTACGTGCACGCGCCTGGTTTTTATGTGCGCAGGTTTTTGAGACTAGTTTAACGCCATAGTCCAGTTTATGTAGTATACAGCTGTGTGTCTTCATCCAGTCTGTATTATTGGACTTAAAATTGTTAACTCTCAAAGCAATGACTGCGCTCATCTTACTGTTTTAAGTCTTTAAGAGCTCTCTTTTCTCTCCACACAGGTTCTTGAGCTCGTCTGAAGGCCCACCACATCTTCAGCGTGCGATAGAACTACCATCAGCCTCTCTTTGTTTGGTAGAGGATCAGTCTGACGCAGGGAGAGCCCGGGCTTCCTGCTGAACTGGGATACCCGACAACAGCGGGAGAGCTGAAATAAACTGAACCTGTCTTATTTTAATGAGCTGCAGCAGAAAGACTTTGGTATACCTCAGTATAGCAGGAGAAGATGTGCTCTCATCTTACAGCAAAAGAAACGAGGACCTAGCTCGGGCGCACAATGGAACAAGAGACTTAAGAAAGCATTTTTTTTGTTTCTTTTCAGTAAAGTTATATCGGCTACAATAGAAAAGCCTCTTTATGATTTTAGGTCAAATCAAAACTTGTACCTTTTTTTAATTAAGCTGTTGCTCTCGAGGGTACATCCAGCCAAACGCTACTAGTGTGATGCATTTTCCCTTTTAAAGGCCAAAGCACAAGACTAAATGACAAAAATTATGTCCACACATGAAGCTTTTAACCCCCCCCCCCCCCCCCCCTTCCTTATTGTTTGTCAACCACCTGTTTTTTTCCCCTTTACGTGTAGTTTTTTTTGTGTTTTTCAGATCGGGAGAAACCAGTTTTAATAAATATGAATGAATTTCATTCTGTAAAGCGTATCGTCAGTTCCTTTTGTGGCTAAAGAGTGTAGAATGTGAGGTGATGTACGGAAGTCAAGGACGACCAATGGATTATGGACATGTTGAGAAACTGATGTTTCTGCTACTATCGTTTGTGATCACAGCGACTCTCATGTAGCTTAATTAAGGTATTGATCTGCGATGCTCCATCAAACTGGATTATTTTTCCACACATGTGAGTCGTTTGTTGCTTGCTGAGAAATGAGAACCTCACACAATCGTATTTAGTTCTTTTTAAAGTAGCAATGCAATTACTCTTCACATACTGTAGGTTAAAACATCTGCATTTTTAACTTCACGCAAACTGTTGTGGAGGGGTCATCCATGTTGACGACATTGACATGGAGAGGATTTGGTAGGCTCAACGCCAATATACCTATTTTATGATAACTGAGTGAGAGAGGTGTTTTGTATTTGTATAACTGAATAAATTATTTCGAAACAATTTTTTTCGCCTTCGGTCATATTTTTATTACATATTTTTGCTGTTTCAAGCATTCTCTTGACTGCGCTTGCATGACTGTTTATTGTTGGTAATGGGTCTCATATGGCGTGTTAGAACCTTGTGTGAAATGGTAATCCGTTAAATCTTCAGTCTCCTACAGCACATATTAGCTGAAATGCCAAAGAGCTATTAAATGTCATGTTTACCCCGGAGCTCCTATACTTCATGTGTGAAACCTATTACTGCAAGATGCTTTCGGTTGTGACTCTTTTTACTCAGGAAATTTCACGCTGTCTTTTGTAATATCGTGATAAACTGATGAAAACAAAGGATTAGAGGTTTCAGCAGCACAGCAGGGAGACTCAACTTTATGAAAAATTTAAATTACATGGACAAAGTTTCACAGAGGAACATTGAACAGAAAATTAAAAAAATAAACGAAATGCTGCCACAATTTTTTTTAAATGAATATCAGTCAATCTGAATTTCTAATGAGTTGTGACATGTTATGTTTGACTTGTATTTGTCTGTGGATGCAATTCCAATAATTTCACAATAAGCGTTTTGTTCTTTAATAAAGGCCTCAATATTGTTAGGGACCAATAATTAATATAGTATTTTTCTTATACTTTATGTATAACGTAAATTTTGTTATTTCTGTGAAAGTACCTTTTCCAACTCACTCACAATAGATTGAGTCATGATGATGTGTTAATCATTAAGAGCATGTCCATCTGCAATTGAGTCGTGTAAATATTCTATGGTAGAATTATAAAGAAACATGTTTTTATAGTGTACTGTTCAAAATCTTCGAATCGTGTGCCACGAATGGCTGAGAAGACTTTCTTTTTGATTGTTCTTTCATGCATTTAGGTTGTAGAAAGTCCTCTTTACATGTGTTGTTTGGTATTAAGGGTTTGTTTTGTACATGGGGAACAAAACGCTGTACAGCGGTTCAACCAGACTGACAATTGAAAGGGTAGAAAGAGACAAAGAACCCTCTGATCAACTGTTGAGTAAGAATAGAAGGAATCACCAGACATTGGTAAAAGAAACTGGAAGCTGAGCATTGAAATGTGTGCAGATTTAAATAGAAACAGGTTCCTGTTTCAGTGTCAAGGTCACAATAATGCAGCCTAACAAGTTGGAATAAACAGGCAACATGTTGCTTTAGCAAAGCTCTTCTCCCCCAGGGGGTGTCCAAACAATTTCAGGGGAGGCTCAGTGAATGGAAGTGAAAAAAATATGACAGTAATCAAAAGAAGATCACATGGAACAGCCTAGATGTGTGTGATTTGTTTAAAGAGAGAGACAGTCTAAACCTCTTTATACTGAGTAGACTGACGTGTGACTCAAGTAATTTGGTCCAAGTCTCAAGCAAGTCCCAAATTCATTTTTGTTGTGCAAGTCAAGTCGTTAATTGTTGTCTCAAATTAAACTGTAAAAAATAGAGGCTTAGCATATATGCATACTGTGCATTGTTGTGTCATTATTTTTTTACTAACAGTAAATAAACCACTAGAAATCATGGATGAGAAGTTTAACCCAAAACTGTAACCGGGTTTATCCAGCATTAGATATCCTAATAAAAGCCACATTCTGTCCCCATTTGGGATGTGCAGGAAACTATATAAGAAAGTTGTGTTGAAATGGTGGCTTATCTAACAAAAACTGAGAAAAGCTGTATTTATTGACAGAATTTTTTTCTAGATATTGACAAATCCCACTTATGAATCCTCTGTTATAATAAGGAGCTGAGTTCTCTGGGTTGATTTGATTAGGTGTTAATGGATTAATGGTGGTTGGTAAGGTGTTATCAGTAAAATATGACTCTCCAATAACATCTAGTGGCAGCTGTGAGAAACTGACACTGATGGCACATTTTAATACCTTGGAAATGAACACATTTTGATCACCGATACCCACAACAAAATGGCATCTTGGTGTGTGTGTTGGTGCAGCCACATATGCTACTTAAACTGAGACAGCACCATTTTAATTTAGAAAGTCAAAATAATGTTATACCAATTTTGACTTAATTCAAAATTAGATTTATCTCTTAATTTTTTTTTTTTTTTTAAACAATATTTGTATTGAATTTTTCATATAATCATACATACATATATACACATAAATAGACTAACAATATTAATAATTAAATTGACAAACACAACAACAACACAACAATTTCAACAACAGCACTCAGCAACACATAGCAGTTTCAATATGACTATGCACCTTGACGTCCAAGAAACTCCAATAAGGGTTTCCACACTTTTTCAAATTCTGCTGCTTTTCTTCTGGTTATGTATGTAAGTCTCTCCAGTACAACACAAGATGCCATCTCCTTCACCCATACATGTATTGAAGGTAAATCCATTCTTCTCCTTATCTCTTAATTTAATGATAATTATGAATGTATCAAGTCAAAATCATGACGTTTTTACTTTGTTCAAGACAATAAGTAAAAGCAATGCAATGGTTATGACTTCTGAATAATGCAAATATTGTTGGCTTAGTATCTCATGGTTTTCAGTTAAAAAAAAAATTGTTAAGTATTTTTTTTTTTTAAGTATTTATGTATTTTCACCTTCCTTATTTATCTGGCGGTATTGGTTTTCCATAGCGACAACTATAGTGAGGGAGAGTAGGAAACAAAAAAAAACGGAACGACTGTTTAGCGGGCGGAATGTTTTAGCAGACGGACCACGGACAACTAGCTAGGTTAGCGGCCGCTGGAAACAAAACCGGACTCCAGTCAAAGCAACTTCTCATGTTACACAGCTAAACGCCTCCTTTTCACATTTGACTGTTTTACTAATTTCATCCAGAGGTTGGGACTCTCGCGGTGAAGATGGGAGTACCGAAATTTTACCGATGGATCTCAGAGCGCTACCCGTGTCTCAGTGAAGTTGTCAAGGAACATCAGGTAGGAAACCAGTGAGGAATAACGTTAGCTTAGCTTAGCTGTTAGCTTAGCTTAGCTGTTAGCCACCAGTGAGCTAACTAAAACGTTAGCGGGCCGTGGAACTTTTATTCCACGTAAATTAGCTCACCAATGTTTTTGCTAATCACTTTTTAACTCCACTATTTAATTACACTCAACATAATGTTAATGTTATTGACCAAATTCCAACACTATCTCGCTTGCTGTTTTGCTAACGTTACGTGTGCTTATTTTAACGTTAAAACGGGTCAAACTTGAATATAACCATGGATACCGCCCGGGTAGTTTAGGGTCTTTGTTGGGTTAGAATATTCTGAACAACAATAAAAACCCCGGCACAGTCAGCTAGCTAACCAACAAGAGAAGCTGCAGCTCGTTATTGTTGCCAGCTAGTTTACAAGCACCTTGCTCAACAATGAAGTTGTTTTAAATGCAATAATTATGTGGTCAGCCTGTAGTTGATATTAGGGGGGGGGGCATTTTGAGTTAACCTTACATGTTATTATTAGTTATTTAGGCTGCTTCAGCGGCCCTGGAATTGACTTTAAGTGACCTAACGTTAGTTCCCTGTGCAGGAAGGCAGATCTTATTTCAGTGCTTGAGCAGCAGTTTCATCAGCTGGACGTTGCTCAGTGTCACTCTCATTGCGTAAGCCACCTTTGATATTTGTGTTAAGACAATACAAAAGGACATTTTATTTATGCTAGCAGCTTTATATTGAATGACAATGGATATGGAAAAAATATGTCATATGCCCTTCTCTGATCACTCCACAGTAACAGTTTGATAAACATAAATGACCTTTTGCCCCTCTGTTACTGAACCTAGATGTCAATGTAGATGTGAATGTCATGGGAGAGACTTTTTAGGTTCTTTGTATGTATCAGGCTGGAGGAGCCCACTAGAATGCTTTTGGTGACTAACAAAGATGAGTTGACCCTTTCACATATGTTCCCAAAATTTTTCATGTGAAGGATACCCCCCTTCCAGACGCACCAACTAATATACCTTAAAACAAAACAAACTCTAATATTTTCGTTGGTGAAAGATGTATTCCAGGCAGTCAATGAACATCAACAGGTTTTACAAATTGGTCACTTTACAGGAATTAGGGATGCACGGGCCGATACTGACTCAAATAGCTGGATCGGATTTCCGTGACAATGGGGCCGATCTATTCAACTCAATTTAATTTTTATACTGGAATTTTAATAACTGTTTAAGTTTTGACCAATTTGTTGCTGCATTAAAAAGGTTTACACTTGAATTGTAATTCCTGTTAATTCTGAAGATATCTTACCAAGTTGCTGGTTCATGATCCACCATCTCAAATTAAATAAAAAACAATTGAATAAATTTATATCTATGTATTTATTGGTCACATTTAGTTTTAACAAAGTTAGTAAAGCAATGTTTAAGTCAGGCCTGATGTTGCCTTCCACGTAAAAGAATGATCCCAGTCTCTTCCACACAGCGAGGCATACAGCTTATTAATTAAACACTGGTATCGGGTCGGTACTCGGTATCGGCCGATGCCCAGCCAAAGCCCATTGCTATCATTATCGGGACTGAAAAGTCGGATCGGTGTATCCACAGGAATACATTTTTTTTTTTTCCCAATATCTTATACATAGTCATTGCATTTTTTTTCTTTCTCTCTTCAGATTCCAGAATTTGACAATCTCTATCTGGACATGAATGGGATTATCCATCAGTGTTCCCATCCCAATGATGAGGATGTCCACTTTCGCATCTCTGAGGAAAAGATTTTTGCTGACATCTTCCATTACCTTGAGGTGCTCTTCAGGATCATCAAGCCTCGCAAGGTCTTCTTCATGGCGGTGGATGGCGTGGCGCCGAGGGCAAAGATGAACCAGCAGAGAGGACGGAGATTCAGGTAGAGATGAATATACAGAATGGAAGAAACATGGAGAAACTCTTTCCGCTGTTTGTGTGTACGGTGACACCCTGAATGGGTCAACTCGGGTCATCTGACTTTGCTTCATGACCTTGCTCCAGAGAAGTTTTATAGTTTCAACTAATTTTCAATTAGTTTTTTTATTTTAGTTTTGACTTTTCGATAAAATATTAGTTTATTTTTAGTTAGTTTTCAGAGTGCGTTTGCTAGTTTTAGTGTAGTTTCAGTTTTTCAGAAAGTTTTAGTTGTTATATATTTAGATTTAGTTTTACAGTAGTTTTACTTTGTTTTTGTTAGGGCCAGCTATAATGTCTCAGAAGTATGTAGCTATATACAGTACATACAAAATACATGGTTGGAGAACTGTGTAGGAATGGCCATAATGTTTTATGTTTAAGCTTCACGCTACTTTAGTCAGTCAAGTCAAGTCTGTTCAATTTCTGTGGTTCAATATCACGAGAGTTAATGAAAGTTCATGCTGTCTGCTTCTTTCAGTAGTGATATATTATAGCTAAAAAACTAAAACTGAAATGAACTTACGTTAATTTGTATTTATTTTTTTACGCAGGTAATATTGTTTACATTTAGTTTTAGTTTTTCTTAAAGGATATAGTTTAGTTTCTGTTTACTAAAAATAATTTTCACTGCTTATTTTCATTTTAGTTTCAGTTTTAGTTTACTATAATTTACCCTGGTTCCAGACTTGAGTTTATCTTATCTTGACTTTATCTTGGTGTGTCTGTCTGGCTTTGTTTTGAAAGGGTGAACACACACTGCTATAACCATAGAATTACCAAAATATTATTATTAAATTCTTATGGAAAGTATTTTACCCCATAGTAAAATATATAAACTTATAGTCCTCTCACCCATAAATGCTATTCTCTCAATCTCAAAGACAATTGAACATGATTGTTAAATTTAGGTTGTTGCAGTAGCTTTTTTTACTGTGACCAAATAACGAAATGGAATTTTATGAACATGTCTGCACCATGATGTTGAATCTCAATTGTAAAATAATGGAACTCTCTTTTAGTTATCTGATCATGATGACAACTCCATTTGCAAATGGATTTATACAATGTCTGGTGTACTTCTGTGATTTAGCAGTAATGTGTGTGGTGCTGCCCAAAAAGGCAGAATGAGCCCCAAACAGAAGTAAATGCAACATTTTCTTTGGTAAAGATTGAAGAAACCAGACTACAGGCAGGATAACAGCCTGAGACTGTGAGTTTGACCTGCTCTCTTTATATCTGCTCTGTGTGTTTCTAGGTCCGCAAAAGAAGCAGAGGACAAGATAAAAAAAGCTCTGGATAAAGGAGAGGTGCTTCCCACAGAGGCTCGCTTCGACTCCAACTGTATCACTCCTGGTAGGAAATGCTGTCAAGCTTTACACATAATAAACATCACACTTTAAAATTGATTAAAAGGACCTCAAGCAGAACATGTAAAGATACCTGTTCATTTTAGGGTAGGTAAATATTTTTCACTAACCTTCTTCATTAATTTTCAAATCTAGAAAAGTAATCATGTTGAATTTCTAAATACATTTGGAATCACTAGTGTTGTGCATGTTGTGTGTGTGTGTGTGTGTGTGTGTGTGTGTGTGTGGTTGTGACGTTACTGTCTCTGCCACTGTATGGTAAAACCATCATGCGGTATGTGCATAAATTTGACGAGCAAAAAAAAATCGAATATATTTAACTGATCGGCTGGTCACCGGTCGTGCCTGATCAATCGGCGCATCGTCTAATGTAAATGTGTCTGTTCTGAAAAGTTGGCAGCAACTTCTTTTTTATAACACCTCCTTCTTCCAGGCACTGACTTCATGGCAAGACTCCAGGAGCAGCTCAAGTATTTTGTCCACAACAAGCTCTCCACCGACAAGCTATGGCAGAACGTCAATGTCTACCTGTCTGGTCACGAGGTGTGTTAACAGCTGTTTTAAAGAAAATGGCCCCTGCAGTTTCAGTTGGTGTGATTCTGTTACAGCTTCCAATATCGCTCGTACTAAGTTTGCGTTTCTCTTCCTTACAGACTCCAGGGGAGGGAGAACACAAGATCATGGAGTTCATTCGCTCTGAGAACACCGAGCCGAGTCACGACCCCAACACCCGCCACTGTCTATATGGCCTGGATGCTGACCTGGTAGGGTTTGTGTTTGCTATTAGATTAGGATGTACATTATTGCTTTGGATGCTCACACTGTCTTACTCTCCGTGTTGTAGATCATGTTGGGTTTGACCAGCCATGAGCCAAATTTCTCCCTGCTCAGAGAAGAGGTCCGTTTTGGAGGAAAGAAAAACCAGAAAAGGTTCTCTTCTATCTCATTTTTTGAATACATTTTTTTAATGTATTTCCAGTGTTATTTACATGTCTATTCTGTCATACTCTGTTCTACCAGTTTCATTTCCTTCTCTGAACTCTATTCTTTTCTTCTCTTCCAGGATAGCGGCTCCAGAGGAGACAACTTTTCACTTGCTTCACTTGTCTTTGATGAGGGAGTACATAGACTATGAGTTCTCTGGGCTCAGGGTGAGAGAGACACACAGACATACACACAATTACACTATTAGTACAATCATGAAAACTCCTAATTATGGAAACAAATACACGGTTTCCATGCCAGGGAAGGTTTTAAAGAGGACCTATTGTGCTTTTCCCCTTTCCTTTAGTGTGTTATATAGTTTTTTTGTGCATGTTATTTATTTATTTATTCATTTTATTTAACCTTTATTTAACCAGGAGTAAAAACTCATTGAGATTAAAAATCTCTTTTCCACGAGTGTCCTGGCCAAGATAGGCAGCAGCACAGTTACATGGTTACAGACATAAAAACATGTAAACAGGAAACCCAAAATACAAGTATGAACCTGAAAATAAGCATAATAGGTCCTTTTTAATGGAGTTTTTGTGTCTTTAATATATCCCCCTTTACTGTATTATATCTACTCTGTATTCTGATTATATTTACGGGTGTTTTTACAGAATCAGATCGGTTCTGATTATGACTTGGAGCGAATAATAGACGACTGGATTCTAATGGGCTTCCTAGTGGGAAACGATTTCATCCCTCACCTCCCTCATCTTCACATCAGTCATGATGCTCTGCCGTTGCTGTACAAGACCTACATCAGCGCTCTGCCCACCATGGGGGGTGAGAGAGACACACACACACACACACACACACACACACACACACACACACACACACACAACACACACACAACACACACACACACACACACACATTATAACATCATACTTATTTTAAATGTGGATTTGGAAATATGGAAGTGAGTAGTTAGTTTCAAGTGTTGTTTGTGCTGGTCCAGCTGGTCAACTTGTTTGTACGTATCAGTCATTATAATATAGCAATATGTTCTGCTTTTATAATGTAAATCATACACATCAAAAAAATGTAATCCTGTTTTCTGATTTAGGTTATCTGAATGAGAACGGCCATCTAAACCTCAGAAACTTTGAGAAATACATGGAGAAGCTTGCTGAGGTGAGACAACACTGTATACTGATTCACTGCTTATTATAATACTTAGTATGTAAGAAAGAAAAGTGCATAAGATTAAAGGAAAATATTTTAAATATAGCGTACACTTAAACTGATTTGTTGACTACACTGACTATTCATACAACCCCACTTGAACACATCTGAACTATCCCTTTAACATTTAAAATATATAAAACATAAAATACTGTTAAAACTAACTAAGTTGGAATATTAAAGTATTGATATTAGTCTTTCAAAATGTTAAGAGCAGCTGTAGTGCAGGTGCAACTGATACTGAAAAAAAACATTGCATTTGGTTTGAGTAGTTCAGTCTGCAGAGATGTTTGTCCCAAAGTTAGTGTGAAATTAAATTAAGTGAGTTTCTTAATGAACTATTACGTGATGGCATATATTCGAGAAGCCACCATAAATGCTTGTTTAAATCAGTTCCTTCTTTTCTCCCCCCCCTTTTCCTTCTTTCCTCCAGTTCGACCGGGAACATTTCAGTGACATCTTTGTGGACTTGAAGTGGTTTGAGAGTAAAGTTGGTAACAAGTATCTGAATGAGGCGGCCGGATTGGCAGCAGAAAAGGAAGCTGCCAGCAGAGAAACCAATGAGAAAGAGGTATGCTATTATGTCAAAATATTTCTACATATACGTATACACACAGGAATGCATTATATTAAACCCAACATTCATTCATTGTTTTCATGTACAGTTTCAGTCACGTATCCTTGTCAGTAATAACTTGTGTGTGTGTAGGATTCGACCTCATCAGAAAGAGTGATTGGAGAAGGAAAAGGAGTAGCAGGCGACGATGAGGAAGAGGAGGATGATATGTTTGAAACAGAGTTCAGACAGTACAAGCGCACCTACTATATGACCAAGATGGGCGTGGATGTGGTGTCTGAGTGAGTGTATAGACATACACACATACCGTGCATAGAAAAACAAGAACTACTACAGAAGGCGGGGCTCTCTCATATCAAAGTCATCAATCTTTTTTTTTTTTTTTATTCATTATCTTTTTTTTTTACAGGTGGGGAAAAAAGTTTTCCAAGGATAATTTCTTTAAGTTACATTCTTTTTTTTCTGGGTGAAAAAAAAAAATTTTGCCAGGCGAAAAAAAGTGTTTTTTGTTGTAATACTCATTTTGGCCACAAGAGGCTGAAGTGCTCCACTACCCCATGTTCTAAATAGGACTTAAAAACATTCATGTTTTCTTCCAGGTGAGTTTTAATTTACGTAACTCACCTGGAAGAAATGCTTTTAATCCTATTTAGAATAGTACATCAGTGTTACAACAACAAACACTTAGAAAAATTATCCTGACAGAATTTATTTTTTTCACCTGTTTTCACAGATGAAAAAAGGAACTTAGAAAAATGATCCTGGCAAAGCTTTTTTTTCCACCTGTTTCACATATAAAAACAATTTAAAAAAAAATTATCCTGGTAAAACCTTTTTCTACCTGCACAGGAGAGAAAACAATTTAGATCATACTTAGAAAATGGATCACCAGAATATTTTTCTCACTTCCCTCTGGGCTTCCGTAAATACCTGATTTTATACACTAAAAAGGATTTCAAATTGGTAGTGTTACACCGTTATATAAAAGATTTTAGTTTTTAATGTTGGTAAAATCATTCTTGGCAGGTACTTGTTTAGTTTAGTTTAGTTTAGTTTACTCACCCTCAGCTGGTCAAAAAAAGAGTATATGAGAAACGAATGGACATGTAAATCAAACATATACTGTATGTGTCTGTAAACATTATGTACCTCTTTAAAGTACTTCATGCCCACACATCAACTTGTAATGTGCAAGTGACCACTAAAATATGTTTATGTATTATCTCATTTGCAGTGAGTTTCTAGCCAAGCAGGCCAAGTGCTACGTGGAAGGTATCCAGTGGATTCTCCACTACTATTACCACGGAGTTCAGTCCTGGAGCTGGTGAGAACTTCTTCATATGTTGCTTACCCTCTACGCTTTGTTTCTTCTCATTCCAGTGTCTGGGGGGATTCAGATAATATGTTAGATGCTCTTGAGAAGTGAGGGAGTATCTTCACAGGAAATTTTCATACAATTCTGTACAGTAAGCCTGGCTAAAGTAGAATGTTATGAGGCATTTAAACACTTGGTTATGGAAAGTATTGTAAAAATCATTGATTTTAAATTGAGGCCATTAATAAAAGCACTGGTTTCCCCTTTTCTCGCTTTCCTTCCATCCGCTCTCTTCATTTCTATTTTTTTAAATCAGCCTTTAAATAATGTGTGTATCTCTCTTTAGGTACTACCCCTACCACTACGCTCCCTTCCTGTCTGATATCAGGAAACTATCAGGGTTAAAGTTGACCTTTGACCTTGAGAAACCCTTCATGCCCTTCCAGCAGCTGTTGGCAGTCCTGCCTGCTGCCAGCATGGAGCTGCTGCCTGAGAGTTACAGGGTAATGCACAGTCACACACACACATAATATGTACATACAGAATATGCACATACTTAATTTTTGGATTTCACTTGGAACAAGTATTGTAAATTTGTCGACATGTGGAACAATATTTCAAAATGAGTAAATATTAAGGTTTATTCAAGATCCAAGCATGAAATGATAAAGATGGTAATTTATTGTTTTTGATGTTTCAGCACCTGATGACCAGTGAAAACTCTCCCATTATTGAGTACTACCCTGTTGACTTTAAAACGGACCTCAATGGCAAGCAGCAGGAATGGGAGGCTGTGGTTCTCATTCCCTTCATAGATGAGGTACACACACACACACACACACACACACACACACACACACACACACACACACACACACACACACACACACACACACACACACACACACACAGAGAGAGAGAGAGGAAAAATCCTGCCACAATTATGTTAAAAGGTCCATACTCATATGTGTGTGTTGTGTGTTTATTGAACAGAGGTGCTTACTAGCAGCCATGGAGCCCTACAATCACAAGATGACTAAAGAAGAGAAGGCCAGGAATTGTCACACAGACTGTGCAGTCTACTCTTATGACCAGGAAATAGACGTCCCATACACCTCCAGCCTGCCTCACCTGTTCCCCGACATCATCCGCTGCCATGTCAGGTAGGTACACACACACATATGCATCTCTCTAACATCGCCATTTCAGTGTGCTAGACCCAGCAGGGCACACAAGATCACAAGGGAGAAACTAATATTCAAGTGCATTTATGCAGATTATTATGAAATAGAACAGCTACATTGGGGCTGTACCGAATGTTTTTTTTATATTCAAAGCTTCTATTAAGGTTTATGAATGAAGCTGTTGTTTTGGATTTTTGCTGCATTTAATTGGCATGGTTTTACTGTCACATTGCAGGTTCAGGAAATAACTTGATTTGTGCATGCTTTCACACACAAACACAACCAAAGAGAACCAAATTAGCCAGTGTACCCAGTTAGTGAACATGCAGCCTGATGTTCACTGCAGGCTGATTATATTGTGTTTGTTTGTTTGTTACAGGAAAGCAGACATCCCTATGGATGCCTGGCATGTACTGTTGGACCACGTCAGCAGACGCTTCGACCGCTCAGCTCTGTACTTCTGTGGCTTCCCCACACTGCAACACATCAAACACAAGGTGTGTGTGTGCGTGTGCATATACAGTATATTCGTGTTGGATGGCTGGGTTACATTTAAAGGATCTAAGCCCCAAACACGGGTCTGATGGGGTTCCTCAGTAATAGCTTGTGTTTATCTACTGTGAAGTAGAATAATTAAAAATGGTCTCTCTTTCTTTGTCTCTCTCACCCCTCTGTGTTTGTCTGCCTCTCTCTTCTTGTTCATGGGCTCACTCACTTTTAGTTTTTCAAGAAGAAGAGTGGGGTGGTCGTGTTCCAGCAGAGCAGCAGAGGGGAGAACATGATGCTGGAAATCATCCCCAGCCAGGAAGGAGAGGCGGTGAGCTTTGCTTTGTTTTTACTGATCCCGTTTTTTAAAACCACTGCTGAAAATATTTATAGCTGACTTAACCCTCGGGCCTCACTTTAAAAAAAGTTACTCTGATGTCCTTAAAGGACAAATATGTCCACGTCAAAAAACTGCCATGAAATGATATATTCATATTATTTTCTACTTTCACTGAGTCAAATTTTTTAACAAAATTCAGTCCAGATCATTAACATGAGTGAACATGTAAACATGGTAGGTAAACATGAGAAAAAAATGTCCCTACTGAGGCACAAGGGCAAAATATTTTGCACAAAATATTTCTCAATAAAAAGAAACATTTATTTCTAAATTAGACATTTTGAAATATCTTCAGTCAAATGAACAAAATATAAGGCTTGCATACTTTTTTAATGATTAGTAATAGCATACATTTATTACATCATTATTGCCAAAGGTACAGTACTACAGTAATTCTTTCATGGTGTCTCCATCTGACACTGCAACGATGCAAGCTTCCTCTAGATGGGGCTCAAGTCCCAGGATCCCTTAAAAAGATGAGAATTCATGCTGGCCTACTTATGTCTGCAATATACAGTTGTAATATATAGGAAAACATAGAGATGGGATTTGGGCTTCTTATCAACACAAAAACTCAGATTCTGAGCAGAAAAACATATTAAAACACCCCTAAATAATGTGTGAGTTTTGAATGTGATAAAACTTCTGCATCATTAATACAGACTTTTACAACTGCTTTGAATTTTCACAGAATGACTTTCTCGTCTTTTAAAAAACGAGTGTAAGCTTTGGTCTGTTCTTGTCTACTTATTACACACTACAGTTTGTAAAATAAATTCCCACTCAAATCTACTGTCTCCCTCATGTTGTTTCTTCTCTGCCTCTTTTTTAGGTATGTGATGATGTTGCTTCACAAGTACTGGGGAAGTCGATATTTGTCAACTGGCCGCATCTAGAGGAAGCTCGCATCATTGCTGTGTCGGACGGAGACGTCAAGTAAGAATTAGTACTTTGATGTGTACACAAAATGGTTTTAAAATATCAGATGGTGAAACCTCGGCCCGTTTGGTTTAAGCAAACACAGACTTCTGTCTTTGTATGAGTGTAAAGCATGAGTCAGCTATTACAAGTGAAATCTTTCACCCTGTTTTGCAGGTTTTGTCTGGAGGAACCACCCGGTGTACAAAGAGTGTATGACAGGCCGTCCACTCCTCCTCCCACCAAAGTCATCTGTCTGTCTGACAAGGAGCAGAAGGACTGGGTGAAGGATGTGCAGGGACTCACTGAACAGTAAGGCTCAATGGACAACACCATACTTTGTTTTATGAATTAATAGAGAGATCATATTGCTTCCTTTCGCATGTCTTAGTGGCTAAGATACCTTTAAATTCATTGTAACATTGCACACTAGAAGGTTTTACGTTTCTTGGTATTCAACCCAACAACAATGTAATTTTTATGATGCGTTCAAAATCATAAGTCCTGTTCTTTTTCCTAAAATTCTGATAAAGCGTCACCTCTCCGGTCTTATTGCCTGTGTTTATGATTCCTTTCTTGAAAGTGATTTTTCTTCCTCCCAGTTTCGTGAAGAGGAAAGGCATCATGGTGAATGAGACCTCGGTGGTTTTGTACGGCCAGTTGCTGACGGGAAGGAAATACGTCCCCAAAGCCAACGGCGTGGTGGAACTTGAGAAACAGTGGGCCAAGCAGGTCCTCCCTTTCGCCGACCAGACCGTGGTTAAGGTACACGCATACACATACAAGAAAGGAACACACAGATAAAAGTTATGGAAACATGTGAGCTATTAAGCTCCATGAATGCAGTCTGTTTAAAACAAAAAAACACCTTGGTTAGGGTTCGGGAAAGATTGTAGTTCTTGTTATAGTCCTGTGGTTCCATGAGGTTTATACACTTGCATACATACACACTCATTGTCCGTCTGACACACACTTAGTTGTAGTAGTAGTCAGTTCTAGATTTTGTGTTAACTGTGGTGTTTTCCAGCAAGGCCGCGAGGCTGCCGGGTCATTCCATACCAACTCGCCAAGACCTCCCAGTTCATGTCATGGATTTTCTTGAAACAATTAATGTGAAAACTTCTATTAAATTCATGGGACTTTGATAAATCTTATGGCTCTACTCCAAATCCTTTTTTAGTTATGAATTTAATGTTTATTATAGAGGAGGAAAGGAAAGGAAAGGATACAGATGGACATTCACATAGACATCTTGTTAACTGATACTGCTGAAGACTCTTTCATCACCTATATTATTCCACGTTTACCTTCATCTTCTCAGGACATCGAGGCCTTTTACTCGTCTCTGACCTGCTTCAAGAGCTTAGACGAGCTCTTCCCTCCAGCAACCACTGTCTTCATGGTGGGGAACCCTTACTACGGCGCCGTGGGCGAGGTATGTGACCATCTCTTCCCTGCTTCAGTCAGAGGATCACATCATTTAGAAATAATGGAGGGTCAAACACACTGACAAACTTTCTCTTTGGAAAACTTTCTAAAAAGCAAATGAAGCTGGATTTAAATATTCACGTGATATATGTGCTGTATTTTTCTGTAAATGGACATTTTAATGAAAATTATTTTGGTTAGTCCTTTTGCCATTTAATAAATATTTCTTTATTGAGACTGACCCACTCTTTTCTTACAATCCTGGTGGGACATCAGGAAGTGAGAGAAGTTTGGGTCCTTCTTCAAACTCATCCTTAAACAGAGTAATAGGGAAGTGAACTTTAATTAGTAATATTCAATAATTAATGGGTATGATAAATACAATTATATAATTAATGTCTGAAAGCTTCAAAGGCGTATTAGAGGCACTGTAAGCTTAAAAAAATTACAAAGCCGGGGGAGGGAGGTAATATTCCGAGAAAAAAAAAGAAAAACTCTGATATTAAAGTTGTCAATTTGTGTTTAAACACTGCACAATTTGTCCAACCTTCCAAGGTAAAGCGATGTGGTTCTTTGACAAAAAACACAATACTTCCGCATTTTTTTCTGGTATATCTTTTACTTCAATCTCAGAGAATTTCAGATTTTTTTCTCGTAACTTTATGACTTTATAATTTACGTGAATATACAAGTTTTTTTTCTTGCTTATTTACCACTTTTTATCTCAGATAATATCGAAGTTTTTTTTCTCGTACATTTACGGCTTTAATCTACGAGTTTCTCCCAGCTCCTTAATTAATTTATTTTCTACCTACAATGGCCTTAATACGCCGTCATAGAATACTGAAGTAATCTATAAACAATGAAATTGAAGGTAATTTCTCCCCTATATATAATAACATGATTGCAATGTGATATTTTAAAAGCTCCTCTGACCATAATGCTTTTTATCTAGCAAGATTTCACAAGTGTTATTTTGGTTACTGTGTAACATTTGTGGAGAGCAACATGTTGGCTTGTTGAAATGACTCCTCCTCAATCACCATCTCTTTTATTACTTGCTTAACAGGTGCAAGACTCGAGTGATGTCATTAAAGACGGCCGGGTACGAGTGGTCTTCAACGTGCCGCACGAACCACAGCTGGAGCCCTTAATCCAGAATCAGCATGTAAGAGACGCACACACTTGTGAAGACGTTCAATTTAGAAATACTGTTGATTCTGACTTTCCATGCTCAGCCATTTGTGCCTCACGTATGTACTGTATACCTGCGCATGTGTTTTTTTTTTGTAGAAGTACTGTGTGAAGTACAGTCCTGGATACTTTCTGGCATCTCGTCTCGGCGTCACCAGCTACCTTGTCTCCCGCTTCTCTGGAAGCATCTTCATTGGCAGAGGCTCTAAGAAGAAGTAAGTGGTTAAAGCTAAGATAAACTGTATTTATTTACTTTTTGCTATTCTGACATTTAGATCTTCTTTTTTTAAAATATGCAAAATGTTAAGAATTTTCACTTTCATGGCCTGTGTAAATCTGTAGTGAATAAAATAAGACCATTCTACATTGGAGATTAGTCCCACTCTCCCAGGCAAAAACCTTGTGTGCTTATGAGTTAATTTGCCTATTTTTAGATGGACTATTCTGCATTTTGCAGTGTATTAAAAGGTTTTGTTTTGTTTATTCCACTTTCCTCCTGTCTCTTTCTCTGCACCAATGTTTTCTTCTTCATCGTTTTCAGTCCCTGTGGGGAGCAAAAAGCCAACGTTGGCCTGAACCTGAAGTTCAACAAGAAGAATGAGGAGGTTCCTGGATACACCAAGAGAACTGAAAAGGAGTGGCTCTACTCTTCTGCTGTGGAGGAATTGCTGGCCGAATACCTGGACAGGTAAAAAAAAAAAAAAAAAAACTGTCAGAACATTAAAGGGATAGTTTGGGTCTTTTGAAGTGAGGTTGTATGAGGTACTTATCCATAGTCAGTGTATTACCTACATTAGATGGCGGTCAGCACACCCCCAGTTTGGAGAAATAGTTACCGCACAGGAGCAAAGTAATGTAATGCGATGGACGGGGGCAGCAGCAAAACGTATTTTAGACACCTAAAAGAAAAACTCACCTAAAAATCAGTATCAGTTTAAGTGTACGCTATATTTAGAATATTTTCACTGCTTCACCTTGCCATCAGACAGCTCTTTCTGTCGGGGAACTTAAGCCGTTATCTATGCTCTCCTCAAACCCACCAGACTTCATTGACTACAACAGTAATTTTACCCCGCAAAACACAGGAGTTGCTGGTCCACCGCTGCCTTGCTCGGTTATTGTGTGACTTTGGTGAATCCGAACTAACCCTTTAAAGCACAAAAGCTCATTTGGGCAGGCGTTGCGTGCCGCCGGCACCGAACCACAGATGAACGATTACTCTAGCACAGTGTCGACTTGATATTTTGATAGTCGACTCTTCTGTGAAACCCTTAGCTGACCGCCATTTACTTTAGGTAATACACTGACTATGGATAAGTACCTCATACAACCCCACTTCAAAAAATCTGAACTATCCCTTGAAGTGAGTCCTTCATTCTTAAGTTACTTCAGTAGCCTTGAATGTCTGGTTGTATTGGAATGTGTTGAATTCTGTTTGTACGCTCTAAAATAACACGTGTGTAAAAAAAGCAGAGTCACTCATACTGTTCAAAGATACACTATTTCAACATTTTAAATGATGTTTTTTATGCTTTTCTAGATTTTCTGAGGTATTCAACTTAGTGTCCAGAAACAGTCACGATGATGTCTTCTATGAAGATGACATCTGGCCTGCTGAGGACCAGAATGGGTAAAACACACATACATAGATAGTTATTAATCTCCTGTGATTTTGGGTACATATGACAGTTCAATCACAATGCAGTTGAGCAATATATGAGGAGAAGCTAAATATTTGTCAGTCCTGTCCAATGAAAAATTGAGGCATCGCAGCCTAAATACGTTCAGGAGCATTTCCTCTTGTTGTACCTCTATTGAACTTCTTTCAGCACTCACATTATCTTCTGACTGAATTGAATTAATTTTGTATTTATTGATGATCTCTGATACTGATGGACACCCCCACAGGGCGGAGAGGGTTGCCGAAATCACCTCATGGTTGAAAAGTCACCCAGTGAGCTCCATCGGCAGGACGTCATGTGACCTGCAGGTGCTGGACACTGCCATCGTGGAGAGGATCGAGGAGGCGGTGGAGAAAGCCAAGGTGATGCAGACACTCAAACTACAGCGTACTTCCTCCAGTTACTATTTCAGAAGTGTGAACTCAATGTCTCCTAATTCATCCTCTCTCATCTCTGTCTCGCTCTCACCATCCTTCTCTTAGGTGAAGAAGAGCACCAAGAAAGTCCGTGTGACGGTCAAGCCTCATCTCCTCTTTAGGGTGAGTGCTGTTTGCATGTATGTGTCATTACTTAAATTTCACATCAAAGGTGCAGTGTGTAATGCCTAGCTGCCTGCTCCATCATGATGATGATAATAATAATAATAATAAGTGCTAGTTGAGCCCTACATATATGTTTGCAAAATATTGAACATGTCCATATACAGTATATGAATGGCTGTGTTTGTGTGTAGCCCTTGGAGCAGCAGCAGGGTGTGGTTCCAGACCCGGATTCAGAGTACCGCCTGTTTGACAGAGTCATCAACACCAGGGAGAGCTTCACCGTCCCACTGGGACTCAGAGGAACCATCATCGGCATTAAAGGAGGTGAGGACACCCTTTCACTTCTTTCATCCTGATTTATTCATACTGTTAAAATGTCCATGATACAAAGGAGAAAATGTACATAAACATATTTATATTGTATCTGTCTTTGTGCCTTCAGCGGAGCGCGAGGCAGAGGTTCTCTACGAAGTGCTTTTTGATGACGAATTTGCTGGAGGTCTCACCATCAGGTAATCCCACTCAGTGAATCTGCAGCGTGATTAAGTCTTGCTTAGAAACCCCCTGGAGTTTTTTCAAGTAAATATCCGACAGAACAGCACATACTGTTGAAAACAAAACTGTAGCATATAATATATATACAGGTAAAATATAATATATAAGTATATAAGTAAAAGCCTCCCTCTCCACACCAGACATGTGAGTGTTCTGTTATTGTTCTGTGTCCTCAGGTGTATGTCACCTCGTGGTTACCGCCTCCCTCCCTGCGCTCTCATTAACCTTTCCCACGGAGCCCGGCTGGATCACACCTCCCACAAACTCACCGCCATCGTCAAACCTCAGCCCGCCACAGCCGCCAACCTCAACTCACACCGCCAGATGTCCAGCCTGAACCACTCCCCCCGTTCACCCTTTATGCCCACACAGGTAAGGGGGATTGAAATTTAAAAAACAAGACATTTGGTCTCTAGGATGGCTCACCACGCCATTTTTTGTCTTCCCTTTCATACAAACTCTCTTTCTCTTCCTTTCTCCATTCCACCTCTCCACCCCTGCAGCATAACAATAAACACGGTGTGGTGAAGGCAGCCTCCCAGGGCAACAGGAACTCTCCCTCTAAGGGTCCTATCCAGAAACAACAGGCAAAGGTAAGCACCGGGTCAGCTCTATGTGTGGACCTCTTCTCAGTTCTATCGGCCCTTATAACCATGTGACCTTACAAATATACATTGTCCAATTTTGTGTCTCTGTCTCTCTACTTCTTTAGGAGTACAGTAATGTGTGGCAGTCTCTGCAGAACTCTGGTCCTCCTCTCAAACCTCCGGCTCACTGGCAAAATGTACGTTTGTGTGTGTGAGAGTGTGTTTGGGGGCTTTTTCAAACATTAATAATGACAATAGGCTTATATGGCACCGTGGTGCTGGCCCTCTTGGAACTTGTTATACATATGTTATATAGGTATAGATTTGTTGTGGTTCAGGCGTCACCAAATTTGCAATTTACAAGCTGGGATTATCTACATGTTTCAGCCAACATTGAGGTGATCGTCAAACTGTTAATGATATTTAATAATATTCAGGAGGACTAATGTTAGCCAGCTCTCTCGATAATGTTTCCTATTATTTATCATTAACTGTTAATTTGTCAGTGAACTAAGTTATTATTTGCACTTTGTTTAGCAAACGTTAGCCCGCAATATCTGTTGAGATGTCCTCAATTAATTTGGAGATAAAACTGTCAACGTTAGTAAGAAATAATCCCTGTGAAGATGTAAAAGAAAAGACAATCCACCTTTATTAGCGCCGAGCGGACTGGAGTAGATCCTGAAATTAGCACCCCTATGTACTGAATCGATTTTGAACCAGGAATCGTTTTAAATCAAGTCGATTTTGAATCGAATCATGATCCCAAGAATCGAAATCGAGTTGTGAGATATCGAAAGATTCACACCCCTACCTGCTATATGCAGCTGCTAGACAGAGCCATGATCAGTTTGGAGACCAATAACAAGGAAAACAAACATGCATATTTAGATATTACTATATTTTTTATTTTGTGGAAGCATTTTTCAGTCAAAGGTGAAACAACACAGATATGATGGGTTATAGTGGGACTGTCACCAAAGTCTGGAACCAATGCAAAATTGGAATTGCTGTCACATGACGTAATGACTATTCCTTTTATAGTTTCCTTGGTGTAGCAGTTACACATGAACAAAGTACACCTGTGCGGATAAATGGCAATACAAATCATAGAAAAGCATTTCTGGTATGACTTGAAATGTCTGTGGGATTTTAAATGTATGGATCTTCTTCCACTTACTGTTTTTGAAACACACTCATAAAGATGTTACTGTGTGTTAGAGCAAAAATAAAAAACTAAAACAATCTTGTGTGTTTCCAACTCTAGGAAGGACTTTCCCAACAGGGGAAGAACCAGCAACCTAACAAAGCTGTAAGTACACACACACACACACACACACACACACACACACACACACACACACACACACACACACACACACACACACACACACACACACACACACACACACACACACACACACACACACACACACACACACACACACAGCATGTCGGGTCTTCAGCTGGAGAGCAGGATGAGGCTGACGATTTCACATATGACAAGATTAAAAGCAGTTTATTAACCTGAGCTGCATGTGTGTCAGTTGTACAGCAATAATATATAGGAATGCTGTTGGACCAGAGAGAGATCCAAAGATGGTTTAATTTATAAATGTGTGCCTTATCTTATATGTATATGTGTTTAGAATAATGTTTGTCTGTACTTTACAGGCCCCAGTTGGTGGCATCAGACTGTTGAAGAAAAATGAAGACGTCAACTCCCTTTTCCCCCCACAGAACACAGCCAATAAGGTACACACACATGTTTAATCTCCTTTTCTGTTGCCTATTTTTCTTCTGATCACTTTGAGCTGTAAGGGACAGTGAAGGGTCATGTTAAACACAATAGTCAGAATCTTGTTTAGATGTTTTTAGATGTGTCCACAGTGTAAACTAATGGCTCCCCACTTCTGTCTCCTGACATATTTCTCTCACCCAGGCTACGACTGAATTTGAGGATCTGATAGCCAGTCTTAAGATCTCTAGCCAGCAGACTCCACCCCCTCCTGCTCCTCCACAAGCACCCACCGGCCAGTCAGATGGCCCGTTGTCTCCACAGTCCTTCGCCATGGTGAGTAAGATGACAGTGGTCTTCTTGTAATGCCGCGAAGAAGATATTTGGTAGGAGTTAGAACCTTTTATAAAATGAAAAGTTGAGCTGGACGGTTCTTCAGCCAATCTTATTTAATTTGCAATTTACAAACAAAGGCATGCAGAGAGTGAGTGAATTAACAGTCAACAACAACAATAAAATAAAAATGTCTATATAAAGTCAAGTGTTCTGTAAGTTGTTGAAAACCTGAAGAATATGAATGTATGTAACATTATTTAATTTCAGTCCAGTCATTATATCACTGTTCACTTGGACAGGTCAGGATAATTGAACTGTGTTTGTTTGATGTCTGTTGTTGCAGAAGGGAACTCTGATGCTGAAGGAGATGCTAAAGATTGACGGCGCTGGAACAGGAAGTCCCCCTACCCAGGAGGCAGCTAACGCCGGCGGCCAGCAGCACAACAGGAGACGATCGTCCAAGAAACTAGGTACTTCACCAATTACTACACCACGTACCACACCACAGGCAAATGTACTGCAACCAGATTTACAAACCCAGGAAGGTGTCTGTATAAAACTTCAGCCATGTTTTTATTCTCTCCCTTTCATCCCATTTTCTCCCCCTTCCAGCAGCTAATATGAACACCCCCCACGGTGACACCGCTGTAATAAATTCTCCCACACTGGCCGCCTCTCCCAACCTCTCCAACGCTGTGCTGACCAGTAAGGTGTCAGAGCTGGCGTGTGTCTGCGTGGGGTTGGGAATGGCACCACCCGATTTCAGCTACATAGGCAACAGACAGGTAACACAGTGCAATGCATGTTTGTCTTTTGCAACACACATGTAGAATTTTTTTCTTTTTGCAGTGCTATATTTACCTGCATGGTGTAGATATATGCCAGATGCCTCAGCCAATAAGTGTGTCTGTGTTTGTGTGTGGTTGCACTAACTTTGTCCTCCGTCTCCGCAGACAGTAGTGTGTCAGGTGAAGCTGTCCAACGGGTTGATGGTTCACGGTCCTCAGTGCCAATCAGAAAATGATGCCAAGGAGAAAGCTGCCTTCTTTGCCCTACAAAGACTGGTACAACACACACAAACACACGCACACAAATTAGTGTTTATGTGTCAGAGAGAGTGTGAACATTTGTGAAGTAATGGTTAAGGAGGTGTGGAAGCCATCCTATTTGATCTTTTGGACTCATTTACACTATTTGTTCCTCCTATGAGATATTTTTATCTGAATCAGTTGGTGTCAAAAATGAACAGAAGAGAGGCAAAATGCAGGAACAAGACAATTTTGATCATATTCAAAAAACACTAAAAAAAAACAATCAATGAGTTTATTTTTACCTGTTTTGAAAATCAGAAAATTAAACATTAACATTAAAATTATGTTACGCTTACCGCTGGATTCAGCATGCTGATTCAGTGCACTGTGCCCAAAGTTGAACCACTTTGCACGCTCCGCTCCGCTCGTAGGGAGTATAACCCTCAAGGAAATAATCAAAGAAGTATTAACAGTTAAACAGGTTGATTAACACTGTCTGATCATTCTGGATAACATGGTTTCCATAAAGCAGCTGTTAAACTCATTACTTGGCGATCCAAACTGTAAGGTTTAAAGCTTCTCTGTCTGTTTCAACTTGCTCATCTGTAGAACTCTGTGGGATCTGGCTTCCCCCTCCCACCTGCTCTGTTTCCAGGAGTGGGTCAGATACGACCCCCACACTTAGGAGCCATGACCCCGCTCTTCAGCCAACAAGGTCAGTCTTCCTCTCCTTATATTTCCAATGAATAGTCTGTGCTAGATGGTAGGGAGCAGCTGTCACTCAAGTGGACAACCCTCTCTGTGGCTGTATGTGCAAGTCGGCATGATTCCTCATATCTACAATTCCTTGGCCAAAAGTCATAACCATCACAGCTTTTTACAATTACACATCTTTTTCAGGATTTTGGAAATTTGTTGTCTACAGTTTGCGTAACAGTGAGCTCACTGCTGTGGTGAATTACGGTTAGCAGAAGGCTAAGCTAAACTATTAGCAACATTTTCTCTCCACCTCTGAAACGCTTCGCCGATATTGTAGCTAGCTAGAGCCTCGAATCGCAGTTTGTCATCTCAAATGTATGCGATATCGATTCTGGCAGCCAACAACACAGCAAGATGACATTTTCGATGTGTAACTTTAGCCTACTGCTACTCTGAGGTGATTCATGTTTGCGTCCAGTCTGTCCTTGGTTTTGCCTCCTGCTAACACCGTGACGTAATCATGACGTCGGCTGTAAAACGGTCTATTGTAATGCCTTTTTGTCATTTTAGACTTTCTTGAGATAAAGAGCCATATAGATATATGAATTTGAACCTTTTCATGCACTGTTATCTCATGCTCTTTTTTTTTCTCCAGGTGGTTTGCTGTTGCCTCCCCAAGGTTACGGCCCCGCCCCCATGTGGGGAATGCCGCTGCCTCCTCACCATCTCCAAAACCAGCCGTTCTTCGGAGCAGCGGGCACCTTCCCCGGGGCCGCCCGCCCGCAGCCTGCACCAACGATGCCCATGGGCTCCCACAACCAGTTTATTCCATTACAGGTAAACTTAACACATATGAACGAAATTGATATTCATTGAAATATTTTGCTATATTTCTATTTTGTGTTACGTATTCCTTCTAAAGAAGCGCTACGGTTATGGTAACCCAGCTTTCCGCTTGTCCTCGGACCTCAACAGGTGACTAAAAAGCGAGTCTCAGCCAACAAGAAGAACCAGGAAACTCGAGAGTTTTACAGCGCCGCCCACATTGTGTCCCGAAACCAATCACAGAAAGCCCAGAACCAGCCCTTTGGCCATCCGCTGGCTCAGGGCGAATTCGACCAGGCGCACCAATATGCCGCCAACAGCAACCCCTCCTCGTCCAGTCCTGGTCTAGTGGACGTCGTTTCCACGACAACAGCAGCCCCGCATACACCCCCTCGACAAAACGTCCCAGCGGCAGGCCACACCCCTGGCTCCTCCTCCAAGAGGAAGCACAGAAAGCTGGCAGTAAACTTTGAGGCGGCTAAAGTCTCTGAGTGATGAACTGGTGAGTGTTTGTGTGTGTATGTGTGTGTGTAGAGAGAGAGAGGTGTGTGTTTGGTGTTTTTAAGCTACTGTTTTAAAGCCTGACTCAGCATCTCTGATCAAAACCTCATCAATGTGAAAGCTTTTCACTGAATTTTTTTTGGTCTACTTTTGCACTTGAGCAAACAAAATTATTCCCCCGTTTACTCAAAACACAACAACACAAAAATATCATATGACAGAAATCCGTTGTAAGCTGGCTATCGTAGTTCTACGTTAAGCCTTGTTAAGCGTGTTTGTGGCCAGTGTGCGCCTACAGGTCGCTGTCCAGTGTGCTTACTGGTGTGGAAAGGAATCCACTGTGTTGGCTAGAAGAGTAAGGTGCATTCTGAGATGTGGCCTTAGCTCTTTGTTTCTTCTTCTTTGGGTCTAAAAGAGGTTGATTTCGTGGATTGATTCCTCTTCCTAGCAGAATTGATTAGTCACTCAACAAGTAAGTTGCTGAGATCACAGAACGTGGCAACATTGCTGGCCAGAGCTACAAAAATATAGCCCAAGTTGTAAGAAACTGTAGTTTTTCTTCCCCATTGAAGCATATTTGGAAACAATCTTCTGGTTAACATTTTCTTAGAAAAAAGAATTATTTCCTATGTTTGTTCACTCCGCTTGGTCTGGCTGAGTATGCCAAGTAGTGAAGAAGATCTAGAGAAGTGAAACATTGCCTTAAAAGTGCATCGTCTTCATTAAATACGCATTTTAGAGAAAATCCGAGTAGCAAATAATTAGCTCAGAGGTAGGGCTGCACGATTTTGAAAAAATATACAATTGTGATTATTTTGACTGATTGCAATATGATTTGCAATATTAGAGGGTATTTTTCCGTACAGTAATTTGTAATTGTTTGTATTGTAATTTTCATTGAAAAACAGATTAAAATGATTATGGTGTGATTTTTGCGGGGATCTGTACCAAACAAAGATGTTTTCTTAAGTCTGTAGAATACGATGATTTGGCCAGGACATCTCTGCAGCACCCCAATATTTAATTAAAATGGTATTTTCACACACATTTTGCCTTTAACAAATATTGCGATTTGAAAATTGCTCTAGGCCGTATTGCGATTTCGATAAAATTGATTAATTGTGCAGCTCTGCTCAGAGGAAAACAAAAAGAACAGGAACTAAAACCTTAACTTAAGTGCAAAAACATGATTATTAGCAGAATTAGCAATCAGTGTTATTTTTTCATCTCTTTCATCCCCTCGCGTCTGTCCTAGCACCGTCCATCTAAACAGATTGTAAAATGTTGCTTTGGATGTGTACAGCTGAGAGGCAGGAGAGTTTTCACTGACTTAAGGTGCTGCTATTGCCTTAGTTTTGGACGGCACAGGAGGCAGCGTAGACTGAGAACACAGTGCGGATTTGTAGAGATTCATTGCGCTCCTGGTCATGGTGCAGATAGTCCTTGACATTTTGGAAAGCCTCTTCTATCAGTTGATCTCGGTTCTCAGGGACTCTTCATACTTTAGTCTCAGATTTGCACTGCGGTGGCAACTACTTCCTGCTTTCCCCCTCTGTATACTTGTAGACGTTACGTTAAGTTATTTACATGTACGTCTTTAGAAAACTAGTTTGACTGCATATGAAGCCGTGTTGGCCGTGTTTTGTCTATATTGGGGGTATTAGTGTATTAATTATGCATAAAGATGGGCCTTCTATCATGGCTATGCTTGTACATACTGATCAGTTTATGAAGCATTACAGCCATTTGTATCAAACATACATCCGCTTTGTCAGGTTTGGATCAGCGGTGTTGATCAGGCAAATATTGATTATCTGTTTTAATGTTTCCCGTTTTGTTTTCTCGTTTCCCATTAAGTTTGACAGCCTTTTATTTCCTTCAGACTTTTGACGCCTTGCTGCATTTTTATACTTTTTTTTATGGTTTAACGACACCGCCAAAGTAAAAAAAGTTGAATGCACACTGCCTGCACACATTGCAGAATTATGACGGGAGAAATTATTGGATTAATTAATTAATTAAACACACATACACACCACACGTGATGATATTACCACCGCAGAACTGTTTTACACCAGCACATAACCCAGAGTCAAATTCCACCTACAGTGTTGAAATCGCCAGAGGCTTTTTTTTTTCATTTGTGCGTTTCATTTTTATAAATGGACCTTGTGAGGAAGTCCTTTTTCATTTTATTGTTGCAGTCTACAAACTAATCCGTCGAAACTAAAGCCTCACACTGCCAGATTTCCAAAAGCAACGTGATTACGCAGTCAGTCGTTCAGCTTTTTAATTGGATAGCAGCATGACATTGTGGCTAATTTGGAGAACCACACACAGCTGATAATTGATGACCTTTACAACTTAATCAATTGACTTGATTAGGTGAAAAGAAAAAAAATAAGCATTGATCTACGGCAATGATTTATAGTCCCATAAGGGTTGAAAATTAATTATTTTTGTATCTGTGTAAATGCAGCCAAAGAGCATTATAACAGTGTTATGTGATGAGTACTAATATATTTAAAACATTTTATTTACATTACGCGCCCACTAAATTCAGTGTCTCCAAGACGCTTTTGGGAACGCTCCAAAGCCGTTTGGCTAATTTAAAATTCTGGGCTTCATTTTACACCTCTGTGCACATCTGGACTTATTTACACAAGCGCGCGCGCACACACACATACATATAAAATCTCTCCATTTTAAAGATCTTTTTTTTCTTTTTCAAGCTATGGATTTTATGGATACCCTTTTTATAGACCCTCTTGGGGTCTTTTCTAAGCCAATTATCGTTTCAATAATGTTTGTGGTGGAGCTACAGTGATGGAAGCAGCTATAGCGACTAGTTAAGTGTCTCTACTTTGTCCTTGTTTTGAGGCACACAGGCATAACAGTATGTTTGTGGTGTGATTGTTGTTTTAAGGCTGATATCCTTATGCCGACCCTGGGACTCAAGTCTATAAGGCTCTTGTGCAATAAGGGGACGTTTTAAAACATTTTGGAAATTGAAGCACACCTGTTGTATATCTGTTATTTTTTTTGTTTTGTTTTTTTGGAAATGAAACAAAGTAGAGAATTCTCAATATGAAGAGATAATGACTTGCTGTTTTGATCCAGGAATGTGCTGTACATATCCATTTAATAAAGTAAATCTTTTTGTTACAACGTGGCTGCTTCTTTTTGGCATCAGAGACAGTTTTATTTATTCCTTATTTTTTCATTAAATAGAGTACAGCAAAGGCAAACTGAGTGTATGCAAAGGGCTCCAGAGCCCTTGGATCCTTAAAGCGGATAGAAATATGTTTAAAAGGCCCACTGGACATGCCAATGAAAATCACCGTCCTGGTGGCCCTGCGGTCAAAACTAGACACAACACAAAGCAAATTTGGACGCGGCACGATAGAACCTACAGTAGATCCTTACTTTTACCAGGACATCAATTATTTTTTTAAGTTAGACAATGTACTTGCTTGGTTTGGTATGACTAGTAACTTATGGTGGCAAACTGTAACTGACTGAATTAGCTCACTGTCTTCTACTAAACTGTGACTTTTTTTCTGACACACTATAGTATTCATTTATATGACATTTTTGTGACACAATATAGGCAACTTTGACTTTTTAGATGACATTTTTATGACACACTATACTAAGAAGTTTTGAAGACATTTTTTATGGGATACTATAGTATGAGTTTTTTGTGACATACTATACTATGACTTTTTATGACAAACTATACTATGACTTTTTTTTATTTTTTCGACATACTATAGTATGACTTTTTTTTAATTATCTCGACATACTGTACTATGACTTTTTTTTATTATCTCGACATACTGTACTATGACGTTTTTTTATTTTTTCGACATACTATACTTTGACTTTTTTTTTGACATACTATTCCATGACTTTTTATCGATATACTATACTATGACTTTTTTCAACATATTATACCATGACTTTTTTTATTTTTTCGACATACTATACTATTTTTTTTTTTTATTTTTTTCGACATACTGTGCTATGACTTTTTTTTTTTCGACATGCTATACTATGACTTTTTTCGACATATTATACCATGACTTCTTTTTTTATTTTTTCAAAATACTGCACTATTACTTTTCCTAATTTTCCGACATTACTATACTATGATGTGTTAATTTTTTTCGACACACTATACTGTGAATTTTTTTTCGACATACTATGACTTTTTTTTTTACATACCATTGCAAGACCTTTTATCCACATTCTATACTAAGACTGTTTTTCATTTTTCGACATACTATACTATGACTTTTTCGACATGGTATACTATGACCGTTTAAATTTTTTTTCGACATTCTATACTATGACTTTTTTTCGACATATTATACCATGACTTTTTGACCGACACCCGGTCGGGACGATAACGTAACTCTCTGCGGAGCCCCGTCACTTCACAAGACACGGGAGACCTCTGTTGGTCTGGAGGAGCTGCAGCAGTTATTTCTGCAAAAACGTCCACTGCACATTCACCAGATATTCTCAGAGCTAAACTAACTCTTCTGCAGTGTGTAGTGTGCGCGCGTTCACGTGGAGGTGGAGCGAGCCGAGCGGGGGAGAACGAGCGCGGTGTGCAAACAGGCAGGAGCAGAGCTGCTGCGCGCTCGCGTACCCACACGCGAGCGCGCATGGGATACCGACCCGTTAAGATTTATGCGCGTGATAAGTTACAAATAGTCCCTTTAATTCTTCGACAAACTATACTATGACTTTTTATTTTTAGACATACTATAATATGACTTTCTATTTTTCGACATAACATACTATGACTTTTTTTTTGTTTTTCGACATACTATACCATGACTTTTTTTGACATGCTATACTGTGACTTTTTTCGACATATTATACCATGATTTTTTTTTTTTTACATACTATACTGTGACTTTTTTATTATTTTTTTACAAACTACACTATGACTTTTTTTTTATTTTTTTGACATTGTATACTATGACTTTTAAAAAAAAATTTCGACATGCTATACTATGACTTTTTTCGACATATTATACCATGATTTTTTTTTTTTGACATACTATACTCTGACTTTTTCGACAGACTATACTATGACTTTTATAATTTTTTTCGACATACAATACTATGACTTTTTTTTTTCGACGTACTATAGTATTACTTTTTTATTGTTTCGACATACTATAATATGACTTTTTTGACATACTGTATTATGACGTTTTGCATTTTTTTTCGACATGCTATACTTTGACTTATTTACATTACAAACTATACTACGCCTTCTTTTAATGTTTTTTTCATACTATACTGTGACTTTTCTTCGACATACTATACTATTACTTTTTTTTTTTTTCTTCGACATTACTATACTATGACGTTTTTTTGTTTTCGATATACTATAGTATGACCTTTTTTGACATACTATACTATGGCTTTTTTATTTTTTCGACATACTATACCATGACTTTTTGCGACATGCTATACTATGACTTTTTTTTTTTTTTAATTTTTTCGACGTATTATACTTTGACTTTTTTTGACATACTATACTATGATTGTTTTTAATTTTTTTGCGACATACATAATATGACTTTTTGCAACACACCATACTATGACTTTTTTCGACATACTATACTATGACTTTTTTATTTTTTTAAAAGTCATACTATAGTATGTCGAAAATGTTGTGAAAAAAAAGTCATAGTATAGTATGTTGAACATTTTGTGAAAAAAGGTCATACTGTATATCGAAAATTTTGTGAAAAAAAAGTCATAGTATAGTATGTCGAAAATTTTGTGAAAAAAAGTCATACAATAGTCTGTCGAAAGGTTTGTGAAAAAAAAGTAATACTATAGTATGTCGAAAATTTGTGAAAAAAAGTATTAGTATAGTATGTCGAAGATTTTGTGAAAAAAAAGTCAGTATAGTATGTCGAAAATTTCGTGAATAAAAAGTCATAGTATAGTATGTCGAGAAGTTTGTGAAAAAAAAATCATAGTATAGTACGTCGAACATTTCGTGAAAAAAAGTCATACTATAGTATATCGAAAATCTTGTGAAAAAAAAGTCATACTATAGTATGTCGAAAATTTTGTGAAAAAAAAGTCATAGTATAGTATGTTGAACATTTTGTGAAAAAAGGTCATACTGTATATCGAAAATTTGTGAAAAAAAGTCATACTATAGTATGTCGAAAATTTTGTGAAAAAAGTCATACAATAGTCTGTCGAAAAGTTTGTGAAAAAAAAGTAATACTATAGTATGTCGAAAATTTGTGAAAAAAAGTATTAGTATAGTATGTCGAAGATTTTGTGAAAAAAAAGTCAGTATAGTATGTCGAAAATTTCGTGAATAAAAAGTCATAGTATAGTATGTCGAGAAGTTTGTGAAAAAAAAAGCATAGTATAGTACGTCGAAAATCTTGTGAAAAAAAAGTCATACTATAGTATGTCGAAAATTTTGTGGAAAAAAAGTCATACTATAGTATGTCCAAAATTTTGTGAATAAAAAGTCAAATTATAGTATGTCGAAATTTTGTGGAAAAAAAAGTCATACTATAGTATGTCGAAAATCTTGTGAAAAAAAAATCATACTATAGTATGTCGAAAATGTTATTGTAAAAAAGTCATACTATAGTATGTCGAAAATTTTGTGAAAAAAAAGTCATACTACAGTATGTCGAAATTTTAGTGAAAAAAAAGTCATAGTATAGTATGTCGAAAATTTCGTGAAAAAAAGTCATAGTATAGTATGTTGAAAATTTCGTGATAAGAAAGTCATAGTATGGAATGTCGAAAGTTTTGTGAAAAAAAGTCATAGTATAGTATGTCGAAAATTTTGTGAAAAAAAAGTCATACTGTAGTATGTCGAAAATTTTGTGAAAAAAAGTCATAGTATAGTATGTCGAAGATTTTGTGAAAAAAAAGTCAGTATGTAGAAAATTTCGTGATAAGAAAGTCATAGTATAGCATGTCGAAATTTTAGTGAAAAAAAGTCATTCTATAGTATGTCGAAAATTTTGTGAAAAAAAGTCATAGTATAGTATGTCGAAAATTTTGTGAAAAAAAGTCATTCTATAGTATGTCGAAAATTTTGTGAAAAAAAGTCATACTATAGTATGTCGAAGATTTTGTGAAAAAAAAGTCATAGTTTGTAGAAAATTTCGTGATAAGAAAGTCATAGTATAACATGTCGAAATTTTAGTGAAAAAAAAATCATACTATAGTATCTCGAACATTTTGTGAAAAAAAGTCATTCTATAGTATGTCCAAAATTTCGTGAAAAAAAGTCAGTATAGTATGTCCAAAATTTTGTGAATAAAAAGTCAAATTATAGTATGTCGAAATTTTGTGGAAAAAAAAGTCATACTATAGTATGTCGAAAATCTTGTGAAAAAAAAATCATACTATAGTATGTCGAAAATGTTATTGTAAAAAAGTCATACTATAGTATGTCGAAAATTTGTGAAAAAAAGTATTAGTATAGTATGTCGAAGATTTTGTGAAAAAAAAGTCAGTATAGTATGTCGAAAATTTCGTGAATAAAAAGTCATAGTATAGTATGTCGAGAAGTTTGTGAAAAAAAAATCATAGTATAGTACGTCAAACATTTCGTGAAAAAAAGTCATACTATAGTATATCGAAAATCTTGTGAAAAAAGAATAAGTCATAGCTATAGTGTCGAAGATTTGTGAAAAAAAAGTCAGTATAGTATGTCGAAAATTTCGTGAATAAAAAGTCATAGTATAGTATGTCGAGAAGTTTGTGAAAAAAAATCATAGTATAGTACGTCGAACATTTCGTGAAAAAAAGTCATACTATAGTATGTCGAAAATCTTGTGAAAAAAAAGTCATACTATAGTATGTCGAAATTTTAGTGAAAAAAAAGTCAGTGTAGTATGTCGAAAATTTCGTGAAAAAAAGTCATACTATAGTATGTCGACAATTTTTTAAAAAAAAGTCAAAGTATAGCATGTCGAAATTTCAGTGAAAAAAAAGTCATACTATAGTATGTCGAGAAGTTTGTGATAAAAAAGTCATAGTATAGTATGTTGAAAATTTCGTGATAAGAAAGTCATAGTATGGAATGTCGAAAGTTTTGTGAAAAAAAGTCATAGTATAGTATGTCGAAAATTTTGTGAAAAAAAAGTCATACTGTAGTATGTCGAAAATTTTGTGAAAAAAAGTCATAGTATAGTATGTCGAAGATTTTGTGAAAAAAAAGTCAGTATGTAGAAAATTTCGTGATAAGAAAGTCATAGTATAGCATGTCGAAATTTTAGTGAAAAAAAAATCATACTATAGTATCTTGAAAATTTTGTGAAAAAGTCATTCTATAGTATGTCGAAAATTTTGTGAAAAAAAGTCATACTATAGTATGTCGAAGATTTTGTGAAAAAAAAGTCATAGTATGTAGAAAATTTCGTGATAAGAAAGTCATAGTATAACATGTCGAAATTTTAGTGAAAAAAAAATCATACTATAGTATCTCGAACATTTTGTGAAAAAAAGTCATTCTATAGTATGTCCAAAATTTCGTGAAAAAAAGTCAGTATAGTATGTCCAAAATTTTGTGAATAAAAAGTCAAATTATAGTATGTCGAAATTTTGTGGAAAAAAAAGTCATACTATAGTATGTCGAAAATCTTGTGAAAAAAAAATCATACTATAGTATGTCGAAAATGTTATTGTAAAAAAGTCATACTATAGTATGTCGAAAATTTTGTGAAAAAAAAGTCATACTACAGTATGTCGAAATTTTAGTGAAAAAAAAGTCATAGTATAGTATGTCGAAAATTTCGTGAAAAAAAGTCATACTATAGTATGTCGCCAATTTTTAAAAAAAAAAGTCAAAGTATAGCATGTCGAAATTTCAGTGAAAAAAGTCATAGTATAGTATGTTGAAAATTTCGTGATAAGAAAGTCATAGTATGGAATGTCGAAAGTTTTGTGAAAAAAAGTCATACTATAGTATGTCGAACATTTCGTGAAAAAAAAGTCATACTATAGTATGTCGAAAATTTGTGAAAAAAAGTCATACTATAGTATGTCGAAATTTTAGTGAAAAAAAAGTCATAGTATAGTATGTCGAAGATTTTGTGAAAAAAAAGTCTTACTATAGTATGTCGTAAATTTTGTGAAAAAAAGTCATACTATAGTATGTCGAAATTTAAGTGAAAAAAAAGTCATAGTATAGTATGTCGAACATTTTGTGATAAGAAAGTCATACTATAGTATGTCGAACATTTCGTGAAAAAAAGTCATACTATAGTATGTCGAACATTTCGTGAAAAAAGTCATACTATAGTATGTCGAAAATTTATGAAAAAAAAGTCATAGTATAGTATGTAAAATTTTGTGAAAAAAAAGTCATACTGTAGTATGTCTAAAATTTTGTGGAAAAAAAAGTCATACTATAGTATGTCAAATTTTGTGAAAAAAAAGTCATACTATAGTATGACGAAATTTTATGTCCAAAATTTTGTGAAAAAAAATTCATAGTATAGCATGTCGAAGATTTGGTGAAAAAAAAGTAATAGTATAGTATGTAGAAAATTTCGTGATAAGAGTCATAGTATGGAATGTCGAAAATTTTGTGAAAAAAAGTCATAGTATAGTATGTCGAAAATTTTGTGGAAAAAAAAGTCATAGTATAGTATGTCGAAAATTTCGTGATAAGAAAGTCATAGTACGGAATGTCGAAAATTTTGTGAAAAAAAAGTCATAGTATAGTATGTCGAAAATTTTGTGAAAAAAAAGTCATAGCATAGTATGTCGAAAATTTTGTGAAAAAAAAGTCATACTATAGTATGTCGAAAATTTTCGTGAAAAAATGTCATAGTATAGAATGTCGAAAATTTTCATGAAAAAAGGCATAGTATAGTGTGTCGATTAATTTGGTGGAAAAAAAACTCAGTTCAAAATTTCGAAAATTTTCATGAAAAAAGTCATACTATAGTATGACTTTTTTCATGAAAATTGTCAAAAATATTCGGAAAAAAATGTCATAGTATAGAATGTCGAAAAATTTCATGAAAAAAGGCATAGTATAGTATGTCGAACATTTTGTGATAAGAAAGTCATAGTATAGTATGTCGAACATTTCGTGAAAAAAAAGTCATACTATAGTATGTCGAAAATTTGTGAAAAAAAGTCATACTATAGTATGTCGAAATTTTCGTGAAAAAAAAGTCATAGTATAGTATGTCGAAGATTTTGTGAAAAAAAAGTCTTACTATAGTATGTCAATTTAAGTGAAAAAAAGTCATAGTATAGTATGTCGAACATTTTGTGATAAGAAAGTCATACTATAGTATGTCGAACATTTCGTGAAAAAAAGTCATACTATAGTATGTCGAACATTTTGTGAAAAAAGTTATATAGTATGTCGAAAATTTGTGAAAAAAAAGTCATAGTATAGTATGTCAAATTTTGTGAAAAAAGTCATACTGTATGTCTAAAATTTTGTGGAAAAAAAAGTCATACTATAGTATGTCGAAAATTTTGTGAAAAAAAATTCATAGTATAGCAAGTCGAAGATTTTGTGAAAAAAAAGTCATAGTATAGTATGTCGAAAATTTAGAGAAAAAAGTCTTAGTATAGTATGTCGAAGATTTTGTGAAAAAAAAGTCAGTATAGTATGTTGAAAATTTCGTGATAAGAAAGTCATAGTATGGAATGTCGAAAGTTTTGTGAAAAAAAAGTCATAGTATAGTATGTCGAAAATTTTGTGAAAAAAAAGTCATACTGTAGTATGTCTAAAATTTTGTGAAAAAAAGTCATAGTATAGTATGTCGAAGATTTTGTGAAAAAAAAGTCATAGTATGTAGAAAATTTCGTGATAAGAAAGTCATAGTATAGCATGTCGAAATTTTAGTGAAAAAAAAATCATACTATAGTATCTCGAAAATTTTGTGAAAAAAAGTCATTCTATAGTATGTCGAAAATTTTGTGAAAAAAAAGTCATACTATAGTATGTCAAATTTCGTGAAAAAAGTCAGTATGGTTTGTCGAAAATTTTGTGATAAGAAAGTCATAGTATGGAATGTCGAATATTTTTTGAAAAAAAAGTCATAGTATAGTATGTCGAACATTTCGTGAAAAAAGTCATACTATAGTATGTCGAAAATTTGTGAAAAAAAGTCATACTATAGTATGTCGAAGATTTTGTGAAAAAAAAGTCATAGTATAGTATGTTGAAAATTTCGTGATAAGAAAGTCATAGTATGGAATGTCGAATATTTTTTGAAAAAAAAGTCATAGTATAGTATGTCGAACATTTTGTGATAAGAAAGTCATACTATAGTATGTCGAACATTTCGTGAAAAAAGTCATACTATAGTATGTCGAAAATTTGTGAAAAAAAGTCATACTATAGTATGTCGAAATTTAAGTGAAAAAAAAGTCATAGTATAGTATGTCGAACATTTCGTGAAAAAAAGTCATACTATAGTATGTCGAAAATTTTGTGAAAAAAGTCATACTATAGTATGACGAAATTTTGTCAAAAATTTTGTGAAAAAAAAGTCATAGTATAGCATGTCAAAGATTTTGTGAAAAAAAAGTCATAGTATAGTATGTCGAAAATTTTGTGAAAAAAAGTCATAGTATAGTATGTCGAAAATTTCGTGAAAAAAATGTCATAGCAAAGTATGTTGAAAATTTTGTGGAAATAAAAGTCACTATAGTATGTCGAAAATTTTCGTAAAAAAATGTCATAGTATAGAATGTCGAAAATTTTCATGAAAAAAGGCATTGTATAGTCTGTCGATTAATTTGGTGGAAAAAAAACTCAGTTTAAATTTTCGTCAATTTTCATGAAAAAAATCATACTATAGTATGACTTTTTTCATGAAAATTGACAAAAATTGTTGAAAATATTCGTAAAAAAATGTCATTGTATAGAAAGTCAAAAATGTTCATTGGAAAAGGCATAGTATAGTCTGTTGATTCCATTTTGTGGAAAAAAAACTCAGTTTAAAATGTCGAAAATATTTCTGAAAAAAAAAATGTCTTACTATAGTATGTCGAAAATTTTGTGAATAAAGTCATACTATAGTATGTCGAGAAGTTTGTGAAAAAAAGTCATACTATAGCATGTCGAAATTTTAGTGAAAAAAAAGTCATAGTATAGTATGTCGAAGATTTTGTGAAAAAAAAGTCATAGTATAGTATGTCGAAAATTTTCGTGAAAAAATGTCATAGTATAGAATGTCGAAAATTTTCATTGGAAAAGGCATAGTATAGTCTGTTGATTTCATTTTGTGGAAAAAAAACTCAGTTTAAAATGTCGAAAATTTTCATGAAAAATGTCATACTATAGTATATTATAGAATGTCGAAAATTTTCATGAAAACAGGCATAGTATAGTCTGTCGATTAATTTGGTGGAAAAAAAACTCAGTTTAAAATTTCGAAAATTTTCATGAAAAAAGTCATACAATAGTATGACTTTTTTCATGAAAATTGACGAAAATTGTCGAAAATATTCGTAAAAAAATGTCATACTATAGCATATCGAAAATATTCGTAAAAAAATGTCATAGTATAGAATGTCGAAAATTTTCATGAAAAAGGGCATAGTATAGTCTGTCGATTCATTTGGTGTAAAAAAAACTCAGTTTAAAATTTCGACATTTTCATGAAAAAAGTCATAGTATAGTATGACTTTTCATGAAAATTGACGAAAATTTAAACTGAGTTTTTTTTCCACCAAATTAATCGACAGACTATATTATGCCTGTTTTCATGAAAATTTTCGACATTCTATATTATGACATTTTTTTACGAATATTTTCGAAAATGTTCATGAAAAAAGTCATAATATAGCATGTCGAAAATATTCGTAAAAAAATGTCATAGTATAGAATGTCGAACATTTTAATGAAAAAAGGCATAGTATAGTCTGTCGATTCATTTGGTGGAAAAAAAACTCATTTTAAAATTTCGACATTTTCATGAAAAAAGTCATAGTATAGTATGACTTTTCATGAAAATTGACGAAAATTTAAACTGTTTTTTTTCCACCAAATTAATCGACAGACTATACTATGCCTGTTTTCATGAAAATTTTCGACATTCTATACTATGACATTTTTTTACGAATATTTTCGAAAATTTTCATGAAAAAAGTCATAGTATAGTATGACTTTTCATGAAAATTGACGAAAATTTAAACTAAGTTTTTTTTCCACCAAATTAATCGACAGACTATACTATGCCTGTTTTCATGAAAATTTTCGACATTCTATACTATGACATTTTTTTACGAATATTTTCGAAAATGTTCATGAAAAAAGTCATACTATAGCATGTCGAAAATATTCGTAAAAAAATGTCATAGTATAGAATGTCGAAAATTTTAATGAAAAAAGGCATAGTATAGTCTGTCGATTCATTTGGTGGAAAAAAAACTCAGTTTAAAATTTCGACATTTTCATGAAAAAAGACATAGTATAGTATGACTTTTCATGAAAATTGACGAAAATTTAAACTGAGTTTTTTTCCCACCAAATTAATCGACAGACTATACTATGCCTGTTTTCATGAAAATTTTCGACATTCTATACTATGACATTTTTTTACGAATATTTTCGAAAATTTTCATGAAAAAAGTCATAGTATAGTATGACTTCATGAAAATTGACGAAAATTTAAACTGAGTTTTTTTTCCACCAAATTGATCGACAGACTATACTATGCCTGTTTTCATGAAAATTTTCGACATTCTATACTATGACATTTTTTTACGAATATTTTCGAAAATTTTCATGAAAAAAGTCATACAATAGTATGACTTTTTTCATGAAAATTGACGAAAATTGTCGAAAATATTCGTAAAAAAATGTCATAGTATAGAATGTCGAAAATTTTCATGAAAAAGGGCATAGTATAGTCTGTCGATTCATTTGGTGTAAAAAAAACTCAGTTTAAAATCTCGACATTTTCATGAAAAAAGTCATAGTATAGTATGACTTTTCATGAAAATTGACGAAAATTTAAACTGAGTTTTTTTTCCACCAAATTAATCGACAGACTATACTATGCCTGTTTTCATGAAAATTTTCGACATTCTATACTATGACATTTTTTTACGAATATTTTCGAAAATTTTCATGAAAAAAGTCATAGTATAGTATGACTTTTCATGAAAATTGACGAAAATTTAAACTGAGTTTTTTTTCCACCAAATTAATCGACAGACTATACTATGCCTGTTTTCATGAAAATTTTCGACATTCTATACTATGACATTTTTTTACGAATATTTTCGAAAATGTTCATGAAAAAAGTCATACTATAGCATGTCGAAAATATTCGTAAAAAAATGTCATAGTATAGAATGTCGAAAATTTTAATGAAAAAAGGCATAGTATAGTCTGTCGATTCATTTGGTGGAAAAAAAACTCAGTTTAAAATTTCGACATTTTCATGAAAAAAGTCATAGTATAGTATGACTTTTCATGAAAATTGACGAAAATTTAAACTGAGTTTTTTTTCCACCAAATTAATCGACAGACTATACTATGCCTGTTTTCATGAAAATTTTCGACATTCTATACTATGACATTTTTTTACGAATATTTTCGAAAATTTTCATGAAAAAAGTCATAGTATAGTATGACTTTCATGAAAATTGACGAAAATTTAAACTGAGTTTTTTTTCCACCAAATTAATCGACAGACTATACTATGCCTGTTTTCATGAAAATTTTCGACATTCTATACTATGACATTTTTTTACGAATATTTTCGAAAATGTTCATGAAAAAAGTCATACTATAGCATGTCGAAAATATTCGTAAAAAAATGTCATAGTATAGAATGTCGAAAATTTTAATGAAAAAAGGCATAGTATAGTCTGTCGATTCATTTGGTGGAAAAAAAACTCAGTTTAAAATTTCGACATTTTCATGAAAAAAGTCATAGTATAGTATGACTTTCATGAAAATTGACGAAAATTTAAACTGAGTTTTTTTTCCACCAAATTAATCGACAGACTATACTATGCCTGTTTTCATGAAAATTTTCGACATTCTATACTATGACATTTTTTTACGAATATTTTCGAAAATGTTCATGAAAAAAGTCATACTATAGCATGTCGAAAATATTCGTAAAAAAATGTCATAGTATAGAATGTCGAAAATTTTCATGAAAAAAGGCATAGTATAGTATGACTTTTCATGAAAATTGACGAAAATTTAAACTGAGTTTTTTTTCCACCAAATTAATCGACAGACTATACTATGCCTGTTTTCATGAAAATTTTCGACATTCTATACTATGACATTTTTTTACGAATATTTTCGAAAATTTTCATGAAAAAAGTCATAGTATAGTATGACTTTTCATGAAAATTGACGAAAATTTAAACTGAGTTTTTTTTCCACCAAATTAATCGACAGACCATACTATGCCTGTTTTCATGAAAATTTTCGACATTCTATACTATGACATTTTTTTACGAATATTTTCGAAAATGTTCATGAAAAAAGTCATAATATAGCATGTCGAAAATATTCGTAAAAAAATGTCATAGTATAGAATGTCGAACATTTTAATGAAAAAAGGCATAGTATAGTCTGTCGATTCATTTGGTGGAAAAAAAACTAATTTTAAAATTTCGACATTTTCATGAAAAAAGTCATAGTATAGTATGACTTTTCATGAAAATTGACGAAAATTTAAACTGAGTTTTTTTTCCACCAAATTAATCGACAGACTATACTATGCCTGTTTTCATGAAAATTTTCGACATTCTATACTATGACATTTTTTTACGAATATTTTCGAAAATTTTCATGAAAAAAGTCTTACTATAGCATGTCGAAAATATTCGTAAAAAAATGTCATAGTATAGAATGTCGAAAATTTTCATGAAAAAAGGCATAGTATAGTATGACTTTTCATGAAAATTGACGAAAATTTAAACTGAGTTTTTTTTCCACCAAATTAATCGACAGACTATACTATGCCTGTTTTCATGAAAATTTTCGACATTCTATACTATGACATTTTTTTACGAATATTTTCGAAAATGTTCATGAAAAAAGTCATAATATAGCATGTCGAAAATATTCGTAAAAAAATGTCATAGTATAGAATGTCGAACATTTTAATGAAAAAAGGCATAGTATAGTCTGTCGATTCATTTGGTGGAAAAAAAACTCAGTTTAAAATTTCGACATTTTCATGAAAAAAGTCATAGTATAGTATGACTTTTCATGAAAATTGACGAAAATTTAAACTGAGTTTTTTTTCCACCAAATTAATCGACAGACTATACTATGCCTGTTTTCATGAAAATTTTCGACATTCTATACTATGACATTTTTTTACGAATATTTTCGAAAATTTTCATGAAAAAAGTCATACTATCGCATGACGAAAATATTCGTAAAAAAATGTCATAGTATAGAATGTCGAAAATTTTAATTAAAAAAGGCATAGTATAGTCTGTCGATTCTTTTGGTGGAAAAAAAACTCAGTTTAAAATTTCGACATTTTCATGAAAAAAGTCATAGTATAGTATGACTTTTCATGAAAATTGACGAAAATTTAAACTGAGTTTTTTTTCCACCAAATTAATCGACAGACTATACTATGCCTGTTTTCATGAAAATTTTCGACATTCTATACTATGACATTTTTTTACGAATATTTTCGAAAATTTTCATGAAAAAAGTCATAGTATAGTATGACTTTTCATGAAAATTGACGAAAATTTAAACTGAGTTTTTTTTCCACCAAATTAATCGACAGACTATACTATGCCTGTTTTCATGAAAATTTTCGACATTCTATACTATGACATTTTTTTACGAATATTTTCGAAAATGTTCATGAAAAAAGTCATACTATAGCATGTCGAAAATATTCGTAAAAAAATGTCATAGTATAGAATGTCGAAAATTTTAATGAAAAAAGGCATAGTATAGTCTGTCGATTCATTTGGTGGAAAAAAAACTCAGTTTAAAATTTCGACATTTTCATGAAAAAAGTCATAGTATTGTATGACTTTTCATGAAAATTGACGAAAATTTAAACTGAGTTTTTTTTCCACCAAATTAATCGACAGACTATACTATGCCTGTTTTCATGAAAATTTTCGACATTCTATATACTATGACATTTTTTTACGAATATTTTCGAAAATGTTCATGAAAAAAGTCATACTATAGCATGTCGAAAATATTCGTAAAAAAATGTCATAGTATAGAATGTCGAAAATTTTAATGAAAAAAGGCATAGTATAGTCTGTCGATTCATTTGGTGGAAAAAAAACTCAGTTTAAAATTTCGACATTTTCATGAAAAAAGTCATAGTATAGTATGACTTTTCATGAAAATTGACGAAAATTTAAACTGAGTTTTTTTTCCACCAAATTAATCGACAGACTATACTATGCCTGTTTTCATGAAAATTTTCGACATTCTATACTATGACATTTTTTTACGAATATTTTCGAAAATTTTCATGAAAAAAGTCATAGTATAGTATGACTTTTCATGAAAATTGACGAAAATTTAAACTGAGTTTTTTTTCCACCAAATTAATCGACAGACTATACTATGCCTGTTTTCATGAAAATTTTCGACATTCTATACTATGACATTTTTTTACGAATATTTTCGAAAATGTTCATGAAAAAAGTCATAATATAGCATGTCGAAAATATTCGTAAAAAAATGTCATAGTATAGAATGTCGAAAATTTTAATGAAAAAAGGCATAGTATAGTCTGTCGATTCATTTGGTGGAAAAAAAACTCATTTTAAAATTTCGACATTTTCATGAAAAAAGTCATAGTATAGTATGACTTTTCATTTGGAAAAAAACTATTTTTTTTTCCAAAAATTAATGAAATATATATGTGTTTTCATAAAAATTTTTCGAATTTAATTTAAAATTTTTTTAAAATTTTTAATTTTTCAAAAAAAATATACTATCTTCGAAAATTTCGAAAAAAATGCATTTAGAATTCGAAAATTTTCATAAAAAAAGGGCATAGTATAGTTGCTTCATTTTAAAAAAAACTAGTTTTTTCACATTTTATAAAAAAATATATATGTTGTTTTCATGAAAATTCAAAAATTTAAACTGATTTTTTTTTCCCCAAATTAATGAAATATACTATCCTTTTTCGAAAATTTTCGTTTAAATGCATTTTTTAGTTTTTTCGAAAATTTTATGAAAAAAGCATAGTATAGTTGCTTTTCATTTGGAAAAAAAACTATTTTTTTTCCCCCTTAATGAAACCATATATGTGTTTTCATAAAAATTTTTGAATTTAATTTAAAATTTTTTTAAAAAATTTTCAAAAATTTTTCATGGTTCTAAATTCAAAAAATTTCTAAAAAATGCATTTTTAAATTTCAAAAATTTAATAAAAAAAGGGCATATATAGCTGTCAAATTTTTGGGGGAAAAAAAATTTTAAAATTTCGAATTTTATGAAAAAAGCATAGTATAGTTGCTTTTCATTTGAAAAAAAACTATTTTTTTTTCCCAAAAATTAATGAAATATATATGCCTTTTCATAAAAATTTTTCGAATTTAAATAAATTTTTTTTCCCCCAAATTAATGAAAAAATATACTATCCCTGTCGAAAATTTTCGAATTATATATAAATTTTTTCGAAAATTTTCGAAAACATGAAGTCTTTCTTTGTGTGAAAAATTCGTAAAAAATGTCATATATAAAGTCAAAATTTTTCATGAAAAAGGAAGAAAATTTGATTATTTTAAAAAAATTTTTTAAATTTCACTTTTCATGAAAATTTCAAATTATACTTTATAAAAATTTTACAAAAATTTTAAAATTTTCCAAAAAAAGCAATATATATGCCTTTTCATAAAAATTTTCGAAATTTAAACTTAAATTTTTTTCCCAAATTCGAAAATTTCAGGGTTTCATGAAAATTTTGACTTTTATAAAATTGAAAAATTTAAAAATTTTTCCAAAATTAATGAAATATACTATGCTGTTTCGAAAATTTTAAAATTCTATATATGCATTTTTTAAAAAAAACAAAATTTCAAAAAAGGTAAAAAAACTTTTTAAAATTTCGAAAAAATGAAAAGTATAGAATTTTGATTTTAATAAAAAAAGGAATTTTTAAAAACTGGTTTTTTTTAAAAAAACCTTTTTAAAAATTTTTCCTTTTCATAAAAAATTTCAATTATATATGACTTTTTAAATTACGAATTTTTAAATAAAATTTTTTCCCAAAAAAATCAAGTATATATGCCTTTTTCATAAAAATTTTTCGAAATTTAAACTTAAATTTTTTTCCCAAATTCGAAAATTTCATGTCATGAATTTTGACTTTTATAAAATTGAAAAATTTTTTAAAAAATTTTTTTCCCAAAATTAATGAAATATACTATCCCTGTTTCGAAAATTTTAAAATTCTATAATGCATTTTTTAAAAAAAAGGAAAATGTTCAAAAAAGGTAAAAAAACTTTTTAAAATTTCAAAAAATTTTCATGAAAAAAGTCGAAAATTTTATAAAAAAAGATATAACTGTATATTTTAAAAAACTATTTAAATTTCACATTTCATGAAAATATATATGTGTTTTCATAAAAATTTTTCGAAATTTAAACTGATTTTTTTTCAACCAAATTATCGAAATATACTATCCCTTTTTTTCGAAAATTTTCGAAAAAATTACATTTTTAGAATATTTTCGAAAATGTTCATGAAAAAAGTCATACTATAGCATGTCGAAAATATTCGTAAAAAAATGTCATAGTATAGAATGTCGAAAATTTTCATGAAAAAAGGCATAGTATAGTCTGTCGATTCATTTGGTGGAAAAAAAACTCAGTTTAAAATTTCGACATTTTCATGAAAAAAGTCATAGTATAGTATGACTTTTCATGAAAATTGACGAAAATTTAAACTGAGTTTTTTTTCCACCAAATTAATCGACAGACTATACTATGCCTGTTTTCATGAAAATTTTCGACATTCTATACTATGACATTTTTTTACGAATATTTTCGAAAATTTTCATGAAAAAAGTCATAGTATAGTATGACTTTTCATGAAAATTGACGAAAATTTAAACTGAGTTTTTTTTCCACCAAATTAATCGACAGACTATACTATGCCTGTTTTCATGAAAATTTTCGACATTCTATACTATGACATTTTTTTACGAATATTTTCGAAAATGTTCATGAAAAAAGTCATACTATAGCATGTCGAAAATATTCGTAAAAAAATGTCATAGTATAGAATGTCGAAAATTTTAATGAAAAAAGGCATAGTATAGTCTGTCGATTCATTTGGTGGAAAAAAAACTCAGTTTAAAATTTCGACATTTTCATGAAAAAAGTCATAGTATAGTATGACTTTTCATGAAAATTGACGAAAATTTAAACTGAGTTTTTTTTCCACCAAATTAATCGACAGACTATACTATGCCTGTTTTCATGAAAATTTTCGACATTCTATACTATGACATTTTTTTACGAATATTTTCGAAAATTTTCATGAAAAAAGTCATACTATAGCATGTCGAAAATATTCGTAAAAAAATGTCATAGTATAGAATGTCGAAAATTTTCATGAAAAAAGGCATAGTATAGTCTGTCGATTCATTTGGTGGAAAAAAAACTCAGTTTAAAATTTCGACATTTTCATGAAAAAAGTCATAGTATAGTATGACTTTTCATGAAAATTGACGAAAATTTAAACTGAGTTTTTTTTCCACCAAATTAATCGACAGACTATACTATGCCTGTTTTCATGAAAATTTTCGACATTCTATACTATGACATTTTTTTACGAATATTTTCGAAAATGTTCATGAAAAAAGTCATACTATAGCATGTCGAAAATATTCGTAAAAAAATGTCATAGTATAGAATGTCGAAAATTTTAATGAAAAAAGGCATAGTATAGTCTGTCGATTCATTTGGTGGAAAAAAAACTCAGTTTAAAATTTCGACATTTTCATGAAAAAAGTCATAGTATAGTATGACTTTTCATGAAAATTGACGAAAATTTAAACTGAGTTTTTTTTCCACCAAATTAATCGACAGACTATACTATGCCTGTTTTCATGAAAATTTTCGACATTCTATACTATGACATTTTTTTACGAATATTTTCGAAAATTTTCATGAAAAAAGTCATAGTATAGTATGACTTTTCATGAAAATTGACGAAAATTTAAACTGAGTTTTTTTTCCACCAAATTAATCGACAGACCATACTATGCCTGTTTTCATGAAAATTTTCGACATTCTATACTATGACATTTTTTTAAGAATATTTTCGAAAATTTTCATGAAAAAAGTCATACTATAGCATGTCGAAAATATTCGTAAAAAAATGTCATAGTATAGAATGTCGAACATTTTAATGAAAAAAGGCATAGTATAGTCTGTCGATTCATTTGGTGGAAAAAAAACTCATTTTAAAATTTCGACATTTTCATGAAAAAAGTCATAGTATAGTATGACTTTTCATGAAAATTGACGAAAATTTAAACTGAGTTTTTTTTCCACCAAATTAATCGACAGACTATACTATGCCTGTTTTCATGAAAATTTTCGACATTCTATACTATGACATTTTTTTAAGAATATTTTCGAAAATTTTCATGAAAAAAGTCATACTATAGCATGTCGAAAATATTCGTAAAAAAATGTCATGGTATAGAATGTCGAAAATTTTAATGAAAAAAGGCATAGTATAGTCTGTCGATTAATTTGGTGGAAAAAAAACTCAGTTTAAAATTTCGACATTTTCATGAAAAAAGTCATAGTATAGTATGACTTTTCATGAAAATTGACGAAAATTTAAACTGAGTTTTTTTTCCACCAAATTAATCGACAGACTATACTATGCCTGTTTTCATGAAAATTTTCGACATTCTATACTATGACATTTTTTTACGAATATTTTCGAAAATTTTCATGAAAAAAGTCATAGTATAGTATGACTTTTCATGAAAATTGACGAAAATTTAAACTGAGTTTTTTTTCCACCAAATTAATCGACAGACCATACTATGCCTGTTTTCATGAAAATTTTCGACATTCTATACTATGACATTTTTTTAAGAATATTTTCGAAAATGTTCATGAAAAAAGTCATACTATAGCATGTCGAAAATATTCGTAAAAAAATGTCATAGTATAGAATGTCGAACATTTTAATGAAAAAAGGCATAGTATAGTCTGTCGATTCATTTGGTGGAAAAAAAACTCATTTTAAAATTTCGACATTTTCATGAAAAAAGTCATAGTATAGTATGACTTTTCATGAAAATTGACGAAAATTTAAACTGAGTTTTTTTTCCACCAAATTAATCGACAGACTATACTATGCCTGTTTTCATGAAAATTTTCGACATTCTATACTATGACATTTTTTTAAGAATATTTTCGAAAATTTTCATGAAAAAAGTCATACTATAGCATGTCGAAAATATTCGTAAAAAAATGTCATAGTATAGAATGTCGAAAATTTTCATGAAAAAAGGCATAGTATAGTCTGTCGATTCATTTGGTGGAAAAAAAACTCAGTTTAAAATTTCGACATTTTCATGAAAAAAGTCATAGTATAGTATGACTTTTCATGAAAATTGACGAAAATTTAAACTGAGTTTTTTTTCCACCAAATTAATCGACAGACTATACTATGCCTGTTTTCATGAAAATTTTCGACATTCTATACTATGACATTTTTTTACGAATATTTTCGAAAATTTTCATGAAAAAAGTCATAGTATAGTATGACTTTTCATGAAAATTGACGAAAATTTAAACTGAGTTTTTTTTCCACCAAATTAATCGACAGACCATACTATGCCTGTTTTCATGAAAATTTTCGACATTCTATACTATGACATTTTTTTAAGAATATTTTCGAAAATGTTCATGAAAAAAGTCATACTATAGCATGTCGAAAATATTCGTAAAAAAATGTCATAGTATAGAATGTCGAACATTTTAATGAAAAAAGGCATAGTATAGTCTGTCGATTCATTTGGTGGAAAAAAAACTCATTTTAAAATTTCGACATTTTCATGAAAAAAGTCATAGTATAGTATGACTTTTCATGAAAATTGACGAAAATTTAAACTGAGTTTTTTTTCCACCAAATTAATCGACAGACTATACTATGCCTGTTTTCATGAAAATTTTCGACATTCTATACTATGACATTTTTTTACGAATATTTTCGAAAATTTTCATGAAAAAAGTCATAGTATAGTATGACTTTTCATGAAAATTGACGAAAATTTAAACTGAGTTTTTTTTCCACCAAATTAATCGACAGACTATACTATGCCTGTTTTCATGAAAATTTTCGACATTCTATACTATGACATTTTTTTAAGAATATTTTCGAAAATTTTCATGAAAAAAGTCATACTATAGCATGTCGAAAATATTCGTAAAAAAATGTCATAGTATAGAATGTCGAAAATTTTCATGAAAAAAGGCATAGTATAGTCTGTCGATTCATTTGGTGGAAAAAAAACTCATTTTAAAATTTCGACATTTTCATGAAAAAAGTCATAGTATAGTATGACTTTTCATGAAAATTGACGAAAATTTAAACTGAGTTTTTTTTCCACCAAATTAATCGACAGACTATACTATGCCTGTTTTCATGAAAATTTTCGACATTCTATACTATGACATTTTTTTACGAATATTTTCGAAAATTTTCATGAAAAAAGTCATACTATAGCATGTCGAAAATATTCGTAAAAAAATGTCATAGTATAGAATGTCGAAAATTTTCATGAAAAAAGGCATAGTATAGTCTGTCGATTCATTTGGTGGAAAAAAAACTTAGTTTAAAATTTCGACATTTTCATGAAAAAAGACATAGTATAGTATGACTTTTCATGAAAATTGACGAAAATTTAAACTGAGTTTTTTTTCCACCAAATTAATCGACAGACTATACTATGCCTGTTTTCATGAAAATTTTCGACATTCTATACTATGACATTTTTTTACGAATATTTTCGAAAATTTTCATGAAAAAAGACATAGTATAGTATGACTTTTCATGAAAATTGACGAAAATTTAAACTGAGTTTTTTTTCCACCAAATTAATCGACAGACTATACTATGCCTGTTTTCATGAAAATTTTCGACATTCTATACTATGACATTTTTTTACGAATATTTTCGAAAATGTTCATGAAAAAAGTCATACTATAGCATGTCGAAAATATTCGTAAAAAAATGTCATAGTATAGAATGTCGAAAATTTTCATGAAAAAAGGCATAGTATAGTCTGTCGATTCATTTGGTGGAAAAAAAACTCAGTTTAAAATTTCGACATTTTCATGAAAAAAGTCATAGTATAGTATGACTTTTCATGAAAATTGACGAAAATTTAAACTGAGTTTTTTTTCCACCAAATTAATCGACAGACTATACTATGCCTGTTTTCATGAAAATTTTCGACATTCTATACTATGACATTTTTTTACGAATATTTTCGAAAATTTTCATGAAAAAAGTCTTACTATAGCATGTCGAAAATATTCGTAAAAAAATGTCATAGTATAGAATGTCGAAAATTTTCATGAAAAAAGGCATAGTATAGTCTGTCGATTCATTTGGTGGAAAAAAAACTCAGTTTAAAATTTCGACATTTTCATGAAAAAAGTCATAGTATAGTATGACTTTTCATGAAAATTGACGAAAATTTAAACTGAGTTTTTTTTCCACCAAATTAATCGACAGACTATACTATGCCTGTTTTCATGAAAATTTTCGACATTCTATACTATGACATTTTTTTACGAATATTTTCGAAAATTTTCATGAAAAAAGTCATAATATAGTATGACTTTTCATGAAAATTGACGAAAATTTAAACTGAGTTTTTTTTCCACCAAATTAATCGACAGACTATACTATGCCTGTTTTCATGAAAATTTTCGACATTCTATACTATGACATTTTTTTACGAATATTTTCGAAAATGTTCATGAAAAAAGTCATAATATAGCATGTCGAAAATATTCGTAAAAAAATGTCATAGTATAGAATGTCGAAAATTTGAATGAAAAAAGGCATAGTATAGTCTGTCGATTCATTTGGTGGAAAAAAAACTCAGTTTAAAATTTCGACATTTTCATGAAAAAAGTCATAGTATAGTATGACTTTTCATGAAAATTGACGAAAATTTAAACTGAGTTTTTTTTCCACCAAATTAATCGACAGACTATACTATGCCTGTTTTCATGAAAATTTTCGACATTCTATACTATGACATTTTTTTACGAATATTTTCGAAAATGTTCATGAAAAAAGTCATACTATAGCATGTCGAAAATATTCATAAAAAATTGTCATAGTATAGAATGTCGAAAATTTTCATGAAAAAAGGCATAGTATAGTCTGTCGATTCATTTGGTGGAAAAAAAACTCAGTTTAAAATTTCGACATTTTCATGAAAAAAGTCATAGTATAGTATGACTTTTCATGAAAATTGACGAAAATTTAAACTGAGTTTTTTTTCCACCAAATTAATCGACAGACTATACTATGCCTGTTTTCATGAAAATTTTCGACATTCTATACTATGACATTTTTTTACGAATATTTTCGAAAATTTTCATGAAAAAAGTCATACTATAGCATGTCGAAAATATTCGTAAAAAAATGTCATAGTATAGAATGTCGAAAATTTTCATGAAAAAAGGCATAGTATAGTCTGTCGATTCATTTGGTGGAAAAAAAACTCAGTTTAAAATTTCGACATTTTCATGAAAAAAGTCATAGTATAGTATGACTTTTTATGAAAATTGACGAAAATTTAAACTGAGTTTTTTTTCCACCAAATTAATCGACAGACTATACTATGCCTGTTTTCATGAAAATTTTCGACATTCTATACTATGACATTTTTTTACGAATATTTTCGAAAATTTTCATGAAAAAAGTCATAGTATAGTATGACTTTTCATGAAAATTGACGAAAATTTAAACTGAGTTTTTTTTCCACCAAATTAATCGACAGACTATACTATGCCTGTTTTCATGAAAATTTTCGACATTCTATACTATGACATTTTTTTACGAATATTTTCGAAAATTTTCATGAAAACAGTCATACTATAGCATGTCGAAAATATTCGTAAAAAAATGTCATAGTATAGAATGTCGAGAATTTTAATGAAAAAAGGCATAGTATAGTCTGTCGATTCATTTGGTGGAAAAAAAACTCAGTTTAAAATTTCGACATTTTCATGAAAAAAGTCATAGTATAGTATGACTTTTCATGAAAATTAACGAAAATTTAAACTGAGTTTTTTTTCCACCAAATTAATCGACAGACTATACTATGCCTGTTTTCATGAACATTTTCGACATTCTATACTATGACATTTTTTTACGAATATTTTCGAAAATTTTCATGAAGAAAGTCATAGTATAGTATGACTTTTCATGAAAATTGACGAAAATTTAAACTGAGTTTTTTTTCCACCAAATTAATCGACAGACTATACTATGCCTGTTTTCATGAAAATTTTCGACATTCTATACTATGACATTTTTTTACGAATATTTTCGAAAATTTTCATGAAAAAAGTCTTACTATAGCATGTTGAAAATATTCGTAAAAAAATGTCATAGTATAGAATGTCGAAAATTTTCATGAAAAAAGGCATAGTATAGTCTGTCGATTCGTTTGGTGGAAAAAAAAATCAGTTTAAAATTTCGACATTTTCATGAAAAAAGTCATAGTATAGTATGACTTTTCATGAAAATTGACGAAAATTTAAACTGAGTTTTTTTTCCACCAAATTAATCGACAGACTATACTATGCCTGTTTTCATGAAAATTTTCGACATTCTATACTATGACATTTTTTTACGAATATTTTCGAAAATTTTCATGAAAAAGTATAGTATAGTATGACTTTTCATGAAAATTGACGAAAATTTAAACTGAGTTTTTTTTCCACCAAATTAATCGACAGACTATACTATGCCTGTTTTCATGAAAATTTTCGACATTCTATACTATGACATTTTTTTACGAATATTTTCGAAAATTTTCATGAAAAAAGTCATACTATAGCATGTCGAAAATATTCGTAAAAAAATGTCATAGTATAGAATGTCGAAAATTTTAATGAAAAAAGGCATAGTATAGTCTGTCGATTCATTTGGTGGAAAAAAAACTCAGTTTAAAATTTCGACATTTTCATGAAAAAAGTCATGGTATAGTATGACTTTTTATGAAAATTGACGAAAATTTAAACTGAGTTTTTTTTCCACCAAATGAATCGACAGACTATACTATGCCTGTTTTCATGAAAATTTTCGACATTCTATACTATGACATTTTTTTACGAATATTTTCGAAAATGTTCATGAAAAAAGTCATACTATAGCATGTCGAAAATATTCGTAAAAAAATGTCATAGTATAGAATGTCGAAAATTTTAATGAAAAAAGGCATAGTATAGTCTGTCGATTCATTTGGTGGAAAAAAAACTCAGTTTAAAATTTCGACATTTTCATGAAAAAAGTCATAGTATAGTATGACTTTTCATGAAAATTGACGAAAATTTAAACTGAGTTTTTTTTCCACCAAATTAATCGACAGACTATACTATGCCTGTTTTCATGAAAATTTTCGACATTCTATACTATGACATTTTTTTACGAATATTTTCGAAAATTTTCATGAAAAGTCATAGTATAGTATGACTTTTCATGAAAATTGACGAAAATTTAAACTGAGTTTTTTTTCCACCAAATTAATCGACAGACTATACTATGCCTGTTTTCATGAAAATTTTCGACATTCTATACTATGACATTTTTTTAGGAATATTTTCGAAAATTTTCATGAAAAAAGTCATACTATAGCATGTCGAAAATATTCGTAAAAAAATGTCATAGTATAGAATGTCGAACATTTTAATGAAAAAAGGCATAGTATAGTCTGTCGATTCATTTGGTGGAAAAAAAACTCATTTTAAAATTTCGACAATTTCATGAAAAAAGTCATAGTATAGTATGACTTTTCATGAAAATTGACGAAAATTTAAACTGAGTTGTTTTCCACCAAATTAATCGACAGACTATACTATGCCTGTTTTCATGAAAATTTTCGACATTCTATACTATGACATTTTTTTACGAATATTTTCGAAAATTTTCATGAAAAAAGTCATAGTATAGTATGACTTTTCATGAAAATTGACGAAAATTTAAACTGAGTTTTTTTTCCACCAAATTAATCGACAGACTATACTATGCCTGTTTTCATGAAAATTTTCGACATTCTATACTATGACATTTTTTTACGAATATTTTCGAAAATTTTCATGAAAAAAGTCTTACTATAGCATGTCGAAAATATTCGTAAAAAAATGTCATAGTATAGAATGTCGAAAATTTTCATGAAAAAAGGCATAGTATAGTCTGTCGATTCATTTGGTGGAAAAAAAACTCAGTTTAAAATTTCGACATTTTCATGAAAAAAGTCATAGTATAGTATGACTTTTCATGAAAATTGACGAAAATTTAAACTGAGTTTTTTTTCCACCAAATTAATCGACAGACTATACTATGCCTGTTTTCATGAAAATTTTCGACATTCTATACTATGACATTTTTTTACGAATATTTTCGAAAATGTTCATGAAAAAAGTCATACTATAGCATGTCGAAAATATTCGTAAAAAAATGTCATAGTATAGAATGTCGAAAATTTTAATGAAAAAAGGCATAGTATAGTCTGTCGATTCATTTGGTGGAAAAAAAACTCAGTTTAAAATTTCGACATTTTCATGAAAAAAGTCATAGTACAGTATGACTTTTCATGAAAATTGACGAAAATTTAAACTGAGTTTTTTTTCCACCAAATTAATCGACAGACTATACTATGCCTGTTTTCATGAACATTTTCGACATTCTATACTATGACATTTTTTTACGAATATTTTCGAAAATTTTCATGAAAAAAGTCATAGTATAGTATGACTTTTCATGAAAATTGACGAAAATTTAAACTGAGTTTTTTTTCCACCAAATTAATCGACAGACTATACTATGCCTGTTTTCATGAAAATTTTCGACATTCTATACTATGACATTTTTTTACGAATATTTTCGAAAATGTTCATGAAAAAAGTCATACTATAGCATGTCGAAAATATTCGTAAAAAAATGTCATAGTATAGAATGTCGAAAATTTTAATGAAAAAAGGCATAGTATAGTCTGTCGATTCATTTGGTGGAAAAAAAACTCAGTTTAAAATTTCGACATTTTCATGAAAAAAGTCATAGTATAGTATGACTTTTCATGAAAATTGACGAAAATTTAAACTGAGTTTTTTTTCCACCAAATTAATCGACAGACTATACTATGCCTGTTTTCATGAACATTTTCGACATTCTATACTATGACATTTTTTTACGAATATTTTCGAAAATTTTCATGAAAAAAGTCATACTATAGCATGTCGAAATTTTAGTGAAAAAAAAGTCATACTATAGTATGTCGAACATTTCGTGAAAAAAGTCATACTATAGTATGTCGAAAATTTGTGAAAAAAAAGTCATACTATAGTATGTCGAAATTTTAGTGAAAAAAAAGTCATAGTATAGTATGTCGAAGATTTTGTGAAAAAAAAGTCATAGTATAGTATGTCGAAAATTTCGTGATAAGAAAGTCATACTATAGTATGTCGAAAATTTCGTGAAAAAAAAGTCATAGTATAGTATGTCGAAAATTTTGTGAATAAAAAGTCATACTATAGTATGTCGAGAAGCTTGTGAAAAAAAAGTCATAGTATAGTATGTCGAAATTTTGTGAAAAAAAAGTCATAGTATAGTATGTCGAAGATTTTGTGAAAAAAAAGTCATAGTATAGTATGTTGAAAATTTCGTGATAAGAAAGTCATAGTATGGAATGTCGAAAATTTTGTGAAAAAAAAGTCATACTGTTGTATGTCTAAAATTTTGTGGAAAAAAAAGTCATACAATAGTATGTCGAAAATTTTGTGAAAAAAAATTCATAGTATAGTATGTCGAAGATTTTGTGGAAAAAAAGTCATAGTATAGTATGTCGAAAAATTCGTGAAAAAAAAGTCATACTATAGTATGTCGAAAATTTCGTGAAAAAAAAGTCATTGTATAGTATGTCGAACATTTTGTGAAAAAAAAGTCATACTATAGTATGTCGACAATTAAGTGAAAAAAAAATCAGACTTTAGTACGTCGAAATTTCGTGAAAAAAAAGTCATAGTATAGTATGTCGAACATTTTGTGAAAAAAAAGTCATAGTATAGTATGTCAAAGATTTTGTGAAAAAAAAGTCATACTATAGTATGTCGAAAATTTTGTGAAAAAAAGTCATACTATAGTATGTCAAAATCTTTTATTTTTTTGACATACTTTACTATAACTATTTTTTATTTTTTTCGACATGCTATACTATGACTTTTAAAAAAGAAATTCGACATAATATAAAATGACTTTTTTTCGACATACTATAAAATAAAAGTCACAGAATAGTTGGTCAAAAAACAGTAAAAAGTCATAATATAATATGTCGAAAAAAATAAAAAAGTCATAGTATAGTATGTCGAGAAAATAAAAAAAAAGTCATAGTATAGTATGCCGAAAAAAGTCATAGGATAGTATGTCAAAAAAATAAAAAAGTCATAGAATAGTAAGTTGAAAAACATTAAAAAGTCATAGTATAGTATGTTGAAAACTTTAAAAATTGGCATAGTATAGTATGTCGAAAAAAAATAAATGTATAGTATGTCGAAAAGTGATAGTATAGTATGTCAAGAAATTAAAAAAAATTCATAGTATAGTATGCCAAAAAAAATAATAAGTCATAGTATAGTATGTCAAAAACTTCAAAAATTGCCATATTATAGTATACCGAAAACAAGTCATAGTATAGTATGTCGAAAAAATTCATGATATAGTATGTCGAAAAAAAGTCATAGCATGGTTTGTTGAAAAAAAATAAGTCATAATATAGTATGTCGAAAAAAAGTCATATTAGAGTATGTCGAAAAAAAGACATAGTATAGTATGTCAACAAAAAAAAATCATAGTATAGTATGTCGAAAAAAAGTTATAGTATAGTATGTCAAAAGAATTAAAAAAGTCATAGTATAGTATGTCGAAAAAAAGTCGTATTAGAGTATGTCGAAAAAAAAAAAAAATTCATAGTATAGTATGTCGAAAACTTAAAAATTGTCTTAGTATAGTATGTCGAAAAGTCATAGTATAGTATGTCGAGAAATTAAAAAAAAGTAATAGTATAGTTTGTCGAAAAAAAAAAAAGTCATAGTACAGTATGTCGAAAAAAAATAAAAAGCCATAGTATAGTTTGTCAAAAATAAAAAAAGTCATAGTATAGTATGTCAAAAAGTTATAGTATAGTATGTAGAGAAATAAAAAAAGTCATAGTATGTGGAAAAAAAAACAAAAAAGTCATACTATAGTAAGCCGTAAAAAATTAAAAAGTCATTGTATAGCATGTCGAAAAAAAAAATTAAATAGTCATAGTATAGTATTTCGAAAACTTCAAAATTTGCCATAGTATAGTATACCGAAAACAAAAGTCATCGTATAGTATGTCGAAAAAATTCATGGTATAGTATGTCGAAATAAAGTCATAGTATGGTTTGTTGAAAAAAAAAAAGTCATAATATAGTATGTCGAAAACAAGTCATATTAGAGTATGTCGAAAAAAAAACATAGTATAGTATGTCAACAAAAAAAAAATCATAGTATAGTATGTTGAAAAAAATAAATAATTCATAGTAGTCTGTCGAAAACTTTAAAAATTGTCTTAGTATAGTATGTCGAAAAGTCATAGTAAAGTATGTCGAAAAAAAGTCATAGTATATTATGTCGAAAAAATAAAAAATTCATAGTATAATATGTCGAAAAAAGTCATAGTATAGTATGTCGAAAGAATTAAAAAAGTCATAGTATAGTATGGCGAAAATAAGTCATAAAAAAGTAATATTATAGTATATCAAAAAAGATAATCGTATAGTATGTCGAAAAAGTCATAAAAAACTCATAGTATAGTATGTCTAAAAAAGTCATAAAAAACTCACAGTATAGTAGTTCCACAAAAGTCATAAAAAAAGTGATAGTGTACTGTCGAAAAAGGTTGTAATAAAGTAGGTCAAAAAAAGTCATAGTATGTCGGAAAAAGTCTTAGTATAGCATGTCAAGAAAAGTCATAAAAAGTGATAGTGTAATAAAAAAAAGTCATAGCATAGTATTTCGGAAAAAGTCATAAAAAAGTCATAGTATACTAATTCGAAAAAAGTCACAGTATAGTATGTCGAAAAATGTCATGATACTATACTATAACATACTATACGAGTTAATTATGAAATTCCATACTATGACTTCTTTTTCCGACATTTTTTATAACATCCAATACTATTTTAGACATATACTAGACTTTTTATGATATTTTTATGACATCTTTATAACTACTATAGTATGTCTGTATTGTAAGGTGAGGAGCAGGAGAGTCAATGAACCACTCAACTACAGACCAAAGAAAACTGTGTGATCCACCCCACCTGGCCTTACCAAGTAGTGAGTGAGGGAGTTGGTGCTTCCTCACATTTCTCACTTCCTCCCCCCTCTGGCCTGCACAAGTCAGGCAAGCGAGACACATATTCAGCAATTAAATTTTTCTTACCGGGACAGTGATGTATGGTGAACTGGTATGGCTGGAGGGCTCGGCAACAGAATCCTTGCATTCTGATGCTGCTTGGAGTGCATCCACTTCAAAGGTCCGAGGTCAGTCTGCAACACAAACTTCAATGAATCAATAGCCCATTTTATAGCCAGCTCCTCCTTTTCCACAGTACAGTACTTTTTCTCCCGGTCAAACAGTTTCTTACTCGAGAACAGGACAGGTTTCTTATCAACCCAACAGGCAAACCGTAACCTTGGCTTTCCAAGACTCACCTTTTTCTTTGAAGGGTCCCGGTGGGCAGCTGTGTAGCGTTCCTTCCTCTCCTGACTGGGGATTGTTCTCCTTTACCCAGGTGCGGATGTCTGGATGGAGCACACGGAAGTATTTTTATACTTCGGAAGTATGTTTATAAAGTCCCTTTATCCGGTTGTAGGTTTCACGCACAATTACTGCTCCGGAAATGCTGCCTGTAAATCTCCTCTGTCACATTGAACTTCATTAAAACTGCAGCTTTAATGGCCTCGTAGGATTCTTTGTCCATTCCAGCATAAGCCTCAAGAGCTTTTCCTGTCAATAAGGTGACCACTCTGGCTGCTACCCCCATGTTCTGACTATCCGCTCAAACAAGCTCTCTGGATCTCTTCTTTGAAGTCAGGTATTCTGGGCTCACTGTCATGGGGCCCGAGAAGCCGGGTTTGTGGAGCAGCACTGCTGCTGCTGCTGCTGAGCCAGCAGTTGCTGTAATGAGGAGACAGGCCCACTAGCTTGAAGGGGAGTGAATTTCTTAGGTTCTTCAACTGTGGGCAGTGGTATGGAGGTTTCAGCTTGCAGCCTTGAAACACCAGCAGATATAGAGAGAGGATAATGTTGGTCAGGCCGTTCATAATGTTCTTCTTAAATCCCACTTCTTACACCAATTGTTGCAAGGTGTTGTGCAGGAGAGCAAGGTGAAAAGCTAAGAAGAAAAAAAACTTCATGCTGGCAGGGAAGTATGCTGGAAAAATACAGCATACTTTTATTTTCAGTCTGAAAAAAAACATCAAACAAAGGAAAAACACAGGGAGGGAAAAATCCTCTGCCTTCACACACACCGCTCACCATAGGTCTGGTGCTGCTCTTTAAGAGAAAACCGCTGCCTTCACTCATACTAATATAACCTGAGAGCCCGCCCTTCCAGTTCAAACTGGCCTATCAGGTGAGGACTACTGTCAGCTGAGACTGGAGACACCTCCAGTGAGAACCTGGTCAATCAGAGGACACCTGAACACATCTGGAGCCACTCAGTAAGTCCCCGTCAGTCAATGAACTGACAACTACAGACCAAAGAAGAGGCATTTTTTTGTGACATACAGTACAATACAATGGCTTTTTATGACACTTTTCATAAAATACTATACTCTGACGTTATGGTATTTTTTTTACATAACATATTATGACCTTTTTTTTAATTTTTTTTACATTTTTATGACATACTATAACTTTGCATGACTTTTTAAGGCATACTATACTACGACTTTTTATGACATTTTCTCTGTTATACTATGACTTTTATATGACATTTTTCATGACATACTATACTACGACTTTTTGACAATTTTATTAAATACTATTCTATGCCTTTGCACAGTTTTATTGCATACTATACTAAGACTTTTTATATGACATTTTCTATGAAATACTATGACATTTATATGACATACTATACTATGACATTTTAAATAATATTTGTATGACATACTACACCATGACCTTTTGAAAATTTTTTTTTTATAACATACTATACTTTGAATTTTTTAATGTCATTTTCATGACATACTATGGCTATTTTTTTTCAACTTTTTTGACATACTATTCTGAAACTTTGTTTTATAACATACTATGACTTTTTATATTTTTTATGACATACTGTACTATGAGTTTTTAATGACATTTTATAAGGCATTTTATAACATGACCTATTTTTTATGGCATACTATACTATGACATTTATTATGACATAGTATACTATGACTTTATTATTAAATTTGATATGGCATACTATACTATGAAATTTTTTATGGCATACTATACTATGACTTTTTTGTGACATTTTAAATGGCTTACTATACTATGACATTTTATGACATATTATACTATGATGAAGGACACTAGGAGTCACCACATTTAAAAAAACACAAAATAAGACATTTATTCAGAGAGCACCAGTCAGTCAGTACAAACGTTCTCTTTCCTCAGAAGCTCAAGTTTTGTTCGAACAGTAATCATAAATCAGGAAAAACTACCACTTTTTTGAAAATCAAAGCATCTCAAAGAATTTGCGCCTTTCAGCCAGGCCTATATATTATCTTTACAGGCAGAACACTGTAACTACATCTCAATCAAAGCTTGGTGAGAGAAAAATCTTCAGTCATTTAGTGTGCATCATACAAAACCTACCTCTACGGAGTAAAAAACAAAAACATTTGGACAATAACAACACATACATATATATACACACATGTTCCAAATTCATTAAAATCAGAACTCGCTAGATTTTCACACTATGTCCTGCTACTGTATAAATTAATGAAAGTCACACATTGATTTCAACTCTAATACTAACCCTAAAGCACTGATGTTAATGTTGATACTAGTTCAAATCATTTATTGCAAGCAGCAGGACTATAGTTCAGCAGAAATCAGGAGAAAAAAATCGTCCTTATTTGGACTTGAATTTGTGAAGACGATCAATGTTTAATATTGGATTATGAGATGCCAATAGTGATGCATTAATCTGATAAATAAATGCGACACAATGTAAACTAAGCTTGTGAGTCAACACGTTTTCAGCAGGGGCGCCATACTGTGATATTTCAATATTATCCGTGTACTCTCTCCTACGTTTATAGCCTAAGCAAGCTAAGCTTGCTAAGTTATGCCTTGATTAATTTTCTCTTTTTTTTAATCTTGTGTCACTAATTTCTTTAATATTTGTTTAATATCTGTAGCTTCAACAATTAGAGATAAGATCTTAGTGGTAAAATGTTTTTGGTAAAATCCAGTCAGTTCTTTTTTTGGCTTTTCAGTGGCCTGAAAAAAAAAATGGAGGAAACATGAGTGATGCTGTGATTGGTTGACTTTGCCGGGAGGAAGTCATTTACGTAGCGTATTTACATCTAAAATAAGACAGGAAGACATGGACACTGATGTCTGACATTAGAGGGACACTCAAATAAAACGTCTGACAAAAGAAATATCTAATCACGTGTGTACAGTATGTTTGCAAATGGTTCACATTGTGCTCGTACTTAAAAAGGTAAGTCTGGTGATAGTCTATTTTTTTCATTGTTAACGAATCCCATTTAAAGACCAAAACCAACAATAAACTGATCGAACCCCGTAAGTATTGTGTGTGTATCCAACGCCTGATATTCCTTCGTGCCATAAAGCTCCATTGTTGTCCAAAAACTATTAAAAACACATCAATGAGCCCAACTGTTGTGACATGTTCCTTCATGAACACATAAACTGTAGTTTATTGTGATTCAATGCACATAAACCGTCCTGCTGCTGTAAATACTCAGTAGAGCACCAAATGTGTATTAATCCGCCACTGAAAATAGTCCCTAAACAAATGCCCTATTTCGTCCTGTTTGAGTAATGTTTGCCACAGACAGGGTAAGAAAGTTTGAAAGTATTAAGAGATGAATTAACACAGCGTTGGGTTTGATCTTTTCATGGGGTTTGTTGACAATATCAGAAATATAGAATGTCTTATCCTTTAACTAGAAATCATCATCATCCTAAATGACTCACACATGATTATTGTATTTCTTGCATAGCCTGAAAACTGTTAAGTCTGTTCTGCAGTGTAAATATAGCCTGTCTCTTCACAACAGCATGCTTTGACACACAACACTTCTAAAAGGGTCTAAACTACAACACTGTTATGAAATGAGGTTGAAATTTGTAAATGGAACACGTTTACCCAAAATTACAGATGGATACATAGTCCCATTTACTGCAAATCATAAATCATCCTGTCTATTTTACATCACAGCTAACCACTTTGCCGTTGTATTTAAGACATTTTAATTAGGGCTGTCAATCGACAATCAGTCAATCACATGATTGTTCATAGTTAATCACGATTAATCGCAAATTAATTGCACTTTTTTTATCACACAACAGCTGTCAGTGTGTCAGTGTGCTGACTTGACTATGACTTGCCCCAAACTGCATGTGATTATCATAAAGTGGGCATGCCTGTAAAGGGGAGACTCGTGGGTACCCATAGAACCCATTTTCATTCACATATCTTGAGGTCAGAGGTCAAGGGACCCCTTTGAAAATAGCCATGACAGTTTTTCCAGCCAAAATTTAGCGTATGTTTGGGGCGTTATTTAGCCTCCTTTCTGAGGTTGGTACCGATGGATTCATTAGGTTTTTGTAGTTTCATATGATACCAGTATATCTTCACTCTAGCTTTAAAACTGAGCCCGCTACAACCCAAAAAATAGCAAGTTGCATTAATGCGTTAAAGAAATTAGTGGCGTTAAAATGAATATGCATTAATGCGTTATCGTGTTAACTTTGACAGCCCTAGTTTTAATGTATGTTTTACTGTTCTAAACAGCCAGTGCTTTTCATCCCTTTCCCTATATGAAAATCATTTGGCAGACTTGTCCACAGTGAACATTAAGTCTACATTGCTTTTGTCAGAATAGGTTATTGTTGTGAGGTAATGCAATGCACCTAAACTGCATCACCATGCAACAGTAACATAACACTGACAAAGCAGAAAATGCAGACTTGATACTGTAGGCAAATGGTTGGAAACCGATGGCTGCAGGGAACTGTAGAACAAATACTACAAGGAAAACGATCAGCTAAAAATGTAAAGTATAACTACAGAAGCCCTGATAGGCAATAAATTCTGGTGATCCATTTTCTAAGTCTGATCTAAATTGTTTTCTCTCCTGTGCTTATGACTTAAGAACCGATGAAAAGAAAGGTTTTGCCGGGATAACCTTTTTAAGTTCCTTAAATTAGTTTTTTCATCTGTGAAAAGGGCGGGAAAAAAAAGTTTTGGTCTGAGAGAAAACTAGACTTCCGCACCTCCTCTTGGCTCTGTTTTCGGGCTTTAGAAAATCTAGACCGCGACGGGAAACTTTGGCCAATCACAGGTCATTTCAGAGATTGCTGCTATATAACGACATCGGGATCACAATGATGATCGGGATTTGCTGGAAGTGTTTGTTGTTGTAATACTCATTTTGGCCACAAGAGGCTGAAGTGCACAACTAACCTTTGTTCTAAATAGGACTAAAAGCATTCATGTATTCTTCCAGGTGAGTTTTAATTTACATAACTTATATGTACTTTGTGTTTAGAGTGCACAGAGAATTTATTTTTCACCTTAAGTCATAAACACAGGAGAGAAAACAACTTAGATCAGATTTAGAAAATGGATCTTGCCTCTCAGGGCTTCCGTATATAACAGATTTGTAGTTAAGGAGATTAAATTTGCACTGGAGTGGTCTGTTTAGTTATTCAGTTCTACTCAGATCAGCTTGTGTCAGTACCTGATATCCTGAGTCATCTTTCACTTCAACAACACCTACTGTAAATCCTGATGATTTGCTGTGATGATATACAGTGCTGTTATATGTTCATTGTGAATATAAATAATTAAAATCTAGACTGGGACGGATGCGTGGCAACATTACGAAGTGTTGGATTACACATTGGCACTAAAGATGAAACTAAATAAAGTGAAAGGAACTCAAACGTGTGTGCATGTTGCATGTGTTCATTTTTCTGTGCTCGAGTGCAGGCGATGTTAAAAGTGCCTTTTATCTGTGTACTTAAATGTCATTTATATGCAGTGATGTGTCATCACGACGTGTGTACGTACTGTATGTGCCTGCATGTGTTTCCCATTCAAATTAAAATGTATGTGTCACATTTTCTACTCTGCACTTTCAGCACGCCTGCATGTGTGTTTCTGTGAGAGTGTGCGTGTTGCCTCTGTCTCCTCAGGTCCTCCTTTGATGCGTGTTCCCCACGTACGTGTTCTCTATACACAGCACTATGTAGTGGTTAGAGCAGGAGCGGGTGTGCTGTCCCAGCAGTCGTCCTGTCTGCAGCAGCGCTGCCTGGCCCGTCACCGCCATGTCAGCCGTCCTCCACGCCTCGCAGTAGTTAACGGTCAGACGGATGCCCACCGCATTGGAGCCGTGCCATACCAGCTTCTCTGGCCTGGGGGAAGAGAGAGAGGGGAAGAGAGAGGGAGGGAGAGAGAGAGAGAGAGAGAGATAGATGTACTTTATTGATCCCAAATTCTCATGAAATCATCAATCTGGATGATTGGCTTTCATTTCCCTCTACACAAATACTTTCCTTTACTTACTTGCTCACAGAGTGTACACACACTCTCACTCACCATGCTGAGTCAGTCATCACGTTGCGTCCGTCAAAGGAGTAGATGGGTGTGGACGGGTTGAATGTGCCTCCATTCCCAGAGAAGATGGACATCCAACTATTGAACAACACTTCACCCTGAGAGGAGAGGAGAGCAGGCATCGATACAACTCAAAAGAAGATGTCAACGGTAAACATGTCATCTATTATGATTGCTGAGTGTAACTTTAAACCTGTAAGAACACAGTGGGTGTCATGCCTTAAAGGAATAGTTCAGATTGTTTTGAAGTGGGATTGTATGAAGTATTTATCCATAGTCAGTGTATTACCTACAGTAGATGATGGTCGGTAAGCTCCCAGTTTGCCTTTTTTAGGTGTTTAAAATACGTTTTGTTGCTGTCTCATCCACAGCAGAACATTGCTTTGCTATGTCTTGCTACGACTTTTTTATGTCATGCTATACTATGACTTTTTTATGACATACTATACTACAACTTTTTTATGAAATTTTTTATGACATTATACTATGACTTTCTTATGACATTTTATGTCATAATATACAATGATTTTTTTAAATGACATTTTTTATGACATATTATACTATGAGTTTTATGACATTTTATGTCATAATATACTAGGACTTTTTTAAATGACATTTTTTATGACATATTATACTATGACTTTATATGACATTTTATGTCATAATATACTATGACTTTCTTAAATGACATTTTTATGACATACTATACTATGACTTTTTATGACATTTTATATGTCGTAATATACTATGACTTTTTATAGCATACAATAATGTGACATTTTATATATTTTTTATGACATACTATACTACTACTTTTTTATGACATTTTTTATGACATGCTACACTACGAATTTTTGTGACATTTTATACGTCATACTTTTTTTTTTTTTAATACTTTAATACTACTTTCAAAAGTTCAATACAATATATTCGCATGTTCAGATTTTTCGTTACAATTCTGGAAGGTCACGCGTCATCAACGCGTCATCAGTTACACTGCGCATGTGTTATACACCCTGTGGTTTTAATGCTCAGGCTGATCGGAATTCTTAAAAATATAATATAATATAATAAAGGAAAAGAAAACAAAATAAAAATGTTACGGCATACTATACTACAACTTTTTTTTATGACATTTTTTACGACATTGTCACGGGTTTAGCCCTACTCGTGCCCAATAAAGTAAGATGCACACACTTGCACGCAAACACACACTGCAACGCCACCTCCATCAACTATTACATCAAGCCGGCTTGGAGGTGTCTGTGTTAAATTGTTTAGTCAGTAAAGTAAATTGTTTGTTACCCGTTTCTCCTCCTCTGCTGTAGTTGCGCTGCGCTCCTTGGCGTCTAGAGCCGGAACTGCCGAAGCCGCTCAGGAGGGCAGCATTGGTTTATATAAGGAGGAGCCTCGCAGGGGAAGGTACCAAGTACGGTAGAGTTGGAGGGGTGTTTTTGTGTGTCAATAGGCAAAGTCAATTTAAATGCTTTTTGAATAAGGACTTGCCTCAAAATGTGATGTAGAATGCTTTATAATTCAATTATACATTTTTTACTATTTGGTGGCCCAGATGTTATAATCCTATGGGGTGATTGATTATTAATTACTAATCATTAGTAGGACCCAGTTTAATATCTTAAGTTCTTTTCCCACTCCAGGCTTGCACTGTACATGGGACCGCTCCAACTCTTAGTTCTTTTAAACCAAAGCTTAAAACTTTCCTGTTTGCTGTTGCCTTTTATTAAACCAAATAATTATATTATACTGCACTATATCTTTTACTCTTGTGTGTTATACTCTATTTTAGCTTCTATCCTAGCTTTTATTTTTAGCTTGTTTTTATTTTCTAATCTTTAATGTTTTTATTTTTTTATGACTGTTTTAATTATGGCTTAATGTTCTTTTGCACTTTGTCGCAATGTTCTTGAATGTTTGTTTTAAAGCACTTTGAATTGCCCTGCCTTGCCTTGTACATATTTCTGCACTGGATTGTCGGCTTCCACTTTTGTAAATAAATACATCTGGACTGCTCAACTGGAATGTTTCTCAGTTTGTATGCCTTAGCCACTCGGCCAACCTTACAGACATACTATACTACAACTTTTTTTAATGTCATACAGCCCCACTTCAAAAAAATCCAAACTATTCCTTTAACCGCAAGTCATGAGAAACCTATTAAAGGTCAGAAATATTGCGTAATCATGATAGCAAAACAGTGAAACAAATCATTAACCTGCTTTCATTTTTCATTAAGATGAATCTGTATTATCTTTAAATAAAATTGGAAATGTGAAAACGTGAATTTCTGCTCACCCTGAGGTTGACCACGGGCATGTCAGTGCGGTCCGCCTTCCTCACGATGGTTGACAGGTCCTGGAGGTGCGAGGACAGGAAGGCCCTGTAGGTGGCCGTTAGCCCCATGGCGCGTGCCTGCTGGTAGCACTGGAAGTCTGCACCCCGGATGCCGCGCATGTCCCCTTTCAGCGGGGCGTTCAGCGCTACCATGTGGAGCTGGGAAAAAGAGAAAAACACAGAGATGAGGAGAAAATATACTTGGTCCAAATCTAACTCATTATTCATCACAGATATGGCTGGGACGTTGCAAGCAAGAAGCAAGTGGGTTAAAAAAAAAAGTGCATTTTCAGGGGCGGCAGGGCTGGAAATAGGACAGTGGTGTGAAGTGTCCCGGGGCGGCTATTTTAATGTTTGGCCAAGAGATTTTAGCTTACATGTATGTATGTGTCAGTAGGTGTGTGTAAGGGCGTACATGCGTTTGTTACACTCACCCCAGGTACAGCGTTGAAGGTCTGTGGTAGAACATTATAGCTGGGCTGATATCCTCTAATGCCCTCTTGAAGCTCCTATTCAACAAAAACAGGAATTAGTGTGTGTGTGAAGTTCTAAATGTAAAGATATCTTTTAAAGCTTCAGTAGGCAGAAAGATTTTGGCATCATTGGGCAAAAAAAATCCATAACAACCTTTCAGCATATTGTAATTCAAGTGTTCTGAGAGATAACTACACTTCTGCAACTCCTCATGGCTCTGTTTTCAGGCTTTAAATAATCTGCCTAGTTGCCTAGTTTTGACCATTTGGTCGGAGTTTGCGAGGGATTGACTCGTGGCTCTCATAGACGGCAGACTCCAGATCAGCTCTGATTGGTTGTTTTCCTCCGGTCTGTGAAATCCTGCAGATGCCATTAGGAGCACCGGAGGACACAGAGGAACATGATTTTTTTTTTCAGATTATCTGTCTCATACACTACTGTCAGGATATAATGACCGTTTTCTAAAAATAACTTCTTTTTTTTTAATAATATTTGCTCCATTTCTACCTACTGCAGCTTTAAAGGTGGTTCAAAAATACGTGTGTGTGAACCTGGCTGTTGGTCCTGTGAGGTCTGCTCCCCTCTTCAGCTCTGCTGAGGGACTGAGACGCCGCTGAGGACGAAGGTCCAGAATGGATCAACTCTCCGAGCTGAAAGAGGGACACACACAGAATCTGGTTAAGAGCTATGATCCCGCGTTGGTTTCCCAGAGTCAAGTCCACTTTTATTAGGTTAAATGGCCACACATTGAACCAAACATACACAATACACACCTGGATCTTGCGCCAGCCGTTGCGTGCTCTGATGTACAGCTCTCCTCCCTTCTCAGACACGTAGGCCAAGGTTCCCTCTGCAGCCCGGTGAGTCTCTCTGCTCAGAGCGTGGCTCGTCTTATAGGTAGTCACCTGAATATACACAACATCATACTGGCATTAATTACTAGTCATAGTCATATTATCAATTTCATTCCACTCCAGATACATTTGCCCTGGAAATTTCTCACAACAAATGTCAACATTGAGGGAAATCAGGATGAGAGCTTCAGAATATAATTAAATGTTAGTATATAATGCACATTTCTTGTAGTGTACAGTCCTAGACAAGTGAAAATACAGCAGATCAGGGGTAAAGTGCCTTGCTCAGTGGCAGGTATCTTACCAGGTTGTCATATCCTGAAGATCCTGGTGGGCCGGGAGGACCAGGAGGGCCGGGGATACTCACACCTGATGACGACACATCAGAAATACATTTAACAGATACAATACATGAGGTCTGTAACTTTCATGGATATAAGCTGAGGTCTCCACCTCTCTCTCGTCCTTCACATACACATACCTGATCCATATGCAGGTGTAAGTCCTGGGGGTCCAGCAGGGCCAGGGGGCCCTCGTGGACCAGGTCGCCCGAACCCAGGGGCTCCAGGCTGACCCGCCGAACCAACAGGTCCCTGAGGACCCACGATGGACTCACCTTTTGGACCCTACAGGAACATACAAACATTTTCCATTACCTGAATAATTACTAACTAATTGGAAGTATTTTCACGTAGCTTATTATTATTAACTTACCACAAGTCCTGACCTCCCAGGCAGTCCTGGAGGACCAGGCAGACTGCCGTCACCCTTTTCTCCCTTCTGACCTTGGTATCCCTGATCACCTCTAGCACCCTGAGAGATTCACAAAAAAAAAAAGAGACAAACCAACTGAAGATCAACCACACACCATTTAAAGAGAAGTTCAGGAGTATCCTGAAGATCACTTCATTGTCAATATTGACTCCTTCCTTTGATTTTTTTCCCCTCTCAAACTATATACCATTTCGTTTGGTTAAAATCACAGCCTCACTCACATTAGTAAGAGTGGAAGAGAATCAAATAAATTCATACAGTACAGATGCAGCCACCTAGAATTTCCCCTCCCAGCCAACATCCAGCTGCTAGCCTTTTGCCATTTTTTTCTGACCCAGTTAGCATTAGATCTATAGTATAAGATGAATCAGTACTCACCACAATTCCATCGGGAAACCCGGGTGCTGAGAATTAAAATGTCAAGAAATTATATAAGTTCCGGCAGTCATTTACCATAATTTCTTTTTTATTATTATTATTGTATATTATCATTTTTTAAGCAAATCCGTCTAAACCTACGGAGCCCCCGAGGGGACATGGAGGAGTAAAAAAATAGATGGACGAAAAAAATATAAATACTTTTGCGTTCCTGCGAGAAACTTATGTGTTCTCTCAAAAAACGTTTGCTTTCTCCCGAGAAGTATTTTGAGTGGAAAAGTACTTCTGGTCAAAACCCAAGGGAGAAGAAGAAGAGAGCGAACCGGTGTTCACGCCAGCAAAGATGCTGATCCCGGACGACCTCGACTCCCCGATGGATCAGCAACCTTTCTGTTGCTGTCATTACACAGGTTAGAGCCAAAGCTGCCGCTGGCCACCAGCCCGGCGGTGGGGTTTGCGCTGGCTGAATTTGAGTTGCCGCAGACACTAACTGAAGGTTCGTCTCCGGAGCTGCCATCCGCTCTCCTCCCGGTGAAGTAGTCTCCTAGCGACGGGGAGTAAGGCGCAGGGTGCGCTCCATTGTTGTGGTTGTTTCCATGATGCCAAACTGGCTCGGAAGTACATTGACAAAAGTACATCTTTTTTTTCAACCTTCGATTTTTTTTCCCTTCCATGTCCCTTCCATGTCTCCATATAAACCAAATGTGGACCCAGGAGTTAGGTAAGAGGGCAAGTCAACGGCATGTCTTTTGTAAAGGTCTTACCAGGTGTGCCTGGCTCTCCAGTTATTCCCTCATCTCCTTTGTCTCCTTTAGCTCCGACTGAATCTCCCCATGTCCCTGCCTCCTACACACACACACACACACACACACACACACAAACACACATTAACATTACATGGATACCAGCACATTTGCGACAGCAGGCATGCGCACATGTACACATTGTACAGACTGCTGAACACATAGATTGAATTCATTTTTTTAACATCTGTATAGAATGTTAAAACTGTAAAACATGGGTTATAATAAAAAAGACACAGATGTTAATAGTTAAAACATCAATGTCAGCAAGTTACTGTCAATGACTTCCCTGAGACTCCTGCCACACCACATCTTGACCACCGTTGCTTTGAATGACACTATTCGCCCTTACATCACATTGATAGCTATCTATGGCATCTTGCAAATATCTCAAAAGGAAAATGACATTTAGAAGGCGTTAAAGCAATGTTCCAGTGGATGCAATCTGCTGCAAACAATCATAAGAAAAAGACCAAAGCTAGCCCTCCATTTCCTTGTCGTCACGGCGATGGTCGGCTGCCAATTTTGGGCCGTCGTTGAGTTTTTGCGATGTGTCCCGCAACACTAGTCTGCCCGTGTCGGTGAGTTTTTGGCCGATTTAGCATGTTGAATCGGCAGCGTAGCTGGTCGGTGAGAGAAATCATAGAGATATAATGAGATTTAAAAGCTACTACGAGGAACTTTAATTTTGTGTTGATTTTGGCGGTCCGTGTGGACAAAAGCGGTAGTGTTTCCGAGCACCAGATTTACTGCAACAGGGTCTGACATTCTGGCACCGACGACAAGCATAAATAATAACTATATAGAAATAGCCAATCTTCTCGCTGATGGTCTCGTTTACTTATGTAGGTCATATAGAGGGTAGAGTATTAAATGGAGACTGTTTCATAACCAGTTAAAAGTTCCTAACAGGGACTTTAAAATGTATAAATCTGTAGGCTACACAATACAAGCTCTTGCAGCTTTTTCTTTTTATCAAATTGGATGTGATCGACTGTACATTTAATCATCATAACTTCATGATTCCCCATACACTGAAAGCTTTCATACAGTTATGGAGGAGCCCGTCACCACACCTAAAACCCATAAAAGTGACATTTGAAGAAAAAGGTGCCATATTCCATCAGAATTCTTCAATATCCCGTCCATCAAACCTTCATAGGTAGATTTTAATAAAATGTATATATTTCTGTCAAATTCCACATCAGATGTTGGCACAATTTGACAATTGTATTGAACTTTGCACGCTACTGCTGCTGGTATTCTGATAACAATGTGTGTAAAACCCCTGCATAGAGCCTTTCACCAGTTTACTTTATTGGAATTCAGCCAAGCAGAAACTGCAGCATCACCAGAGGCCAGAGAAGACACTACAAACCCACAAACCCAGCACCGTGTTCATTTCTGAAAATATTTCTCTATCTACCTGGTGAAAGGCAGGCCAGAGTTTGATATATGTCACTTTAAATACAATCAATTGAGTAAAAGGATTGAGGCTTTTCTTTGGAATTAATACAAATGGAAAAAGCCTGTCATGGCCAACACTTTAGGAATATAATCTCTTTGGATTCCTTTTTTGAATTGATTGAACTGAAAAGTGATTTGGCACCAACTCTGTACATAGAGTAAAAGGATGAGTAACGTGAATATGTTTTTCTCCTCCCTGTCAGAGGTTCACCCAGCTCCTCTTCCCTGAGATGACGAGGACGGTGAGGACAGACGAGGCAAGCAGGATTCAGTCTCAGACCCCCTTTAACACCCGGCATTAACATTTGTCATAGGTGATCAGAAAATCTGGGTGTAAATGAACCCAAGGTGCACCAAATTTACAGGTGGCTAATGCATCTTTAATCTATATCTATATCTTTTGCATGTAGATCCAACACAAATATGTGTGAGGTAGGTAAGATAATGATGTCTGGATACAACCTGCATACAAGAGGAATGTTAACGCCTGATGAAATAGGGCCAGACCCGCAGACATGTAGCCTTTTTAAGGATCATTAGGACAGTAGGAGAGCCAAGAGGGAGGACAGGAGAACATGAAGGGAGGAAAAAGAGCTGTTTTTAGCCCAGACCAGAAAGCTGCCATGCTGCTACACCCACACACCAACAGAACCACCGGATGGTCCGATTCCAAAGTGAAACAGACCAATCAGATGGTCCGACACTCAAGACTTACTGGTCCCTTTTTGCAGTGCGGTCTGGGGCGCACAGGAAACACTGTCTTTAAAATTCAAAGAAGAGCAGCAGTAATCAGACTAAATGAGTCAGGTCATACACTGTACTGTAGATGAGCTTTACAGACATGGATTAAGACAAAAATAAAACGGACACACAAACAAACCAATGATAGTGGAGCTCCACATACTTGTACTTAATCACAGGTCTTTTTTTTTGTAAAAGTCAATATGTGATGTGTTTTTATGTGATTTATGAGATTACAGCATCTTTCTACTTGTCTCAATAGAATAATTAGACAATCTCTGTGAAAACTGGAGCCAACTTCATAATTTTTCAAATTCTGGTACACATCCTTATGTACATACGAGGTTCAGTAATGCATATCATCAATAAGAGTACGTTTCCTGGATTTCTGCCATTCATATGCATTTTTTTAAGCTATGCCCAACATATGTCTGTGAAACAAGCCTTATTAATTTAAATTAAATATTGCAATGCAAAGTGTTGTCTGTGTATCATCATCAACCTTAATTTTAATGGCGTGCTATCTTGGCCCTCGAGAAAGAGATTTTAATCTCAAGGGACTTCCTGGTTAAATCAATTTTAAATAAAATAAATAAAAAATAAAATAATGATTATCATCATCCCAGTCCACCAACTGAAAATGGAAAATTAGAGAAATAAAAAGCCACAGGCAAACACTTACTCCTTTCAGCCCAATAATTCTTCCTGGAAGTCCAGGTGGGCCCGGAAGACCTGGAGTTCCCTAGGAGAGAGAATATTATCACATTAGTGTCAATGCCCAATCTAATTTATGAGATAGTCAGACAACATACAGTTTCAGAGTGCTCATCGGTGAAAGAAATCCCTTTGATTGGCTGTTCAGCTTTAGCGAATCAGTGCACCAGAAGAGAAACGGAAGTGAGGAAAGCAAGCCAACGAGTAAAGTCAAGAGAGCACACACAGAAGGCTCTTCTCATTTTTCATCTTCATCTCATCTGATCATTCAAATACACGGGTATTTTCACAACCACATGGCTATCTGGAATGAATGAGTGGTGAGTGAGTTTTGGCCAAGACAAAGGCGACGTGAGGCGACACAACAGTCGGCCTTCATCGCCGCTATTTCTATGATGTTGGCTTGGTGTGTCTGGGCCAAAATGCGAGATTGAAACATGCTATGAATATATCGGTCTTAAAGGGTCAAATTATTGATCAGGGTCACACAGATATTTTCCTTCCTTTCCTTTCCCTCTTACCGGTAGTCCGACAGCCTCTCCTCTGTCTCCTTTCCTCCCAGTCATACCAGATCGTCCCTACAGGAAGAGAGAGAATGAAACACATCAGTATTTTTTTAACAGTTCCAGGGTGCTTTGTATAATGTTTCCACATGTAGAGATGGATCGATGATGTTTATATTAATTACTGTTCTGACTGTCTGAGTTTCTCATCTGTAATTAGTGTGCTCTCTTATTTCGGCCTAACGTACCTTCTCAAGAGCCTATCGAAGCGTTGAATGACACGTCATACTCTTGAAAATAAATAGGATTTCTATTGACGCTAAGAAATACAGTATATTATAAAGCATATTTTAGGGACGTACATTTTTCCCGTTGAGTTTTGAGTATCAGTACGGACGTTCATTTGCTGACAAGTATACATCAAATACAAGGCACTCACTGGGCGACCGGGGAAGCCATATTCTCCTTTTTGTCCAGTTGGTCCTATCGGGCCCTGAAATAAACAGAAACACAGTGATGTACACATCAAATATAGGTCGTCACTAGTAGGCAGTTTTCCCCGAGAACAACAAGAATACATAGATTTGTGTAGCGCTTGTCCTAACTAACAAATGTGAGTTTGTAGATATTAATGTTCTGTTTGATATGAACTCACCATGAGTCCAGTAGGTCCGGGGAACCCACGGTCACCCTATGAATTAAAAAGCAGGACAGCAAAATGTGAGATGAGAATAAACAAGGGGGGCCTCGCATGGAGGGACCAGCGCATACAAATGACCGTTAACATTTCAGGGGTTACATTATTAGATGCATCATCTCACTGTCATTGACCACTGTAAGTTACTGGTAAGGTTGATACAGATAGGGGGTAAGGGGTCACTTGTCTGGTACCTTGAGGCCTTTGGGCCCCTGGGGGCCTTTTGGCGCTGATAAGAGGGATCCGTCAGCAGCAATTGTCACCCCCGGCTCTCCCTTCTCTCCCTGTTAGTGGAAAGAAACAGAAATTATCTATTTTTCTTCATATACATTGGGGGATCCTTGTCTCAATCAGTACCGAACACAAATTTTTGGGGGCAGGTGCTCAAGGGACAAAAAAGGGCACTCCTCTCATAATTATTTATAAAAAATAAAGTTACATACAATAGATCATATCTTTTTTACTTGCATATATATATTTCAATACCAATACAATGATGAATTTTCTATGGGCGACGCCAATACTAGTGACCATGCAGTAGTAACGCACTAGGCCTGTATCAAATGTAATTTTTTAACATTTGAAGCTTCTATTGAGGTTTTCAAATGAAAAAAAATAGAAAAATATAATGTTGTGTTACTGATGCCACGCTGTGTGTACGGCAAGCTGGAGAGAGTCAACAGTTTTTGACCGCAGTGAAAATGTTGTTTTTGAAAGGCTAAACGCCAACAAATATGGATTGAAGCAGAATATTTCGTTAGATATCTCAACTGTTACGTGTTAGAACAGTTTCAATATTTATTTGTGACATGATACGTTTTATAATCCACATTCTAGTCTAGTTCTCACCTTGAACCCTGTCGGTCCCTGGACACCTGCAGGGCCTAAGCTTCCCTTTGGTCCCCTCGGGCCCTGGGGTCAGATGAAAGGGTAGTGAGTGAGTTGGGAGGTTTAGTGAGGATAATAGCATTTTAAAAGGGAGGCTGTGCAAATTCTACAGTTGATAAAAAAAAATATATCCTGGGTCCTGGATTTATGAAGGGCTAAGTAACCTAAAAAAAAAAAAAAAAAAAAAACAGCATGCGAGGCAATAACATACCTACCCTGTTAAGCCCAAAGACAGCAAAAACAAAATTGGAAAAAAATGTTACATTGCTTTCATATAATTGTTGCATCTTTGTTCATAAACTGCAAAAATACTCATGTACACACTTATTTCAGATTTTCAGAACTCAGTCAACAAGTGATAAAAATGCATAAAGTAGTTTTGCAAAATGCTCTTACAGGAAATCCAGCTCTGCCAGGCAAGCCTTCAGGGCCCTGCAACACGCACACACACAAAACACACACGTCCACACATAAGCATGCATGCATGTGCAGACAGAGAACACAGATGCAAGCAAAAGCAGTAGTGCTGGGTTAATAATATTTATCTGACAAAGCCAGAAATGACATGCTCATACACAGCATCATCAAACACAACTGCAGCCAAAGCACTTCCAAAATGCATTGATGATAGTACAGTAAAGTATTGGCTCCTTAATGCTAATCTTTTTTTATGTAACTTATCAGCTATTCAGTCTGTTTGCATTCCAACATTTGCAGAATGAGGCAGGTAACATCTTAAAAGACTTTGTGCTTAATAGCTCAGTGCTACGCACCGTGGGGCCTGGTGGTCCACTGATCTCTGTGAAGTTGAAGATCCCCTCTGTAACATTGTGCAGCAGCTGTAGACAGAATATGCAATGAGTAAATGTGGGCACATTTAAGCAGTACATATTTAGAGATTTGTAAAATTCACTAAATAGGATGTGTGCACACGTACATCCGGCAGATTAATGATAGGTCCAGGAGGTCCAGGAGGCCCAGGTGGTCCTGGGATACTGAGTCCATCAACACCATGATCACCCTTCAGGACACAAAACAGAAAATGATGAGTCCTTTATTAAAATAAACCATCTGACCTGGAAGGCAGAGGAGGCAGCAACGAGCAGGAATATGAACTTTATGATACAACCAACAAGTTTTCAGGGAAGTTTCCCTAAACCTGCAGTAGTGGCCACTTGGAAGCAGCGGAAACAAGTTGACATTTTATTACCTTTTATGTTGATACGGAGAACTTGTTGGCAAACTGTTGGTTTTTACATATCCAGCAGTTACAGAGAAACATCATCATTAATTTGGAGTTGTGTACTGGGTAATAGTCACTCTATTTTAACTCTAAATTCTCCACTATGTTCTCCAACTAACTGTGTCTGTCTGCTGTTTGGTGTTGAGCAGGGAGTGCACAGTAGGTTTTTAGAGCTTTTTCTCTGAAAACAGCTGCCTGCTGCGGACGAAAACAATACTGTGAGAGCAGTAAGAGTGAACCAACACAGATAAACAATGAGTTGAAACTCATTATAAAGCTCTGTGAAGCTTAGGAGAGCTGCAGAGTCGGGTGATAATTCTTTGTAGGTTCATCACCACAAGTGACCTGTTTCATTTTTCACATTGTCATTTGGCACATTGCTATCATAAAAATATAAATTATAGCCTCTAAACATTCAGCATCAAACATCATCACAAACAAACTATGCAGACTGCATTAGACCCTGCATTAGGTATCACTTAATATCCACACATTATGGCAACCCTACCTTGGATCCTGTGTTGCCTTTTTCTCCTTTGGCCCCCTGTTTGTAGAGTAAAGTGAAATATAAAAGTTATTTATGTGTTTACTTGTTCAAAGATGGCTTATTAAAACATTCACAAGCATATGGATGTCAGCATTTGGCTGGGAGAGTTTCACATTGTAATATAACCTTATCTGATAAGGTGTATGAGCTTCTTACCAAACTAGAACCTACTGATTAGCTCCAAAACTAGCTAGCTAGTTACCTACTAGCACTCTAGCTAACTTCCATGCTACATTCGAGACGTTTTGTATTATATTCCATTTCTGCCAATAGATCCCCCTAAATGCTACACACTGTTCCTTTAAAAATAATAAAAACAAAACAAACTTTGTATTTTCTAAGTGCCACAACCACTGATTGTGAAGCGCACAGCAAAACTGTTGTTCTAACGTTAATCACCCATGGCATTTCCACATTTGTATATTTTTTTGGTCAACCTTGAACTGAGCCATTTCAACTCTATGAAGGACTTTGCAGACAATAACTGCAAATGTAAACACCTGCTACTTACCCTGGTGCCTGGTAGTCCAGCAGGACCATTAAGACCCTCTGGTCCTGGGTCCCCTGGCTCACCCTGCAATCACACACAGCATGGACAGGTAAAGGTAAAGGTTGCACAGAGCTTAGGTGATTTCACTGCTACATGTTTAACTGGAGTTGCATATTATGTATTTACATAATAATATGTAATTAATTTCTTAGTCATGTTTAAATCTAAATACTATACACTTGATTCAGTGCCATTTCAGAATCAGCTTACCTTGACAGAGAGCCCTGGAGCTCCTGAGACTCCATCATCACCCTACAGAAGACATGAGAGAGCACCTTCAACTAATGAGCAAGAAATAGCAATACAATGTGTGTGCAAGAGCAACACTACTCAAAGAGGAATTATACATATATTATTAGAAGTAGAAAACCAGCTATCTTCTGCAAGCATAATGTGTACATTTAATGGATTTTCATAAATAGATTACCTTAGGTCCCTGAGTGCCAGGTATGCCAGGGGGACCCTGGAAAAATCAAAACAGAAAACTCTTACTGTCAATTTTATTTGTATAGCCCAAAATCACAAATTTGCCTCAGGGGGCTTTATAATCTGTACATGAAACGACACCCTCTGTCCTTTACAGTACGACCCTCTCATCGGATAAGGAAAAACTCCCCCCCAAAAAAAACCTTTTAAGAGGTAAAAAAGAAAAAATGGAAGAAACCTCAGGATGGACAGACGTGCAACAGATGCCGTGTGTACAGAGTAACAACATAATGAAAATACAACATAGACAATCCATATGACAAAAATGAATACATATAATGTGAACATATGTGAGAAGATGGATCCAGAAGGATGTCAAGCTACTTCCAGGCGTCGCCAAACAGATAGAGTCAGAGCAACACGACCTCCTCTCCACGCCAAACGGATAGAGCCAGAGCAACACGACCTCCTCTCCACGCCAAACAGATAGAGCCAGAGCATCACGACCTCCTCTCCATGCCAAACAGATAGAGCCAGAGCAACACAACCTCCTCTCCACGCCAAATAGATGAAGCCAGAGTAACACCACTTCCTCTCCACGCCATATAGATAGAGCCAGAGCAACACAACCTCCTTACTGTATATGTAATAGTATACAAAGTGTACATAAAAACACCCTCACACTGACCTGTGGGCCTCTGACCCCAGCTCCAATGAGCATGTCACTCTTCCCAGATCCCTCCATATCCTGAAAACAAACACACAGTCTGATGTTACACACTGAACTGCCATCCTTTGCTCTCCTCTGCTCGAAATGAAGCTGTTATTAATTAAAGTAGGTCTGTATGGATTAGTCAACAGCAGTGACATGTGTGCATAAATCTTTGGTATGAAATGGGGTCACCTCTATAAAGTATTTGGTTCCTGGAGGTCCGGCGGGGCCAGGAGGTCCTGGGAGACCTGATGGGCCTCTCTTTCCCTGTGGACCACTTGGACCTGGTGGCCCTGAGGTCCCTGCTGTACCCAAAGACCCACATTCACCCTGCAGAGATAAAGAGCTGCCTGGTTAATATTACTATCAACCACAAATGTGTTTGTTTTGGGATAAAAGAGAAATACACACTAGCGCATGGTGTGCAGTAGATTTTTTTTTTTAGCTTACTCTGTGTTGAGTAGTATATTACCTTTGGTCCAGGTGGCCCAGATAACCCTTGGTTACCCTAAGGATGTAAAGAAGGAAGAAAGAAAGAAGTATTACTTGTGGAGCACTTTTATTTAGCAGTGATGGAAACCGAGACAATATAAGATCAATATTAAAGTGGCAGTAGGCAGAATGTTTTTGGCATCATTGGGCAAAAATTCCATAATAACTTTTCAGCATATTGTAATTCAAGTGTTCTGAGAGAAAACTAGACTTCTGGTATAGAATATTATCCAAAAAAAGAACTTGTAATCAGCATTGTACATCTTCAAAATCACTGTCCTCTTCATTAAATAATGTAAAAACCATGGTCATTTCGCTTAGTCCAGTGGTGCCCAGATGTGGTAAAATTGTTTCTTTCCTGCAGATAACAGGAAAGCACCAAACTACAACAAGCAAAAAGGGGATGACTATGACTGTGTGACTTTGACATAGCCCACTGAGCTCCCAGGCCAGGACACAATCCATCCTGAGGATCATACCTTCTCTCCAACAGCTCCTGGATGACCTTGAGCCCCATCTCTTCCCGCTGGACCCTGGACATACAAACACAGACCGCCACAAGTAGAGGTAGACAAATAAAACAGTGATAAGTCACAGAAAATATGCTAGCATAGAAAAAAAAAGAGCAATTCGATGCTAAGCTGTTCGTTGACCCTTTAGCCATTCCAAAAGGTGACAGCTTGTCAGTCGAAAGGAATACTGGGCGCATTAGTCAGTTTCCTGAAGTGATAAGATCATCCATGCCAACATGTCTCTGTCTGAGTCACCACAAGCTTGCTAACCTCAATACATCATGCTCACACTTTAGTATAGACAGTGTTGAGTGATTGTCGACTTATAGTGTCACAGTCAAGTCACAGTTAACTGTCATATATTAATTTTAGAGTCAGCAACCTTCGAGGCATGGATGAGGTCGTCGCCTGTTTTCTCATCACTTAACAGGAAAGTTCAAGTTATTAAAAATGAAATGTATTCCTTTAACTTATAGCAGCATCAGACCAAAGTACAGCAATGTTTCTGTACATTTTGTTTTTGTACAAACTGACAACATAGTGTACGAGAGGCCTCAGACTTTTTCAGTAAAACACTAAATTCCAAGGCACACTGACTTCTTGACTACTGCCGCATGGCTCATTCGATTACTGGCTACTAAAAGTCTATATTTATACCCAACTACTGGCGGGGGCTAAGAATGGCGATATATCTGCCTGTTGATCCTTTGAGCACTTTGTGCAGGATATCTTGATAAGTACTGACCATTAATTGCCATTCATTTCTCTGTGCATATTAATCATTAATCCTAATGATTTGACCCAGTGACCTCTGCTCTTTCCTCGACGAACAGTTTGGTCAAAAGAGGGACTTTGTAAACTAACAGCTGAAAAATGATCTGTGGTAAAAATAAACAAAAACAAGAGGATTAAAGGCACGGTCACACATGCATGAAATAAACATTCCCCTCCCGTTCACTCCCATTCTATGCAAGTGAAGGGGTGAAAAAACATTCACTTAAAATTCGCATCTTTGAATTCGCATTGAGCTCAACTTTGATGAACTTTCGGGCAAATATCGTATCGGCAGGCGATGGTCATTCGCCTACATCTGTGCATGTGTGACCGTTTACCCTTTACCATTTTGAACACTATCAGCCGTTGTCAATGTCAACTTGCAGGTTATGATAACATTTGCTAAGCACATTCATGAGAGTAAACTGTTTTATGTGTTTCGTCTAGGCGTGACAAATAAACAACACAAAAATGCGAAAAAATCTTGCCTGTGAATATTATATGTCTAGGGCTTTTATTGTGAAAGGAAAGAACTGAAGGAGTGTGTTGTTGTTTTATAAACACAGGCGAAACTCAACCCGTCTCGCACAACGTGATTGGTACATGCCTTTACTCGCGGTGTAAAAGCTAAAAAAAAAAGGGCCTCGTTCTGGAAAAAGAAGCATGTCGCTTTTTCACCACAAAATATTTGTGTTCTGTGTGAAAATACTCATAAAATAACAGTTTGAAAAAATAGACTGACATTCAAATTAATCACCTTGGGGCCTCCTTGTTAACATATAACTAGAAAACACAGAGGCTGTTCTAGGATTATTGTGTAAAATTAAGCAAAGTATGCATCATAAATAAAGTTTGAGTGATAAATGCACTAACTCAGTTTTAGGTTTTGAGCAAAATCTGCGTACATCAGTGTACCTTGGTACTTTGCATTGACTGAGAACAGCCAATATACAGCAATATGCAAAAAAGAGAAAATAAAACAGATCAGTAAAAAAAGGCAGATTTGTTCCTTTACCATGTTGTATAAAAAAAAAATGGCTGCTCAAGCTGGGGTTATACAGCAAGTTTGAGTTCAGCTCCCTTCAGTTCATTCACCATGAAAAGTGAAACTTCATGGTGAAATGTTTCATTTGGCAATGACAACATCTGAACTGAAAGCAAATGAACCGAAGCTAATTCTTTACAAAATTCCAAGCAGGTCATACGGTGTGTAAGCAGTAATGTTGGCTGCTGGGGGGGATTATCAAAGGGCAAAGAAAGCAGTGATACGCACAGAGCAATTCAGCCATATAGGTGAAAATGATTTCAGTTTAGCCAGCTGCGGCTGCCAGCCAGCAGGTAAGACAACATGGTTGGATATAATGTACAGTCATTAGCCTGAGTACTAAGGCAGTGAGCTAAAATCAGTGTTTTTCAACAAGGTAAAAGCACAATTGATACAAATAAAACACTATGATTGTCTCAGATTAGCCTTGTTTAATACTGTAGATGAGCCTCATTACTCAGGCTTTTGACTGTAACTCTGCCTTTTATTGTTTGCTGGTTAACCCGAGCAAACCGGGAAATTATACCTCGCTTGAACCCCAAGCAGACCCAAAGTCAAGCCCAGAACCAGAGGCAAAGCTGGGTTCAGAAGTGAACCCAGAACTGAAACCAGAGCCGAGGTCAGAGGACAACTCTGAGCTCGAACCTGAACCGTCAGGCCCAGAACCACTAAACCAATCCTCAATCATCTGTAACAGAGTGGAGAGGAGGAGGAGGAGGAGGAGGAAGAAGAGGTGGAGCAAAAGAAGAAGAATGAGGAGTAAAGATTGGTGAGGAGATGAAAGGAGGAGAATACGGAGGGGTGACGGGAACAGAGGTCATTGGCCATGACACACACAAATACTGATCACTACAACATGATTTGAGAAGACACAAACTGAAGGTGAATTTGAAATGGAAGGGAAGGTGGAGAAGAAGAAAGACAATACACAATGATAATACAAAAAGAAATACAGCAACACTGCAAGTAAAACCTGGAGGTAAAGTATTCACATAATAAATAATGGAATTGAAAAGATGGCAAATCTTACAAAGCATGCAGCAACATATTATTCATGATTCAATGGCATGTCCATGTCTTTAGTCTGTATTTGTATTAACACTACTCAGATTCCCAATAGCTCCATTCTGCCTTATAAGACAAATAATTTGGTGCTCTTACATTTGGTAAAATTAGAAATATATGTGTCCTAGTGAAGTCAATTGTAGTGAAACAACTACATATATACTGTATACTATAGATGCTCAAAACCAGTCGGTGTAACCTGTAGCCTCACAGCTTTCATTTTGGGCTAAATTCATGGCCTTTTGAAAGCAAATACAGATTTGCAGACTGAAGACATGTATAGCCAATACTGTGCTGACATTATATACAGTACATATATTAAATTTGACCATTGCCATACTGACAATGTTTGATTCAGTATTCAATGTCTTCCCTCCGAAATTATTTCTGTTGACGTGGTTTTAAAACAGTGTACATAAAGGGCCAGTGTGTAGGATTTATGGACACAAATTGAATATAATATTCATAACTGAAGGCCACCGTAGGTTCTCCGACATGCTTGGAAAGGGAGGGGTGAGCAGAGGGGTAATCAGCTGGTTGCAATCTGCAACCTCACCACTAGATGCCGCAAAATTCTACACACTGTCCCTTTAAACTGTGACTAACGAAATGAGTCTGTAGGTATAGGCGGCCTCTGCATGCCTCTATATGAAGAATTAATTCAGAAAACACTACTTTGGGGCCGTTACATGGCCAATTATTTGCGATGAAAATAAACCCACAGGTCTGCAGGTCTTACTTTTAATTTAACTGAAAGTTCAATACTGTATGGAACTTACTGTTAATCCAGTTTGTCCTGAGAGCCCGTCTCTGCCGGGGGCACCGGGTGGTCCATCATGTCCCGGAGAGAGGCCTTCAGCCTGGGGACCAGGAGGTCCTGGAGGCCCCGGTGGACCAGGATGACCCTGGTGGAAAGAGATTTTTTTTATTATTTCCACTGTGCAAATTAACGTATCAGACTGACCCGTCTACCTCTGCGGACTTCCTCTTACCCTGACGAACTCATTGTCGGTGTACAGGTATTCAAACCCAGAACCCAGGGCGTCTGCTCCATACTGTAACGCAGATAAACAACCCGGTCTAACACACATACACTGAGATGTTTCTCGTCCTTCACTCAGGTTGCCAACTATAGGCTTGACCCTCATCTACATTTACTACATGTTGTAGTGTATTCTCTGTGTACAAACAAAAAGACACACAGTAAAACCATAAACTGTGATACTCACGGGTACACTGCGTGATTTGGTTGGTCCAGGAGGCCCAGGGAGGCCGGGAGGACCTGGTTCACCAACTCCTGGGTCTCCCTGTATAGCGGGCAGGCAAGAGGACGAGGATAGGGGAAACATATCAGTCTTTTACAGTACATTTGGTGACATGCAATAAAAATTATTTTGAATTAAGAGTCTACCGCTTGTGTGCTTTAGCCGTACCTTCTCTCCTTTAGTTCCAGCTTCTCCATCCAAACCTCCAAATCCCTGAGATCCTCTCTGACCCTGGACGTAAAAACCGCAGTTGTGTTATTACGTGTGATATAAAGCATAACAAAGAAGACAGAAGACAAATAACTTACTGGATCTCCTGTATCACCCTTAATTCCCTGTGAAGAGAATGAGAAGGATTCAGGATCAGCACTAAATCTTATGAACTCAGAGGCTTATAAAACTCACACACACACACACCCTCTCTATCTCTTTGGCACACACACACCTGTCGTCCATCTCTCCCTGGCAGTCCTGGGGATCCAGGGATTCCTGGTGGTCCTTGTGTCCCTCTTGATCCAGGCTGAGCTTGCCCAGGTAGAGGGGTGGGGTCTGAGCGACCGGATGGGCCAGGTGGGCCTCTGGGTCCAGGTTCTCCACGTTCTCCTTTTAAGCCAGGTCTGACATGACCCTGAAAATTCAAATAAAATATAATTTGCGTGTGTAAAGAAAACACAGACTGTGATAAAAAAAGATGCTGTTGTGCAAAATATTTTAAACGAACAATGACAGCAAAATAAGAAAGAAAGTCCACGTCTGATCTTACATCTCCTGATCTCTCCCCTGGCTCCTCGGTCTGGTGTGGCCCTGTACACAGTATATGACATCATCAACAGGTTTGACCAATCAGATTCTTATGAGGTAACACTGGCCATACTGTAACTTGTCACTTGTCAAGCATGACACAGACAAATGTGCTGTAACAATCTCAAATATTATTAAGTTCAACCTGGCAAATTTCCTCATGTAAGACCTTCTCTCACTTCACACAAGCTTATATGCATGCAATGATATTTTCTCACATAACATATTCTTTCACAACCTGGTTACATACAACAGGGAGCACGGTAAAACCCAACAAAACTCTCTTCAAGAAGACAGTCCAGATTTTGAACAGTTTCATTTCCCCAACCCACATTTATTATGCTAGTCCCGGGATCAAACGGGTCACAAGCCTGCTTCTCTGAGCTTTAGGCCACCACTGCCCCCGTTGAGGCGGCTACTGAAAACATTAGATACAGATCTTCAGTAGAAATTGGTGATCATGAAGTACAAAATCCCACTAAAACCTAAAAATGTTCCAGAAATGGACACAGTGTGTTTCCTATACATAAGTCACCACAAACGTAGACCAGGTTGATGAGCTACTGCAGACAGACACGGAAAAAACAAATGAATACTGTACATCAAGGTTCATTCTGACCTCTTATCAGCATTTCTTCATTGGCCTCTGTTGGGGTCTGGTGACCGGAGTACTCATCCAGCTCCACCTCCGGAGCCTCGGTGGGTGGAGCTCTGACTGGAACGCTGTCCTCCTCCTCAGAGAAATCAAGAAGATGAGTAGGTCAATAGAGTCCTAAAACCCGGAAATGAGTTAGCATTTTAACTTACTAGCTAACTTCCTGGTTGGCCTGCAAAAATACGTCATCTCTGCACCATTCTATAGGTCATCCAAAGTAAAATGATTCCTCCGTGCAGTGTGCACACTCTCTGAATTAGAAATTGTTGTATAACGTAGTTAAGGAGCAAAAACTGCTCAAGTGAAATTGAAAACGCTGAATTAATTTAACAGGATCTGAAGGAAAACATCAAATAATAAGACATTCTGTGATATTTGTCGTGCACTGTTGCTGATAAAGTTCCCAGACAAGAAAGCATCAACCATGGCTTTAATATATCTGGTAACAATTATTCAGCTTCTGTCAATGTCAATGTTGATTATGGGATGTTTGGGGTCAGAATGACTTCCTGGTTGTAGGAGAATGAAAGCTGGTACCGGAACAAATAAGAAACACACATTCACACACATGGAGGAGTGCTGTTCATATCTTAAATAATAATCCAAACTTTAAAAATAACAATTTCATGTAGTTTTCTTCACAGCAATGAATGAAATGATGAGATATAGGACAACTGTATATTTAAAAAAGCAGGACCCCAGGTTGGGAACCAGTGCCCTAACAGACTAAATGCAACTTTTTCATGATCAGCATATTTTTTCAACTGGCATTACTGCATTTAGGGCCCTTCCTGCTGCCTTTGGGTGCCCCTTAGTAAACTCTCATTTATTTTATTTTTTTTATAGACCTCGTCACCTTTTTTGGGTAGGCCCATCAGAGTGCATCTAAATAAACCACAACTTCTTCCTGCAGTTGTTGTTCAAACCTTGCAGGACATTGTTTTACACTCATATGGAGATGCCAAACTTTCAAAAGATATGACATATAGCAAAGACATCTTCTATTTGATGTAATGATGCAGCCAACCAAACATGACACCACCTGTAAGCACCAGCCAACCTACCTGCGCTGTGCCATGTTTTCTCTCATGTGTGTTCTTCATCACCTCCTCCTCTGTCTCTCGGTCATCCAGAGCATCATCTCCACTGGTGTATCCTGAGGCCTTCAGTAATATACATCACATCATGTGTTAGTTTGGGAGCTTATAGCAAAAAAGATATGTCAATCAATGATGATGCAGCGTCCCATATTTTGACAGTTATAAGACAAGCTATAGTTACAAAATGAAAGAACTAATAAAAGAAATTCATAGAGGAAGAAAGACTGAGAGAAGGACATTCAACTGAAAACATTCAATTTCAGATATTCCTGCTTGTTGAGGTGTTTTGAAAAATCCTGCTGGAATTAGATTAAGTCCTTTGACCACTAGGGGGTACCGTTGATTCATATGTATGATGTTAAACTATTACTATCAGAAACTCCTGTATACAGGAACTCACTAAATAGTGAGTTCCTGTATGTCAAACACCTCTACTGTGTTGATGTGTGCGTTTCTCACATAAGGATCATCGTCTTCACACTGCTCCTCCGCTACTCTGGGATCAGCTTTTATCACCAGCTGCTGAATGGATCCCTGGAGAGAGACAGAGAGAGAGAGAGAGAGAGAGAGAGAGAGAGAGAATTAGGAAACACACTTTGAAAAATCTATCAACACCTTAATTGGTTTATACACGTATAATAACTCAGTTAACATAACTGGAAAAAGTTCTGTTATAGCACCGCGAAAACAAGGCCGGCTCCGTGAAGAGGACCTTCTCCCTATGTAGATATAAACGACTCATTCTGAGGTAATAAAAACACAACGGTTCTTATTTTCAGGTGATTATACACTAAAGAAAACATACTTATTAATATTATATTCCATTTCTGCCAATAGATCCCCCTAAATGCTACACACTGGTCCTTTAATACTTTACTGAATTTCTTTGACAGATAAAGTTATGTTTTATTAGTAGTTGTTAGTGTTGTAGCGTCTTTCTCTCTCTATAAACAGAGGATCGCCACACACACACAATGCACACGTGCACACCACTCAAACTCACAGCATGGTGGTAATACTGTTGGGCTGGTTTATATACTGTAGCTATACAGGAACATGGACAGAGATGTCAGTCCCTACATTTACAACATTCACACACAAACACATGCTGATTAAAAAAAGGGCCCCATGTCACGACTGTTCTCCTTTGAAGCCCAAGGACACAAACACAAACGCACAGAGTGACCCAGATATTTCAGACTGTACATGACCGCTGCTGAGCACGCACATATTCGGCCGTCATGCTTCAGATAACCCGTTCAGAAAGTCAGGCTACACTGAGCAAAGCAGAATGAAGTGGGAACGTTCGCTCACCATGGCAACGAGTGACCAGCAGCTCCTATTTGTCTTTTGTGAGAAATAATGTCAGTGTGAAGAGAGTTGTAGTAGCTGAGTCTTTAATCTCTCTGGAATATAATTTATAATATTTCACACACATTTCTTTTTTTTGCTTAACTCGAATATTGCTTCATGTTTAACCTTACTACACCATCACAGACTCAAAGGCCCGAGTCAGGCCCTTGATCTGACCACAACTAAGCCTTGTTGACGTCCCCAACTTCCTCATCTGCCATCCACTTACTCCCCCGTCCTCTCCTCCCATCCTCATCTCACCCCTCTCCCTCCCTTCCTTCTTCACCATCTCTATTCTTTCCTCCCTTCTTACTGCACTTCCTCTCTCTCTCTATGATCTTCATAGCTTTATAGAGTAAAATATGCAACCGAGCCAGCTAAGGAAGGAGTACTAGAGCTGGTCATGACATTTTGACCCTGTTTAGACCTGGCCGGGTCCTGATGCAGACTGTGTTGGATGTGGATTTGATTTAGAAAGCCGGTCATCAAATTTCACTTTGCTCACTCTGGTCTGACAATGCTTAGAGGCATCATCAGTAATGTTACAGTTACTATGCAGGTGATTGGCTCCAGTTCTAAAGGTGTTCTTTCAAGATGATGTTTTTCCTCAATTATGTAACATAATGAGTCTCTTAGTAAATTTGAGCTGAAATTAGTATGCAGAATCATGCTTCATTTTACATCGATATTGACAAGTTGAGGCATTGTAAATGTCATCATCATCATCATTATGATGATGAACTGAATGCTGGGAAGCTTCCAGAGGAGACGGATTGAGAGCAGACGACACACATGTCAGCTCTTTTACATGGTTATGAGAGGCCAGAACACACAAGCCCACACCTCAACACACACACAAACAAATGTAATCCTGAGGCCAACTGCACACTGATATTGACACAGGCAGCCGGTCTCATTCTTCCTCCTTCTCTTTGCCCTTTTCGCAGCGAAAAACTCCTCATCCTCCAAAAGACGCCCACAGACACACACCTACATTTAGAGGATTTCTTCACTTACCACAAACTTGTCCAGCCCCGTGCTTCCTGCGTTGGCTACGAAAACGCCTGAATTGTGCGAGAAGTTGAGTCTTTCTGGCCTCCGATGGAAAGTCATCCTCTCGGCCTCTCCACAGTCCATGTAGAGACGCACCTCGTCGTGCTCCACCACCACCTGGTAGACAGATCAAATATACCCATTTAATGTAGTGTTTTGTCATGGAATTTCTCATTGTTGTCAATAAAATGGCTTTTGTTTTCTTATACTTTTTAAAAAACTGATTGGAGAAGATGGAATGACTGTGTAACAACAAAGGAATGTTCCTTCTTTGAGAGAAATTCTCTTTTCACTTCTGCCTAATACGTCAGTCCAATGCAACAGATATATTTCAGTAGACACTAAAAGGTTTCAATACCTATGCCTATTCAACTGTTAATAAAACAATATAATGTAAAGAATACAAATACACTCATTGTTACTGTTTTGTAGCTGATGTGGAGCATGAACATCTTTAATAAATCTAAGTGTGTATAAAAAAAACAAGTAATAAATGGGCCAAATCTTTGGGATGAAAGTGCTAAAATATTAATTAGGGCTGTCAAAGTTAACGTGATAATAACAAGTGTGACAGGGAGCCTTGTATAGAAACTCTCTGGGGGTGGTCAGATAAAAAGTCTTGGATTCACAGTGCAAGGTGTATGATTTGACACATTTGTCATAACATATACTACGTAATATACACGTAATGCTCACCGTGAATCGTGTCCACTGGTCGGTCATATCTGGGACACTAAAGGCTGCAGCTTTGTGGCTGTGGGAAGCTTGCTCTCCGTCAGTGTAGTACAGTAAGATGCTCTGGAGGCCTCCACGCACCGGAGTGAGGGCCAAACCCAGCTCAACCACCTTCTGAAGGGCATCGGTGATGGCGAAGAGCACGCCTCCTCTCTGACTGGATGGACGCACCTGGAGTAGAAGACATCAGAGTTCTTGGTCCCATTATATGAATATTACAGTAATGCAATAAGACATAAATACAGTAATACACAATACTGAGAGCCACAGAAGTGCCTGTGCAAATGGAATGGGTATCATAGAATACATTTACAGATCTAAAACATTAATAATGATCTTTGATCATGCATGGCTGGACCGTGTACGGTCAGTCTGTGAATTTGTGGCTAAATTGTTAAACAAATAGTCAGTGGTTGTGTCTATAATGTTAAATCCAGCGGTACATGTCCACCAGCTCCGGCGAGGACACTAGGAGACCTGCTGTTCCACTCAATTGGCCGTTCAAGCAGTGATGTACAATATCGTCGAATGCACCTGATTGGTTCCTGGTTTTCTGACAGGAAACAACATGGCGGCCTGCTCGTAAACTTTACGTCTAAACAATCCACCAAAATCGTGTAAATTCATCATTCAGTGACAGACTTTTGCGTTTGTACTGCTGGCCCTCTGCGGTCCAGCCAAAAAAAATCTGAGAAAATGTAGGATATGGACATGAATTCTTGCTTTATCATCACAATTCCACAAGGTGGCGACATAACATGCCCTTAACTGACCATAAAGATTGTGGTTTAGCATAGAATAAAAGCTGTGCAATGTATGTATTTTACTGTTTTATACAGTACTTTATAGTATACTTAGCTCAAATTTGGTAGTGTCGTTTGATCACTGCATTTAAAGCCATGGTGACTCCTGTAAAAAAGTTCAATCAGGTCAATTCTTTAGCGTTACCGTGACGATGATGGCAAAGTCCCTGTAGAATGACCCCGGCACGAAGGTCTTGGTGAGGCGGCCGATGTTGGCATCGGGCCCGAAGTTGTAGGCCGGAAAGGCCTCGTAGCCGGGAGTGAAGGAGACGGAGGGAGGGAGGGGGACGCCGATCAACTCCGTCAGGTCCAGATGACCTCCTGAGCCTCGATCTGACAGAGGCGGGGACAATGTAAAAGAAACATGTGTAAAAGGAAACAAAGAAGGAGTAACAGGTGGAGACAGGCTTTCCATATGTTTTTGAATGAAATTATTACAGAAGTGGCCAGAGACATATTTGGTGTTCAAAAGGAGAAATATACCTAATTTAGCAAAATATTTAGTATTCAACATCATGTATTTAGAGTATTTGTAAGCAAATAATCTCAGGGTTTCTTGCAGGGTTAGGGTTAAGGGTTAAGTTTATTGTTGTTATTTCCCCACTGCAAACTTGTTTTTCTTGACACTGGGATTACTTGACTGAAACAACACAGTCTCACGACAGCTCGTGAAATAGTCATGAAATTTAATCTATTTGATTTGTGTACATCGAAATGAATTTCCCTTTTTTTTCGTGACGCTCAGCGTGACTTTCAACGTATTTTCTGTGCGTTTTCCAACGAACGTCCAGCAACAAGTGTCAACACGGGTCAATTTCCGCTCCAATCTTTTCAAAATAAAACTACTTAGTTAGGTTTAGGTAAAGATTGACTTGGTTAGGCAACAAACTACTTAGTTAGGTTTAGGAAAAGATCCTGGTTTGGGTTAAAATAACTCTGGTAATGATGTTACCTTAAGTACGGAAGTTACGTGACAAATAAATCAACTTTGACTTGCGGTTTCACACGAGACACGAACACAGGTCTCCTGGGCGAAAGTCCTGTGTTTTTTGACCCACCCATCCACCCCGACTTCCTCCCTACCTGGTGTTTGCCGCTCTCTATACTTCTTCTTTTTCTTGTGCTGACCATCACAAAAAAATGTGAAATTCGTTTCTATGTACACAAATAAATACAATAAATTTCGTGACTATTTCACTAACTGCTGTGCGACTGGGCTGGATTGAAACATCCACCTATAAGGGAACTTTACTTCCAAGATGCACAGTAGCTGTTCGTGCAGACCCCGCGTTCAAACTGGCTTCCTCTGTCTGCTACCTTTGTGTTTGCTGGTTCATACAACACGTTAGAGTAAAGAAGAGAGGAACCACAATCATCTCGACATGCTTTAATTTGACTTGATTTGATCCAGAGTCTGCCCACGCCTCGCCGCTCTGCCTCGCATCACGGACATAATCCTCCCAAACAGAAATGTACGTACAATGGCCGGTAATTAAGAGTGTTTAGTTTGTATGTGAAGAGATGGCTTCACATTCCCTTGACCCCCCCCCACCTCACTAAGGAGTCCGTTTCCCGTGGACTAACTCTCACCTCAGCATTCCAGCCAGGATCACCCCTGCTACCTATATCTCTGTCATGCACATACACACACACACACACAGATAGAAATACATTTGCATACATTGCGCACACATCTCACCCACGTGAACACACACAAACCTGACCAGACCAGACAGGCCAACATTCGGGGGTCTCTAATTCATCAGACCAACTGGAAACCTGATTAGAGGGTTTAAGGAGTGTGTGAGTGTGAGGGCGTGCTTCCGTGCACCACTCACAGCACTACAAGTGAAGCTCTGCACATTTACGCGTTTATTGCTGCAAACAGGTGGGCAAAGACAATATACACACACAAAAACACCAAAGCCGTCACACCTCCAGACCAGATGTGAAGTCATTGGTGCTCCTTGAAGGAACAGACACAGCTGCTCTGAGAGAGCTCATGCTACGACCAGCGTGCTGTGCTGTCCGGCGGCCGCTGACTGCAGAGGTTTAACTTTTCACTCATTGGAAAATAATGTCCGACATTGCTGTTGGAATCTGGTCTGAGAATGACTTGGCAGCAGCAAACTGGCGGTGATTACCAGTCATGACTTGAACGGCAGCCAATTTCAAGATACAGAAGCACCGTGATCACATTGTTACTGCTGTGAAGAGCTCTCATCAGGGAAGAAAGGGGGTCAAATATATGGGTTTGTGAGAAAGGGCAGAAATCTCTCAGCATAATTTGGGTGCAATATGATAGTCTTGTTTTACCTCATTATGAAACTTTTAACATTTTGTAATAACAAATTAAAAGAAAAAGATCTACAAAGCGTCTTACGAAAAGGCTAAAACGTTAAGCCTCTTTTAGACCAGTGTTTTGACTTCGACCCTCAAACTCTGCTCTCAGTGTTGTTTCCAGCCACACTGCCCTACTAGGCAGAATTTGAGAGAGTAGAGATTAGTGCTAGTTAACGCAAATTCGTTTTAACGCCACTATTTTTTTCCTACGCATTAACACAACTTGTGATTTTTAGGTTGTAGCGGGCTCAGTTTTAAAGCTGAAGTGAAGATACTGGTATCATATGAAACTACAAAACCTAAGGAATCCATTGGTACCAACCATGTCACACTAGCTTGTCACAAAGGAGGGTAAATAATGCTCCAAATTTATGCTAAATTTTGGCGAGGAAAAACTGGCATGGCCATTTTCAAAGGGGTCCCTTGACCTCTGACCTCAAGATATGTGAATGAAAATGGGTTCTATGGGTACCCTCGAGTATCCCCTTTACAGACATGCCCACTTTATGATAATCACATGCAGTTTTTGGGCAAGTCATAGTCAAGTCAGCACACTGACACACTGAAAGCTGTTGTTGCCTGTTGGGCTGCAATTTGTCATGTTATGATTTGAGCATCATTTTTTTGCATTTTCAGCTTGTCCCAGTGGCCAAAAAGTCTATTCATGCAGCTTTCAGTCAAATAAAAAAAAATACTAACATGTGTTAAAATGCATCATTTCGGGGGAAAGGCCATATGTATTTTGAGTAAAATGTAGTTAAGGTGCAATGCTAATTTACTAAGCATATTTTAATCTATAATGCAACCTAATGGAAAATCTTGAGTAAAACGTGTGTAAAATCTTATTCTGCAATGTAACTTGTAACTACAGCAGTCACATAATTGTAGTGGAATAAAACATACAATATTTCTCCGCAAAATGAAGGAGAAGTAGAAGTTTAAAGTTAAATATAATGGAAATACTCAAGTAAAGTAGCTACAATACCACAAAACAGTACTGTAGATAAGTGCAGTACTTGAGTAAAAGTTAGGCCTATACTTTTCACCAGTAGTTTGGAGACACACACGGGCCTATACCAATGAGTAACAACACCAGGAAGGTCTGGTCAAATCCCCTTCTAATGACATCATGTGATATGGATTTAAGTAGTAGATATTTCAACATAATTTACACTGTAATGACAAAAATATTTTACACAAATGTCTTATACAAACACGTATTTCTGATCATATATTTCTGATTATTTTTTCATTACTAAATTGGTTCAATACGCCTGTGAACAGGTGCAAACTCTCAGTCAGTAAATACGTTATTCATTGACTTACACTTTAAGCAGACTATTAATAAGACAGTAGGTGGTCAGTCAGGCTTCAAACAGTAGTCATTAAATCCACTGAATTCATGTCTTCAGTCATCAAATCAAACAGTCAGCCAGTCATCTGATCCCTCAGTCGTTTCGCGTCACATTCTTCCACTCTAACTCCCCTCCTCCTGAACCTAATCCTCGTCATGTTGGCCACATGGATGCTTGATCAGCTTGTGGAGACTTATAAAACCCAATATGAACAACCCCCCTAGCGTTGCCACGTATAACCTTTTAAACCCACCTCGACCCTGCTGTGCCACACAAAAGCTTCCTGCTGCTTGGCCCACTCTCTCCAGAATTCTCAGACTCTATAAGATTTAATGCAGGGGCACATCAGGGTACGACTGTGTCACATACCAGCTACAGAAATAACAACTAGGGCATCTGATCCGATTCATGAGACACACTGGGGCATTATAGGAGAGCATTTAACATATATGTGATTTAATAAGTGACTGAACCACTGACCCACCAGCAAGAACTACTGAACCAATGACACACAATCTTAGGTTAGTAAATATGGTGGATCAGTTACACTGAAACAGAGGATGGCAAAAGCTCTATCAAAAGGGACCGTTGCTCTGCATGTTTTGGGCATTTAACAATGCATATTGTTCCCATCCAGTTTGTGACTGTGTCCTACTTAAAGGTGCACGCATCAGTATTTTCATATTAAAAGGTACTATACGCCTATACGATATCGATATATAGCAGCAAACAACTATTAGCTATTTAAAGATATAGAGGAGTAATCTCTACCTGAGCAGAGAAGGAAGTCTCTCTCCGAGCTTCTCTGTGCTTTGTGCCTTTTAGTGCATGTTAGCGTGCCCCTCTGGCTAGCTCACGGCCGCCACTCTGCACTGCTCTCATACGGCGGTTACAGCTGATAACGCCGCCCCGAGCGACGGTGCTGTCGCGGAAGTATAGCACCCACCCTCCGGTTCCCACCCCCAGGTTAACACCGTTAGCTCTGTCAGCACTGTTGCCGTTGTTAGCGCTGTTAGCACTGTTAGCTACAAGCCGCCGGCTCAGCTGTCGCCATGTTGAGAACCGTGCGGAGGGAATAGAAATGCTTCAGATTTTTTGCATTTAGCAACTTGAACAATGGATTAAATCATGCTGTAAAAGGGGCTGCTTGTAGGTGACAAACCCACGGAGAATATCACCCGACTCTATAGTTCCCCTCAGCTGTATGAAGTATTTTAACGTCTTTTAGCTCATTGTTTTGGTTTAAAAACCTGCAACTTTTCTGCTTTGGTTCACTTAGCTATAGAGCACCATATTTCCCTCTAGTTGGTGAAGACCATAGACGGTACTTTTTAATTTGGCCCACGTCCCATCCACTAACATGGAGGGGGGGGCGGATACTGCAGCCAGCCACCAGGGGGGCAATAAAGATGTTTTGGCTCGACTTTTGGGGAGCTGTCATGTCGTCCATCTTTATATGATTACAGACCAAAACAGACCCAAAAAGAAGAGTGAATATTGGATTTACATTCGTCAGTTGCACACAGACACAACTCCAAATCAATGATAATGTTGCTCTGCGTCTGCTAGATGTAAACAGGAAACTGTTTGCAAAAAAAATAATTAATGCAAGTTTAATTACATTTTAACCCATTTTTTTTTCGTGAATTGGCCTTTGCTCGGACAGATTATGTGATTTTATTGTTATAGAATGGTCTAATCGAGTCAGTTCCCAACTTGGGAGATGATGAACAAGATAGGAAAACATTTCTGCTACACAAATTATGCCTATTTTTCTGACCTTTCATTAATCTTTGCTTTTTTATTGTGAAATACTGGATAGTATACATTAGAGACTTGGTTGATTTTGGTTTAATTACTTGCAAATAGGCATATATTACCTTACATCAGGGGTGGCATGCAGACATTGCTTCTCTTTAAAGGCTTACAAGCCTAAAAGTTTGGATGGAAATCCAACCTCTCTTATCTGTAATACTACAATTGCACTCTGAGCTAGAATCCAGCAAATGGGAGATATTGGCAAAGAAAAACTATAACTGGTATGTATTAAAGATCTCTTCATCCCTGTAACACTCACCACTCTTCCAGTGTTTCAGTGGTTTGTATTGGGCCTTGGCTTTGCTGCCTCCACCTGCGTTCTCCTCTGGAAGTAACGTCCCAGGTTCTGCAGTGCTGTGGCTAAAGATCGACCCCCCTGGGCTGGGTGTGGGGGCCAGCACGGACCCCTCTATCTGAGTGCTAACCTCCTGGGCTTTCTCTGTCACCCCGTCCTCCTTCACCGCCCACTCTGTTGTCCCTGGGGTGTCAGAAGGGCCCAGGAAGGTGATGGGTGGAGAAGTGATGGAGGGAGAGGTAGGGCTGGTGGTGGTTTTAGCGTTCCCCCAGAGGAAACTCCACCACTGGGCTCGTACGGGAGAGGAGAAGAGGATGAACAGAGCAAAAGAGAGGCGAAGGGCTCCCATCCTCTGACTATGTCTTGCATGAATGTACAAACACGCCGATCCTGTTAACTGCAGCTACCACACACGTGCAAACAGGGTCCAGCTATGAGAGGATGCACATGCAGAGTCCTGCAGAGGATGATCTCAGTAATCCAGGAGGTCCAGTGGCGCAAGAAATATTCAAGGAACAACCTTCCAGCTTCTTTGCTATCCTTTCTGTTCCTTCTTTCTTTTCTTCTCCTCTCTCGTTATGTCCTCCCTTTCTCTGTCCGTCCTTGTCTCTTGCTGTGTTTGAAACTCCCTGACATCTCTCTCTTTTTTCCCTTCTCCCTCCCCTCCTCTCTCTCCCTGTGTAATTAACAACTCCCCCTCCTCTGGCTCTCCACAACACAGCAGACTTGATTTTTCTCTCCCTTTTTCTCTCAGACAGGCAGATTAGAGAGTTAGTTAGTTCACTACTCCCTCCTCCTCCTCCTCCTCCCATCTGTGTGTGTGTTCTCTGGGTCATACTTGTAGTTTCTCGGTATACCCCTCACGCCACATGTACAGCATATCAAGTCTAATAAACTATATAGACACGCAGGTTTAGGATAAGCTGCATCATTCACAATGATGCAGCAGCAGAAATGTCAAAAGGAAAGTGCCATAAAGGAGACATATCATGCTCATTTTCAGGTTCATACTTATATTTTAAGTTTATGTAAAAACAAAACAAAAAAAAAAAAAAATTTTTCATACTGTCTGTCTTAATATACCTGTATCCCCCTCTGTCTGAAACGCTCCATTTTAGCACCTGTTTCTTTAAGCCCCACTCCTGAAAAATACCCCTCGGTATCGAAAACCGACGCACAGAGGCATGCTTTAGTGACAGTATGTGACAAACCGGGCTTTCAACTAACTCCGTTGTAAACCCTCCCGCGGCGTTATTCGACGGTCGGAGCAAGTGACGTAGTATTAATAGCGTGAGAGGGCAGGCGGAAGGGATGGTGGATGGGTCAAACAAACATAAGACTTTCAACCAGGAGACCCGTGTGAAACTTAAAGTAACGTTGACTTTCACGTGAATCGTTAGTGTCGTGAGTCCGGTCAGTCACTTTTTTTTTTTTTATCATATTTGCTCAAAGTTACTGACTTCAGCTTTAACGAACAGTGATGACATCAACTCACAGCCACTATAAGTACCTCTAAATCAGTGATTGAAATGAATCAACTTCAACTGCACCGAACTGAATTAAAGTGACTTTTAAAGTGAGATTTGTTTCGTTAGAAAATGCATTTATATTGAAATAGCTTAACAGATAACATTAAAAAAATCAACTCACTAAAATTAAGATAAAAAATAAATACAAAAGGTTGAATGGAAGCATTTATAAAGTGGACTTTCTCTCTCTGCTGCAGCTCACTGACCAGGCAGAGAGGGTCAGAGGCCCCATGTTAGTGATGACAAAGGGAGGCCTGTTCTGTCGTATTGTGCTTCTCTAAATGTTTGCTGAGGTCCATGAAACTAAAAAATATGCATCCAAGGATATCAGAGATGCTTATAACCAGTACATGTGACACATTTAGGCCCTTTAGGGTGGGAAACACTCCATTGTCCTCTCTGCTAGCTGCCTTACCTGGGGGGTGTTGTTGTTGTTGTAGGTGCTATCTTGATGAATTTGATCAGACGCTGGGAGCCATGCTGGTCAGAGCACACTACCACTAGTTGTGGGAGGAAAAGGGTGTGGGGGGGTCTCTAATGGAGCAGATGATAGGTTTTAAGATTTAAAGAGAGGGAGGAGACCCCCCAGGGGGAGAGGCTTGATTAGTCATGGATTAGCCAGGAATAAGGGGGTGTGGAATGAGATGGGGTGAGGATGGGTTGGAGGGGGTCAGGAAGAGACTCTGACACTCCATCACAGTGAGACCTGGCATGTCATCCCACATACAACCGCAGACTGAGGTGATCCGAGGGGGAGTTTTCTCACTATAATTGTTAGCAATTATACAAGTTATGTCCAGGGAACAAAATATGTCTTTAAAGCCACCCAACCCGACTGTTATTAGGCCATTAAATAGGCGTTATCAGTCGCTATAAGCACCATAGATGTGGGTCAGTAGGAGCCTACTACGCCTACTACTTTGTTAAAGTGAAAGTGAAACTTAAAAGCAACACGTTATAACATGTAAAACTGAATGAAACGTTAAAAAACTACAACTTCTTTAGGTTTAGGCAACAAAACTACAACTTCTTTAGGTTTAGGCAACAACAACAAAACTACAACTTCTTCAGGTTTAGGCAACAAAACTATAACTTCTTCAGGTTTAGGCACCAAAACTACAACTTTTTTAGGTTTAGGCAACAAAACTATAACTTTTTTAGGTTTAGGCAACAGAACTACAACTTCTTTAGGTTTAGGCAAAAAAACTCAGTTAGGTTTAGGCAACAAAACTCACGGGGTTGACTATACCAACAAGTCACGCGACTAAAGACTACTGTGACAAAATAAGTCAACGTTACTTTTAGTTTAGGCGGTATTTGACCGTGAGTTGGGAGTGAGAACTGGTTGGCAAAACAATGAGCTGAAAGTAAAATAAATAATAACTTTATATTATTTATTATTAATAATAATAATAATAATAATAATAATAATAATAATAATAATAATAATAATAATAATAATCAAATAATATAACTAAAATGCACCATAGAACCGCAGAGTCAGGTGACAGTTCTATGTGGGTTCGTCACTACGATCAACATACTCATTTGATCCATTCTAAACATAAAAATGTTGATTAGCGCAGCTTTGACCAGCTTCCTATGCTCACAAAATACCAATAAGTAAAAGTAAATTGTTTATAAAACCTTGTAATGTTTTAAAAGATATAAAACTGACCAGCAATCCTCAGTAAATACGAGGAGTGTTGAGGAGTGTTTTGGATATGAGGCTGTTGTCTCTAAGCAGTGGTGGCAACACCGGAATGTATAGATAGAGGTTACTAAGCCGTTACCCACTAAACTAATGGCCGTATTCAGGGGTATAAATGAAAGGATTCAAGATTTTTAACATGGCCTCTATAAGGCATTATGGTGTCAACAAATAACAAAAAGAAAAGTGTCCACTTCCATGTGCAATAGCTGGTGAAAAGCTGCCACATTCTTATGGGTGTTTTGAGACCCTCTTTTTTTTTTTCTATACATGGTGACCCCATTTATGGCCTCTGGATTCCAGGAAGAGTAACCCCTTCACCCCTCACCTCTCTCTCACTTCCCGCTCTACGTAGCAACCGCCCCAACAATAATCTCTAATTGGTTTACTGTCACAGCCTATAGCACGGAGATCCTGTGAATTTATTCACATAAATAACCTTTTAAGTGGCTTCAGGAGACAGAAGGGAAACCTCGGGACCAGTAGAAGCCGAATTCTTCATTTTTAATTAGTTGTTTGATGCTTCGGACACTGTATTATATCACATTATTTACTGAAATATGTCCTAGTCAGGCTTAATGGTCATTTTTGGCCCTTATAATGGATGCCATATGTTTGTGTTCCATGCAGTTATTAGATTGTCAGTATATTTATACAGAAATATAACTGCATATGTGTTTATTATTGTCAGTAACTTCAAAATCAGCACAACAGAGGAGACCCAAGTGGACACATAAACACTGGGCAGTGAAACATAGCCTTGTTCACACATACTAGCACTCTGGCAACACTTAGTGGTCATAAACAGTAATGCATGCTGACTTGATTAAAGAAGACCTCAAACCAAATAGGTTTAAACCTTGACATGTTACCTACAAACTACCAAATCAATGTAAGTTATATACAGAATCTGCATATCTAGTCTGTTTCTAGGTCCATGTAGTGAAAACATTCATATGCCAGACAATTTATTTTTTCTTATTTTAAACATTTATGTTGCATAAAATTTGGCAGAAATGGTGCAACATATTAATTCACTTTAAAGGAGGTCTACAAGGGGGTACATTAAAAGTAGTAGCTCAGCTAATTACAAAAATATATTATGATTTTGATGTATACATATTTGCATACAGTAATTTTACCTAGCAGAACACAGGGGTTGCTGGTGCTCAAACTAACTGATGGAGGACGCTGTAGACCAGCAACCCCTGTCATGCAAGGTAAAATTACAGGTTTTTTCAATGGAGTCTGGTGGCTTTGGCGAGAGCATAGATGGATACAATGGCTTCAGTTCCCAGTCGGGAAAGGCTGTCTCACGGCAAGGTAAACCTGCGAAAATATTCTAAATAGAGCGTACACTTAAACTGATATTTTTCCCCAAGTGCTGGGACTGAGAGTGCCTGACAACTAGTTTTCAAGAGAGCATATTTACCAATTAAAGGGAAGATCGGCAAGAAAGAAAGACAAGTATTTCTGTAACAGTCTGACTAAGTGTCCGATTCAAAGATGCTCATGATGGTGTCGAAGCTGTTACGTAAGAACGAGTTCATTCCTGTGTTTGTGTGTTTACAAGTCCTACGTGTGTGTTTGAGTGTACTGTGTGTCGGTCCACTCTGCCAATTAGAGCGAAAGAGGTTTTTGGCTTACTGGCCAGTGTTTTTGTGCCAGAACAACACAAGAACTCATTTATCGGGCCACTACAGACGCTGACAAAGTTGTTTTTATTTATTTATTTTGTTAAACTCAACTTATCTTTAGACATTTTTTACAGGTTCTGTCAACAAGTACAAAGATCATCTGTTCTATTAATTTTTTTATTAATTTTTTTTGTTTCTCTTTTGTGTGTGTGTGTGACTATATTTGATGGTTTCCCCAGTAGGTTTGATTGACACATCCTCTTAACCAACCCTAAAGCAGAAATGTGGGTGGGCGGGCTGCGGAGGTCAACAGAGAGGACCTGTTCTCAGGTAAGGGTATACCACATATGCACATTTTCAGACACGACGCACATGCACACTGCAGCCACTAGGCAAGTAAGTCAATGAAGCCTGTGTTGGTTTTTCTCATGCACCTCCCCTCCCCCCCCCCCTCTTCCGCTCCTCCTACGGTGTGTTTTCATTTCATATTTCTGGGCCATGTTCAGTCAGGAAATGTTGGAGTTTATAAGCTCTTATAGGAAAGAGCAGCCAAAAAAGGCTAAAAACTAACATTATTATCATGTGAATTGGTGAGTCATTATCCACATTTAGTCTAATTCAGCCAATAAAGCCACTGATATGCATCAAAAAACATGACTAATTAAGCCTGTACATCGGCCAAAACCAGAATAAAGTCATATATTTTAGAGGCGGTTGCTTTTTTAACCAAACTGTTTCAAGAAAACACTTCAAATACCTGCCTGCGATCTGGATGTGATCTGTGACTGATGCTAAAATGAATAAATGATAAATGATAACACAAAACTTGTCCAGTGAAAGAACAAAGAAGAAGGAGGATATCAGTACCATATATTTTTTAGGGTTGTCAATCACTTAAAATATTTAATCACGATTAATCACACATAAAAAAATCGCAAGTTGCGTAAATGCATTAAAGAAATTAGTGGCATTAAAACAAATTTGTGTTAACGTGTAATTATCACAATAACTTTGACAGCCCTAATATATTTGTTACTTTTCTAAGTTGCCTCAGAAAAAAATATCACAGAATTACTTTTATAAAAGTATATCTGATGTTTGTTTTTGTCATATTATAGTATGTTCATATGATTTTATGAAATGGAGATCTTAGTTCCCCAGCTTGTAATTTACAGCTCCATCACTGAGGGGCAGCAGCACCGTCTCTGTGTGGCTCTGCTGCACACCACTTTTAAGGTTCAGTGGTGATTGCGTGAGAGGGACGGGACCTGTCTGTCTCATCGAATCCCCTTTGTGTCCGGGACGGCAGGTGGGAGCCAAAAAAAATGCTCGGAATGTCAGAGATGACGTTAGACGTGCACACGCTCGGACATTCACACACACACACACACACACACACACACACACACACACACTCTCACACTCTTTGAACCTCTAGCTCAACCTCCAACCTCAGTGAAGACAAAGGGGGACTACCTGCAGGCAAAGAGGCGGTGAGTTACAGTCTATCAGTCTCCATCAGGTCTCTACTGAGTAAGCACAAACAACAGGTTGTTACGGCCAAAGCAGAACAGTTTGTGTGAATATAATGAATAGAACCACTAAGAATCGACTCTCCGACACACCTGTTAGTGGTTGAAAAAGTATTCAGATACTTGACATAAATAAAAGTCCTAATGCCACACTGTGAAAATACTCCAATACAAGTATAAGTCCTGCATTCATAACCTTACTTAAAGTGGCAGTAGGTAGAATATTTTTGGTATCATTGGGCAAAAATCCCATAATAACCTTTCAGCATATTGTAATTCAAGTGTTCTGAGAGATAACTAGACTTCTGCTCCTCCTCATGGCTCTGTTTTCAGGCTTTAAAAATGCTATCCGTGACAGGAGACTTTGGCCATTCACAGGTCATTTCAGAGAGAGAGAGCGTTCCTATTGGCTGTCAATCACTCGCAAACTCCGATCAAACGGTCAAACTAGGCAGCGCTGATCAAATATGAATCAATATTCTGTTACTGTAATGTCTATTTCTCTCCTCAGATGTTTTCAGAAACATCTTGTAGTGTACTGTTTAGCTGTAAAATGAGAAAGTTTGCTCCGGCTGGTTGGCGGTGCTTGGTGCTTCCTCAACTTATGTCAACATTTACTATTATATATGATGTCTCCGGATTCATATTACTGTTGCATTTTTACTGCTGTAGATGTTTCAGGTTGTGCTAATGTTAACTCCTTTATATCCTATATATAAGATCATCAGATGTTTGTAGCGTCGCTGTCCTGTGTGAAGCATTTATCTCTAAAAAGTCAACTTTTCTTGGTGTCAGAAAAACAGCCGTGTTTTCAGCTCTGTGATGTTGTATTTTCCAGCTGATCCAAGTGGCTTTTTAAAGAGTTTATTTAGCTTAAGAAGGAGGAGGATTTTCTCAACAAATAAAGGAACACTTCCTCCTTCAGTTTATCACAAACATTCAAAATCAACACATCTGGAGATACATTCACTGGACGGGAAGGGGGTAAAAAACTGTAATCTGAAAATTAACTAAAGCTATCAGACAAATGTAGTGGAGTAAAAAGTACATTATCTGCCTCTGACGTAGTTAAGTAGAAGTATAAAGTTGCATGAAATGTAAGTACTCTGTTTTATACTTGAGTACATGTACTTTGTCACATTCCACCGCTGCCTGTTGTTATCATCGGTGATAGAATCAATGGTGGTAATGGTGGCAAAAACGTCAGTAGGAGCAGTGTTAATCATTTAATCCATGTCATCTTTGTGATGATTATCAGTAGTAGCCCTGCTATGTATTCAAGTATACTTATTAAAATCTTTTTGTGACATATTAATCTTAAGCATGGGAAAAGAGGGGGAGGATGGGAGGGACAGAAGGAGAAAAAAACAGAGCTTCTTTAGGACAGAGGATGAGAAAAGAGGAAGAGAAAAGAAAACGGGAGTAAATTGGGAGTCAGAAAGGTTATCGGAAAGAGAGTTTGACCCGAGGGTAGGATTAACCCTAACAACTGACCTAACCCCCCCACACAGACACACACACACACACACACACACACACACACACACAAAAAGAAACACATGAATGCTGTAGATGTCTTATATGTACCTGATCTCTCCCCAGAGAGGAGCTTGTCTTGTATTTGAGAACACAAATGTGTGTACACGGATCTTATACACACATTTGTGAATGTGTGTGTGTGTGTGTGTGTGTGCTGTCAGTCAGAGCTTCCATTTAAATGCAGTAGAGCATGTCCAAGTAGAATTCAGATTGCATCGTGCTGAATGACAAATCATGTACTGTGTGCTGGCTTGATCTTATCAAATAAACACATTAAAAACCAGGCCTGGACTTACTGATGGCAGACAGCTATAATCAGCCTCTGCTAGAGAGGTCCTGTACACTGCTGCTATTTTATCTGTTTGCTGAACATCTAATACTGCAGGCTTTTCTCATACACTGTTCGTAGATATGAAAAGTAATGCACTGTAATTTGTGTATTTCCCAGGAAATAAATTTGAGTGTAATCCACGTAATTTAAACCAGGAAATATAAAGGGTGGTGAACGTTGCGTATAGGGAGGAGGTCGGGGTGGCCGGTGCTCGTATCCTGTGTGAAATCAGAAGTCAACGTTGATTTATTTGTCACACAACTTACGTACTTAAGCAACACCACATCTGGAGATATTTTAAGCAAAACCACGATCTTCTCCTAAACCTAAGTAGTTTTGTTGCTTAAACTTAAATTGATATTTTCTTAAACTTAACTAAGTAGCTTTCTTGCCTCAACCTAAGGAAGTTGTTTCCTGTGAAGATGGAAGTTTTGAAAAGACGGTATGCATGTAAAGAGCGGAAATTGACACGTGTCGCTGGACAGTCGTAGGAAAACGAACAAAAAAGGAGGAATAACTTTTTTGTAAAATATCATACAAACTGTTGTCTGAGGACACGTTGAATATTGGCAGTGCAGCACCAGTTTGAGCTGTCATTCAAAAACACATCAGGAATCTAACTGAGAGGAAAGTGGCACTAACAGTCTTAACTTTTAAATCAGTTTCAGTGTGCATTTGATGAAAGCCTGCATCACTAACATTAGGGTAGTTTTAGGTAATGACTGGGGCAGACATCCAGCCAATTACATTAAAGAAGTCATGGGGCCAACATAACAGCCTCAAATAGAAACAGAGCTGACTAGACAAGTCAGAAATGTGACTTGTAAATTCAGTTTACCTAACTTTCATTATTTTAACAGATTATCTAAATGTTACTAAGTGGACAGACTGTGCTGGACTCAAACTTGTGTTGCCAACGATCCACCCTGCTGAAGTGTCCTATAGTAAAAATCCCTAAAAGCTCCCCGCGTTGTCCAGTATGTGACCTCTGACCTCCCTCTGGAAGGAGGTTCTTCACAGGCATCATTATACACGCACAGTGCAGGAGGCTACCTCTGGTTCTGAGAAGTGAAGCCAATGCTGAAATGCCTTAAACCTGCATTCTTTCTAACAGCCAGCAGGGGGCGACTCCTCTGGTTGCTAAAGAAGTCTGATTGTATAGAAGTATATGAGAAAATGATCCTACTTCTCACTTGATTTATTACCTCAGTAAAAATTGTAAACATGAGTTTATGGTCTCAATCGCTAGTTTCGAGTCTTCTTCAATACAGCATGATGTTCATTTAGTAAATTATGGTCCCATTTAGAGTCAAATATACCATAAAGCAGGGGAGGCTGTAGGGCGTGGCTACCTTGTGATTGACAGATTGCTATTACACCATGTGTTCATCTTACAACTTTAATCCTTTCACAGTGTGTTTCCAGTTCATGAAAGTTAATTATAACCTTTTTGGTCACCTAAAAATGTCTTATTCAGCGTTCGGCTGTACTTATAGCTCCATCCTCTCGTGTCTCTTCTGGTTGCAAAAAGCAAGATTGCGACGGCCAAAACGCCATCTCGAGGCTTCTAAACAGCAGTCCACAAACCAATGGATGACGTCATGGTGACTGCGTCCACTTCTTATATTCAGTCTATGATAATAACGCAGTGGGCTGCTTATGTGGGGACTTTTTTTTTTTCAGGTACCAGTGAGACAATGAAATATGCTCCAGGATGTCTAGTTGGAGTAACAGAGTAAACTGTATTGGCACCGTTGCTGAGCCGCCAGACTAGCTCCATTAAAGTGTCCTTTAGATGATAAGAAACCTGCCAGAATTGGTTGTTGGCCTTTATTTTAGGTGTCTAAAATACATTTTTTTGCTGCTGCCCCCGTCCACAGCAGTACATTGCTTTGCTCCCGTGCTGGTACTCCTGTCTGTTTCTCCAAACTGGGGGCGTGCAGACATAAAAATTATAAAATTTCACATTATATGTTATAAAAAGTCATAGTATAGTTTGACATAAAATCATAGTATAGCATGACATAAAAAAGTCATAGCAAGTCATAGCAAAGCAATGTTCTGCTGTAGATGAAACAGCAACAAAACGTATTTTAGACACCTAAAAAAAGGCAAACTGGGAGCTTACCGACCGTCATCTACTGTACGTAATACACTGACTATGGATAAGTACCTCATACAACCCCACTTCAAATCACCCAAACTATCCCTTTAATATAAAAATATAGATTACTGCAGCTGGTATATTTAAATATCATTAAAGTAAGCTGTCAACTGTTATGATTTGGTGGTTTGTTGGCTGTTGGTCATGCAAAAAACAAATTCACAATTTTGTCATAAAATTAAGTTAAAATAGTGTGATGGTAGGTGGCATGTGATTGCAGCACGGACTCTGCAACACGAGAGCTGATTGATTTACTGGCTTACAGGCTTTCTCCCTTACAGGTTATTAAGACAATAACCATTTGACTCGGCTAACGCTATAGACGAACTTCTGACTTTGAACACACACACATTACACACACACACAAGTTCACTCAATGCCATACTGTAAGGCCTACACCATATTTGAGATAAAAGAATGCATTGTTTGGAGTTGTTAGGAGGCCAGAGGTGGACATCTGCCGAGGGACAGTTTCCATTACATAAACTGTCCTGGCTTTGACCCCATCCATTTTTTTTGAAGCACTGGGAGACAGTTTTGATGTTTATAAGAACTTTGGCTAATTTTATTAGTACAGGAAAACAAGTAAAAGTTTGTATTCTTATAATTTAAAAAATATTTTCTAGAAAAGTTTCTAACAATACTGTAAACTCCATTACATACAACACCTTCAAACAAGCTTACTTGTTACACATTCTTTGTTCTATTCATGCTATGTTACAGTGAGGGCAAACAGATCATTTGAGATGAACTGATTAGTATTGAACCAACCAAGCAAGTCAATCAATTTCTCCAAATATGTGGTATCATAGATACAAGCTGCTGGACTATTTACATCCGCTTATGACCTGATTATGCATGTATAGGGCACAGGGCATTGAATGTGAGACTCTCAGTGTGTGTGTGTGTGTGTGTGTGTGTGTGTGTGTGTGTGTGTGTGTGTGTGTGTGTGTGTGTGTGTGTGTCCATGTGGGGTGTTGGGGGTTGTTTGCTCAGCTGCGGAGTGTTGTTCTCAGAGCAAACAACCTCTCAGAGCTTCTCGCATCGACTCATCTCCTCCTCCAATACGAATGTTAATGAAACACATGGGAGGCACAGTAATGGGGAGTTCTGTCACACATTCGATGTGAACCGCCTGGGAATGAAAGACAACCTTCAGAGAGATGAGACAGGAAAATATTATCTCATCATGTTCGCTCCACGGTCCCTCTGGCAGAGTACCATCTATTGACATCCACCCACTGAGGTCACACCACAAAATTCACTATTGTTCCCAACTGGAGAAGTAAAATGCTGTGCAGTATTTGTGTCTCTGTTTGTGTCTCTGTTGAGACTCTCTTATAGGCCAGATCAGGCAGTCTGCACTAGACTGAGGTGTAGTACTGTTTGAATACACGTTAAACTAAGATCATTCCCTCCTCTTTAAAAAAAGTTGACATACAGAAAAAAACCCAGATTTTTCCTGTTAAAGCTTCAATGGGGAGAAAGTTTTTGGCATCATTGGGCAAAAATTCCATAATAACCTTTCAGCATATTGTTATTCAAGTGTTCTGAGAGAAAACTAGACTTCTGCACCTCATCATGTCTCTGTTTTCAGGCTTTAGAAAAATCTAGTCCGTGACGGCAGATTTTGACCAATCACAGGTCGTTTCAGAGAGAGAGCGTTCCTATTGGCTGTGCTCCGGCTGGTGGGCGGTGCTTGGTATTTCCTCAAGAGATCTCAACATGGCTGCCGGGTCACAAACTTTCTCATTTTACAGCTAAACGGTACACTACAAGATGTTTCTGAAAATATTTGAGGAGAGAAATAGGCATTACAGTAACAGAATATTGATTAATATTTGATCAGTTTGCGAGTGATTGACAGCTGCTCAGAGACGGCAAGGCTCCAGCTCGGCTCTGATTGGTTGTTTTCCTCCTGTCTGTGAAATCTTGCAGATGCCGTTAGAAGCATCAGAGGACACAGAGGAACATGATTTTTTTTTCAGAATACCTGTCTCATGCACTACTGTCAGGATGTAGTGACCGTTTTATAAAAATAACTTTTTTAAAATCATATTTGCTCCATTTCTACCCACTGCTGCTTTAAGGCACGGAGTCAGGTCCTTCATTCATTCATTCGTTGCAGGCTGATTCCTCCAAAAGCTTAGTTTACATAACTGGTCCGAATTTAGATTTTCCTTCTAACCCCTAAAATGATCTGGGGCATTTATCTTAAAGTGGTAAATTAGTCCCTAGTGTCCTGAGCACATTCTGTCCTTCTTTAGTCATACAAGTAAAAACATTTCAGTGACTTTTTTAAGCTGCAGAGCTGTCCGACCCTGCGAGGACTTCTTAAAGGATGATAGATGATACAGAATGCACAATCATAATGGGAGGCTAAGGAATATTTTTATATTAAATTAAACATTTTCTTCAAAGACACAGTGGTTGAAGGAGACTGATGCACTGTGGTGTGCATCAAGTTTTTGCAATTAACGCTTAGTTTAGTTTTAGGATTCTGTGTGTTGTGAAGGGTAATGTCATTCATTTTCAAGCATGTGTATAAAGCTTTAGCCCCGCTAAAACATTCAGTGTGATATGTAAAAGTGACTTTTTGAAGTTTTCAAGATTGCTGTTATTGTTAAACCAACATCTTCCTTACTACACGTTTATTTATGGAGGACGGAACCTGCCAAAATCTAATATAAATGAATAATTTTAATATTAATATTAATATTTTTAATATTATTTTTGCTACATTTAATGACATATTTATTTATTGAGTCATTTATTTATTCATTCATTTATTTTTTGATTTTGGCAGGTTCCATCCTCCACAGTTTTTTTGGCCAGCTGACTCAGCTGAGATATACTGTAGCTGGTTAGGACAAGCAGCAAATCCACACAGCCTCGGGGGAAGGAAGTGATGGAGTAGGATTTAAGCTGCCGTGTCTAATCAAACGGTAAATAAAAGGGCAGCTGTGGCACAGAATGGCAAAACACAGAACCTGTGGAGGGCTTCTATCAAAATATATCGGTTTGAAAAAGGAAAAAAAAAAAAAATCATATACAATCAAAATACAGTTAAGCTTTAAATGCAGTGAGATATGTTTTGGACTCCTGTTTGTAGAAAATGGATGATATAAGTCAATGTTGACTTCTGGTTTCATACAGGACACAAACAGCGGTCTCCTGGTGAAAGTCCGGTATTTTTTGACCCACCTATCCACCCTGACCTCCTCCCTACGCGGTACTTGTCGCTCTTTATACTTCCTGGTTCACGATTACTTGGATTACATACAAATTGATTTTGTGGGATATATGAATATTCGCCGAAAGAACTGACAATAAAAATAAGTTGCAGCCCTCAACTGAATGACCAAACGTTTGATTTGATTCAATCTATTATTAAGATTTACCCAAGTTTTACTAAGTAGCAATGCTCTGTGCATTCACCTGTAGAGCAGGCAATAACAATGCATGCCAATGTGTCAAATAACAGCCATAAAATGTGCACATAAACAGAACGTTAACACTCTCCTCAAGTAAATGACGTTTTAGATTTCCTCACATAGTAAAAGACTTTCTTTGTATGTTTCTTGCCCCAAAGCATAGATAGCGTGGAACAGATACACAATGATTATGATTCATGGTCCACTTTTTAGACTGTAACTATGGAAACGGTGTACACAAACAACAGAAAACTTTCTGTTTCCTTCCTAAAAAGCATTACAGAAAGAGCTGTAAATCTCAGTTTTTATCTTAAAAATCAAGTCGATTTAATAAATACATGCTTCTGATATTAGTTCAACAACACAGCAGCTTTTTCTTTCCTCATTCTGAATCCAAGCACAGTTTCCTCTATACGTAACGGCAACCTTGGTTAAAGGACTACATCATCTCAGTGAGCATCACATCATGGAAAACACAAGACCACTTTCAACCCTAAAAGAAACACCCATTCTTATTTTCAAGTTTCCAGTGACTGATTTTTTTCCCCATCCCATAGAGCTGACCGTTACACACGTACAGCAATGACACCTTTTACAGTTGGCCCATTGTGCCCAACTGTGTTCAAATCAAAGTCACTCCGGCTGAATGAGCACATTCCAGACAGGACGCCGCTGCAGCGAGGGCGTTCAGTTCTCTAATATACTGAAGACATTGAGGTAGAGGCTCTTTCATTACAGCTCTACTACATTCACGCCTGCCAGGTTTTTAGACTCATAAAACACTAAATGGAGCATGGCGGGAGTTTTATTCCAGTATAACATAAGAGACCAAATAAGGTCAAGTGAACCAACTGAAACAAAAAAAATATAAATGTTTTTGACATAACTATTTCTCTAGAGGTGAATATGGTTCATAGAGCAAATATTCAACAACAGAGGGAACAATAATGTGGCGGATATTGTGGATCTCAACAGTAAAATGACGTGACTACAGTTTTACAGTGCAGGGGAGCGCCTCGGCCAAAACAGACTCCTACTGGGCTCACCTCACAATCATTTATATTGGCTAAACATGGAATCCTTTCAGAGCAACTCAACCAACGGTAAATGGAAAGTGAAGGTTCCTGGAGGCAGGAATAAGAGTGGTTTTTCGGGGGGGGAACAGGGTGAAGTTTGGATGGTGGAAAACAGCAAGATAAAATTTGCTTTTTCAGCTAGAGTTGTTTGTCTGGAAATGTCAGCGAGTTCGCACGAAAAGGCGTATAAATGCCACGATAATGCGCAAGGTGTTTAGCGTGCAATAAGTACGCCTTTCTTGATTAGCGCGTGTCATTATTACACTGTGTATCCTGCACTGACTGCAATGTATATGCATCCGCGTATAAATGCTACAGTAAGAGTTAGTGATGTAGTATAAAAAGCGAGAAAGACCACAAATTGCAAAAACTTACAAAAATCCTGCAAAAACTCTCACGAGACTCGCTGCCCGACAACCTGTCCTAACCTTAACCATTCGAGGTCAATGCCTAACCTTAACTATTCAAGGTCAATGCCTAACCTTAACCATTGGAGGTCAATGCCTAACCTTAACCATTGGAGGTCAATGCCTAACCTTAACCATTGGAGGTCACTGCCTAACCTTAACCATTGGAGGTCACTGCCTAACCTTAACCATTGGAGGTCAATGCCTAACCTTAACCATTGGAGGTCAATGCCTAACCTTAACCATTCGAGGTCAATGCCTAACCTTAACTATTCAAGATCAATGCCTAACCTTAACTATTAAAGGTCAATGCCTAACCTTAACCATCTTGCGAGAGTTTCGCATCTTGTGAGTTACCTTCTAGACATAACCCTCCGTCAGGTTTCCCCTGAACTCATGTCACGCGTCCTTGTTGGCTGTAGCTCCCAAACAGACTCCCAACAGATCTAGATATTTAGCATGCTAGATATCTGGAATGCACCGGCAAGCATCTCGGTTCGCATCTTTGAACAGTTCACACATAGCACTTGAGCGACAATTTGCAAGCACCGAGCCAATGCCGATTTGCCTCTGATCTGGGCCTTTTGTCTGGGAGATGCAAAAAAACAGTCGGCGATCAGAAAATCAGGGTTAAAGTTTAAAGTTGTTGTGCTAACATGCCCATCCACCACCACAAGCTCCATACACTTAAGGCATCAGTATGCTTCAGACAAACTGCTTTTCGGACAGCCGAGAAGCGCCAGAAACCCCCCTACGCCCACGCCATTTCAACGTTACAATTGCGTCCAAATAACTTTCTACAATCCGACAAGAGGTGAGCAGAGGTGGAATAGGTAGATAGGATTTGAACTTCTCACCCATTCTCATTTTTTTTTTACATGAACTACTTCTGAGTACAAACAAGTGCAACACTGAATGCCTTCAAGAAAAGCTTGTCTGAAAGAGATTACTGCGTCTTTCCCTTCTCTATGACGGCAGGCTTTTAACCCAGACTGTGACGGTTCAGGGCAACTATAAACACTTTTACCTTCCAATGTGGTCGGATGCTGCTTTATACGAACTAGTTTGTTTTGAGCATAACCCCACGCTTTACTTATCATGTAGCTACATATAGGACACACTACTTCCTGCACTGGCAGTGAATGTTGGCATTGGACATAAATCAACACATTGACACTGGGCTGACTAAAATACATGTGACATACTGTCTGTTGAGTCTGAACCAATAGAAAACACCATTGTGTCTCATATAGAAGACCCCAATAATTCCTAAGGGGTTTGAATGAGAGATTTCATGCAAAGCCAAAACATTCTCATAGTTTGTTTGTAACAGTAAGTTATTAGAACACCAACAGCCAATATAAATGGATACGGTTGGAATAAGTATTGCGTCCAGGAATCAGTGATAGAGTCAAAGAGATGCCATTTATTGTGTATTGCTCAAGGGTACACTTGGAGCCCTCCAAGCCGGTTTTAGAACTTAAACATATGATTTTCTAATCACAAGACAGTCTCTCTCTAACCGTCAAGCCTGTAGCAGTCCACAGCTGTGTTCAGTGTGAATAACAAATAACTTCTAAATCCTGCAGAAACACTGGATTCTTTCTGACTTTCTGTAAATGTTCGAAATAATTATTTTCGCCATCCATTGTCAAAAATCACCCACCCACGTACCTACACAGGCTGACATTAAACTGGCACAGGGACAAGAGTGTTCTCAACATCCCACTTCAAAGCTCAGCGTGAACCAAACCCACACCGGTCCTCTCTGATGCTCTCAAGCACACAAACAAGTGCAGATGAAACCCCTCGCACCATTACCATTACAAACTAAACACTTCATTTCTCACCCTGGTGCAGCGTTTGACTCGTCTGCCACTTCCAGCTACCTCATTGTGCACACACACAGGGCAGAGGAAGTCCGGTGTACTGCCAAACAAACACACTATCTCTCTCCTACAGAGCTGTATAAGAGGAGCCTCACAGCAGGGAGTCACTAAATGAAAACCACAGCAGCAGACAGAGGTGTGAAAATGGAAATGGAAAGGGGGACTGACCCTTATTATGGGTCTTGTAATGGGTCTGTAGTGGAAGAGTGATGAAATTCTAGTCTGGCCATTGTCATTAAAGACTGTTTTTTCTTCGTTATCTGGCATGCTGTAGCCTATTTCACTGCATCGTTTTGGTCAGTCCTCTTGACCAAGCATCACGGCCCACACTGAGCAGCTCTTTAGCCATTCACCCACAACAACTTCATGCTGGAGGTCAGCTCAGCAGTCTATCCTCAAACCTGCTCATTTAATTTTAGTGCTAAAATAATGTGTATTATTCTTACTTGTAAACTTGGGGCAAATCCATCAACACAACTTCACGACGTCAACACAACTTCACGAAGGATCAGTTGTCTGACGTCACACAACAATGTAAATTGTACATTATAAATGGCAAACTATCAACTAAAAGGCAACGCAAAGTATATTTGCCTGTATTTAATTAAAATAATAGGTTACTTACCATCATGTAGCCAAAGTTATTTGAGAAAGCTTCTTTCAAAATGCCCAAAAATATGGAGGCTGCACCGCTGAGAGTTCAATTGCAAAACAAATTGTGAAGAAACATCGGTTTGTCACGGTCAGCCATGGTTTTTGTTTACATTTGGCGTCGTGCACCTGGAACGCTTGGGATGCCGGAAGCTGGAAATTTCAACCTCCGAGTTGTCTGGAACGCAGCCTAAGTCCACTAGGGTCAAATGGGTCTTAAAAGGAGGGCTACGTGTAGCATTTTCACTACATTATTAGACCCATAATGGGATTTTGACCTCTCCCCACAAATATTCACTGTCTGTTTGTTTTAGACCAAGAAGAAGAAGTCAGCAGTCTTTGATAAGATATTGGAAATTAATGTGATATGAAACTACACCTTTTAAGCAATTGACAATTTGCTCAGCCCCACTCAGATAGGCCTACATCTGTCAAGTTTTTCATCCGCACAAATATGCAGGTTACTATGATAACGGTAGCAGATTTACCGAGCAAAATTCTTCAGGAATTTCTAAAAACTGTGTCCACGATTTCAAGCAGAGGTAAACTAAAGCAGGATTCTCATTTCTCTGTCCACTGTAATGACAACTGTCGCTCACAGATTTTATCCACTGTAGCTAGCTAGCTAATTAGGCTCACGTTAGCTTCATGAGATCGCTTTTGACTTTTTTAATGTTTTAAAACTTACGTATTAAAACGAAAACCATGTAAAGACATCTCAAAATAATGTATGAAATGTTCCTCATGGCCTTGGAGGAAATGCTGGCTTTGGCCTAACGTAGCAAATAAGACACTTAGCATGTCTGGCTAACTAGCTTATTTACAGTGTCTAAGCCAGCACCTTTAAATAAGGCAGTTAGCATGTCTGGCTAACTTGGAAGATTCCTAGTTACGGCCGATAAAATCACTGTTCAGGCGAAGGGTTTGCCGACAGAGCAAACCTTTTCATGTTAAAATTCTGGTTAAAGAAGCCAACTCCATAATCAATGAAGTACATGATGAACAAATGAGTAATTGTTGATGTCAATCTGTTATTTCAGGACACATTCAGATCTAATCGCAGCATACCAGAATGACTGTGTTGTGTGCTGTGTACTTTGCTGAAGCAATCACATGAGCAACTATAACATCTGGATTATTATATAGCCTTTAACTTTAACATTAGACACACTAGACTCTGTCACATTAGAGCTTTACTGACCCCTAACAGGATAAATGGGCAGTCATCTGAAGCGAAATACATTAACATCAAAGAAATGAAAAGAAATCAGTTTAAAATTAAATTATGATCCATAACACATACTTGCTTCCCATGGTCATAACATTTTCTAGTGCGATTTGAGGATTAGTTGGGGCTACATGAGGAAGAGCTCCTTTAATAAAGCATTAATTTGTTGGGTCACTGCCAAACTGTTTTAGGGAGCATCCACCACAGCTGTATATTTCTTTACAGCTGGGAAAAATCTGCAGCAGCATGAATCTTACCTTCTATAACCTGCAGGGCAGCGGCCAGCCAGCACAGCAGGACTAGATGCAGGGCAAGAGACCACCTGAGGAGAAACATCATTCACATAATGTAAGTTTTAAGCAGACTTCAAAACATAAAAAAAACTGGTGTAATAAAGTTTAGAACTTTAATTTAAAATAGCTTATATTGTGAGGGAAATATGTCTGAGTCAGAGCTGAGAAAGCTGAAGAAATGCTGCAACATCACAGGTCTACTCTGAGGTGTAACTGAGGTGTAGGTATGAAAGTGATGATAAAGTCAGGTACTCGTTGAGGTAATATTTGAATTGCCTTACCCTTGAAACATTTTAGCAAGTAAAGGAATAAAAATCCAGGTTTGGAAGTGAACCCCAAGTGCATGTATGTGATGAAATCCCGGCAAACTCCGTGGTCCCTCTGCCTCTCTGTGCAAACCTGAAGTCACACTGCTGCCCTCTCTCTCTCTCTCTCTCTCTCTCCCTCAGTACAAAGGCTCTCTCAGTTCTGAGCTGAGTGACTCTCAGACCCACGGAGTTGGGAAATTCGACTCCCTTGAAGGAAAAAAAACTCCCCCCCCTCACTCACTCAGTGGACCCTCTCTCCTAACCTACTGCTTGAGTCAAGTTCCTTTCACTAATGGTAATATGATGTACATTTAAGTTAAATATATCCATCTATGAATCTATAAATATTCCAAAAACATGTTAATCAATGAAATAAATAAATTGTGAATTAATGAATAGGGGTATATAGCAAATAGCATGGCCAAATTAACCTGTAAAATGGCCTTGCTGTTGGGCCTATTGACACCCCACTTCCCACCTCTAGGTGTATGATGTATGCACCCTGTGTATAGCCTCTAAATTCCCATTAGGTTCGATGCAAACAGGAAATTGCGAGTGGCAGCTTCATTATATGCCCCGAGAACCAGAAAACAACCGGCACTTGTAATGGAAATTCTGTCAATTTCCCTTAGATGAGTCCTGATGAACGTTGAAATAAGGATCTCCAAACAGATGAAATGCCTTTGTTGTTGCACCGAGTCTGCGGAAGAGTGCGCTCAAGGAGAAAGTTACAATATGATTATATAGAAAACTACAACGGGGAGCTATGGGGGAAGGAATTGTTTTACACAGATAAGGAGTTGTTTTTACACAGTGTCCCTGTGAAAGACAACACTACTTTCCCACTACATGAGACAAAGAGCACACATTAGACAGAGTAGAGAGTAACTTTCTACTGTTGCATAGAGACATCGCTACCTAAATAGTAATTTTCTATTACACACTCCTATAGTGGGATAATACTATATAGTCCCAGGTTTTTCTGTGTGTCAGTTAATTTGCGGTAATTAGAACAAATATAACTTTATTTGGGAATATGCACCATGTGAGAGAAGTCAATTTTATATACTGTATAGTCCAATATCACAAATTTACAATCTGTACAGCATACAAAACCCTCTATTCGGATAAGAAAAAACTCCCCCAAAAAAAACTTTAAAGGGGAAAAAAATGGAAGCGTGTGTGCAAAACAGACCCAATAGCAACATTATAATATGGAAAATCAGATGACATTTTAGAAGTAATGCAAATATGTATGAAAAATATGGATCCTGGAGGTCAGCGAGCAAGTGCCGCCCAATATGAGTTACAGTAAAATAACTAAAGTCTTGAAGCAAGACAAAATAGCTTTTGCTGAAGAGTGGCCACAAATGGAATGATGTGTATTATATTTCTTATTTTAATTTAATGATTAAACCCCTGAAATGCCTCTGTGACATGCAAAAACATAGTGTAAAGTTAATTAAAGTAGAATCATAAAATCTGTCGAGTAATCAAATGCCAGTTGCACAGCAATATCTGTTGGAAGTTTAGCCAACATTATCAACCATAGGTCATACCAGAGCAAGCAAGTCTGTAGCCACTAAAACCAGTGAACGTGTTTAACTGAGCAAAGGTGTGTGAATTCTGCTTTTTATTTGTAAGAGGAATATTGTGTTAATTCTTCTTCTTAAAGTTTCCCTTTAAAAATCGATTTTGGTACAGGTGCCCTCTACAAGATGAGATAAGACAAAACTTTATTTATCCCAGGGGAAATTGCTGTGCATCAGCTGCAATACAAAGTAGGAAGAGTGCAAAAATAAAAGTCTAAGATAACAATAAGGTGCAAATCCAACATATATACAAAGTCGGGTTAACAGTATGGATCATACAATTATAAACAGGCAGGGATCAGTCTAGGTGGGTTGCATATAGATAAGTACAATGTTCCTAATTATGTCAATGACATTGCACTTTATGTCTCATTATTGCTCATTATGTCCAATTATGTCCTGTGGAGTGAGAATGTGTTGGTCCTGTGAGTTAAGGGGCCACATCAGGTAATATTGCAGTACCCAACTGCCAGCCTGCCTTTGGCGAATGGAGATTTGTTCTTTGTCTTTTCTCCACATTTAATGCAGCAGTAGGCGGAATATTTTTGGCATCATTGGGCAAAAATGCCATAATAACCTTTCAGCATATTGTAATTCAAGTGATCTGAGAGAAAACTAGACTTCTGCACCTCCTCATGGCTCTGTTTACAGGCTGTAAAAAAATCTAGCCTGTGACGGGAGATTTTGACCAATCACAGGTCATTTCAGAGAGAGAGAGCGTTCCTATTGGCTGTTCATTCAACGGAGGCAGCTGTCAATCACTCGCAAACTCTGATCAAACTAGGCAGCGCTGATCAAATATGAATCAATATTCTGTCACTGTAATGCCTATTTCTCTCCTCAAATGTTCTCAGAAACATCTTGTAGTGTACTGTTTAGCTGTAAAATGACAAAGTTTGCTCCGGCTGGTGGGCGGAGCTTGGTATTTCTTCAACTGATCTCAACATGGCTGCCGGGTCACAAACTTTCTCATTTCTAAACAGTACACTACAGTACATACATACAAACAATAATATAATATATGCAAAGTGCCTCATTCAAAAGCACAAGACTAAAGGTGGCTGAAAATCATTGCATTACCCGCCAGCTGAAAAACAACAGTTTCAACAGTTCATCTCAAAGTTTACCAGTCATAGACTCTCTTATAGTTTTGCTTTCACATAAGACGTAAACTCACTCCCTGGCCCCCTGCAAGTGAAAGACACTGCTCCTCTGAACAGGAAGGCTTGGTAAATGTTTAGTTTCCAAAACAGAAAAGGAATTCATATTTTCAAAAGAGAGCATTCATGTGTTACACAAAGACCATTTGCTCCAGAAAGGTCATTGAACTGTAATTTATGCACCACCAACTGTTGTCTGGTTGCTCCTCAGTGTTTTCACAGCTTTAATCAGTCAGACAAGAAAATATTTTCAGAGCATTGTAGTCACACCCTGATACTGCCACCACACTGATCACAGACACCCAGCAAAAACACCCATTAGTATTAGTCTGTGTTTAATCTTTTTTAGTCATTTCGCAGCAGCGTATAGAAACAACAGGTCCAGTTTGTGCTGGACTTCTGTCCCAATAAACCAGCATAGACAAAGCTTCAGGGGTCAACGAGATCAGAGGGAGTCCCAGTGAAATTATCCATGTTGTGATGTTAACACCCCACTATTAGCACATACTGAAATGATAATGGCTCAGAGAGGAAGAAAGGTACCCTCCCTTTCCTCCTCATCCTCCCTCCTTCTCCGTCTTTACAGACTACATTCCCCTCCTAAGCCACTTGTGTTTTCCCTTTTTAGCTCTTCTCCTAGATTAAGCTCTCAGATAAGAGAGAGAAGGGAAAATGCTGTTTAGCCAAAGCTTTGGATGTTACTGGAAGGTCAGTTGAAGCTGTGGGAAGATGGTGGTCAGCCTCAGTGATAAACTGGTAGGAGAACCTGAGAGTAAAGAACAGTAGGCTAATAACTAGGGCTGTCAATCGATTAAAATATTTAATCGCGATTAATCGCATGATTGTCAAATAGTTAATAGTGATTAATCACAAATTAATAGCACATTTTTTATCTTTTCAAAATGTACCTTATTTAATACTCTTATCAACATGGGAGTGGGCAAATATGCTTGCTTTACGCAAATGTACATATATATATATATATATATATATTTGGAAATCAGTTAACACAAAACAATGACAAATATTGTCCAGAAACCCTCACAGGTACTGAATTTAGCATAAAAAATATGCTCAAATCATAACATGGCAGACTCAAACCCAATCCAACAACAGCTGTCAGTGTGTTGACTTGACTATGACCCATTTTCCTTCACATATCTTGAGGTCAGAGGTCAAGGGACCCCTTTGAAAATGGCCATGCCACTTTTTCCCCACCAAAATTTAGCTCAAGTTTGAAGCGTTATTTAGCCTCCTTTGCATACCCATAGAGCCCATTTTCATGCACATATCTTGAGGTGGGAGGTCAAGCTAGTATGACATGGTTGGTACCAATGGTTCCTTATGTTTTCTACTTTCATATGATACCAGTATCTCCACTCTAGCTTCAAAACTGAGCCCGCTACAACCTACAAATCGCAAGTTGCGTTAATGCATTAAAGAAATTAGTGGCGTTAAAATTAATTTGCGTTAATGCGTTATTATCATGTTAACTTTGACAGCCCTACTAATGACACATATGGACTTAACAAAAACAGTATACATTTAGGAATATAAAAAAATTAATATACAGAGAATGTTTTATATACATGTAAGAAAGTCAATATTTATATTAACATACAAAACTCTTGGAGAAAGTCTAGATGAGGGTGAGCTTTACAGGCATGTATAATGTCTGCCATGTTCACCATCTTAGTTTAGCATGTTAGCATTGCTAACATTGCTAAGTAGCTAGCACTAAACACAAAGTACAGCTGAGGCTGATGGGAATGTCAATCGTTTTGCAGGTAGTTGGTCAGAAACCAAACTACTGAACAAATTTTGCCATGAAAAGTTCAAAGTGCTAAATGTGAGATTGGGAGAATTTCTATTGCCTCCTGCACACACATTTTGACCTCATGCAAATTGCACACACACACACACCAGCAAACAGATAAATGGCAGTTTTTGTTTCAGCCATCTTGCTCAATAGTTTATTTAATACTGTTGGCAGTACAGTAGCTCCTATTTGCAGTGCACACATATAGTTACCTTCTGTACAGTCACACTATAGTTTGTCTTTAGATAAGTTTGCCCTAAATTGTTGTAATTTGTGTTTCTGTGAGTTACCAGTGCTGAGGGATCCACTGCTGGCTGCTGCTGCTGGCGAACATCTTGTCAGGTTGGGGCTTGGAGCAAATGATGAGCACAATAAATCTGAGCCTTTAAATACAGGAAGGGGCCAATCAGAATGTACCAAGTGCCACCACATCATGGGGGGGATTGGGATCTCTAGTTCTGGTAGATTTTGGTGTATTTCTGTAGAGTATATTAGTTTGTTAGTGGTTTTTTTTTTTAGTTCATTCCTGAAATATTTATACTTATAGATTAATGTTCCTGTTTTGTTTTATTTGTTGTTCAGCTGGTAGTGTTTGTCTTTGTTACCCATTTGTTTAAAAAATGGTTTGATCGGCCATTATACATGTTAGTAGGGCCCAATTCCAACCTGGTCCCTAGACGGTGTTTGTACACTATTGATCCCCAGGGGGAAATTGAGTGACGTTTTGCTTCCAATCTAGAATAGAAATTATATATATATATATATATATATATAGAGAGAGAGAGAGAGAAAATATAAAAGAAATAATAGGATAGATCATTAAGTCTAGTTAAGCGTAGTATAGATAAATATAAATATTAGTTTAAATGTTCTGTATAAATAAATGCAGTGTTAATGCCAGAGTAAACCAGATTATTGCATAGATGAATTATTGCACTAAATTATTGTATACTACTGTTAAGTCAGTAATGCGCAGTTGAAGATATAATAAATTCTGGGGTTATAGCTGCTGATAGGGGTAAAACAATAATAAATATATGTTGTATACATATGTATAAATATACAACACTTAAGAATCAAATGAAAATGTCTACCATTTTCTAGACTACACAAGGGTAAATTTGATCCTAAATACTATGCATTTACTAGAAGTTGATAACATCTGTATGACGATAAAGTAGAATAAATTAAATGTCTATCTGTTTGAGCAGTTTATGAGTAAATGTTTGTACCGGTAGTCACACGGAACTAAACATTGGAGCGAGTTCCATGACGAACACAAAACGGCGTCGCACGTCGTCAGCTGGTTAAGTCGGCATCGATGCAGACTCGACTCCTCCCTAATTGGTTTGGGATGGCAGTTTTGAAATTTTGAGGCCTGTCTCGTTGAGAAAACACACCAATAACTTGCCATAATACACACATACAGCACCACATAATACATATGCACTTCTATGCAACTTTAACTGAGCTTACACGACAGAAGCAAGTTTGCAAAAATCTTGCAAAACTCCGGACGATAAAACCTCCCACATTTGAAAGTTACCATGTGAACCCTTCATTTTCTCCTTCTTGTTTTTCACTACAGCTCTGTGAATTGTTTTATATGGTGACACTTGTGGCCATTGTCTTGTTTTTATGTGGATCCTGGCCACCACACAAGATTCCCATTGAGGAAACAGTAAAATGTCAAATTGGGTTAACTGTTCTGAATCTCAGCAAAAGACGGCCTGTACTTTAAAGTGAACGAACAGTAAGGATCACAGACAGCGCAGAGTTGTAGTTCAGACAGTGATCAGAGCATCAGACCGAGATCATTGTTGTTGTTGTTCTGTGCGTGCTGACCCAGCAAACCGCTCTGCGGGACAAACAGGAAGCCATTTATCCAAGGCCAAAGCTTCTTCCTGCAGCTCCAAGATTGTCTTTGTTCTTTTGTGTGCCAAGAGACAATGATGATTTTAGGATTTTGGGAAACTGAGCCTGGGCCAGTTATGTAAGAGATGACAACAATCCAGCTCAGCTCTCATCTGGGTCAGACAGGAACCTATTCCATCGGACGAGAATGTATCACCTTCTGGTATGTCATAATAGGAAATGATTAAACATTTTAATGAGAGATGCAATTAAATAAATAACAAAAGGGTGACAACATCAATTCTGATTTTGATGCATTGTGTTTCATTTACTGAACCTGCAATAGGATGAAATGTTTAAAAGATGAGAAGAGGGCAATCATAGAAATCACAGTGATCTAAATCTGACCAATCAGCTTCATTTCCTTTGTCTACTGACTTCCTGCTTTGATGTTTCCTGCCTTTTTGTCTGTGTGTGTCTATGTTTCATGTTATGGGAGTTTCCATCCAAGTCTGAATAAACACTTCTCAATGTGGGCCAGCTCATTAATCACCAATCGCAAATTAATCACGTTTTTTTATCTGTTCAAAATGTACCTCAAAGGGAGATTTGTCAAGTATTTGATACTCTTATCAACATGGGAGTGGGCAAATATGCTGCTTTATGCAAATGTATGTATATATTTATTATTGGAAATCAATTAACAACACAAAACAATGACAAATATTGTCTAGAAACCCTCACAGGTACTGCATTTAGCATAAAACAATATGCTCAAATCATAACATGGCACACTGCAGCCCAACAGGCTGACTTGACTATGACTTGCCCCAAAACTGTGATTATTATTATCATAAAGTGGGCATGTCTGTAAAGGGGAGACTCGTGGGTACCCATAGAGCCAATTTTCATTCACATATCTTGAGGTCAGAGGTCAAGGGACCCCTTTGAAAATGGCCATGCCAGTTTCGAGCATTACTTAGCCTCCTTCCCGACAAGCTAGTTTTTTGGTACCAATGGATTCCTAAGGTTTTCTAGTTTCATATGATACAAGTATCTTCACTCTAGCTTTAAAACTGATCCCGGTACAACCTAAAAATTGCAAGTTATGTTAAAGAAATTAGTGGTGTTAAAACAAATTTGCTTTAACGTGTTATTATCGCGCTAACTTTAACAGCCCTAATATGCACAAATGGTTCCTAAAGCTCTGATAGAGATGAACATAGTGTATCATCATCTCTGGTTTTGTCCAGAAACTCACGGTTTTAAAACAGTGTTGTATACAGCAATGCGTCTATTGATTGTGAAGTCAAACCATAGACTGTATATAAAGATGGACGACGCGTCTCCACTTCTGTACAGAACTGAAGCCAAAACATCCCAGATACAGTTAGCGTGAGCCACCTAGCTGCTACGTTAGCACCATGGTAGCCGTTTGGCTAGAAAGACACAACAGCAAATCATAATATCTCTATAACTACGTTTATGATCAAACTGAAACATGTTGTATTACACAGACTGGTGACGGTTATGGAAAGTTAAAGTTACATCTCCTCTCTCGTTCAATTCCCGAGCCGCCGGCTGCGACTAATTCACTCAGAGCAGCTGTCAATCATGACCGCTCCCCTTTTCATAGCATACAATAACTAATTAGTATTTGTTGAACTAACATATGACACATTGTACTTAAAAAAATAATAGTAATATTAATATGAAAATATTACTATATAGGCTCCATGTTGCTCAGTTTTCCTCATAGTTTGTTATGAATTCACACATACACCTCAACATGTTGCTCCTATACAAACAAGTCAACAAGTTGAATCAACTAAAATGTACTAAAATGCTAAAATCACAAAAGTTGCATTTCCTCTGTTGCTTTTTCTCTTTCTTTTTGATCACGCTTGGCACACCGATGTTATCTGTGACGACAAAAACAGCTGATAAGCAACGTTCAAGACAATCTATAGATCACAATCAAAACTGCCACATTTGCCCTTAAACTGCCCTGATAGTAATCAATGGGACTTTGGCTTTCTGTGAGATACAATGGCTTAAAAACATGTTCAACTCATTCCACGAGTCTAATGTCAGTGCTTGTCACATGTCAATGAAAAGTTTCATCAACGGCACTGAAATAAATAAAGGCAGTATGTTAGCATCCTTCATTGAGTCAGTTGCCAGCTAGCACAATCAGTGAAAAACTGTAGTTCTTTCCTCAAACAAGTGCCTGGTGAAGCAATATAACATGTTTAATTGAAATGACAGCTCTTTCAGAAAACACAGTTCATCTGAGGAAAGAACGTCTCCATGATGCAGCCACACAGTGTATAGATATGGCAGAGTTAAGGAGCCCCAGGAGGAGGGGGTGTAGAGAACCCTCTGCGCCCCCAGACGATGCACTGAGCTCAGGCAGGAACACTTCTCTGTCCTTCCCAGCCATCATGGTCCTCCTTTTTATTCTCCTGACAGCGTGAGAGGGAGTGTACTGTACTTCCTCTGTCCGACATCTTTGTCCATGTGTCCTTTCCCTCTGGGGTCCTACTGTCCAACAATGTTTCCTCCCAGTGCCATTCCAAACAATTAGGACCTTCTTGGTGCTAGGAGTAGATGGTAATGACCTCCTCACCGCCTCCACGGACCAACAGCACACGGTCCAGGCCATCCATCAGGACCTCCAGGAACTCCATATCTGAGAGACGCATTCTGGTTAAGGACATACTGTACACCACAGCAACACATGCTGCCACCTGAAACAGTTGAAATAATTTTAGTATTTGTTTATTTATAATCAACCTAAATGAATAGTTTGTCATTTTGGGAAATACACTTATTCACTTTCTTGCCACGAGTTAGATAAGACGATTGATGGCACTCTAATGTATGGAAGCTACAGCAAGCGGGCAGTTAGCTTAGTTTAGCATTAAGACTGAAAGCAGGGATAAACAACTAGTCTGTACGACGGCGTATTGGGGCTGTTGTTGGTAAAATAAGAAAATTAATTACAGAGCCGGGGGAGGGGGGGAATATTCTGCGAGCAAACTCAGAATTTACGAGATTAGTAGTCGTAAATTTCCTTGAAAAAAAGGTGAATATTCTCTGAGATAAAAGTGGCAAATTTACAAGATAAAAACTCAAAAATTTGGGAGATTATGAAGTCGTAAATTCAGTGTGTAACTACAGTAACAGTGTGTTCGGAGTCTTCTTAACGGTTGTTTTTTTAGTGTTAGCTGTGCTGAAATAAAAGACATGCCTTTGTGTAGATATATCGAATCAATTAGTGACCTCTAGAGGTGTTGGGAGGTGGAATCTGTTAACTTTGAACGGATCCAGGCTAGCTGTTTCCCCTTATTTCAAGTCTTTGTGCTAAGCTAAGCTAACCGCCTAATTGCTCTAGCTTGATATTTTGTGTAGTCTTTGCAAGAAAGCGAATTTATTTCCTAAAATCGTGAACTATTCCTTAATATGCCAACATTTCTTGAATTGACTGAGTGGATTACTGACTGATTCACTGACTAAATGAACGACAGCTATAGCTGAAAAAGGATACAGTTCTCATCCCCTTTCTTGTTCTTCGGCGGGCCCGGCATGTTGAGCAGGACCAGCTGTGAGTCACTGGAATTCTTGAGCACCGCTTCGTTCAGCTTCACGGCTGTGTGCATCCTCCGCACGTTGGACTGGTTGCTACGTCAGACCACAGACATTAATCAGAGCATCGGTTATCCTGCCATTCGCTACAAGGGCTGTTTCAGTATGATACTCTAAATCAGCAATCTACAGGAAGCACAGTGTGAGTGATTGGGAATCTGATGATCTTGGAGGCGAATACAGCACACGGACGCATGCGGCTTCCGTATTTGTCATCATGCACCCTTGTGCAATCTACTTTCACACAAGCATGCTAACACAGACATTATTCTCCCATTGCACATGCAGAGAGAGTTCATGCACGTGCGAACAAAAAGCGAAATATAAAGAGACTTACAGATTCTCCCACTCACTAGAGGAAGGGAGCAAAAAACAACATATCCAACATTAACACAATAATAAGGGCTGCTCCTTGATTTTTGGAGATTATCTATGCCGATAGGAAAATTAGCACTCCTCTGCCATCAAACAGTATTAACAAATTACATTTGAATGCACTTAAAGAGATAGTTCATGTGTTTTGAAGTGGGGTTGTATGCGGTACTTATTCTATAGTCAGTGTATTACCTACAGTAGATGACAGTCGGCACGCCCCCAGTTTGGAGAAACAGACAGGAGTCACAGGAGCAAAGTAATGTACTGCTGTGGACGGGGCCGGCAGCAAAACATATTTTAGACACCTAAAAGAAAGGCCCACCTAAAAAAATCAATATCAATTTAAGTGTACAATATATTTTTAATATATTCATTCTTTACCTTGCGTCAGACAGCCCTTTCCGATGGGGAACTGAAGCCGTTGTATCCATCTATGCTCTTGCCAAAGTAACCAGACTCCATTGAAAAAAACAGTAATTTTACCTCGCAAAACATGGGAGTTGCTGGTCTACCGCTGCCTCGATCTGTTAGTTTGTTTTGTGTTATTGTGTGACTTTGGTTAGTTCGGATTCACCAAAGTGGCACAATAACACACACAAACTAACCGATCGAGGCAGCGGTAGACCAGCAACTCCTGTGTTCTGTGAGGTAAAATTACAGTTTTTTTCCAATGGAGTCTGGTAGTTTTGGCAAGAGCATAGATATCCGCTTCAGTTCCGTGTCGGAAACATAGACTTTATAGCTGTCTGACGGCGAGGTAAAGCAGTGAAAATATTCAAAATATAGCATACACTTAAACTGATATTGATTTTTTTTAGGTGGGTCTTTCTTTTAGGTAGCTAAAATATGTTTTGCTGCTGCCCCCGTCCACGGCAGTACATTACTTTGGTTATGTGCCGTTCCAACCGGAGGCGTGCCGACCGTCATCTACTGTAGGTACAGTAATGTAATACACTGACTGTGGATAAGTACCTCATACAACCCCACTTCAAAACACCCAAAATATCCCTTTAAGAGGACAACCCTTGAATAGTGCTTGTAGTTAAGTGCAGTAACAGATATACACAAATAAATCATATTGCTAAAAGTGTTGAGTTGAATGTAAACATAATGTTTGGGGGCACTATAACAAAATTCTGAGAGCGTATCTTCAAGATGTTTTGCAGCAAATCTGGATCTACTTACGGTCTCATATTAAACATGTCCTTAACTCCCATGGCTTCTCTGTGTCTGTTCCTCTCGTTGACCAGTTTGTCTTTGGTCCAGGTCATATGGACGCGATCTGGTGCGGCACCTGCAGCTTTGTCATTCATCGCAGAATGAGACGCCGTGTTCCGGTCGTGGATCAACTGGGCCTACACAAACGACAGGTCAGATGATTGAAAAGTCTGTTTGGTGTTTTCGGCCACGTTACATCCTCGTTCTTTTCTAATTTCTATTAATAAGCTCTTAGATGTAAGTCACTTTGGACAAAAGCGTCTGCTAAATGAAATTGTAGAATTGTAATAAAACCTTGGATTTCAAATTAAATCCTTTCTAGTAAAGGCCTAACTCAAAAAGATCAAACTGACTCTACATTTCTTTTCAGTAGTATCATGTATTTTTACTTAGTAATAGTGGAAATTTTAACCACAAAGCAACAAATTGTCATTGCAAATATGTCATTGAGGGATGTGAAAATATGACCAGAAGAGGATATGAAGACAAATTGTTTGGATGTAGATGGAGTTATTTTTAGGGCAGTCAGGTGATAGACAGGTTTATGGTGATGACAGCACATGCAGGAAAAGAACACAGAAACACACATTGTTTTTTAGAGTGGACACAGTAAACCTCCTGTACTGTTTATGTGATCTTTAAAGGAACAGCGTGTAACATTTCGGGGGATCTATTGGCAGAAATGGAATATTATATTCATAATTATGTTTTTTCTTTAGTGTATAATCATCTGAAACTAAGAATTGTCATGTTTTCTTTAGCTTAGAATGAATCCTTCATATCTACATAGGGAGCGGGTCCTCTTCAAGGAGTCCGCCATGTTGCTCCGCAATAAAATAAAATCAAAACCATACCTGAGTATCTCAATAACTACTGGCTAGTAACAACAGGACGGGGATACTGAAAGACCCAAAACTCTGTTGCTATAAACTTTAAACATGATCCAGAACATATTGACCCATTATTGTGTGTTAGAAACTGAGGGAATGGATGTAAATGAGTCTACTGTAGACCTCCAGTTCTGGGAGTCTGGTGCACATTTAAATGCACACAGTGAGGAATTTGTCTCCCTCTAGTGGCAGCTTTCGGTCCCTGTGTCTCTGTCCTGTCAGCATCTACAGTACAGTGAATGGAGTGAAGACAGCAAACACACAGAGGCTGAACATTTTATCCCTGAGTTCAGCATCTGACGACAACACTGTCTACAAGCATTGTTATGATGGACTATGATGGGAGAAATGATGGCATGATAAATGGAGGAACCAATGGTTGGCCACTATGGGCCGTTTTGGTCGCCATGGCTACCTCATCCTCTGGTATGCACAGGGTGTTGAGGGAAGGGACACCTGGCGACTTCTTCCTCTTTATGGAGCCGCGCGACACATCTGTGATGCTCTGAATCTGAGCCCGTTGTCCAATCACAGAGCCAGGTTGGGGGGGAGAGTTCAAAGGTCAACAACAGCAGAACAGACCATGAGGAGTTATACTACACCTTTGTCTTTGGGTGGAGGATAGCCACATCAGTATAGTACAGCTGTAATATCGTTTTTACGGTGCTTAATACAGTTTGTTATACTTATAATATATTTGTTCAAGTGTGCCGTAGCTCTTCTTATAGTGTAGTTTTGCATCAAAGTGTGTTTTACAGTGTTGTAGACAGTACCTAAGTGTATCTAGGTAACACTTTCAATTTAATTCATCTTAATTACTATTACACTTGTCACTCCTAGATGGGACATCTTGTTATCGTTGGTTAGAACCTTATAATGTTTGTGTAATGACATGTGAGTCATAGGCAACAGCATTAAGCCTGATGTTTTTGCCTGATTTTTTACAGTGCATATGTTATAATGTGTGTATCACGTACCTCCCTCTCCCTCTCAGTGCGGGACAGCTGCATCTGTTTAAGCATTTGAGACCTCTGCTCCATCACCAGCGTCTTCTCGTAGGTGAAGGCTGAGATGTCACTTTCATGCTAGAGGGACACATAGAACAGACTTATATAGTCTACCACCTGGATCAGACGTCATTAGATGCAAAAATGAATTGACTGAATTGCAGATCATCTCACCATCTCCACTACTTCCACCTCAGCATCCAGGCGCAGTTGGTAGAGAAACATCTGGAGGTCTTTCTTCATCTGGATGGAGTTGTCGTCCATGTGGGCCACCGTGAAGATTCGCATTTTACACTTCCTCCATACCTGCAGAGACGGGAGATGTATCAGTAAAGCTGCTGGTTACATACAGTAAAGCTGCCTATCCAAGAGCACTAAGTCCTATCTGTGACCCTACTTTAGGTGGGAGGGGCATGTGAGCAGGAAACTCTCAGCAATTTCGCCATCTTAAAGCAGCTATGTGAAGCATTACAACATCCATTTTTTACTATTATGAGTGAAGAATTTTGATTGATTTGAAAAGGACTGGTCCTATTTGGTAATTATAAGAAACCAATAGGGTCTGTATTATTTCATTAAATAATAATTAATAAAAAGAATTATACATACAATAAAATATGTTTGAAATAGGGCTGACAATCAATTGAAATATTTAATTGCAAATTAATCACACATTTTTCTGTTCAAAAGGTACCTTAAAGGGAGATTTGTCAAGTATTTAATACTCTTATCGACATGGGAGTGGGTAAATATGTTTTATTATCATAAAGTGAGCATGTCTGTAAAGGGGAGACTCGTGGGTACCCATAGAACCCTTTTTCATTCACATATCTTGAGGTCAGAGGTCAAGGGTCCCCTTTGAAAATGGCCATGCCAGTTTTTCCTCGCCAAAATTTAGAGTAAGTTTGGAGCGTTATTTAGCCTCCTTCGCGACAAGCTAGCTTTAAAACTGAGCCTGATACAACTTAAAAATTGCAAGTTGCGTTACTGCGTTAAAGAAATTAGTGGCATTAAAACGAATTTGCCCTAGTTTAAAAAGATGACTGTGTAGTTTTTACATGATTATTGACTCTTTTCTTGCTTTGTAGAGTCTGTTTTATCTTTGATTTTGAATCCATAATTCATGTTTCGTTAGTAATTGATAATGCATTAAATAATCTAAAAGGAAAAGACAAATTTAGACAACATACACACACACCTTGTGTTGACTAAGTAAAAATGGCAGCAGCATGAGCAGTCCGCCGTCATGTACGATCCACCACACATCGATGGTTCCCCCCTTCAGACGATCCTGGTTACTAGGGAAATGGTCGATGTTCTTAGCAACCAGCAGAGCCTGATGAGCTTCCGTCGTCTCTCTCACTGTTTCTGCAGAGAAAAAGACAGAGGGTGAGTATTTCAAATGTTTTTATTCTTTATTCATTCTCATAAGTCCTGTATCTCCCTCTACTGTTCCGTTGCGTCTTTCCCTTTTTCTCTTGCAGAGATAAAGGTTCCCTCTAGTTGTTGCCAGACTGCTAGTGTACAAGAACAACTCCTTTGTGCCTTCAAACTGCTGAAATCTTGTGTAAAAATATAACCCATACCGGTAAACTTGTTAGTAAGTTTAGAGAAAAGTGCCTATTAGAAATATGGGACCTTAACTTATGGAATTAATTATTAAAAAAGTATAATATGGAAGCCCTGAGAGGCAAGTTTGGCAGGTGAAAAAACTTTTTTGTTGGCAAAGGGAGTGTGTTTGTTGTTGTAATACTCATTTTGGCCAAAAGAGGCTGAAGTACACTACATCGTATTCTAAATAGGACTTAGGTCAGTCATGTAGTGTGAAAACCACAACGACTTCAAGACTCCCGATTACAAGACAGCAAGTTGTGTAGTGTGAACAGTGCAGCGATCTGACGACTGTGAAAGTCGTGTAATGTAAACTTGGCTTTAGCAAGTTATGTAACATTACTGACATGTCTTTCTTTTGGCTAGAAATATATTTTAATCAGCGCTAATCTGCCTACTTAGAATATGGGGTAGTGGTGCACTTCATAGTCTCTTGTGGCCAAAATGACTATTACAACCACAAACACTTCTTGATCCTGACAAAAACATGTTTTTTCACCTGCCAAAACTTTTTTTCCTCACCTGTTTCACAAATGAAAAATAAAATAAAATAAAGAACTTAGAAAGATTATCCAGGCAAAACATTTATTTTCACCTGTTCTTAAGTCATAAACACTCAGGGCTTCCTTACATATCAACTTAGTTAAGTGTCCTTTTTTCAATACTGTAGAATCTGTCTGCTTTGATTTCATTTTGTCACACACACTAACTGTGTAGTTTACCTATGAAGTTCCTCCTCGCGGAGGAGTCCCGGGCTTGTCCCCAGCCTGCTGGCCAGGCCATCAGCACAGCGTTGTGTTTCATTCCTCCCAGTCCTGCTGACTGGATGAGCAGGGAGAAACCGTCTCGCAGGTTGGACGACACCACCACATGGGAGAAACCCTTCATCTTCTCCGCAACCATGGCTGCTTTCAAGTTCTGCAGGGACCAAGTGGAGCAAAGACAGTAGGACAATAACTTAAAGGTCTTATTGATAACTTTTTTATGTAGACGAATATTTGTTAAAAAGTAACACATCCACAGAGCCTTTAGAAGGTGCTGAATCATAATAAGTATGTCTTTTCCTGAAAAAAATGATTATGATTGTGAATTAATCATTTAAAAAATGTTGGCGGATCCAAAATGAATGTTTTGTTTATCTCTGTGGAAGATATCTGACGTTTGGTTCCCACTTCTAACAAGTATGGTTAGTACAATAGTAAAACGATGTTGGTATCACGTGGTATCTCTGGGTCATCAGTTAGTGTGGAAAAAACAGATAGATGACTGAGATTGACGGTAAGTGCCTGGTAACGACTTGTTGTGAAGTAAATGCAATGGAACGGGGGAGGGAGAATGAGACATCTAGTGGCTGAATGTTATCAATGTAATCAATAGCACCTTTAACTATGACCTCATTAATAAACATATTAAATTTAGAAATTTAACTGCTGTACCCGTGACTTCTATACTGGACTACACAGTAGACCTGAGACCTGAACCCTGGAAAACCATGCAGAGGACTAAACAGGGAAAGCAGATGACTGAAAAAATGGTCAAACCTGCTCTCCTGTCTTTACATCATTCCCCCGGGTCATGAAGGTTCCCTCCAGGACCGAGCAGACTATGGTCAGTCCCTTTCCTGCCTTGAGCTGCGTAGTGAAGGACAGGAGACGAGGGTGTTTCACCGCCAGGTCCGAGTCCAACTTACACAACACTAACAGCTGAGGCCTGAAGAGAGAGAGAAGATGTAAGAATTAGAATACAAGCAAAAACAATAAGCATTAAAGGGACTGTATGTAAGTTTTTACACGTATGAACATGTTTTAATTTTTTTTTATTTTGTCAATGTGTGAACAGACAAGGAACAAGACTACGTGGAAAAAAAACCCACGATATCTCTACTTCTGCTGCATCAATTTTGATCCTTTCATTTTAACAGTCCATCGTGAGACTGACAATGTTACAGTGAATTGGTGCTGTATTTTATTTAATTTTTTTTTTTGCTGTATTTTAGATCTATTTTTGCCCTATTTGCCCCAAAGCACACGTTTGTTTGGACTAAATTTTGCAAAGATTTTTGGAAAACATTTTTTTTCATTTTATTTTCAATAAAAAAAGCATAGACTTATAGGGAATATATCTTCAGAAGCAATCCAGGCATAACAATAAATAAAGATCCCACAAATAGTACATCAAGTTTTGTGCGTCCCTTCCTCTGGCTTCATTATGATTAAAGCAAATCACAACGTATACACACTCTCACCTCCAGTTTTTGGTGTGTGGTGGAACTTCCTCCAGCCGGATGAGAGCATAGCGTGCTGCATTTAAGGACAGACCTCTGATCCCGTCTCCCCATTCCTTCTCTGCTCTGCAAAATCCAAATAGAGAAGTTTAACGTTTTCTTTTCCAGATGTTTAAGAACAGAATTAGACATTCAAATGTTTATCCGGTCTCAGTGACGTGAAAGATGTAAAGCTTCCTCTACTGTCTCGACAGATCTCTTGATCTCCTGACCTGAACCTCCTAGACTCACCCTCTGTACTCAATGTACTTATAGATACAGCCGGCTATCACCATGGCAACCAGGGCGTAGTACCAGGAGGAGATGAACATGAGAGAGAGACACAGACTCATCCCTAAGAAGGACAGGGTCCTACAAGACACACACACATACAGAACATATTAATATCTGTGGTTCTAATCAAAGCTTTGGAAAGCTCACATCTTACATAAAATGTGCAGGATTTATTCTGAGTTTAGTTGGAAGCCGTTCTTACCAGTGATAAAACTTGAAGCGAGGTCTCCAGTTGGGCGTACGGAGCAAAGTCTGAACAGCACAGGCCAGGTTAACGAACAGATAGCACATGAGGAAAAACCTGAGCAGACACACAAACCGAAAAGATCATTAATTGGAGACACTACAGGTAAAAACACTGTTTTTCATGCACTGGTCAATTTAGAGATTTTGGGCTATTTTGCTTCCATAACGTCTTCTTTCAGATCAGTGCAAAGAAAATATCCAAACTACACTTATTTTAATGCACTTTGTCTATTTGCGTCTGTAAATTTCCCCTAAATTCATCAAAAGTTATCATCAGATAATGCCTCCTTTGCATATTTAAACATAACATTTCAGGAAACTTGTAATGCAAAAAATAATTGTCTTAAATGTGAGTAACCAACTGGGGAAGTTTCATGGTGATATCTATTCGTTAACATTGTTGTTGTTGTACCCTATTCACCTGTAGTGTCTTGCAAAATGTATGGAATTTTACAATCCATATCTTATAAAGCCGTTTTCTCAAAATGAGGTTTGACTCTGAGCCAGAAATCTCCACTTCAGTAGCACTTATATTCACCAATCTATCCGATTTCATTCCTATCTAAATTCTGAAGGTTTTTTTTACTGAGGGCTTTGTTCATATATCAGTCATAGCCTGATTTATAGAACATTTTATTCCTAAAAACATGGCAAAATAGATTTTTCTTTATGGCTGTTGACAGTATTTTATGATTTATGGAGTGATAAAAAGAGCTATCCAAAATCCCCTCTTTCTGCTCTGGAAATGAATGCAAATTAGCACATATTTAATAAGAGAATGCCTCTTTGAATATTTAAACATACATTCTCAGAAAAAGTATAATACAAAAAAAAAATTGTCTTAATGTAAGTAATCAACTGGGTAGGTTTCACGGTGATATCTATTAGTTCATTTTTTACCCTATTCACCTGGGCTGCCATTAAAGAGAGAAATGAGTGAAATTAAATTGGCAGGAAAGTAACACAGACTGAAAGCAGGTTGGATAGAAAGTGGATCAGTTGTTTGTATTTTCTAAACCACGTACATGGAGAGGATGGGGGCCACAGCATCCAGAGAGGCGATGAGGATTCCTATCTCACAGATCCCAACTGTCAGCAACAGAGCCCAGGTGGGTTCACCGTTAGCCTTCCCATGACCGAAGACCTGAAAAACATAGACACAGAGAGAGAAGGTGATGAAAAAATAAATATGCTACCTGCTATAGGCTACGTTCCATAGCAACCGCCTTCCTATGTGCAGGCAACCAGCCAAGGAGGGCCTATTTTACTGTGAACATCCTTATTTATTAATAAAAAACGATTTAATGTGGAATGTGTCTACAACTTTCAAACTTGATGACCGTTCGCGTCAGGCCGAACAACGTCCCTTAGCTGTGATATAATCACAACATACCACGACCTGTACGCTGTGAGCTATTGCTTTATTTTCGGTATCATATTTAAACTCCAAATTCATTCAGGTCAAGGCAGAGCGTTTTCAAGTCACATTAGTGTGAAGGAAGAGTATCTGTAGCCTACGTGACTGGTACGACAGATCTGGACCACTCCTGACATCAAGCAATATACTGGATTGGTGTCAATGGCTTCTAATGTCTCAAGGGAAAAGGTTGCGGCGCCCAAAGGGCGCTTTGTACGAACAATTATGCGGTTTAAGATCACGTCATGAATCTGACGTAGACTTTTCTTAAGACCTTTCTCAAGGACAATTTTAAGAGAAAACACGAAGCTATTGGTGAATGAGGCCTACTGTCTTGAGTTCGCATCAATCAGCGGCTTAGAAGTTGGTCTAAATCTATATTTGGGAGTTTATAAACTGCTTTACTGTGGCAGAAGTGCGTCAAATCAACCCTCCAGCACGCAACATAAAGGTAAGCAAAACCTTTGAACATGCCATTACTGCGTAATGTCATTACTACGATGCACAACTGTGTCATGAGGGATGTGAAGAAGATGAAAAGACCCATTCAAGACCAAATCAAATACTACAGTGAACCAACAGTCATTTTGTGTTTAGGTTGATTGTAAAAGGGTACAGGACAGTAACATACGAAAAGCAAAGATCTTTCCAACACTGACCTGTAAGAACGGGACGATGCCATCCCGAGCGATGGCCTGCAACAGCCGGGGGGCGCCAGTGAGGCTCTGAAGCCCCGCCCCGCAGCAGGAGAAAAACGAGCCAATCACAATCACCCAGGGCGACGGCCAGGCCAGAATACCAATGACGGGGGTCCTCTTTACTGAGAAACCAAACCTGAAACAACCACAAGCATGCATGCAATATACTCTGTACTGTGTGTGAAAGTCAAAGACAAATTTCCATTCAACACCAATGATTCTGTCTGTAAAAACAATTATTTTTAAACAGCTTTTGATCAATTAAAAATACACTTACTTGTCTCTCAGCACCACTCCTTCAATACAGGCTCCAAACAAGACCACAAAGGAGATGTCTGAGCTTGAAGTTAAGATGAAAATACTCACACATTGTACTTACTTTGCAGTAACAAACCTTATCTGTGACATTACAACACAAATAAATACAAATAGAACTGGCAAAATAACTGTTAATGGTCTCTGTCATCAACTGATATACCTTCTCCTATACACCACATGCATATGCTGGTTTACACTGTAGCTACTGAGTATATACTGTATCAGAGTCTCTAGAGAGGATACAGATGAAAGAGGTGGTGAGAATAGCCATTATGGTTCCTATTGGGATGGACCTCTGAGCATCTCTGAGATCACCAGACCTATTAGAACCAGCCATTATACCTGAAATAAAACACACAATGTAAAAGTTAGAGGCAGTTCATTTACTTATGAAAAAGTATCAATACCACAGAGTGAAAAATGCTCCATTACAAGTAAAATTCCTGCATTTAAAGTTCTACTTCAGTAAAAGTACGTAAGTATTAAAAGCAACATGTGTTTCTGTGTGAAAAGTATTAATGTTGACGTGTGCGCCACCGGTTTGTAAAGGCCTTTAGACTCTTAACATATTGTGTTTTGTTTGGTATTTGGTCTACCTGTGACAGAAGGGAAGTATATTCCCACCAGCAGAGTGAAGTAGGTGGCGATGTCATTGAAGACGTAGGGCTTATACATGTCAGTGGACGTTTCCGGGGCTTGTACTGAAGGCTGGCTTTTCTTCTCTATGAACGTACCGGCTGGGCCATAGTCACCCCACAGGTTGTCTAACAGAGAGACACACAGAGAAAAGCATCATCAGTCGGATGAACAACAGGATTCATCCTCTGGGTCAATGAATACCTTGTGGGCAAAGTTGATAATTTAGCCTGAAGGTTATTATTTTTTCATGGAGGAAAGCTCAGAATCCTTCCTCTCCTCCTCCTCACCTTTGATGACCCCGCTCAGGAGCCCAGGTATGGCCCGCATCTCTGTCAGGTTGTTCAAGGTGAAGTATTCGTCACAGGTTGCGTTGGAATATTTACTGTCACAAAAGAGGTGCCATACCTCGGTGATCACAGTTTTGTTTTTCACAACCTCCGTCTTTGCGCATGTTTCAAACTTTTCATTCTTCAGAGATCGGTTCCCCAACATACAGACGCTGCAGAGGAGAGATAGAAAAGCGTAGTGTAGTTAGATTGAAGCTGCTGTATCTGTTGTGATAGATGGAGCTCTGGTCCTCTGAGAAACAGATGCCTTGGGACAACTGAGAAGCATAATGAATGAATGAGGGATTTTCCATTTTGGTTTTTACAGTAGTTTGTGTGTGTTCTGCACAACACCTTCTCACTCTCAACTTGTCAAATACAGCAGCTTGGTCAGTGGCCCTACGGTCTACGTACCCCTCTAGCATCCGTTTTGTATGTGTCAATTTTCGCTCGTTACATGCATACACTGTCTTTTCAAAATAAACGTCCATGTTCACATAAAACGCTTCCACGACAGCCATCTCAATTCACTGCATACACACAGCCCCTGCAGGCAGACAGTGTCACACCCATTATAAACTAATGAGTCACAGCCATACTCATAAACAGCCACGGCTGCAGCCACATCAGCGACAGTAACAGCCAAAGCAATATCATCCCATAGCTATATCACAGCTACAGTCTAGCTGCAATGATACAGACTTGAACCTGAGCCAGTCACCGCTGAGGGTGTGCGCCCACAAAGCCTGTGGTCACAACCAGCGGCGGTCTACTACATAAAACATACATTATAACATACAGTTAGTAACTCACTTAAACTCTGGTGGTTCGATGATCGTCTTGATGACTCCTGCGTAAGTGGCCATGATCGAGAGAACCACACAGGCCAGAAACACTAGGGCCAGTTTGTTCACATACCTGCAGAAAGAAGGGGAATATGTGTGAGTCTGTGCTGTTCTGTGTGTGTGTGTGTGTGTGTGTGTGTGTGTGTGTGTGTGTGTGTGTGCATGTGGATACTTACTTCACCCCTACAAACACTACCAGAGCCATCAGGAGCAGGCAGCATGTGCCATAGACACGCATGTTGTTGAGCATTGCTGCATTTTCACCTTCTTGGAACACCGTTGCTGTTGGGACGATGTACGTCTGGCAGAGGGGAGACAGCACAAAGAGAGCGAATGTGTCGTTAATATGTTACTGATGTGGCTGAACTCTTATCTGTCGGAGTGGTAACATACCAGCAGAATCTCTATGGTGCCCAGTATGTACATGGATCCAGCGAAGGTGGTTCCGAGGTAGAAACAAAGACCCACCGCTCCTCCAAACTCTGGACCCAGTGATCTGGAGATCATGTAGTACGAGCCACCAGCTTTGGAGACATTAAATCCTGGTTAGTTAGACTGCTACCAAATGTATTCCTTGGTATTTTAAACTTTATTATGTTTGATGAAATATTACTTTACATTTCGACTTCCACCGGGGAAGATGGGAGAAGCTCTGAGTTGTTCAAAGTGTTAAATATGCTCATCTGATTCACCCTCAGTCATCATCTTATGCTCATTGACATTTAAAGTAGTAGTTTGAATTTTATTTATTTATTTTTATATAACATCATAACATTATTTATCATATCAAGTATCATTACTTTATCAAAGGAAATGTAAAAAAAATTGTTTGCACTGTACCCCTTTGCTGCAAATTTCCCCTCTGTGGGACTATAAAGGATTATCTTATCTTATATTTAATAAAAAATAAAAAATAAAATAATAATGATATATATATTTTTTCAGAATTGACAGGACCATAAAACCACCATTTTTTCCCATTCATTTTCAATTTTCATTTCACACAGAAATGCTTTTGAACAAAGGGTGAAATGTATTGATTTATTGTTGCAGTGGCTTTGTTGTGTCATGATGCAATCACCATAATAGAGTATATCTGCAGAATGTTACATAAAGCCTGTTAATCAGTATGAATGACTTTGCCAGGTCCTTCAGAATCTGCCAGTGGTAAATGAAAACACTACGCTGTATCTAAGCCGGTGCTTTTAGATACTGCTCGTGGAATAGAAAAAAATAATTAATGCAACAGTTCATAATGTACCTGGGACGACTCCGTTGGTTGCTATGGCGCTCATTGATATGGCTGTGAGCAAGGTCTGCGTGGAGACAAAGAGGACAGATGTTTAGTTATGGATGGAAGAAAAGAGATAAGTGTGCAGGCTGCATTGTATTTGTGTAAAAAAAAATGTATTTCCAAATGTTTCACATGATATACTGTCATTAAATACTGCCAGTGTTTTATTCAAATTTACACAAAAAGTTTACACATTTTGGTCACTTTAAAGTGCAATATTATCACTCATTGCTGTATAGGGCTGGGTATATTTTCACATTTTTTCCCCGTGCAGAAACCTGAGTTACCAAACAATCCTTTTGGGATGTTTTGGATCTTTTGTACTTCTTCTACTGTAAAAATATAACATAAAAAAATAAAATATAAAAATGTTTTTCTTTTACAAAACCCTTTTTATCGTTTATGAAAAAAGCTTAACTTTGTTTTTATGTTAAACCATAAAAAAAAGTAAATAAAATTATTTTTTATTCAGTCTCTCTCGCAAACCAGAGTTGGTGATTGTTGGAACAGTGGAAAGACTAACAAAGACATTTTTTATTTTGTTTCTGCTGAGTTTGAATGAAGTGTGTTTTACGACGATCAGCGAGGTGAAATGACTGTTGTCTGACTGGAGTCTGGTGGGTTTGAGGAGAGCATATTATTTGTATGATTTGTACGTTAATAAAATTAGATATTCAGGAACAGAGAAGTGCCCAAACGTCCTTGGTAATCTCCACACTTAAAGGGTATTTTACAACCAAGTATGACCTCTGACCTCATTTCAAGTCATGTATAAGACATGAAAGAGGGTAGAGGAGTGACAGCCGGATTTTTCAAATATTAAACGCTGTTGCTGTTCAAGAATTTTGTGTAAATAAAATTATCTAAATAAATGAAATGAAAATGAATTTAGATTTAGATGGGAACTATCTGATCAAAGTAATTAAATTAAAGTTTATTTATATAACACTGTTCAAAATCAGGCTTTCATTGTGCTTCACATTTACAAAAAAAACAATAAAAAAAGCACTTGAATGCATATTTAAATAAAAAATAAGCACAAACTGGTGGGTATTTGACAGTTTTTGATACCCAATGCTGTGAACTTTTCTGTCATTACATGTACAAGTATTGCGGTTTAATACCCAGCCCTACTAGAGAAATGCCAAACATATCAGTCACTAAATAGCATCACATCTATATCCTCTGTCATCTCTCTGCTCTAAAGCATCAGAGCCTGACAGGGTGGCCATATATTGTAGGAGGGTGTTGAGTGCCGACTGCTCACATCACATGAGTGCTGAACATTTTCAGTTCAAACTTTTCAAACAGTCAGCTCTCTGTTTGGCCGCCGAGCTACTGACGTACGAACTGTGGTCGTAAATAAGACACAAATTTTCTGCTGGTTTTTGAGGACCCTCATCTGAGCTCAGGCATGAATGAACACCACAAAACTCAGAGGAGGCTGCATTGACTGGCCTGCAGTTTGTCTGCCATGCCCTGAATCTCAGACTAAACCTCAGACGTGTCACTGTTCCGTTCAGGCATTTATAGAGTTATGGCCGAGAGGGACTCTGTTTGTTTGTCTTTCCTTCATTCACAGTGGAATAATAAAAGACAAAGTTGTGAAATGATGCATCTCATCTCATCCAAAAGTGTAATTACTATACTCAGTTTGACACCATATTTCTTCCTACTTCTTGTCAGCAGAAAGTCAATATATTCAGTCATTGGATTTATAAATAACTCACGCAGATGCAGCACATGGAGACGATGGCGAAGGATCCCAGGATTCCTGCCGTGCCCACGATCCAGGTGAGACGCAGGAAGAGGATCACGCCCAGGATGTTCTGCATGCAGGGCAGATAAACTCCAATGAAGGTTCCCATCGGGGGGACCTGGGGATGGATAAACACACACACATCAGGCACACAGGTGAGAATCAACAGGGAAGATAGGTGAGAGGATGACACCTAAAATACAGCCTTCAAAAAAGTACATGACCTTTGGATTCCTTTTAGTTGTAAAGCACAGCGGGTTAAATACATTTCGATCATATTACATCACTAAAGATGTGCGTTTTTTTTTTAAATTATGCTTTTTATTGTTTCGAGTACCAGTGAGGGTTTCTGGACAATATTTGTCATTGTTAATTGATTTCAAGTAATAAATATATACATACATTTGCATGAAGCAAGCATATTTGCCCACTCCCATGTTGATACGAGTATTAAATACTTGACAAATCTCCCTTTAAAGATGGGGTCTGCGATTTATCCAGTATACACTTTTTGTTATATTGGTTGAAATGGTCTTTACACCCCGACAGCAATCCGTTTCTCATGAGCACTGAAAAAAGGCCGGAAAAGATCCGTCATCTGTAGCTGCTGTAATCCTGTAAAAACGTCTCCCAGTCAGTAAAAATGGTCCCGGTTGTAAGGAACCAATCAGATGCCTCCCTGCCTCCCTGCTCGTACTCTAGCCTCAGCGTGCACCAGCGTGAACTCAAAGCTCGTGTCCGCCGCACGTTCACTAGAGAGTGAAAGAGAAAACTCAGCTCTTAAAACACCGGACAATGAGAACGAACTCGTACCACTATTACCATATTATCGAAAAATACAACTTTGATTTAGTTGTTTATGTTCTGTTAGTTTACTTTATAAAATACTGCAGATTTAAACTATTTATTCTAACAGCTCAAAGTGAAGTCAGACAAACAGGATTATCAACGAGGGGAGACGGCGGATAGAAAATATTGCCGAACAAAATTTACGTTACTCAAACTGCTTTTTCAGTTACAGAAACAAACGAGTGGACTGATCTCCCTCCAGATATTAGAGTAATGTTAAAAAGGGTCGTGTTGTCTCAGCAGGTATCTCTCTCTTTCCCTCCCCTCTCTGCTGCTCTGTGGCCGGCTCTCCAGCGAGCTGCTGCTACCCCCCCCCTCTCCGTCAACAAGGAAATAAAGCCCCTCGTCTACGAGACCGGTCTCTTGAGAGAGCTCCAGCTCATAGCGGGGTCTGTGTGAGTGAATGCCCGGGTGGAGAGGTGGCGATCCCGGCAGGAGCTAGCTAGCTGTGCCGGCAGTTTGTGGAGCTTCTAAACTCCGACAACAGTGGAGAAAATGTTTGATTCGCCATCTAACATCGTAAAACTGTCAATATTCTAAATCTACACCGTTGATTTCTCGCCTCAACATTTTTCAGAAGTGAATTTAGTGATGAAATAGCTACGAAAAATGTGAAGTAGTTATGATGCGGCGGTGCTCGTGCATGTGTGTGGGGGGCGTTGCCTTATAAGGAGTTTCGAGGGGAGGGGGGGGTTTAGAGGGAGCTCCTGAGGCGATGCGACTTTCAAATTATGCTAGTTTTCCAAGATCGCAGACCCCAGCTTTAAGGTACATTTTGAACATGTAAAAAGTGTGCGAATAATCGCGATTAAATATTTTAATCGATTGACAGCCCTAAAAGAAAATAAAATAAAATATTGTCAATGATCCGTACAACAGCTTTAGGTAAAAAGTAACAGTATTGAGCTTCAGTCTGACTAACCATCCATGTGTTCTATAAAATGTACAGCATCTCACTGCACAATCATACATATAATACACCTACTACTTCCGTCCCCAAAAATCAAATTTACATACCATTTTCCGAGTTACAAACACTTTGTCCTGTGCTTTCTCCATTTCACTCAGTTGTCTGCCTAAATACTTTGAAGTGCCTGATGTTGATTTCCAGATATCCCACATCTTCTCTCTTGTGTTACTCTTGTCTTCCTCTCTTGACTGTGTTTCTCCCCCTCACTCTCTCTGCATAGTCTGTCCTATTCTTTTTAATCTCAGATCTCCTTCAGCAGCACTCTAAGAAAAAAACACAGCTACCATTCAGGGGGCGGGTTTCACTAAAACATCATCAATGCTTCTACACAAAGCTACAGTCCAAGGTCCTATACTGTGTTTAAAGACAGCAAGAGGAGGCAAGTATTGTTGTAATGAGAGCATTTCTCAAGGATTTCAAAGAGGGTTTTTTTTCTCCCTTTTTTCTGTGAATTTGGGGGGAGTTTACATACAGTTGGAATTTATACATGGTGGGTGCCTGATTCTAGTATTTGTTTAAACTCAATATATTAAAATGTAACTTCCTTTAGCTACCTACAAACAAATTCAGACAAAAAGTGTATTCCTAGTAATGTGCAGACTTTGAAACAAAATTTAGACTTTCATTTAATGAAATAATTCTATAGAAAACAGAATTAAACATTTTACAGATTCTCTTTTTTGTCAAAATATCAGTAACTGAAAAAGTGAGTTTGTCATGATTTAAGTAAGTGACAAACAGCTAAGAATCAAGTCATATTTGCCATATTGTTATAAGCTGTTGCTATTTCACTATACTATACAGTCCTCTACTGTCCTTTATCCCACTTAAAGCTGTCGTCCACACCCCTGAAAAGGGTGTGGACTACAGCCCAGCTACTTTTCTGGGCTGAGTAGCTTTGACTGTTTTCACGAATCTTCTATCCCCTTGTTTTTAGGGCCAAGGATACAGTAATAGCACCACACATCCAGGTAGTTTAGTGCTTACTGGTGCTACAATGCACAGGGGTCTTCAGTACGGAGACACACTTTTTCTAAAGGAGACAATCCTTAAAGGAATTGTTCAACATTTTGGGAACTATTGACTTTCTTATTGTATCAGAAAATCAATACCACTCTCACATCAGGCCCGTTAAAGTCAAGATGAAATTAAAAATCCCCTCCCTGGTCATATTGTGCACCTATTTAATAATATACGCCCCTCCAAAAATGCTAAAAAATCCAATCATCTTTTCTTCCTGTAAAACAAAATATGACTTGTCCTTACGTAAGCTAGAACCAACTAGTTTCAACTGATAATATCATGACATCCATCCATCAATCAATCTGCACGAGATGGTTGAGGTTAGTCATTGACTGGTGATTGGAAAAGACAGTCACAAGTGGCCTCATGTGCATATTAACATGCAGCTCTACCTTTCTGTGTGTCAGTTTTAACATTACATCAGAAGCAGGTGTGCCAGCTGGCACAAAAAGAAGGAAACACCTCCACTCTATACCTCCAGCTGGCGCTCAAACACAACCTCCCACACCACTGACATACATAGTCCTCCTCTCTATGAGGGCTGACGGAAGGTTTACTGGCCAGCTGCTTTTCAATTCAGCCAACCGTAAGCAGGTGACTGGCGGAGGACAGGGTATTTGAGTAAGTGTCCTTTCTGGTCACGACCTTAACAGGAATGTTACTAGTTAAGTGTTGGTGATTTCAGGTTTTTCCCATGCCAAGCAGGCTATTTACACCACACACCAGGATAAGTACAAAGGAGGTGTTATTGATCTTGTGACTTTGCTCAAAGGTTGATAACAACTACAGCTATCAAGGTACTATCACTGAAACATTATTAGGTTGTTTGAAAACCAGTGATGCGCGTGCGACACTACTGTTCTATGAGGTGTTATGTGATTAATCAGTTAATGTATATTTGGTTTAACAAGTAATGTATTCTGCATGTATTGTTTTCTTTAATGTGTTGCCCCACATCCGCTTTCTGAAAGGTTCTCAGTGTGTCACATGAACCTCAAGTGATTCAATATGGATGGATTTGAAAGGTCAGAATACCTCATCTTACTATCTGCCTCAATATACCTCTGTACTCGCCCTTGTCTTGGTGTCTGACCCACTTGCACTTCTTCTAAGCTCTGTCTTTGTTCTATTTAGCAAACCTTTCACACGCAGCAGAAAATATCAGATGATATCATCAAAGAAACTGAAAAAGTCAACTCAAGTCAGTCAAGTTCAGGGCTGAGCAGCACCGTTACACTTGCCAGGTTTCCATCCAAATGTAGCGCAAATTTTAACCAAATTTTGAGAAAATCAGCAAAAGAAAAATGCCAATTAATTATTGTTTCAACCCACTACCAATTATTAGGAGTTGTTTCATCAAGATAAGCAGTAGATGGCGCCAATTCTCCAGTCGGAGAACCATTATACCATTGCAGAAGAAGAGGGCGCAACAAGATGACGTAATTAAAAGAGCAGCAATCGGACCTCAAACGGTGAAAAACAATGTCGAAAACTGGATGTAAACATGACATTTCTGTTTGTTTTATATTGATGTGAGGAAGGTTACATCAGATCTTTGCGGTTCGTCTCTTCAGCGGAGCAGAAGCTTCAGTGGACGTTGAAATCACCTGCATCGTGAACATCATCATTTATTTCACTAAATCTGTTTCCATTGCACTTTGTCGCACTTTGCTTTTATCGATACGCAACATTTCCACCTCAGCCGAGCGTAAAAACTTTTCTGTGATATTTCAAGATTTTTCTGAATTTTTGGCGTTTCCACTCAGGTTTTTTAGGCACAAATTGAAAAGATGCGTAAAAACAGGTGGATGGAAATGCACCTAATGGTTAAGGTAAGCTACTGGACCTGCAGGACAAATAAGATGTGTCCAATGTTAAAAGCAGGATTCAGCTTTTTAAGTGTAATGAGGACTTGGAGACGAAGAATGTATATTGCTAAGAAGTGAAAGTTAATTGTTCGTTCCATTGCAACATCAGTGTCCAGCAACAAAGCTAAGCTTCCGCCATTTTGGACTGAAAGCGACTAAGCGCCAGTAAAACGTCCGCTTAAAAAGTGCCGTAGAAAAGTAAAACAAAATTATTTCTATTCCAATGGCATCACATGTAGTGTGTATTTGCCATACAGCAATCCAGTCTCCGAAACCCAAATCTGACCCACAAAGATTACCCAGCCAACACTTTACTGTATGTCATCTGTACTCTTCAGGCAATACAAAATCTACAAATTATTTCATAATAAGTCTCCCAAGATGAACGACTAAAAGAACATGGCACGTCTTTCTCACAATACACTCCATTCTTTAGAGATGTTCCAGAGCTGCCTTATCTCCTCGTGATATCATCCCAAAGATCAAAGCCTATAGTAGACTGTACTCCAACTGCTTGATAGACTGCAAAAATGAATTACTGTTGCTGAAACTCGTTCTACTGCCTCTATCTAAAATCAGGTTATACACGGCCATTCATTATCACACCTTTTTTTTCTTAAAATGATTTCTGAAAATGTAATCAGATAACCAACAGCCAATTACTATCTCTTTTCCACTGTGGTTTTGCTAAATCATTTTACAGAAACATTGAATGGATTTCATAGAGACAGGTGGTAATTGTACTGTCTAAGATACTGCGATACTGCTATGTTGATGTAAACAAAGACAATGAACCAGAGGTGGAAGATGAACCCTACTTCTCACTTGATTTATTACCTCAGTAAACATTGTAAACATAAGTTTATGGTCTCAATCACTAGTTTCAAGTCTTCTTCAATACAGCATGATGTTCATTCAGTAAATTATGGTCCCATTTAGAGTCAAATAGACCATAAAGCAGGGTATGCTTTAGGGCGTGGCTACCTTGTGATTGACAGGTCGCTACCACGGCATTGTCCGGTCTGGGAGTTGTCTGTGTTTTCGTCTTACAACTTTAACCCTTTCACAGTGTGTTTTCAGCTCATGAAAGTTAATTGTAACATTGTGTCACCTAAAAATTTCTTATTCAGCGTTTGGTTGTACTCCACCCTCTCGTGTCATTTCTGGTTGCAAAAAACCAAGATGGCGACGGCCAAAATGCCAAACTCAAGGATTTAAAACCGTAGTCCACAAACTAATGGGTGACGTTACGGTGACTACGTTCACTTCTTATATACAGTCGGATTATTGTATGATAATAATGCAGTGGGCTGCTTTGGTGCGGCCGTATTTTTTCCCAGGTACCACAGAGACAATGAAATACGCTCCAGGAAGTCTAGTTCAAGTAATGGAGTAAATTGCATTGGCCCCCTTGCTGTGTGTCCTTTAGATGATAAGAAACCTGCCAGAATTGGTTGCTACAGCAAGTATGTTGGCTGCTTAAAAATCAATACTGATAATCCCAACTAAAGATCATGTAGGCTCAAAAACTTGCATATGTAACTTTCAGCATCAAAATTTTCACTAGCTCAAAATTCAGGTCCATACCACGACAGTGGGCTTCCTGACTCCATCCTCATTCTCGGCCTCCTCGTGCTCACGAACGCCCTGGGTCAGGTTGGTGTAGTTGGCCAGCTTGTTGAGAAGAGATGACACCATAGGGTGGCTGTCCATTTCCTCCTGCAGAGAGACAGAGAGAGATGCATGAATAAAATACAGTATGCAAGTTCTGTTCTATCAACAACTTAATACACTATCTGTACAGTGTAGTGTACAGTGTTGTGTTGTTAGCACTCTGCAGTTACACTGCTAGCAGGAGCACATAGACAATTGACAGGTTTTTAACCAGAACCTAGGCGCTCCTGTTTTAGCCTCCTTCTACTGACTCCCAGTATATTTAGAATTGATTTTAAGATCTTATTTATATTTTTATTATTATCATGACTAAACCTTCTGATCGTGCCTTTAACTTTTGTGTCAGTAACTTTTAATAATTTGTTATAAATCTTATGTCACACAACAAAATGATAATATAATGTATGATAATTTTCTGCTTTAAAATATCAGGTTAGTGGACAATGCAGTTTTTTTTAAATGTGCATCAAATGTTTCAACATTCATAAACACTGTACATTTGGAGAAACACCATTTTTATCTCACCTCAAATAGGGCCATGTTCTTGCCTTCATAATAGTGATCTCTGTCATCGTCTGAGTTGATGAACGGACTGGATTCTCTGTGTGTGTCATCTCCTAGTGGGATACACAGAAAGAACACCCAGACTGTAAGATGCACACTATTGATAGAGCTGCAAGAGAACAGAGGCAGTACAAGCGGTGACATGTCATTGTTCCGACAACCCGTTATTCCGACAACCCAATAGTCCGACAAATGCCCCACTGGACCCAAAGCCCATTAGACCGACAGGCTGTTATCTCGAAATCAAACACCCATTGTTCCGAAATCCCGTTGTACTGACAATACACACTCTCCCTGCACCGCTGTCTTAATGCACGGGCTAACCGGGACTCAAGCCCCCGGGTCCCGACCACATAAAAGGGCCAATGGGTGTTTGTTTTCGGGATAACGGGCTGTCGGTCTAATGGGCTTTGGGTCCAGTGGGGCATTTGTCGGACTATTGGGTTGTCGGAATAACTGGTTGTCGGAACAATGGGCAGTCCCTGTACAAGCATCAGGTACTTTCCTTGTATAGTATCCGTAACAGCTGTAACAGCACTAGATATACTGTATTAGTAGCAGTGATGTACTGTAGTAGCAGTCCAAGTAGTGTTGTAGTACTAGTACCCATACACACATCTCTCATGTGGGTTATTCAAACTGTGGATTTTCAGTAGCATATATGATTTGTGTCCGAATATTTAGGTGCTCAGCTGGCTGAAAACACCAAATCTCTCTCACTGACCACCTACTTCTTGTTGAAACATGCATGTAAGATTACTAAACTCTGTTGTCTGGTTAGTGCACCTTCAGCTGACGGTTTTATAGAAAAGAAAGCAACACAAATGAAAGTTAGAAGGCTGTTTCGTGTCTTTCGGATGGCTCAGAAAGACCAACAGGTAGCTAGCTAGTTAGCCGTTAGCTAGTTAGCCGTTAGCAATGCAGTTAGCCGTTAGCAATGCAGTTAGCTAGTTAGCCGTTAGCAATGCAGTTAGCTAGTTAGCCGTTAGCAATGATGTTAGCTAGTTAGCCGTTAGCAATGCAGTTAGCTAGTTAGCCGTTAGCAATGCAGTTAGCTAGTTAGCCGTTAGCTAGTTAGCCGTTAGCTAGTTAACCGTTAGCTAGTTAGCCGTTAGCTAGTTAACCGTTAGCTAGTTAGCCGTTAGCTAGTTAACCGTTAGCTAGTTAGCCGTTAGCAATGCAGTTAGCTAGTTAGCCGTTAGCAATGCAGTTAGTTAATATTTCAAATGCATACGACTGGCAGCAGATAAATAATGAACGTTAGCAAGATAACCGGAAACTCACCGTTAAACGTTTAAACATAACATACAATGTTGTCAATAAACCAAAGTGAACCTCCAGAGCGCAGTTAAAGCTTCAGTAGGCAGAATATTTTTTGGCATCAATGGGCAAAAATTCCATAATAACCTTTCAGCATATTGTAATTCAAGTGTTCTGAGAGATAACTAGACTTCTGCTCCTCCTCATGGCTCTGTTTTCAGGCTTTAGAAAATCTAGCCCGTGACGGGAGACTTTGACCAATGACAGGTCATTTCAGAGAGAGCGTTCCTATTGGCTGTTCTCCGGTCATGTGACCGGAACTTGGCGTTCCTTCACCAGATTTCTCAAACTTTTGCCAAGAGGTGAAAGTCAATTGTTCGTTCCATTGCAACATCAGTGCCCAGCAGCAAAACTATGCTTCTGCCATTTTGGACTGAAAGCGACTACCTGACGCTAGTAAAACGTCCGCCTACATAGGGCCATACAAAAGTGTAACAAAACTATTTCTATTCTATTGTCATATTTAATGTCTCTATACTGGAACGGTCTGTGTTGAACAATAAAAATGTTATAAATATAATAAACGTTTTCAGTCCAAAATGGCGGCAGCAGCTGTTGAGTTTCGTCTCTTTGCTTCTATACTCTTTGGTATTACGTTTACACGTGCCTTAGCTAATGACAGTAGCTTGCTAACACATAGCTAACATTGGCTTGCTAATCATCTATCATCATTTTAGTTTTCCACTGCACCCCTGGTAGACACAGGGTGCTAAAATAATCCTTTGACATGCTGTAATATTAAGTTTTTAGCTAGCTACAGGCATTTTGTTAGCGCTCCAGCCCTTGGTTCCTTTGGCGCCGACTGTTTTCCCCTCTGGTGGGCGTATTTTTCAGAGTATGACGCGTTGCGCTCTGTCTCTATGGCGCCGACCCCAGACGCCCGTATGTGTGTGTGACGGAATCAAAAGAAATGTTATCCGTAAATACAATGCCGCCTTTGATTAATTTTAATTATTTGAATGAATAAAAATGGCTGTGGTGTATTTTATTTGACAAATATCTGTTTTTGAGGAATGCTGAATGAAAGGATTTGTCCATATTTTTATTACATGCTGCTGTGTGGACGTATTTTGGAGAACTCTAGCGAATCTATAAAAAATATGAAATAGTATATTATAATGGTAAAAGAAAACACAGATAACATTATATTTGTCTTATTTCATGTAACCTGTAACAGAATATTGACTTTAAGGAGCCTGGATAACATTAGTGATTAGTGATAGTGTTTTGGTTTACTATGTAACTTTGTAAAAATTATATTGTCTGAACACTGTACATCTTGTCAATGAGGTCCTTGTTAATAAATCAGGCAACTAATTTGAAAATTAATATGGATGCTGTCAAAAGATACCATTTAACTTGCTTATCTGATTTGGATGTCTTTGTTTTTGCCTGTGTAAAAGCAGAATGAGGTATGGGACCAGTGAACCATCCAACAAACTCCAAACCACTTTTTAAGACCTGTTTCTTCTAAAACAATTAGTGATAATAGGCTCCGATGCTATAGAGAATCAGGGGTCAAAGATACACAAATTAAGTCTCTGCCCACTGTTTAGCCTTTTGAAAAGACAAAGCAGAATAAAGTAACACGATGTGCCTTTCAAACTACTTTTCTTTTGCCTCTGGTTGTCATGCAGCTGTCTCAGTGGTATGTTATCACACTAGATCACACTGTTGTCTTGCCCATCTTTATTGCCTCGGAGAAGCCAAAGGCCTAACAGCGGTTCAGAGATCAGAGAAGATAATTAATAAGAAGAACAGTGTACTGTGGATGCACATGACATGGTGAGGATGATTTGTAACAACATCCAGCATGTAATGATGAGCCGGGAAGTCCCTCGGAGGGCTCCGAGCCAGAACCTCGGTCCTTTAAACAAACTGAAAGGATCTTTATGGATATCCAAAACCCCAGTGTGCAGAGGTCATAGTCAGGGTTAGATCTGTAATCGGTGTTAGTTTTGCGTCACTCTGCAGCCACTTTGTACCCGATGATGAAAGGGAATACTGAACAAAGGAAATAGTTTGTGACACAGCATGATGTAAGTACATATAATCTAAAAGAACAACTGTATGACTGATCACAATAATGAAACACCCGGGCAACATTAAGACAGCTGTAATAACCTATGTCACATTGATGGCCTTTGGATTACCTTTGAATGTTCACCTCAGTGATGTAAAACCACCTGGAGGCAGGATGTGGTGTGAAAACAACAAGAACGTCTTATACACAAGCTTGTTAAATTGCTTAAAGTTGCAGTTTATCGGATTATCACGGATTATCTGCCTCATGCACTACTGTCAGGATATAACGACAGTTTTATAGAAAGAACTTTTCATCATATTTGCTCAAAGTTACCGACTGCAGCTTTAAGCACTGTGGTGAACCATGGTTGATTAAAGGGCTCTCACACACACATAAAAACTGTTATAACAATGGACACATGTTGTGCATACTGACACACACACAGTATTGCTGAGCTGTCTGTTGGACTCTGGAGTCAGACTAACTAACTGTATGCATGTGGACCTTCGTTGAACATTCAGTCCCTAACGTTAACACTGGCCTTCAAAACTAACTACTTACTCTTTCCTTAACAATTCTGATTCTGATTTAAAGCTACGTCCTGATTTCAGTCTCACCCTAATCCTACTGTTAAATGCTAATGCAACTGTTGCTGTAATCTTAAAGAGAAGGAAATAGATATATCGGTATGTTTTACTCTGTTTTTAAACCCCTTTGAAAATGGCCATGCCAGTTTTTCCTCAGCAAAATTTAGTTTAACTTTGGAGCATTATTTAGCCTCCTTTGCGACATGGTAGTATGACATGGTTGATACCAATGGATTCTTTAGATTTTCTAGTTTCATATGATACCAGTATCTTCACTCTACCTTTAAACCTGAGCCCGCTACAACCTTAAAATTGCAAGTTATGTTAATGTGTTAAAGAAATTAGAAGCTTTAAAACCAATGTGCGTTAACGGGTTATTATCGTGCTTACTTTGACAGCCCTAATTTACATACAAGCACAGAACATGCACCTCAGGTGTGCACAGAAAGCCTCATCTGTGATACACAGAAACAAAGCGATCTTCCTTTATCAATGAATGCAGCAATTAAATGAATTTACAATAGACTGTAAAGGTGTGAGTATCCCTGTCATACAGTTTCTTTCATTTGCTTCCACAAAATCCAACATTTTTGAAAAGCTTCCCATGCAGTAATTGTGTTAACCAGCAGATGTCCATATTTCTTTATATTCAACAGCATGGCGTTTAAAGTAAATCACAATATGTACAGTTCAGTGAGTGTCAAACCTGCTTGTTGAGGCATTACGCAAGTGACGATTACCAAACAAGTCACAGGGGACTTGACTATATATAAACTTCCTTTGAATCACTGCACATTTGGCAGTTATCCCACCGCTCCAGGCTAACACATGGGAAACAATGCTACAAATGATTAACATCCTTTTCCGTAGTACAGTTGAAGGAGAAGTGTGTGTGTTCGGTGCCCTGCGGGAAGGACAAGACGATCACAGAATGAAACTGGCCTTAAGAAACACAACAAGACTTCTGAGACTTTTGGAAGTTTGTCTCATTGAGCACCTGAAAGGTGTTTGTGTGCTAACAGAGATAGTTATGGCTGTACTGTTCCATTACAAAAGAGGCAGAAAATTGATTATTACATATTTAATACTCGCCACTCACTATAAATAGGTCTCAGAGGATTTTAAACAGAGTTAACAGAATATTTTCACATTTTGGGAAATGCGTTAATTTGCTTTTGGAGTCTGGTGGTGGTTAGATGGGAAGATCGATACCACTCTATGAAGCTACCGCAGGCAGCCAGTTAGCTTAGCACAAAGCATAGGCACAGGGGGAAACAGACACGGCTACATTCACATTGCAGGCAAATCTGATTTGTATCTCAAATCAGCACTGTTACTGTTATTTGCAAGTGATTCAGTGGAAAAAAATAAATGTTCCAATAATATTCCAACTGGAACATTTTAGGGTTAAGGTGGTGTGTTTGTATATTCACCCACAGTGTTAATAGTTCAAGTGTTTTGTGTTATTCGTAGCCTATAGTATCGCACTATTATTATCGGATGCCTATAGCGTGGAATCAACAAAACAACAAAACTATGCAATTTCACATAATTTTGGACCATTATTATTAGGCCACTATATATATATATATACGGATGGAATTGTAAAAACATATGAGTTGTGTGCAGCCTAAGGAATAATACTACCAGCAGAAAGTGGAACGACACTAAACATGACACTGGTCATAGGATACTGCTTTGGAAAATGATGGTACTGAGATGTTATTGTTTATATAGATGGCATCTTGTCTAATCAGCACTGTGTGTGCGTATGTGGGTGAGTGACCTTTTGAGCGCTGCACGTTCTGTGACTTCTTTCTTTACAATGAAAGACATAAAGACTAAAAGTACCCACTGTACTGCCACTAATAAAGGGTTTAATGATAAGCACAAGGCTCCTATTAAAGGGATAGTTTGCTTTTAAGGGATGCTTTTTTAGCTTTAAAGGGATACAATACTGTGCTTTTGAGTTGCATTATGGGAAATGTAGGATCCAGTGCTTTTGGAGCGTAACTCATAGGAATAATGCTGCATTCACACCAATGCGAAGCGAATTTTCGCCTTGCGTTACTTGTGCGAGTTTGACCGCAGGATCATTTGTGTTCATTCGCGTCACTCGCACTAGGAGAAGAGGAGGGGCTAACCTCCAGATACTAACAACGTTTCATCAACCATGGCCGAAATTGCTGCTTTGTACATGTTGTGGAAAAACCAAACGCTGTCGTGTCTGGGTTCATAACATCATCCAGAGGCGTTTCACCGAGCTGTATTCACTGTGTGTGTGTGTGTGTGTGTGTGTGTGTGTGTGTGTGTGTGTGTGTGTGTGAGAGAGATTCTTAAAATCTCACTGCTTCTAACTGCATGAAGAGAGATAAGTAAATGCATCCATGATTAATTAGTTTATCTTTCTGAGATAAGATAAAGATACATTAAAGGGCCAGTGTGTAACAATTAGGATGATCTATTGGCAGAAATGGAATATATTATTATAAAGTATGTTTCTTTAGTGTATAATCGCCTGATAGCAAGAATCGTTGTGTTTTCGTTACCTTTGAATGAGCCATTTATATCTACATACGGAGCGGATCCTCTTCATGTAGACCGCCATGTTTCTACAGTAGCCCAGAATAGACAAACATAACTTTTCCAGTTTGAGCCGGAGTCTGAGTTTTGGGGTGCTTTTCTGTCAATGGAAATTACTGATTTGTGCTTTCAATTCCAGGTGTTTCCACACAAATCAACACTCAGCTAAACCATCCCAGATATCTACACATTGAGATCACAACTCTGCAGGAAACGTGTTTGAATAACTCAATAACTCGTTGAACAACCAACTGATAACAGATAACCATGGGGAGGTTAGGCTATAGCTTCTTGCTTCACAGGAAACTTGTTTGTGCATGTTATTGTAAAAAAAAAAATCATAGCATGGATTTCACCAGGCGCAACAACTTGGCAACTGAACATGGTACATTCTGTCATATTGTGTCAGACTAGATACCAAAGTGAATCACGCCAAATGTGTTGGCGATCAGCCTATCTGAAGGGAACAGCAAACACAAGCCTCTTATCTGACTCAAAACTTAATGAGTTCCTCATTACGTTTCGATTCCTTCAGTGGAAATGGGGCTTTAGTTTCTGGTGATTATACACTAATGAAAACATAGTTATGAGCCAATAGATCCTGAAATGCTGCACACTGGCCCTTTAAGTAACAACAACACAACCCCCCCCCCCACCCCTCCTCCTACCACACCAATCAAGCCCTGCAAGTTCTAGCTAGTTGAACGACGTCACACTTAAAAACTGTGTGTATACAGCATGTGCCTGCCATAACATGTATCTGACTGCTTGTGTCAGCGTGCTTCCGTTTGTACCTGTTCAAATAAACAATGACGCCTACAGTTTATCAAACATGCACATTTTAACACCTATCTTTCACCCAGTGCATGCTGGGATAGCTCCCTCACGACCCCGAACAAGGATAAGAGGGTATTGAAAGTGGACGAGTGTATGTGTATTAGCACGTTTACGCCGTATTCTTACCTGAGTGAGATTCTTGCAAGCTGTCCTTATCTTCTTCCTCCCCGAAGATTTTGCCCAAACTGGCGGGTTTGCTGCTTCCAGCTGCAGCTGCGCCATTGCTGCCGCCCTCCGCATCATCCACTGGCACTACAGTGAAGTTGGTGGGCATCTTGATCTCTTCAATAGTCTGGAAGAACGTATGAAGGGGTGTCCAGTGACGACAACCAGGGCGGGACTAGCTGTTGAACTTTCACCCCAACAGGGAAGAGAAAGAAAAACATCCAAAGTAAGTCAAATCAAGGCCCTGGTGAGGCAGTGGAAGCTTTAGTTTGACCTCAACATGGCACTCTCTCTCTAAATCTTTAGTTTCATTCCTCTTTGTAGTGGGATCCAGTTTCCTCTAAACTCAGGGTGAAAGTGCCGCCTCCTGCGCATGAGGGAGGCCAAAGTCCTGCAGTATGTCTTCTCTCTCCTTGTTCCTTTCCCTCCCTTATCCCCCCACTGCTTCAAGACTATTGCCCCATGTGACCCTCTATTTACCATATGAACAGAGCTGGAGTCCAGACACGGAGAGCCCTGCAGCTCCTCCCATTACTCTGAGCGTCCCACTTCTCTGACTCACACCTTTGTAATGCCGAAAGGTAGAGAAATAAAAGTAGAAAAGTATCCAGAGTATTTACAAAATCCACGTTGACTCTAAAAGAAACCGCTGGCTCATATTTAATGAGGACAATCCAAACACAAACTCTTTCCTTTTCTGTTCTTCAGGCTTTGGTTTTGTTTCCTCCTCTCCCCTCCCTGGTAGTTTCCGTCTCTGGCTTCCTCCAGGTAAAACGAAATGGGTGTTACCTTTCCCACAGTGCATTATGGGTAACGGTGAAGTGCTATGTTCAGCATATAACAACACCACAGCAAAGGAAACACCTTGTAAACCTTAACTTTCCTCCAGCATAGATTACAATGGACAGTCACAGGGGAACAGGATTGAGCTTTGAATAACAATGTACAGAAGTAAACATGAATTGTTTTCAGTTTGTGGGAATGATCATTTTGTTGGCACTCTTACGCAAGGTTTTCTTAAGACGTTGGGACATTTATCTTGATGCACTGTAAGCTTATTAGAAAACCTCCTTTAGAAGGATATGCAGTAGTGCAAGTAATAAACACTTCAAAACAGTGGTATAATAAATATAACCCATCCTTTTGTCATTTAAAGTGTCAGGTACAACATACAATAGAACAGCCAATAACAATAAACACTGTTGTTCACTAAGGAAGTGCTCTTTTGTCATGACTCTCTCTTTATAACTTGCTTTTCTAGTTTTAACTGGTTCTTTAGAATAACAATACCACAGCAGATTCTGCCTTTCATAGAATGCTTCCACCATGTAGTCGCGTAATCTACGTGTCTTGTCATGAGTTTATTTAATGTCTTTTTTACATCATAATGCTTTTCACTTAAAACAATGGCAAAATCTAGCTAATAAATAACAAGCAACTTTGCTGCCATATGTTCTATAGTAGGTGGTTGTCTTTAGCCTAAAGCCATATGTTACCTTTCATCCAAAGTTTTATATAAATAGGTATTCATAATAATGTTATGTATTCCACAGTTGCGATATCACTCATTGTGTGTAACTTTCCAACGGTGGCTACATTAACACACAAATCATTGTTATGTTCCTGAAGCGTCTTTGAGCCTAGCAAAACCATAGCCTTAGCTTAGTTTGTGTTATTCTACATTCGCTTAGTTTAGTTTGTTATTCTATATTAGCTTACTTTAGTTTATGTTATTCTACGTTAGCTTAGCGTAGCTTAGTTTATGTTATTCTGCGTTAGCTTAGTTTACATTATTGTAGCTTAGCTTAGTTTAGAGTAGGATAATTTAGCTAAACCTTCCCCTACTAATACTGCAGAATAATTTAATTATCAAAATGCTGTCTTTTGTGGTTTTACTTCTGTTCTAAACTGGTGATAGCAAATTTACCTTGCAAGGCAGCAGGATTCTTGCAATGTCACAAGATCACACACAGGTCCTCCTTTTAACCACCAAGGTTGGTGGTTCGATCCCCGGGTCATAATGTCTGCATGTCGAAGTGAGCAAAGTGGCTCTCCGTGCTCTTCACAGCAGCTCACTGCTCCTAAAATGCTTAGGATGGGTTAAATGCAGAGGTCAAATTTCATGTATTTACCTGTATGTATATGATGATTGTCATAAAGTTTAAGAAAAACGTCTGTGTAACAAACCATCTGGGGGGGTAGGTTAGAAGCTGCTGTATCATATGTTGATTAATTTCCCAAGATTTTCTCACTAAACTTAATTTAAATCAACTGTACAGTGATCTTGAAAACCTGGAATGTAGCAGACCGTCTCCTGAATTTGTAAAATACAGGCCCGCCCAGATGTTGGACCAGATGTTTGTCTTTGAAGACCGAGTATTCGTCCCCAGGCCTATTTCAAAACTGCTGAGCCACGTAATAGTTAATATGAAATATAGTGTGCCGTGAAATGTAGACCTTAATAAACAGAACTGGATTGGAACGGCAGTGAAAGCAAACATGGCTCATGTTTAACCTGTAGACACCCCTTCTACAGCTGGCCTGATATCAGATAATCTCCCAGCCACAAAAGCCACACTGGATATACCACAAAAGAAAACTGCTATTTGTTCAGCTTTGTTTAGAAAGTGGCGTACAGTGGAGCTGTACATATTGTTTTTCCTTCCTCGGCCTTATAGCTTGGCGGAAAAGAGCTGAGCTTTAGAAAATCTGAAGTCTGCATTCACTTTTCATTCTTGGTGACCTTCTGACCTTCACTTTAACCAGTCATTTTTTTGTGTAAGTGTAAGTGTCTAATGTTGTTACTAAGATGGCTATTATTCTAATCCAGCTCTTTAGGTTTTTTAAACAAACTATAAATCTTCTTTATCACATACTAGATACATAATACAGCATCAAGTGATCGTAAACTGACAAGGTCTGCCTGTGTAATGCTGTAATGCCAGCAGAGTGTGCTGTAGGCTCATGGTGGGTAAACATCTAAGTTGACAAAGAATAGTAGAAACTGAGATGTTCCGTCAATAACCAACTCACAGGGAAGGATATTTACAGTTAGTAATCATACTTGCCAACTTTGAGACCTCATAAATAGGTAGGATTTTAAAACCAAAGCTTCAAAGACTTTGTTTCATGCATTCTGGTGACTTTTAAAGAATGCATAACAAAAATAGTAAGTACACTGCAACATATTTTTTGTTAAATAGGACTACTTTTAATTTTACTTTTAATTCTCAGGAAAGAAAACTGAATAATTCGCCCTTCTGGCATGATATTGTGTGAATCTCTGGTATAAATTAGGCTACTATTCATCAGTTTTCATTCATTTTTTTGCCCCTGCTTAAGCATTTCTTTCTCTTAGTACTCCCCATCTGTCACTCACTGAAGGCCCTTTCAGACACAACATGACAACAGCACCAATGCGCTCTGACACCCGTTATTTCCAATGGCTTGAGCCACACCACGACGGCTTTGCTGTGCAGCTGTGATGTCGCTGTGGTGTCGTGAGCAGCTCTCCTCCGCCGGGAAAAGACTATATTGCCGTCCGGGTGGAAACAGTAGGACTTACGGCTTATACACACTGTACAGTGCCAGAAACATGTTGAGATAACAAAAAGGGGGGAAAAAAAGATGTGAAAAATTGCCATGAATCAGGAGAAATGTGGAAGAATTGTGACCCGGGGAGGAAACTGGGAGAGGGCAATGAAAATACGGGAGTCTCCTGGGAAAATCGGGAGGGTTGGCAAGTATGTTTGTAAGCAACCAGTGGGGGAATGACTGCAAATAGGCTTAAGCAATGGTTCACAGCAGGAGGTAGAAATGAGCATAAATACATACTTCAGTGAGGACTTGTGACAACAAGTATCAGCACTGTTGAATGCACTCAATCAATGTTTTGTGCAGACCTGACCTCTGACCTACCTCTGAAATGCATGCATATTTACAAGTATGCATGCTTGCTTATATATGTGTTTGGCAAGATGCAAAGCCTCCAACTACTTTACTTAAAAATGCCAAACATTTCTGTGCTCGAATCAACTTATCCATCGGTGTGATATCACTTGGCCCATGACTGAACTACGCCAGCTTCTCCTTTCGAGGACAAAACTGCCATTTTACACTCCTCAGTGCGAATGTTGAAAAGAGGGAAAGCGAGAGAGTGAGAGGTGAAATCAAATCCCTTCAGCAAACAGCAAAAAGGTCAGTGCTGACGCAGACCCGGGACCAGGCTGCCCTCCCTCAAGACTATATTCTTAAGTGGCTAGATTCTATTTGTAGCATTTTTACCTGTTTACCGACTCCCCCAGTCCAAAACCAGGTAGCTGTGCAAACATACTGGAGGGTTTGGACGACCTCTTATGTCATCACACGGGGAATAAATTTCAACTGCCTGCACTGTGCTGTCACACCGCAAAACGCAATATCAGGGCGAAAGTGCTCTTGTTTGTCAGGGCTGGGGTGCACTTTTTATTCACTCTGTGGATGGGCTTCAGTATTCTAATATCTGTGATTATCTGATATGAGAATACAACTTTGAATTATTAATATTGATAGTAAATTAATTGCAATTTCCTTATAGATAAAGCAACACTGCAGTGTTTTGTTGAGCAATGCATATAACTAACAAACTATGAAAACAAGTGGTTCTATAAGCTACTAAACCAAAATAAATAAATACTGTCGGAGATGTGTGGTGGTTTTTTTTCCGCTGCTTTGCACGGAGCTGACAACCGCCCGCCTGCTCGCTCTCTCGCCTCCCCGGCTCTCTGAAGCTCTGTACCCGCTGTTGCCTGGCAAAGGCAGCGGTGCCGGTGGCGCGGAGGTCTCCGGGGACCGCTGGTACAATAACCTTATATTTTAATGTTATAAAAATGTAAATAAAATGTACCCGAATTCACGAATTTCATGAAGTTATCTTATGGAATGAAAATGTCCATTTAATGGATTCCTCTGTGTCATTGTCTGTGTATAAAAAGAGACTTAGAAATGCTCTGCTGACAAAAACATTTATGATCACTCTTAGAAACTGTAAATATGACAATTACTCCTGCTTCTTTGTATTATTTTTTGTTTTGTTGAACTTTACTCCTACACTTTACACTGTATATTTTTATATGTGAAATGTTTTGAACGGTAATGTCTAAAATGTACTGGTGATTTTTGTCATGGTAATATTTTTACCTATTGTGTGTCCTTTGGGTGTGTTTTTTTTTTTATATATATATAAGCCATTATAAGTTTCTACCACACCCTCACACGTATTTTACATTCCTTTCATGTGAATTGTATTTTATTGTCTTTTTATAAGTGTGAAACAAATAAACAAAAAAAGGAAAGAAACAAACCCACCTAGTTAAATTACATTAATGTGAAAGCTTGATTTTTTTATTTGATGGTAATTATTGGTTAGCTAGCAGTTTAGCTTGTTGGCTACCTAACAGTTAATAGGCCTACAATGCTCTGTTTTCTCTGCAAATCTAATATTGAACATTTTTGTGGCAAAAGATTATTTGATTTTGGGACCAGAACCCAGATGGTTTCATATTGAACCTTTTTATGAGCGAGAGCATTTTTAAGAGCGTAGTATTTTTGAACAGTGCTGTAAAGACACCACTGTGGGCATATAGGCTACTCCTTAAACCATATTATTCTAAAATTTTAGCTTTTCATTTAATAATAAATTTGGTATTTTGGCCAAGTAGCATGCTGTATAGTGGCATTGAAGATCATATACAGTGCCCACCTTGTCCTCGCCCTTCATCTTTTTTTAGGGACATGCCCACTCTACATACAGCGATGCCCAGAACACCCACTAGTATTTTTATTTATTTCATCTCCCTCTTTCTCAAACTCTCAATCCTTTTCACACACACAGTCTCACAAAAAAATGTTCTTCGTCATAGTGAAAAAAACAAATACAACAAATTAATTTCATAACTATTAAGATGAAAATAGTCTGGTTGTCGGTGTGTGTATTCAGGCTGCCGTAAGCGACAGGAGGGCACCAGGCGAGCGTGGCCAGCAGTCAGACAACTATTTTGGGTACAAGTGGAAAGTTTCTACGGGGATTCTATGGCGGTGGGGACCAACAGCAGAGGATCAGGGGGTAAGAAGAAAGTCTGTGAATCTTGTGGGACTGTGGGAAACAGTGACCCTCTGCCACACTCTGCTGGCACTGGAGGTCTGCATGTGGGTTACCAACAAAACGGGAGGAGAGGGAGAGCTGCCAAGCCCATAATTTGAGTTTGGGATCAGTATGTGTGTGTGAGTGTGTTTGGCGGGTAGTAGGTGTGGAGCTCTGGTGAAGCCAAAATTCACCTCAAAATGCTTTCATGCTGCAAAAAATAAGTCTTCAAATTTTGTTTTTGGTGAACTAAGTAGTACAATCTGCAAAGGTTGAATCATGTCAACGATCTTCTTCATGTCAGCTTCTTGAAATAAAACAGATAGAGCACTTCTCTTGTATCAACCATTGTTCCTTGAGAAGTATCAGCCCAGTCACACAGGAATTGATTCGTGTACATAGACACAGATTTCACATTTTTTTTCGGGATGGTCAGCACGAAATCAATTCGTATGTAATCTACGTAATTGTGAACCGGGAAGTATAGAGAGTGGCGAACGCCACGTACGGAGGAGGTCAGGGTGGATGGGTGGGTCAAAAAACACTGGACTTTTGCACAGGAGGCTGGTGTTTGTGTCCTGTATGAAACCACAAGTCAAAGTTGATTTATTTGTTACGTAACTTCTGTACTTAAGTTATGGCACTTCCGATGTTATTCAAACCCAAACCACGATCTTTTCCTAAACCTAACTAAGTAGTTTTGTTGCCTAAGCCTAACAAAGTCGATCTTTTCCTAAAGCTATCTACTGTAAGTAGTTTTTGTCATGTAACTTTCGTACTTAAGTTACGGCACTCCTGGAGTTATTTTTACCCAAACCACGATCTTTTCCTAAACCTAACTAAGTAGTTTGTTGTCTAAACCTAACCAAGTTGATCTTTTCCTAGACCTAGCTTTGTAGTTTTGTTGCTTAAGCCTAACCAAGTGGGTCTTTTCCTAGACCTAGCTTTGTAGTTTTGTTGCCTAAGCCTAACTAAGTTGACCTTTTCCTAAACCTAACTAAGTAGTTTTATTGTGAAAAGACTGGAGCGTAAATTGACACGTGTGTCACGTGTTGCTGGACATTCGTAGGAAAAAGCCCCAAAAATACGTTGTTGAAAGTCGTGCTGAGCGTCACAGAAACAAAGAGAAATTCGTGTCTATGTACACAAATCAAATAGATTAAATTTCCTGACTATTTCACCTACTGCCGTGAGACTGTGTTGGAAGAGTAGAAGGGATGGATGGAGGAGAAAAGACGGGCTGCTGGCAAACAGAATGAAGGATGGAGGCAGAGGAAATCTGTAGGTGGAAAATGAGGAATGAGGAGAGTACAGTATACGGAGTATGAATAAAAAGGTGGGGGAACTTGTACCTCCAGTTCTTCCTAGACAAACAATCACCAGTATGACTACAAATGACAGAAAAGTACAAATTTGGGAACTGGAATTTAAAACTTTTCACACCTTAATCTGTCAAAGACTTATTCCATCTGCATCTGTAATTAGTCAGCTCAGAGTGTCATAGGAAAGGAGTACAAAATGGGCGGAAAGGATACTGGAATTAAAGTCTGGTGGGTAAACTGAAGTACTTTTGTGCAGGTGGGCAGATAGACAGTTGTAGTTTTAAGCAAGACAAGCAGAACAAGGTTTTAGATGTACGGATTACCTGCATTGAACTGGGACCGGTTACTGTATGCAGTCCAAAAGAAATGTTTGTTGAGGGAGTTTAGAAACCGTACGACTGAGTGGGATATCTGTCTCCGATATATTTCTGTCACCTGTCATCACCCACTCACTAGCAGAGTGGGCAGAGCATTGGCAGCAACCCTGTTTCCTGCTGGTAGCCTTCGACCTGTAGGCGCAAAAATGAAAACACTCATGGTGTTTTGGATACTGATTGAACTAAAGTAAGTAGGTGTCTCAACACGCCTATGCAAATAAAACGAAAATAGCAAATGTAAAACCATACATTTAACAACCATACCATACAACAAAAGGGTGCCTCTCTGAAGGAGTGCAGTAATTTATTCCAAAGAAGCAGAACACGGTATGCTTTGCCATCTAATCGTGGGAAAACGAGATCCTGCATCTTGCATTCTGCATCCTGTGACCTGAGGAGGTGCTAATCCATCAAAAGTTTTGGAAGTAATGAGCGGAAATTTGTTTTGTGTGTTAAGTGTTTAACTTTATGGTTCTAGTAAGAACTTGGGTGGCAATTTGGAAGACCTGAGAACAGGAAATTACAAAAGTCAGGAATTAAACTTTCTGCATCTGACTGTGTTGGAAACGAATGACCTTGGGTAATGTCACAGAGATGAAAGGAAGCTAATTTAGCAAAATCAATGAGTTTTTTCCAGCAAGTGAAAAATCTTAGACTTAGGGTATGGAAGTTGGAAGCAAATGAACTGACACAAAGACTAACCAAATATGATTTGAGAAGCTTCCAGATCTGTGATGTGTCATGAGAAAGTGGAGTGAAACAGTCCACAGTTATAAATACACCTCAAACCAACAGAAAAGCCAGCAATGGGGAGATGATTACCACGTTTCGCCACCAAAACACAGCTGCTAACTACGTTAAAATAATAACAACGTCTAAATCTATGAGTGGTGGAGGGCTGAGAAGAGGAAGTCCAACCGCACACTCAAACACTAGCACTCACACACGCATTGCTTCTCAACCTGTCCGCAGTGATTGTTCGCCCACATGCACGGTGTGTGTCCGCCCAAGAGTTAACCGCCTGAGGAGCCGGCTGTATAGCATGAGAGCGATTGCATATTTAGAAAGTGCCTCACTTCCACACATGTATGTCGGACACATGCAGAACTACACATTCATCCACGGAGGTGTATTCACACATAAACACACACACACGCACACACCGGTGTGTTTCAGGCACAGCCAGCTGTGTCCAAATTTCAAACATATCTCAAAAACCCTCATAATTGCTACGTCCATTTGACGTTTCTGTATTTTACTGACCAACACACACAATCAAAAAGGTTTTATTGCTAAAACTGGCAACACAGGAGTGTGTTGTTAGACTTACACAAATACCAGCCATGACTATTTATTCATTTGCTATGAAAAGACTTTCCCTTACAACTAAATGTTAAGTGTCCAAAGCCTGTAACTAGCATTATTTAAAGAGTCCTGAGATGAGAGTTATGACTATAAGTGCAAAATATAGAACCAAAGTAGGGTGACTCCGTTTAGTTTGGTCGGAGAGTGAACATTTTGAAGGCTTTGGCCCTGACTCAGATTTACTGAAGCATTCAATGTATGCAGTGGCTTGCTGAGCAGTCAAGGCTCACGGAGGGGAGAGTACATCCTCGAACTCAGTGGGGGCCCTCTCAAAGATGCCAGGTTATACTCTGCTAAGTTCAACACATCAAGGTCAAGGGGCCGTGTTTCCTTTCTTGTCAGTGGGCTCAGAATTCCTAGTACTGCACCTGGGCCCCTTCGAATACTGCAGACTCTGCCATGTTTCACAGAAACATCTTGGAAGTGTTACGCATTGTTTCACTTCAATGTGTTGTATGAGCTATTAACACGGTACTATTGATCATGCACTTCACTATCATTCTTTGCAAATTTATTGTTAGTGAGGCACGATATTCATGTAAGCCGTAGACGTTTGCAGGCTAAACGTCATCATGACTATAGAAGTTTTTAGACAGCAGAGTTAAAAAAAAAAAACGGATTTTAAAGGAATAGTTCAACATTTTTTGAATGCTTATTCGCTTTCTCACCGTGAGTTAGATGCATAGGCTGTATATAAGAAGAGGACGTAGTCACTATGACGTCACCCATTGGTTTGTGGACTACGGTCTAAGAGTATAGAAACAAAAAGGCAAAACTCAATGGGCGCTAGATGGCGCTGCGTTGCCGCTGCCGCCATTTTGGAATGAAAACGCCAATGAGTCCATAGCAATGAATCTATAAAAAGACGTCTGTAAATCAGAGGATAATTTTTTTAAGGTGAATCAACTTCCCAGTACGAACACTTAAATAGCCCTCATTAAATCGTTTTGTCTTAAAAGATGTAAAATTCACTAATAGCCAAAGCCAGAGTTATTTTCTTCAGCATAATTCATAGTTCATATGACATATCCGGTTCTGCCAGCTTCCTGCTAGCTGTATGCTGCTGTAATAATGGATATATTGGCTGTAATAAAAAGTTTTACTTTTGTACAGCATTTTGTAGGCAGACGTTTAACTGGCGTCATTATGGTAGTCGACTCGATTACAGTCCAAAGTGGTAGAGGCGTAGGTCTGCTGCCGGGAGCTGGCGTTGCAATGGAACGTATCATTGACTTTCACTTCTTAGCAATATATGTGTTTTGCTACGGTTTTGAAGCCTCGAGTTCTGCATTTTGGCCATCGCCATTTTGGTTTTTGTCCGTCGCCATTTTGGTTCTTTGCGACCAGAAGTGACACGAGAGGGTGGAGCTAAGTACAACCGAACGCTGAATAAGACATTTTTAGGCGACCAAAATGTTAAAATTAATTTTCATGAACTGAAAACACACTGTGAAAGGGTTAAAGTTGTAAGACAATAACACAGACGACTGCCAGACCGGACAACACTGTGTTAGCGACCTGTCAATCACAAGGTAGCCACGCCCTAAAGCATCCCCTGCTTTATGGTCTATTTGACTCTAAATGGGACCATAATTTACTAAATGAACATCATGCTGTATTGAAGAAGACTCGAAACCAGCGACTGAGACCATAAACTCATGTTTACAATCTTTACTGAAGTAATAAACCAAGTTAGAAGTAGGCTCATTTTCTCATAGACTTCTATACAATCAGACTTCTTTTTGCAACCAGAGGAGTCGCCCCCTGCTGGATATTAGAAAGAATGCAAGTTTAAGGCACTTCAGCATTGGCTTCACTTCTCAGAACCGGAGGTTACCGTCTGGTTAGATGAAAAGATTGATGCCTCTTTACATGTAGTATCGATCTTCTAATCTAAGTCTCGGCAAGAGAGTTAATAGGTGTATTTCCCAAAATTAAAAAAAAGAAAACAGTATCCTGAAAACCACTGTAAAGTACTGTACAGACTGAAAAGCCTTTTCTCAATGGACTGCTTGGCTGAGTGGGTGGCTATTTGTCTGACGCTGATGAAGTGCTGCCTGCCTGCTCTAAATGCTTGGAAAAGCCCCTAATTGACTGGCATGATGACGGACTGACTGTTTTCTGACTGACAGGCTGGCTAACTGACCGGAGCAGTTCACAGCGGTCCCGTGCCAATGGCCGCCTCTGCAACAGGGTCCTGTGAATTTTGACAGCACTGCGATGCTTGCCTTTTTTCTCCAGGAGACCTGGCCCAAACCCAGTTAGCATATTTAATCTTGGCTCATAGTTTCTTTATGTGATATACATTCAGAGAAAAGGGTTATGTCCATTTCAGGGGGCATATCACTTGTCTCATGTGATGGTTAGACTGGCCAGTTTAGGGTATATTGAGCAATACTGGCCTTTTCCAGTTTTGTTGATATTTTAGTGTCTTGTTGTTATATATTAGCACAAAACAGGTAAAATATCAATAGCCACAAAAGGAAATTGTTTATTTTGGTATGATCTCCTTTTCATAATCTGTCCCCATCTACTTAATTTAACAAAGTAACAGTGAGCGTGTTTTTGTGGACTCCTCTGTGAGTGTGTGTGGCTCTTCATATGTTTTTAAGGGGTGACTGACGGGGACTTCCTAGCTGGAGCCTGACCACATCTGTGCCCGTCCAGATGAGGGAAGGGAAATGCATCCTGAGAAGTTGAGATCAGCAAAACACAAAGCTGGTCTTTGTGTGTGCACAGCCAGTGGTCCTGAACACCATTAAGTCTCTTCACTGGGATTCAACTGAAAAATGAGAAACACTGCGGGAACATACACGAATGCGCTAATGCCTTGAAATATCATGCTGGCTGGTACAAAAGTAAAAGGGGAAAAACCTTTGGCTGGTGGTGTTAAAATTGCTTATTTTCCTCATTGGACTTTGGAACTATGACGTTGCTTAATTCTATTTTATTCCTAGAAGGCCATGAGAAGACGCAGCTTCCTTGTAGTTTGGTAGAAATAAAATAGTTCCTACATGAAACTGCTCATAAGAAGGTCTGTGGATTGTCTTAAAGGGATATTTTGGGTGTTTTGAAGTGGGGGTTGTATGAGGTACATTCGTGTACACACTGCTATAAGAATGTGGCCATATGTGGCCCAGATCATCTCTGAATGTGGTCTGAACAATCCGATCTCAATGCGTCCTGAATGAGTGCGTTCACACCTGTATTTAGAGCTGTCCACTTGTGATCCGATCACTGAGGACGCATGTTAATATCAGGTGTTAACAGGGTCTCTGTCTTGTATCAGACTGAAAAAAACAAACAAATAATGAATGACAACACTATTATATGATAAATAAAATAGATAATTAAATAGGTAAATTAAATAAAATAATATATATACAAGTAAATATGAGTAAAGGAGATGGCGGTCAGATTATTTGATTTGGTTTGGTCTAATCTTCTGACTGATAGTGTAACTGCTCAGATGGGTTTGTGACTCGGCTACTCACACCCAAACAATATTGATTTTGGGGTGAACTGTCCCTTTAAGTTGGATTGAGGACGTAAACTGTAATGACATATCTACTGTTTTGACTGAACCGCCACCTTTTTTGCCCTTTACTTGAAACAAGCCAACTGGTAGATAAGATCTCCTCCATGGACCTGAAACAAGCAGCTTTCTCTTCCTCTGTGCTCCCCACAGTTCCTAGAAACACCAACAGCTTCCTAGAAAGAAATTTCACTTGAACGTTTGATCCCCAGCTGAATTTGAGACCTTGTTGAAATGTTAATGCCTAGATTCCTCAGATTATCTGGACGCTGTAGGGACTGATATTAAAATGCTGTGGCCACTCAACCATATGTCTGTAACCATATGTCCGCAAAAAGTGAAAACAAGTGTAATGTAATACAATGTAAACTGAGCAGCAGAGACGAGCCTGTAACTTTGGGTTTTTGCAGAATTTAGGTTTAGTATTTTCTGAGACATCCTGAGCAGGAGACTATAGTTTATTGATTTAATAACACTGACTCTTTAAAACAATAATAAATGACACATTTGAATTTAATCTCCAAGTATTTTAATTGTGATTCTGCCATGCACATTCCTGGCCAGCCAGGGTCCATTTATATAAATCTATAAACAAGCTGGGAAATGCAGCATAAAATATAACAATATGTTACATACACAATATTTACACACACACATACGAATATACTAGAGTTATTGTTTGTCCTTTATGAAAAATAAAAGCTTTAGTGACAAATATATGATTTGCGTGCAGAATCTGTTTCAGCATCTACTGCTTATTGCTTGTATTGCTCTTTGTATGGCTGGCAATGTGCTAGAAATGTTAATGAAAAAGGCAACAGTAGCAAGCATTTCATAGCAAAGTGTTCAATATTATTTACAACATTAGTATGTACAAAAATATACAATCTGTATTTCACTGCCTGCATTGTTGCTATACTATATTACCACTGTGACGAAAAGTGATGTATGGAGGCCCAAACCTGACTTAATATAAATCAAATACATTTGAAAAATTCTTTCCTATCATACCATTTATAGTATCTTATATTTAATAGTTAAACAAAACTATGATTATGATTATGATGATAAAAAATTATGATTAATTCAATCGTCAATATGCAAAGTTTGAAATAAAGCCACATGGGTTATTTATTGTGGTTATTATACGTACAATTTTACTTAAAGGTCCCATATTGTAAAAAGTGAGATTTTCATGTCTTTTATATTATAAAGCAGGTTTATGTGCTTTATAAATACCGTTAAACTATCAAAACGCTCAATATACGGAGAAATACACACAGCCCGTATTCAGAAATTGTGCGTTTGAAACAAGCCGTTAGGATTTCTGTCCATTTGTGATGTCACAAACAAACAATTATGTAGATCATTACACGGTTTTAAACATAGGCATTCTAAATGTGTCCCAGTTTATTTCCTGTTGCAGTGTATGTAAATAACACCCGCTGACAGGAAGTAAACATGGACCCAAGCTGTTGCCTAGCAACGCAATTCCGTGTGAAATGCACTAAAACGGAGCGTTCAGACAGAGGGTAAATACAGGTATATTCAGGCAGACAGTATGAGGAAAATAGAGGGTTTTTTGAACATTAAAGTATGTAAACATGTTCTTTGGTAGAAACATAAATTACAGGTAGGAACCTGGAAATGAGCATGATATGGGACCTTTAATAATTTGCCTGGTTTGGTCCTCCATAGCATATACAAGACAGTGTTTTGGTGTGTGTGTGGGCTTCAAATACTCAGGGTGTTAATCTCAGCACGGATAGTCTGACTAACAGTCGTCTAATTTTGTTCCCACAAAATGCCTGAACTGATTTTATTGCTCGGTATCTGACTGCCCCGTTATTTAGCTGGTGTGTGTCTACATAGAGCTGAGGCATACTACATCTAAAATTACTTTGGTAAATCCTCTGTGGGAGGCATTTGGAGTGGTGCTAAATCTGGTGGTGTATGTTCAACTTTAGGTGATAAAAAGCATGAAGTCATGATATCATGGCATGGCAGCCCAATGTGACTATTACGGTCAGCACTAGAAATGTAGGATCCAGGATCATCCTTCACCAAACACCCTTTGCTAAGCTATTATTGGACACTGGGTCACTCATGACCAAACTTAAGAGGGGAAGCCTTGAGTGAAGCCATGTTAACACTTTTAGTACATATTTACTGTAGGAATGAATGTAATTGCAGGTTGTAAAATGATAATGAGTGGGTTTGCTGGATGTGAAGTGGCCATGTTTGATGGTACTCTGTCCTTTGAGAGTGGTTTTTCAGATGACTGCAAACACTCTGAAGGCTTTTCCACCTGTTGGGCTCAGCAGGCTGGAAGAAGAAGAAGAAGAGCAGAGAGAACAGAGATGTGGTAAATGGAAGTGTTGTTTCTCACAGCAATGATAGGTTATAATGCCATTAATGTCTTTAACGCCTTAACGCAATCTATCTTTCGGAGGTTGTAACAGGTTTTAAAGCTAGAGTGAAGATATTGGTATCATATAAAACTAGAAAATCTAAGGAATCCATTGTTACCAACCATGTCATGCTAGCTTGTCGCGAAGGAGGTTAAATAACGCTCGAAACTTACGCTAAATTTTGGCGAGGAAAAACTGTGAATGGCCATTTTCAAAGGGGTCCCTTGACCTCTGACCTCAAGATATGTGAATGAAAATGGGTTCTATGGGTACCCACGAGTCTCCCCTTTACAGTCATGCCCACTTATTAGTTTTTAAGCTAAATGCAGTACCTGTGAGGGTTTCTGGACAATATTTGCCATAATTTTGTGTTGTTAATTGATTTCCAGTAATAAATATATACATACATTTGCATAAAGCAGCATATTTGCCCACTCCCATGTTGATAAGAGCAGTAAATACTTGACAAATCTCCCTTTAAGGTACATTTTGAACAGATAAAAAAATGTGTGATTAATTTGCGATTAATCGCGAGTAAATATTTTAATGAATTGACAGCCCTAATTCTAATATTGATTAGTTGAAATTTGCTCATAACACTGACCGAGGTAATTGCAGATAATAATTTGAACTAAAAACAAGGTCCAACTCCATATCAAATAAAATATACATAAATTAAAAACCTGCAAATTTTTTGCCAGTTCTCATAGTTCCCCTCTGAAACTCATGAAATTAACCTATAATGTATTTTTTTACATGCACATTTCTTCCTCTGTATATACACTGTACACGTGTACTTCTTTTTTTTTTTTTTAACCATACCTCTCTGAGGTGATGCCATTCTGGTAACTGCCACTGTACTGCTTTCTTTTGTCCACAGGCATCACATCGAGGTACCCTCCCGACTCATTCTGGATCACTCCAGCATGAACGGCTGCTCGGCAGACACTGGATTTCTGGGGGGAAAAAAACAGGTCGTTACATCAAATCATTCAAAAAAGAATAAAAATCCTGAGAAGAATTTGCCCTGTTCTCTAGAGCGGCAATATTTAACATCATCATAAAATCATCAAAAATTCAAACGACCCCTCTACATGTGGTGACATAATAAACAGAGAAGATGACACCTTTTTGAGAGGTTGTTATATGTGTTAAGTATGATGTTGCAATTAAGGGTTGGATCCCAAAACACCATTTAGCTCGTTGAAGCAGTAATAAGAATTTGTGACAATGATGCGAGAACTTACATCTGAGTAGTATTTTGTCCCAATGACTCGGGCTCGACTGTCACGCAGACAGTTTCTGGGACAGTACAACCTGAAGAAAAAGGCCAGAGCTCACTTTAGGTCCTACGATATATTCAGTACATACACTGGAACTACTGTGTGTTCTTACTGTCTTAAAGGCAGAGCTATCTGGAGGCCGAAATAATCTCACTGGTGGAATTAACACTATTTAGTCAGAGTTAAAGAATTACAGGTTGTTACAGGTTGTTGGATTGTAAATAAAAGAAACTTGAATGAATGGCAAAGCAGGTAACCTTTGTCAAGATATAATATAAAATATATAAGAGGATGTGTCCTGTGCTTTTGCCCTAAAATGACTAGATGTGACTCATTGGCTCAGCCGGTTGTGGTTTAATCCAAACAGTGAGATGTTTTCAGTCTCCTAAGTCAATAAATGTACAGTTACCTGGGACAGTGTCGTACAGGTTTCTTGAAAGGGCAGAAAAGTGCAACGTTGGTGTCGCATGTTACTGCCTTGACTGGGAGAAGAAAAAGGCACAGCAAAATGACAGAGTTAATGCATACTGACAACATGTTACTGTATCTGTGTCCTCAAAGTGATAAATGACTGTATGCTCCTACCAGGCACCGACTCTACTTTGAAGGAATTTGCACTTCTGTTTTTCCTGTGAATTTAAAGAAAACTGCATGAAGTTATGTTCTGTGCTGCATACTAGAATAGATAAAAAACTAAATACAGAGACTGATTCATACCCAATTGATTGAATACCATTCTTGTATGACTTGGTGAATTGTTGTTTTCTGCCCAGTCTTGTCACATCCAGCCATCCTCCATCATTGTCAATAACACCAGAGTGTAAACCAGCTCCACAAACACTGGATTGCTGCAGTAAAAGACAAAGACGGGAATGTTAATGTGCAGCGAGATATAGCTTAAAGTTCCCATCAAACAGCTAGTGCTATAGTATTTACGTGTTTCCTGTAAAAACATTAGGCTAGGGAGGGACTTTTCGCGGCTATTGATTGGTGTTTACAGTAGCCAATATGCTCCCCTGTGCTAAATTTCAGACTCACATTAGCTATGAGCTCAACAAGGAGACTTCTTGCGACCACTATCACCTACGTCAGCGGATATCACCAATGATTTGGACATGGATGAAATGGAGGAAAAAGACGACCATGAAGAAATCATGTACGAGATCCAAAGCCGGCAGTGCTGCCGGTGAAGGAGAGACGCATGCTCATCCCTGCGATGGAGCTGATGCATCCAAATTAACTGGACGCTTGTGTCTATATCATTATCCATTCATCGGACGCAGAATTAGTATAAGCCCCCGAGTGCAGGATGAGTCATCAACATTTTTTATTGTTTTCCAGGAAATGACAAACTCTAAAATACCATTAAGAATACCTACTAAACGATGTTTTTTGTCATTGTTGGGCCAGATACTGGCATATAGGTCAATCAATCAATCAATCAATCAAATTGTATTTATATAGCACCTTTCGAACGGATCAAATGCACTTTAAACTGCTTTACAAGCGATTGACTAAACTTAGGATGTTAAAAATAGTAAAATGTTAAATAAGATAGAATAAAATTATTCATAATAATCAGATCAACAGTAAAAAAAAAAAAAAATAGAGAAAAAAAGATATAAAAATGATAATAGAATAAGTATAAATAATAAAACCACAAAAATTATAAGGTGACGACCGTTGTAATACATATGTGATAAAAAAAAAAGAAGAAACTTATCAATCTACGTTGAGTTGATGGGAGCTTTAAAGGAAACATGAATTTTTCATAGCGGTCTGTTAGAGTGACCGCCCGGCTGGAGAGGTAGCGACCCCGGCAGGCGCTAGCTAGCTGTGACGGCAGTTTATGGAGCTTCTAAACTCCGAAAACGGTGGAGCAAATGTTCGATTCGCAATCTAATATTGTAAAACTGTCAATATTAAAAATCTACACGGTTGATTTCTTGCCTCAAAACTTTTCATACGTGAATTTGGTGATGAAATAGCTACGAAAAATGTAAAAAAAAACGAGACGTTTTTGGCTGCTGTTGTTGTAACCATAGCCTGTAGCGGTCCAGCGCTTTGCATTGTGGGATACAGTAGGCGGAGGTAGACTTGTCCGATGCATACCGGAGATTTTTTCCAAATCAGTACGACATCTGGGTATTTTTGGCATACTGTATTAATTTTCCATGGATAGGTAAATGTTAGCTTCAGTAAATGTACTGAAACATTAAGTTGTCTCTGGTGATCCTTTACCATGTCATAAAATCCAGACCCGACCACTTTTCCAGGGCTGTCGAGGCAGCCGGGTGGACACTCATATCTGTAGACAGGAACAACAGTAAAGTGAACACATCGTATCACTGGTGCTTTATTTTTAATTTAGGCACATCATATTGATTCTATATGAACTGTCCTGATAATTCCCACCTATCTTGGTACATCAAATGTTTCCCAGAATTTGCATACGCAGCATTATTTGTCACCATATTCCTGAGCATTCACCTGTTGCAGGTCGTCCCCTTGCACTGATCTCTCAGCTTGGTCTCACAGTCGACCTGTTGACCTAAAATAACAAACAAGCAAGAGCTTTTCACAACCTCATTTTAATAATAGTAATATTGTACACTCTCAAAACTGCACCATTCACAGAGATGTAGTATTGTGGGAGCAATCCTTACACATCTGCTCTGTGCTGACAACCTGGTTTCTCTCTAGGTTGTCATTGGGCGAAGGGTTTGGTGTCTGGGCCCTGGGTTGGGGATCCCTGTCCCTTACTGGTTCCGGTTCAGGTTCAATGTAGTTGGTCTCCTCAATCTCAGGAGCTGGACGCCTGTCAACGCCCCCATCTGAAAACATGGATTGTCATTGTGTAGTTTCACTAGATTTGATCATTTTTTTTGTCTTACATTGATACAAGTTGTATTTATGTCTCAAAATTTATATTTTTTGATGTGGAAATACTAGACAAATGTTGTGAATCATTAAACACAACCCATTTTTCTTTCAGTAAAACTATTAATACAAATTTCGGGTAGGTAAAGACCTATGTAAAGAGATAAAACATGGCAGAAAACCCACCTTTGTAGCAGAGGTTGTCCCTGCAGCCTCCAGCATAGCTAGCTGGACAGGCAGAACAGGGAGTTCCATATTTGTATGGAGCATGACCCCACCAGTTCCCCCTGAAAAAAAAAAGAAAATTATGCATGGGATTTTGTCGTAAAATTACAAAAAAAAATGGTGTTTTAAAATAAACAATGTTCAAGGAATTTGGCAAACTGATTTATTTTAATGTTTTTATAAGCAAGAGATGGAGGTGTATTGTGATGAATACATTTAAACTACTGGAAATTATTTTAGTTGCTAAAAAAAAATATTTCATTATGTTTGTGAAACGTCATTAATTCACGGAATTTAGCTTTGCACTCCTGTAACATTGTTGGACTCAAGGTGGACAGTTAAAAAAGAACAAGATATATCGTCTTTTTTATTCCGTGCAGTCTTCTTCCTTGCCAAAACCTGTTGCCTACATTACCCACAATGCAACTGACAGTTCAGTTGGAGATTCAGGGGTGTTATGCTGCATTCCATTTACCTCAGAAATTGGAAGTCAGAGCTGGGAATGACGTCACACCCGAGTTGGCCGCATTCCAGTACAAGTCGGATATATAAACACACTGATACTGATCATATCTTGTGTCTTGTTTGTATCTCTTGTTTGGTGTTATTACTGCATAAAGATTAACTGATTCTGAGTACAGTTCTGAGATAACTACATTTATGATTTAAGTTTTGATCTCTGTTATTTTAAAGATGTTGTATCACATGGTATTGAAAATAACAAAAAAACGTACGGTGGAGAGTAGTTGCAGACCAGATAGACCGCTTTAGTCCAGATCATTCCCCACACGTTCATGTTGTAACACACGTTGATGGCACAGCCAATACGATTGCTAGTCGCCCACACCAACTGAAAATTGAAACACGCACACAAACAAAGTAAAATGTTCAACGGTCCTCTCACATTTGTAGCTGAACTTTAGTGGCCATCAGGTGTTAGTATTGCACGATCTGCAGTACAGCATGATTTTGCATGATTTCATGCGGCTCTCACAGTAACATAAAATGTAATGATAAACTTTTATAACCTGGAAGAATTTAATCAAACGGATCTGATAAAGAAAAGAACTCATATATTCACAGAAGAATATTTCTTAAAAGCTCCACACGGGTGTTTTTACTAATTTTAACAGAGTGGATCTCTTCTTTGAGGTCTTATCAGTAACTAAAAACACCTGTGTGGGTATGCAGGGCCGTTGCTGTTTAAATATCACAAACCAATATACATTTTTTAAATAAAAGACTAAAATGATACCAAGGCATTGTCAACCCTTTAAGACAAGCTCAGATAAGACAGAAATAAAAAAGCTCTTACCTGAGTGTAGTGAGTACAAACAGGTCCTGAACACCTTAATGGGCAGTGTGGGTTACACTCCTGGGAGTAGGGATAGCTGTAGTGCCTGACCTCATCATACCAGGCCTGGACATGGAAGGTAGGGGGGCGGTCCCTAAAGTCACACACAAGGTCTTATACTGTATCTTATACTGTAAATAAACATTACATCAGCTAAACTACATTGTTGAAGTTTCCATGAGCAAGACACTTCACCTTAGGCTGAAAAAAAAATCTCACCATGGACCAATAACGGCAAAAAATTCTTCCCTTTTTAATAGACCGTTTTCACTGCAGACATTTTAAACACGTCATAGCAGGAACAGCACAGGTTTGATTAATAACATTAACGACGGCCACATTCAGTTCAGATGAGACATTTCCAGGCTCCTGGTATTGTGCATGCTCGCTTATAATGCATGGCTTACACCTGTGCTTTTCATGCCACAACACGCATAATAAACACACCCAACATTTTAATTAGACCTTTTCACAGTTCTGAGAAAAGGCCTAATTAGCCACAATAAGTGAAAACACCTGTGTGGATGCACGGTGAGCATGGCTTTAATTTAGAGACACAACCTGGGTGAGAGTCCATTTTGGAATCATACAGTGAGTTCTTAATGAAATATAAGATATGTTTACTATTTTTAGCCACTTGGGGGCAGCATTACAAGCTGAAAAAAACATATTAATTGTGGTATCGAATTGGGTATCAACAATCTTGGAATTTTACTAGTATTTGTATTGTCTACTAGATTTCTGGTATCGTGATATCCCTACCCAAGAGTCGGTATTTGACACCTGCTGTTTGGTTTTGGACAGGTAGCGTAGATGGGATTTTTTTTTGCTGAAAGCTATCTGCCTGCTGTTGCTGAAAATTACCCTGATCAGAGAGTGAACCAAACAAGAAAATTGCTGCCTGGAAAACCAAAAACGATAGGCTGAACTCCAGAGCAGGGTGATAATATCCTGTGGGTTTATCACTACAAAACAACCTTTTTCACACTACACAGTCATCAGTTTATCATAAAAATATACATTACATTTAAACAAAATTAATTTGGTGTTACACCAATGTGGAAAAGGATGGTGCCTATTGTAAGAAAACACTATTATTCTTGTCATATTACTATATACTGTTGTATAAAACATAACACAGTTCCCTCCGCTTCTTTGTACATACACACCTGCCCCAGTGCGCTCCAAGGTTTTGGCCTATTTGTGTCAACATGTGGCTCGGTCCATGTTCCCATCGGCAGGTATGTGCCCAGTGCTCTGCGCTCCTCTCTAACTCATAATCCCATACCTGGGGAGCACACACACAGAACAACACACAGGTTCTTGGTTAAAGAGTTATTTGCCTCTGGAAAGATGAATTTAGGTCAACTCTGAAGGTTAGTTCATAGATTGTATATAAGAAGTGGAGAAGTGGTTTGTGGACTGCCGTTTTGAAGCCTTGAGTCAGGCATTTTGGCCGTCGCTATCTTGGTTTTTGGGACCGTAATTTACTAAATGAACATCATGCTGTATTGAAGAAGACTTGAAACTAGCGACTGAGACCATAAACTCATGTTTACAATCTTTACTCAGGTAATAAATCAAGTGTGAAGTAGGCTCATTTTCTCATAGACTTCTATACAATCTGACTTCTTTTTGCAACCAGAGGAGTCGCCCCCTGCTGGCTATTAGAAAGAATGCAAGTTTAAGGCACTTCTGCATTGACTTCACTTTTCAGAGCCGGAGGTTGCCACCTGGGTCAGCTAGGGTAATATTTTTTTCAGCTGGTGGCTAAAGCATTAGGTTTGGTAATTTTAGTTTTCTTTTGGGTTGCAGGTTAAACTGCGGGGCAGCTTTGCCTCCAGATGTTTGCAGACCTGAAACTCCACTCTGGATTACCCTCATGATTTAAGTGGGCTAAGTGGCCACTTACCGTAGTTGTGGCTTTGATTGCAACTCATTACATTTTTCAGATATCTCATCATCCTCTTCGCGTAAACCAAGCTACCATAAATTCCAATGAAACTAATCTGGAAGCAACCATACATACTTGAGGCAAAGTGAACCTGCTCTTTCCTTTAAGGTACAGTGGCTGTACACAAGCCTCTCGCAAATTTAACACAGTATAGTCAAAACGAGGCCTCTCACATTCACTCTCTTACACACAGACACGTACATGAGAGAGAAGGGAAACAGAGAGGTATCACCACCACCACATCAACTTGCAGCTCTGTGCTACTATTCAATGTGGTTGTTTCATAGCTTGTTTCCAGTAAGTTTTGGTCTCGTAAAACAAGCTGAGAGAAAAAAAAAGCTGACAAATAAAAGCTACCAAAACAGAGAGTCTCTGTTTGGAGGCTTGATGCCATCTCTACTGTAAAAAAAAAACTTGAGAAAATTAAACTCAATTGTAGTTAAAATACCTGAAAACTGTTTTGAACAAAGCAGGAAAGCAGGGGTATAGGATTGAGCAAGTCAAATGTAGCGGCAGAAGTTAATTTACTGTTGACTTTGTTGGGGAGGGAGAAGAATAGGTGCAGTGTGCTCTGCTGCCGGCATACTGTTTGGTTGCATTACGGCTATCACACGTCAAAGCTAATAGGATAATGCTTAAGTGTGGAGTTGTAACTGCTCTGATTGACCACCATAATGTGTTCCATATGCTTGGTGAGGCTAACACACTGTGCACACTGTTGCCCCTTCACTGTGCTGCTGCTTACTGTTCAGGCCTGATTGGAGAAGAGATATTTTGACTCTTTACTTCACCAACACTGGAGTGATTCTCTGCTCTAACCTCCTGCAAGGTTGCCACGTGATACTATATTTTTCCATGATCTTAACATTATATTGTTGGGTAGCATTCTTATCATTCCAATTTTGATGACCGTACTTTCATTTAACTTAAGTTAAAACATTGTATGATTCTCTAAAGGCCCTTACACACCAAGCCTACGGTCGGCCGTCGGACAGTTTGGGGCCGCCGGTGAGCGTCTGTTGGCTCTAGTCTGCCCGCGTCGGAGGTTTTTCGGCCGATTCAGCATGTTGAATCGGCGGTGGAGGCCGTCGGTGAGAGAAATCACTCTGATTGGATGTTCAGCTTAAGTGAATCAGTGCGCAAGAAGAGAAACGGAAGTGAGGAAAACAAGCAAACGAGTAAAGTCAAGAGGGCGCACACAGAAAGCTCTTCTCATCTTTCATCTTCATCTCATCTGATCATTCCAAAACACGGGTATTTTCACAACCACATGGCCATCTGGAATGAAGCTAAGTGGTGAGTGAGAGTGGTGTGAAAATGGTCGGCTAACGCTGCTTTGTTTTATGTACGTATCATAACAACGGCTTGTATATCCGCAGTCCTCGGTCTTCCGGACTCCCTTTTTGAATGACGAATACAGGCTACTGGTGTGGAGAGTTATTTCATCTCACGCAGGCGCAGAACGTCCGTGCTAACTGGCCGTCGGCTGTAGTCTTTGCGATGTGTTCAAATGCAACATGTTGGCCAAGACAAAGGCGAGGTGACCTTCATCGCCTTTAGTTCTTTGATGTCGGCTGACGCGCCAGATGGTTTGCTACACAGAGCCATCTGAGAAGCCGTCATTGGAAACAGTATGGAAAAGGGCAGGTGATTGGATGAAACATCTGTCAATCAAACTCTTGCCGAAGCCAGTCTGGAGAAGAGCAAAAACATCTTTTCCATTGAGAAAAGCATTCAGTGCCGTTCTTTGCTCTTCTTTCAATGAAGAAATACTCTCCAGTTCTGATAGAACTGATGCTCTAAGCTAACCTCTTAAGGAGCCGCCATTGTTGTTTTGAACGAACAGTCGCCACACCGTGTCGGCGCGTCGCACACACCAAAGCCAGTAGCTCCTCACAGGACACTGATTGGTCCGTGCTCTGGCTTGCCGGACACAAACGTATTACTTTAAGCCTGACCAGATGGATTTTTGTGGGATATGTGATCCTGCGATTCTCGCGTGATCTCGTGATAGCTGCCGTGCAAGGTAAAGGCAAACCTAGGTGAGCTGGAACACTAGTCATAGTTCGTCACGTTCACAAGGAAAATGACTGAGCCCGGGTACGATAGAAAATGTCCCTGATAATGCTCCATTGTGAAGAACTAATCTGTGTTGAAATCGGCAGGAGTGGGCAGCACAGTCCTGCTTGGCAAAATAAAAGAGCTAACAGCTAACGTTAACAGACGTTGCATTATGATGCGTTCAAGCTCTATTCAGTAAAAAGAGTGTTGTGCAAAGGTAACAGTCACAAGGAAAATGACTGAGCCATTCAGATTCCAACAAAAACAAGGATCAGTCCAAATTGGAAGGAGCCAGTCGGAGAGGCGGCTCAGCCTGAAATGGATCGGCCGTTCGGGAGTCTTCCTGAAATTCCCAATGGCCAGTCCGCCCCTGATGAAAAGACTTCAGCCTTTCGGACAACACTTTGTAGAACCCTTAAGCCTTCTTATAAGGCAATACTGCCCACCTGCACAAGCCATGTGTCACTACTCTTGCAGGTTATACTGAAATTCGAGTTCAACGCGAAGCTTTCACTGCAAACCATCTACAGCAGATACTAATGACCTCTGCCAGCTCATTATTCTCTCTGTGTTCTTGTTATTCTTCACCCTCAATTATCCAGCAGAGAGGAAGATGGACTGCCCGCCAGTCTTTGAAGAAAGGTCACGGTAACAACTACCAATCTCCTTTTGCATTCCAAAGAGCATTAAGTTCCCAAAAAACAGAGCTGTTTCCAGCCATCTGCCAGGACCACCTCTGCTACAGAACTAAGTGCAAGATGTGCAGTCTTACAGCAGGGCGAATTCAAGGTAGCAATATTGAGGAATAAAACAAGAAGCCATCATTTGCTTTGGGAATTCAAAATACGCAAAATGCATCACGTAAATGCTTGTAATTCAACCTTGAAAGAGGTCTCAGGAAAAATCTGCTGGGAATGAGATGACATGCTTTAGATTAAAAGATGCAACAGCGCTTTAAAGGCATTTGCTGAATGGCTTTTGTATGAAATTAAGAAGTCAGAGCTGCAATGAAAGTGCAGCCCTTTTGGCCTCCAAATCCTGCAATCTGAAAACCAAATACTTGGCCCTCATCAGTCCCCGGGCCTTACCACATCATTATCATCAGTAATAGTATCCCTTGCTAAAGAAACAATGGATTAGTGTACATGACATACATTTACACTATCGTGCCCGGCACTTCAAACGGCGAGGCTCGTCATGTTTGAAATAGATTCACCGCCGCGGCACCCGAAATGAGATGCGTGGAGGATCAAACAAAAGATAACACCGGCCTCGGCCAGGGTTTGAGTGAGCTGGGTGAAGAAAAGCCTGAGGGGAAGCTTGTGAGGCTGAAGATCGGGAAGGTAAAAAGAGCGAGGCAGGGAGAAAGAGAGTCAGCAGGAGGAGAAATGGAGTGATAGAGCAAGGAGACGCAGGGCAGGAAGGGAAGGAGGGAGGGCAGGATGGTTGAGGTAGAGGGCAGGACAACACTGTGGGGGTGAAAGCTGGATATGGGCCAGGGTCAGCGAGGGCGGACAAGCAGGAGGCCGGAGCTACAGCTAGCCAGATGGTGGCTTTGGATTTCAGATTTCGATCGTTCTCTCTGTGTTTCTTTCCCTACTCCATTGTTTTTAGCTGAGCAGAGACTGGCAGAGTTAGGAAAGTGCTTTTCTTTGAGAAAGTCTTGTGACTTTAGTGTCAAACCTCCCTGATTTGGCCAGTTTTACTAGATGTCGACCCTCAGAGAGCTGTGCGTGTAATCTTTTATTGTATGATATATACTTTATTATATGCATGCAGTCACAGGGCACAGACACAAACACACTGATCCAGATTATTCATCTGATTTATGTTTTTTTATGTTTGCCTCATGAATGATAAACACATACAAGTTACTGTTGCTACCATAGACTGTATATAAGAAGTTGACGTAGTCACCGTGACGTCACCCATTGGTTTGACGTCACCCATTGGTTTGTGGTCTACCGTTTTGAAGCCTCGAGTTCGGCATTTTGGCTGTCGCCATCTTGTTTTTTTGCAACCAGAAGTGACAATAGAGGGTGGAGCTGATAATTGGAGGTTATGATTAACTTTCACGAACTGAAAACACACTGTGAAAGGGTTAAAGTTGAAAGACGAAAACACAGACAACTCCCTCTGTCAATCACAAGGTAGCCACGCCCCAAAACATCCCATTCTTTATGGTCTATTTGACTCTAAATGGGAACATAATTTATTAAATGAACATCATGCTGTTTTGAAGAAGACTTGAAACTAGCGATTGAGACCACAAACTCATGTTTACAATGTTTACTGAGGTAATAAATCAAGTGAGAAGTAGGCTAATTTTCTCATAGACTTCTATACAATCTGACTTCTTTTTGCAACCAGAGGAGTCGCCGACAGCTGTGTCCTCAGCACCTACCATGTACTCCATGTTGGAGGCAGGAGGGTAGACCTGACCCCGCAGCTTGTTGTGCAAGTCCAGGATGAGGTGCATGTCCCCCTCGCTGATGGCCCTCTTCCCTCTCGACCTGGCCCGCCACCACTCCTCATCCTTGACCCTGTACTTGTCCAGGATGGACTCGAGTTGTGTGGAGTTGGTGAGGACCATGGCCAGGACGGTCCGGGTCAAACACAGGAGCAAGCTCGTCGCTCTAACCCAGCCCGGGAGGGGAAGAGACCTCTTCATGATGGGGAAAAATAGCTACCGCTGCTGAATGAAGAGTACTTACTGATGTCTGCAAAACAGAGAGAGTGAGCTTTAGTTTGAATTACAGCTTTATTCTTTCAGACTGTTCACTTGCTGCATATGAGAACAACATTTCCATGCAGCTGTTTGTTGCACAGCTCACTATTAGCTCATTATTTGGTGCTTTTTAAAAATAGAATAACTTGGACTTCTGGCTAAATGTACATCGGCACACATTAAAGCTGCAGTAGGCAGAATGTTTTTGGCATCATTGGGCAAAAATTCCATAATAACCTTTCAGCATATTGTAATTCAAGTGTTCTGAGAGATAACTAGACTTCTTCACCTCCTCATGGCTCTGTTTTCAGGCTTTAAAAAATCTAGCTCATGACGGGAGACTTTGGCCAATCACAGGTCATTTAAGAGAGAGAGCGTTTCTATTGGCTGTTCATTCAACTGAGGCAGCTGTCAATCACTTGCGAACTCCGATCAAACGGTCAAACTAGGCAGCGCTGATCAAATATGAATCAATATTCTGTTACTGTAATGCCTATTTCTCTCCTCAAATGTTTTCAGAAACATCTTGTAGTGTACTGTTTAGCTGTAAAATGAGAAAGTTTGTGACCCGGCAGCCATGTTGAGATCAGTTGAGGAAATACCAAGCACCGCCCACCAGCTGGAAGCAAACTTTCTCATTTTACAGCTAAACAGTACACTACAAGATGATTCTGACCACATTTGAGGTGAGAAATAGGCATTACAGTAACAGAATATTGATTCATATTTGATCAGCGCTGCCTAGTTTGACCATTTGATCAGAGTTTGTGAGTGATTGACAGCTGCTCAGAGACGGCAAGGCTCCAGCTCGGCTCTAATTGGTTGTTTTCCTCCGGTCTTTAAAATCTTGATTTCTTTCAGATTACCTGTCTCATGCACTACTGTCAGGATATAAAATCATATTTGCTCCAATTCTACCCACTGCTGCTTTAATTTCCTCCCTTCTTAGCAAGCGTACCTAGACTACAGCATCTTCATAAAAGGCACCTTGAATCTGTCCTCTGTCTCTGTTTAAATAATGCCGTAATTATAGGGGACTTCACTTCAAACAGTAAGGCAAATATATCCTTCAGCAGTCTGAGTGCATCCGCAGGTCACTGCATCACTACACACAGTAGGACCAGTGTAAACCGAGTTTTCACACGTTATGCTGCAGAGCATATTATATTTAGTGCGCATGCGTGAGTCATGCACTGGAGGGAGGCTAATTTTTGATACAAAAATCAGATTATTATTATTATCTTGATCTTTTCTTTCAATGAGCCCTTCAAGAAATAAAAAATATTCCAGTGTTTTTTATACAAAAAGTAGTACCAGTAATAAGTTTAATTATAGAGAGTATTGTAAAATAATTTAAAAAGACAAAACGTGATTAGCTTTAAGCTCACTTGTGATGAACACACACATGTCTTGAATAATAATAGTAATTTTATAGTGCAGTAAACTGCCGGTTTACCTTTAACTTCCACCAAACTGATCTCCCAGGTGCAATATTCCAGATGCCAGAACGCCTTGAGATTATTGCAGAGTGACGGTTTTCCAATCCATGGAGCCTTTAATTCCATCCATCACAAAAAAATTAGTGCAGCAAGTCGCTACATCCACACTGGAAGAGAGAGAGAGAGAGAGAGAGCTCAGAGAAATGTCTATAGGTAGACCTGTTGAATTCCTCGGCTGGCTCAGTGCGCTCTACTGCCTGCATGGGACCGCTGCTCATTTTGCGTTTATATGCCAAATTTGCGCTTAGCAACGCGCAACGCAGAGGACCACGCCTCCACAAAGCTCCCTCTCCCCCTTTTACCGCACCCCCCACCTAACACACACACACACACACACACACACACACACACACACACACACATCTGTTGGAACTCCAGCGTTGATCTATTTGAGGAGGCACCTGATCGCACTAGAAGTGACGTGAAGGTAAACTTGTGGATGTTATGAGAGCAGCCCACTCCTGTTACAAATACTGGCCTTTTCCAGGTTTTTTGTTTGACAGGAAGACACGGTCAAAACTAGCTATTGGCAGCAGAAAATAGGCTTCAGTCTTATATAATACAGTCATATAAGGCCCCCTGTTGAAAAACCACAATGCCTATAATATAAGGATGCCTAAGGATTAAAGCAGCAGTGGGTAGAATTAGAGCAAATATGATTAAAAAAAGTTTTTTTATAAAACGGTCACTATATCCTGACAGTAGTGCATGAGAAAGGTAATCTGAAATAAATCATGTTCCTCTGTGTCCTCAAGTGCTCCTAATGGCATCTGTAAGATTTTTCCAGACCGGAGGAAAACAACCAATCAGAGCCGAGATGGAGCCTTGCCGTCTCTGAGCAGCTGTCAATCACTCGCAAACTCCGATCAAACGGTCAAACTAGTCAGCGCTGATCAAATATGAATCAATATTCTGTTGCTGTAATGCCTATTTCTCACCTCAAATGTTTTCAGAAACATCTTGTAGTGTACTGTTTAGCTGTAAAATGCCTCCGTTGAACGAACAGCCAATAGGAACGCTCTCTCTCTGAAATGACCTGTGATGTTTCACTAAAATGTATACTTTTATTAACAAATACGTGCGGCCGGGCAGATGAAAATGTGTGAAAAAGAGAGTTACAGGGGTGAAAAGTGTATTTATTTATTTATTTATTTATTTATTTATTCATTTATTACCTCAATGCAGAAAATGAGGAAGGATGCCAACCAGCATTCAAAAAATTTAAAATGTATTTATTCATTTTTTTTAGAGGGTGACCAGCACCCTCCAGATGGTGGCGCCCTAGGCGACAGTCTATATGGTCTATGCCTTATGCCGGCCCTGGTCATATCTGTGCAGCATCCTTGCAAAAATAGTAGAAAATATTTATTATATAGTAATAATACTTTGCACAAATGCATCAAACATCCCATTCATGAGCGTCTGTGAGTGTTCCTTTCCTCGAGGGCAGGCTGAACTTGTCTGAGATCACATCAGGTCTTTTGCTGTGTGTGAGAATGGCGGCAGCAGCCAGCAGGGTGGCCAGTATTCCCCCTGCGACACGACCACAAAGCACTGATTCATCTGCCTTTACATACACTAGAGCAGTTGTGAAAGTTTGTGGGCTGTGTGTGTGTGTGTGTTCTCTCTCTCTCTCTGCTTCCTCTACTCCAACATGCTCTGTTCTGACTGTCTCTCAGCACAAAGAAGACGTTTAAATTGTCATTGAGGTGCAAAGGCGAGGCAAAATGGAGAGAAATATGTAAAACAATGCAAATAACTGCTAACTAAAATAGGAATGAAACATGCATACAGCAAGCCACAGCATAAGCTACGCACAGTCTGCTCAGGCCGTGAATGAAATGGTAATAAATACGATTTTTTTTGTAAACCATCCCGGAAGTTGCCTTTATTTAATAGTAACAGTGATAGTTATGAAAAGGGGGAGAGAGAGAGAGGATGACATGCAACAAAGGACTGCAAGTCAGATTCGAACCCCAGGCTGCTGCGGTAAGGACTCAGCCTTGGTACATGGTACATATAGGCCAACCAGGAAGTTAGCATCCCACGGGTTCCCTCGACAAAAAGCCAATGGGATTTTTCCATTAACTTTTGGATTATTGCAGAAAATGAGCTCTGTGGCAACACAAGTTTATGATACATACATGTTTTGTTCCGTAAAATAATCTCCAGAAATGAACCCCACTTTTTTGATGAAGCGTGAATGCAATCGCCAGAAGTCAAAAGCTAACGTTAGACTACAAACGAACTACACAATCGTGGACGAGTCGGCGTGATGACGTTTAGTCGTCTCATTTAGCCACTTGTTAGCAACCGCCTTTTTTTTAAGACATAAAAGCTTAAAAATTCAATAGTGGGATATTTATTGATGTATTTTATGTCGTAGAACAAAATGTTAAAATCTCTTCAGCTTGTGTTAACCACAGACCTTATTTCAGGCATCTAACTAAAAACCCATTCAAATAACCCATTGAATTCCAGACAAGGGAACCGGAAGCGCTAAAATGCTAACTCATGTCCGGGTTTTAGGACTCACTCCTGCAGTTTACAGTGGGAAAACATTTAGGTATTATGGCACCAAAATGATCAGTATCTTTTGCTTTCATAGGTATTTGTAAATATACAGTATTTAAACTACTCTCACAGATCTCATCTATTACCACTTATCCCTTGCCATGCCAAAGTAGAAGTCCATCAACATTTCCCAGGGCCAAAATGACAAAATCCTCACAAGTGAGAATGTGAGACGAGGGAATGTATTTTTTGCTATAAAAAATGACATGAAACGGATGGATTAATCGATTGTCAAAATGGTTTCCGATGAATTTTCTGTTGATCATATACATCTTATGATCTTATACAGTATATTTGTCATTTGCAAAATTGGTATTAATAATAATTATAGTCCGGACAGCCTTATATGCAGATAGTCACCACAGTTTCATTCTTATTCCACTTAGTTAAAAATGTAATGTCCACAGTTTGAAATGATAATTAGTCATTACTGTGTGCTTTTAAATGCTAGATAATACTGATAAATGCTTTAGTGATTATAGAGTGTGATTCAAGGATAATTTCAGCATTACTGAGAATGGCACCACAGTATTAGTTTGATGTCTTTACAAGCATCTGCTGCCCCCTCCTGGACAAAGAAGAGACTTTCAGTCGTCAGCCTTCAGCAAGTCATCCATTCATTTAATGATGTTTGAGCTGAGCCAGTAGTGTCCATCACCTTGTAATCTTAAAAAGACAGAAAGATTGTTTTTGAAGACAGTTTTTTTTACAAGAATTGATTCATGGAGTACTTACTGCAGCCCAGATATTAAGGCTCTTTTAAGTGCCACCCAGAAAAAGAGCATGCATCCACTCTAATGTATGTGTATTCATACAGGAAATAAAGGAAACGTAACATATATATATATACTGATAGTTTACAGTCAATGGCATTGTTAAAGCAGCCTAGCTAAGGAGAACTTAAACTGGCTGAAAAACAAACTTCCAAAAAGCACCATTTTAATCTTTTGTAATTACACAGCAAACATCTTTTGGTGATTGGAAGATGAAGAGACATCTAGGAAGCAAGGCTAAAGCCGAGACATGTTTGTGTGTAAAGCTTGTCTCATCCTGCTCCTTAGGTTATGTGTTTTATTGTGTATTATGTTCAGTTATTATCACCTGCTTTATTTTGTGTATCTTACCTCTCCTCTCGTTTCAGAAACTTCACTTCCTGCCCTTGTGGGTTTCCCGCCTGTGTGATTACTTACCCCGCCCCTTATTGGTTTCACCTGCACCCAATTAGACTCACCTCCCCAGTGTATTTAGTCTGTGTGTTTCCCTGTCTCTGTGCCAGTTCGTCTTTGTCCCCCCGAGTCAGCGATTTCCTAGTGTTAGCTATCTTGTTTTTTCTGAACTCTGCCCATGTTTTTGCCTTACCCTTGTCAGCTCTGGTTGCCTCTATCAGACTTCTCACCTATGTACCGAACCTGTTCGAGCATTTGAGTCCTGCCTTTTTCTCTGTGGGTTCACCAGTTGTAACAAAGCTAAAGTATTTAACATGTGTGTCTTGTAACATACTTCTAAATGTTGATTTGCAATATGCTGAAAGGTTATTATGGAATTTTTGCCCAATTATACCAAAAACATTCTGCCTTCATTTGCACTGAGTCACACTAAAAGTAAACTATCCTTATGTTTGTTTGGCCCCGATCACTGCTGGGTAAGCGTTATTGACAACAACAAGGTTGTGCATACAGTTGCTGCACTTTTGCTCTTTCCTAACAGACATTGGCCAGATGGTGAAGTTGTGCAATTCGCCAAATTACTGCACATCACTTATACTGTGATCATAAATATTCAAAGACCTCACAGGGCTGCATATTACCTGCATATTTATGTATGGCTATTTTTTTTATTTAGTTTTAGTTTAAGCACACATTTTGAACATGTTTGAATAAAACCTTTACTATCGGCGCACTTTTATACTGTATGTGTCTGCTGGAAGTTTTTCTTTTCTTTTTTGTAAATTTCAGCCAGTCAGCCAGTGGGTCAATATGCATGTCAGTGTGCTTTGGCAAGATGAGGAACAGATCAAACATCAGTGCAAGAGACAGGCAAATAAAGTCCCATATTGGAGGAAGCAGCCAATTGATAATTAATTTCAGATTTGACGTCATGATGCCACCCTGACTTTATTAATGATGTCCACATACAGGTACTGTTGTCTAGTTGAATCTTTTTCACAGAGACTGTTCTCAGTTAAATCTCCATCAACTGACAGATTGACATAAAGATGGGGAACATGTACTGCCCAGCTGAGGACGCGGCCCACCTGGCCTCTGTTGCTCGAGATATCTGCCCTTTCCCAAACTGCAACCCCAGTCCTCTTTTCGGCAAAATGCTGTCCATCAACTCTTCACTTCACCTGAGGGACCACTACAGGACAGTGCAGTCCTCCCTGACCCCCAAGCAGCTAGAGGACTTCACCCAGGGCCTGAGGACCACTTTTGGCAGGGAGGGCAAGGTCACTCTTGGTGGGGTGGGGGTAGTGGCCCTGTCCCTGGCTGTGCTGTTTGACACTCTTGCCAGAAAGGCCAGCGGAGAGTGGGTGTCAGACTCTGGGCCCATTCAAGGTTTATTTATCAAAGACCCGAGAGGGTACTACCCACCGCAGGTCTACACAGCCAGCGAGTACCTGAGGCTGGTACCCCACATTGCAAACAACCCCACCAGGATGAGAGAGGAGTCAGAGAGGTCGGTACTGCATTGTGTATTTGTGTGCATGTGCCCTCAGCTTGCCACTATTGAATGTGTGCACTCTAAGTCAGCTTGTGTGATATTATTGTCTGTTTATCTCACCAAGGTACATGAAGCAGTTAATAATCGATGACCTCTCTTTGGACAAGGTGGTGAAAAACAACACGATAGCGATAAAGGAAGACATCACAGCAGTCAATGTGATGCTAGGATTCTTTTTTGCAGCCAGTTTGCACTATCACATCCACCGCATCAACGCTACGCCTGATGATCATGGCTTCAGTGGTAGAACAGATGAACGAGATGATATGGTATTTAATCTCAACTGTGACCCAGAAGCTGTTGACAAAGAATTTTTGGCTAAAGTTAAAAAATCTGACCGTCGCACCCACGAAGCCTTTGAAAACTACAAGCCAGAAGGTGGGGATGTACCAAAGACATGGCTGCACCACGTTGCCTGGCTTGGATGGCGAAATATCATGCACATCCCCATGTTTACAGCTGGAATTGCTACTGTTTCTTCAATGGTTGGTCAAAGAGACGAGTTTGATCTGAAGGCAAATGCACTCGGAAAATGGGTAGAATAGTTCACTGGCCAATTTTCCAATTACAGCCAATAAGAAAATTTCTCAAAGTTTATGTTAGAGAAAAGAGAAATGAAAGAGAAAGTGATCAAAATCAAGACAAGATAAATAAAGCGGAACATGATACTGGTGCCAGATGAGCTGTTGATAAAATGTGTATAGACATCATGCATGGATAACCAGGTTGTTCAACCCTTTGAGACCATTTTGTGTTTGAACTTTTGTTCCTTTCTGTCCAATATCATGAAATTATATTTTGGGAGTAACGGTGTTGCACCTCCACATAATACTATCTGGGTTTTGGAATTATCAGTGGTTGTAAAATTGGGGAAATGACTAGTGAAAGTGAATTCAAACAATTATTTGTTTATTAAACAAATAACATTGTTTATTAATTAAATGCAGACAGTCACCACAGTTTCATCCTTATTCCACCTCAAGATTCAAGATGTTTATTACATTATTACGTATACATAGTTTAAAGAGCGAAAGTGACACACAGGGCGGGCGTGAGGGGAGGTGGATGGGTCCAACAACACAGGGCTTTCATCCAGGACACCGCTGTTCCTTTCCCATGCGTTACGTTTCTCTTTCACTTTACAATCTGCTGATCAGTCGTGCCCCATCTTCACAATGTCTAGTCACATTTTCACTGTACAAACGTAGTCATTTTAAGCCCAAGTGTTTTTTTCCTAAACCTAACTAAGTGGTTTTGTTTTCTAATCCTAAGCAAGTGTTTTCGTTCAATTCACAACATTAAGTACGTGTTTACTGAAACCGAAAAGTGACGCCAAGGGGTTTGACAAAGCGTCAGTATGTGACGATTTGGGATGATATATATATATATATACATATATATATATATATATATATATATATATATATATACATTGTTTCAAAAGTCAAATGGGGCAATCGGTGCATGGTAGCCCAAACAACGTTAAAAGGGTATACTACACTTTCAAGTAGATCCAAACATAGCCTATATTCAAAATATAAGGATTAACTGAGTGTTCACCTGTGTTTCTATTTAAGATCCCTGGGGACATCTAGCATGCATATAACAAAATAATATGTAGAGGGACCAAGTGATTAATATAAATGTAAGGCTCCGATCTACAGCCTTTGGTTAATATATACAAACAACTTGTGATTATGAGGCCAACCTAAAAAATAAAGTTTCCTTCTTGTCACAAGCATGTACATGTCAACAATCTTCCTGTTATTAAAACATATGTTAGCTCAGCAGAACACACAAATAAAAGTCGCCCTGAGTCACACGAAATGTAAACTATCCTTATGTTTGTTTGGCCCTGATCACTGCTGGGTAAGCGTTATTGACAACAACAAGGTTGTGCATACAGTTGCTGCACCTTTGCTCTTTGCTAGCAGACTTCGACCAGACGGTGAAGTTGTGCACTTTGCCAAATGCCTGCACATTACTTATACTGTGATCATAAATAGTCAAAGACCTCACAGGCCATATAACAAGGCTGAGTCCTAGCCGCGGCGGCCCGGGTTCGAATCCGACCTGAGGCTATTTCCGCATGTCACCCCCTTTTTCTATCCCCCTTTCTAATCTGTCCACTATCCTATCAATAAAGGCTTGAAAGTGCCAAAAAATAAGCTAAAAAAAACCCTCAAGTATTTAACATGTGTATCTTGATGGATTAAATCAATACATATTCAGAAATGTATAAAAAGATATATAGTACATGCTGCGACTACTTCTATGACAGGGTACTACCCACCGTATGCCTACACAGCCAGCGAGTACCTGAGGCTGGTACCCCACATTGCAAACAACCCCACTAGGATGAGAGAGGAGTCAGAGAGGTAGGTACTGCAATCCACACAATCACTGTATTTACATGTGTAAAACAGACCTTTTGGTCGCAGCTAAGCACATGAAACACGTGCAGTTGCGTGGCCTGTGTAGACAGGTGAATTGATTATAAATGAGAGGAACAACTGAAAAATGCAACTAAAATGCTTCCTGTGTAGACAAGCAGCAACATGCAATATTGTGAGGCTCTGCAATAAAGTGCTACAGGAATGAGTCCTAAAACCCGGAAATGAGTTAGAATTTTAGCACTTCAAGTTCTCTCGTCTTAAAGTCAGTGCGTTTTTTGAATGTTAGATGGAGGTCTGTGGTTAACGCTGTTTCCTTTTTTAAAAAGGTAAATGAACATCGTCTGCATACGCTTGTAGTAGTTTTAGCTTGGAGTTAAATGGAGTCTCTGTCCTTCATTTATTCATTGTCATGGTGAATCGTGTTACTGCAGCTACACTGATGATGATATTTCCACTTACTCAGTCCCACTCTGATAGAGTTCTATAAAAAAACAAAAAAACAATGTGCGGGCCAATGTGCTTTGGCAAGATGACCACCAGATCAAACAGTGACCCAATCACATGGGGGGAATCAGGCCAATCATTAATTACAGATTCTACATCAGGATCCCACTGTGGCTTTATTTGTGATGTCCAGGGACAGCCTGTTAGACACACACAGAGAAAGCACTGAACGTTTTCGCAGAGATTGTTCTTAGTCAAATCGCTGATTGACAAATTCACATCAAGATGGGGAACATGCAGTGCCCTGCTGAGGACGCAGCCCTCCTGGCCTCTGTTGCTCGAGACATCTGCCCTTTCCCAAACTACGACCCCAGTCCTCTTTACGCCAACATGCTGTCCGTCAACTCTTCACTTCACCTGAGGGACCACTACAGGACAGTGCAGTCCTCCCTGACCCCCAAGCAGCTGGAGGACTTCACCCAGGGCCTGAGGACCACTTTTGGCAAGGAGGGCAAGGTCACTCTTGGCGGGGTGGGGATAGTGGCCCTGTCCCTGGCTGTGCTGTTTGACACTCTTGCCAGTAAGGCCAGGGGAGAGTGGGTGTCAGACTCAGGGCCCATTCCAGGTTTATTTATCAAAGACCTCTCAGGGTACTACCCACCGCATGCCTACACAGCCAGCGAGTACCTGAGGCTGGTACCCCACATTGCAAACAACCCCACCAGGATGAAAGCGGAGTCAGAGAGGTAGGTACTGCAATCCACACAATCACTGTATTAACATGTGTAAAACAGAAGAGAATAGCTTTCAAGCCTGTGGGTCACAGCTAAGCACATGAAACACGTGCAGTTACGTCGCCTGTGTAGACAGTGAGTATAAATGAGAGGAACAACTGAAACATGCAACTGAAATGCTTCCCGTGTAGACAAGCAGCGACATGCAATATTGTGAGGCTTTGCAATGTCCATGCACTTTGAGAGAGGGGTTTCCTTTGGAGTTCAAGGCTCAGTCGGTTGTGCTTATACAGCTGATTTCAGATCAAATATTGAATTGTCCCACATAGTTGACTTTCAAATACAAAGTTACACTCCTGGTATGTTGTGTACATGTTAATGTGTGAGCACATGTAAAAAAAAAAAAAAAAAAATCAGTTTGTGCATTTTTAAATTCCTTTATTTTTGTGTGTGTTTTTTTCTTACCAAGGTACTTCAGGCAGCACATGATTGGCATGCAAACTGCGACAGAAAACAAGGGCCAGAGCAATGATGACATCACTGGGGTCAACATCATGTTTGGGAATTTATTTCAAAACAGTTTGCGCATTCACCTACTCCGTATTACCAACTCCACAGTTGTAGAGAAGATAGTTGAGTCTGTTATGGCGCAGAGGAAAAGCAAAGGAAATCCAGTCCCTACAGAAAGCACCACTGAAACTGGAGTTGATGCAGCTCATGTCAGCAAAACCAGAAAGAGACGCATTCCTGCCCCTGAAATCTCTGTTATCTTCAATCTCAACTGCGATCCAGATGCAGCTAGCCAAGAATTTTTGGCTGAAGTGCACAAATCAAACGACACACAAGAAGCTTTCAAAAGATGTCAGCCATTCAATGGGCACATACCAAAGACATGGTTGCATTTCATTGCCAGGCTAGTCTGGCTAGATGTCATCAATGCCTCCATCTTTGATTTTGAGCGCGAGCGCGAAGTATTGATAGCTCAAAGAGAAGATTTTGACCTGAAGGCCAATGCACTCAGAAAATGGGCAGAGTAGGTCACTGGTCAACTGTTGAAATACATGTGAAAAAAATATTACTTTTAAAATAAATAAAAAAAATAATATAAGTTTGAGTTCATTAGCCTACACTGTAATTGCTGTCATGCTATTGTTAACCAAAAAGAGACTATTTGAAACAATCTTAAAAAGTGCTCACAGTTGTGACAAAAGAAACAAAGATGAACAAAAGTAAAAGAGGAATTAAGCAAAATCAAGATAACTGAAGTGGAATAGGGTTGAAATAAAGCCATATTGGTAATTAATTCAAGGTCACATGGTTTTGAAGTTGCTAGATAACTGCCAAATTTGTAAAACCATAGTCCTTCAGGTGTGTGCATTCAAATGTATAATCCTGTTTGTGTGTGTTTGTGTCTTTTCTATAAAGTCTAGTAAGATATGAATAATTGTATTGACTCATTTAGCATTTTTCCCCATTCCAGCTTATGCTTTTTCACTGCTGTAATTGTTTTTCAAAAGATAAATGCACATCGTCTGCATACGCTCGTATTAGTAGTTTTAGCTTGGAGTTAAATGGAGGCTCTGACCTTCATTTATTCATTGTCATGGTGAATCTTGTTACTGCAGCTACACTGATGATGATATTTCCATTTGCTCAGTCCCACTCTGATAGAGTTCTATAAAAAAAATCAATGTATGTTGGCAAGATGACCACCAGATCAAACAGGGACACAGTCACATGGGGGGCATCAGGTGAATCATTAATTACAGATTCTACTTAAGGATCCCACTGTTATTTTATTTGTGATGTCCAGGGACAGCCTGTTAGACACACACAGAGAAAGCACTGAACGTTTTCGCAGAGATTGTTCTTAGTCAAATCTCTGACTGACAAATTGACATCAAGCTGGGGAACATGCAGTGCCCTGCTGAGGACGCGGCCCACCTGGCCTCTGTTGCTCGAGATATCTGCCTTTTCACAAACTACAACCCCAGTCCTCTTTTCGTCAACATGTTGTCTGTCAACTATTCACTTCACCTGAGGGACCACTACAGGACAGTGCAGTCCTCCCTGACCCCCAAGCAGCTAGAGGACTTCACCCAGGGCCTGAGGACCACTTTTGGCAGGGAGGGCAAGGTCACTCTTGGTGGGGTGGGGGTAGTGGCCCTGTCCCTGGCTGTGCTGTTTGACACTCTTGCCAGAAAGGCCAGGGGAGAGTGGGTGTCAGACTCAGGGCCCATTCCAGGTTTATTTATCAAAGACCCGAGAGGGTACTACCCACCGCAGGTCTACACAGTCAGCGAGTACCTGAGGCTGGTACCTCACATCGCAAACAACCCCACCAGGATGAGAGAGGAGTCAGAGAGGTAGGTACTGCAATTTGTATTTGTGTGCACGTGCCCTATATCTCTGTCAGCTTGTGTGATTTTACCGTCTGTTTATCTCAGGTATCTCAAGCAGTTCATAGTTGATGACCAATCCTGGGACAAACTGGGAGAAAACAACACGATACCGATAAAGGACGACATCACAGCAGTCAATATGATGCTGGGATACTTTTTTGCAGTTGGTTTGAGGCTTCATCTCCTCCGCATCAAAAATGCTACGGCTGATAAATTAATCTCTGATAGAAGACAATCAGTTTATATAACCTTTAATCTCAACTGTGACCCAGAAGCTGCTGACAAAGATTTTTTGACTGAAGTGCAAAAATCTGACAGCCGCACCCAAGATGCTTTTAAAAGATGCAAGCCAGAAAGTAAGCAGGGACCAAAGACATGGCTGCTCTATGTTGCAAAGCTAGAATGGATAGATGTACTCTTCCTCCCCTTCCATGCAGCTGGATATAGAGGTGTTGATTCAATGATTGCTCAAAGGGAAGATTTTGACCTGAAGGCTGATGCACTCGGAAAATGGGTAGAGTAGTTCATTGGGCAATTTCCAAATAGAGGTGAAAAGAAAAGCGCTAAATTAATGTGCAAAAGAAAACAAAAATATTAGCCAGATTAATTATTGATAACGTGTATAAAATTCATGCAGGGACAACCAGGCAACGTGTCAGAATGTGATCAGTCATATAGTTTTGCCGTTACAGTGTCCCTTTTTTTCTTACTTGCTTAATCTGCTTGTTTGTTCGACCCGTAGACCATTTTGTATTTGCACTTTTGTTCCTCTCTGTCCAATTCCATGAATGTATATTTGTGTTGCAACTCTTACTATCTGGGTGTCGTTTTCATTCACATATCTTGAGGTCAGAGTTTGGAGCATTATATATCCTCCTCCTTAGGTCTTCTAGTTTCATATGATGCCAGTATCTTCACTCTAGCTTTAAAAGTGAGCCCACTACAACTTCCAAAAGATCGACTGTGTTAATGCATTAAAGAAATTAGTGGCGTTAAAACGAATTTGCGTTAACGCATTAATATCGCGTTAACTTTGACAGCCCTAAAAAAGGCAAGGCTGATAGCCTACAAGCAGTTATCAAAGTCATCCTACTGACGCTGGAGCGTTTCTCAGCAGTTGCACATTAGGTGGCAACATGAAAGTAATGTAAATTAAAAAAAGAATTAATGAAATCAATATAATGCTAGCCTGTGATGAAAAATTAAATATGCTAGCTGCTAGTAGTGTAGGCTACGTTCCATAGCAACCGCCCTCCGTATGTGCAGGCAACCAGCCCAGGAGGGCTTATTTTATTGTGAACATTATTATTTATTGATAAAAAAAAAACTGTTTAAATTGGAATTTGTCTATAACTTTCATATTGCCATACTTGATGACCATTTTATAAAAGCAATAGCTCACTTCAGGCCGAAGGCTGAACTCTTTTAAACCAACAATATCAGGGACTAATTGTTTATTTATATTATAAGAAATACAGTTATTTATGAAAACAAAAATCTTAGGTTTAGGGCTTGAGAGTTAGGGTTCTGGGGGGGTTGGGAGGGGTCCAAATCTGAATTTTGCCCAGGGCACCAAAAGGGCTAGAGCCGGCCCTGCTGCACTGGACAAAAATGCATTCTTGATTTAGTCCTACTTGAAACTTTAACAATAATAATTAAAAATATTTTTTCTTAAAAATGTAAATATAAATTAATTAATTAAACTGCATTTCCAAAATAGCCTATTAGATTTTATTGAATTGTAGCTTTGATTATGCTGCTGATTGTGTTACTCTCTGGAGGGTGAACTTGGGCACTAACTGAATCACACCGATACACATACACACACACACAAACACACACACACACACACACACACACAGACACACACACACACATACACACTCTAAACGGGCGCAGCTTGTTCAATGACCGTATATCTTCTGAGAGGATTAATGCAGCCTAAAGGTGGAGCAAAAATTGTGAAGGTTTGTGGCGGACGGGAGAGTAATCCTTTGAGCTGCCTGGGAGACACACAGAGAGAGAGAGAGGGGGAGAGGAAGGGATGGAGATGTCGAACTCTTTGCTCTCTTTGCTCTCGGATTTGGCGCATTTTTTTGTGAGGAACTGATGTGCTGAAGGGCATTTTCCCCCAATAAAGAAAGGGACGTTTGATCAAGACTATTTAATGGCAATATTTGAGACAGAGCTGCTCATCCTCAGGGAACAGAAATGGTGCACCAACTTCTGCTGCCCATCGGTAAGTTTACAACTGTAAACATGTTTCATAATGTTTGTAGACGCATCACATTTCCTTTAAGAGAAAAATCATTAATATCCTGTAACCTGTATAGTGTGTTTATGGTGTTCTTCTTCTTTCTGGTATAAGTAGCTAATATTCTTTGTTGCATTTTTGGTGTATTATCACTGGTCTATGGTTTTAAGACTTTGTATTTATTTATATAAACTTACGCAGATTTCTGATGAACTGAAATAAAAAAAAAAACTTAAATCTCTTCTCATCTCTCAGCTTTAGCAGCAAGCCTCATCTCAACTGACCTGTCAGGATCCTCAGCTACCAAAACAAAAACTCAAGGTATCATATCACAGTTCATTCTTCACTATTAACTATTCTAATTAGGACTGACAATGATTAAAATAGTTAATTGCGATTAATTGCAAATTCAAAATCGCACATTTTCTTATCTGTTCAAAATGTACCTTACAGAGAGATTTGTCAAGTATTTAATACTTAAATCAACATTGGAGTGGGCAAATATGCTTGCTTTATGCAAATGTATGTATATATTTATTATTGGAAATCAATTAGACTATGGGAATAACATGGATGAATTTTGAAAATGGGCGTAGTTCCCCTTTAAAAGGAAGAAATGATAAATACAAACAGCGGTCCAACTGGTCGTTTGCTGAACACTTTCATCTGTGTGTACACCGTCATCCTGTGTTTCCAGTGAAGAACAACTCGGGTGTGACACCAGCTGGGCAGTGTGGGACCTGGATAAAGGAGTCCGAAGGAGGGTATTTCACCTCACCCAACTACCCTGAGAAATACCCGCCTGAGAGGGAATGTGTCTACATTATAGAAGGTGAGGCTTTCGTCCTTGTCTTTTTAGCTTCTAAGTCACTTTCCACCCCTCCTGCTTTCATCTCACCTGCTCTCAACGTCTCTTCCTGCGGCAGCCTCTCCCCGACAGTGCATCGACTTGTTCTTCGATGACAAGTATTCCATCGAGCCATCCTGGGAGTGCAAGTTCGACCACATCGAGGTCCGCGATGGGCCCTTTGGTTTCTCTCCCATCATCGGTCGCTTCTGTGGGCAGGAAAGCCCAGCATATGTCCGCTCCAGTGGGAGGTACCTGTACATCAAGTTTGTGGCGGATGGAGAACTGGAGGCCATGGGTTTCTCTGCCCGGTATAACTTCACACAAGGTGAGTGATGGACAAGAGGGTAAACAGTAGAATAGGCCGCTCATGCTGGAAAGGAATTTGATTGGTGTTGCCATGTGATGTTGCATGGCATTGCGGCAAAAGTTATGCCAGGTTTATCTTTTTTTCAGCCGATTAGCCTGTTGTCAGGCTATTAAATAGGCGTTATCAGTCGCTATAAGCCCCATAGATGTGGGTCAATAGGGGCCTACTAAACCTACTAGTAGGTTTTATCATCTACTCACATGGTAGATCACCGAAAGAAGGTATAAAAGAACACAACAGCGACCTCTAGCGACCGTAGTAATTATGGCAGGAACAGAAGAAACCAACAATGTGTAGTTGTCTTTGTGTTCGTAGTTAATTTAACCCAAAACACAATGTTTTTCCCTAAACTTAACTGTTTTTTGTTTTGCCTAAAGTTAAAGAAGTTGTAGTTTTGTTGCCTAAAACCTAAAGAAGCCTTTTTGTTTGAGCTCAAAACATGATGTTTCAGTTTTATAGCGTGTTAGAACGTGTTGCTTTTAGGTTTCAATTTCACTTTTACAATGTAGTAGGCATAGTAGGCCCCTAATGACCCACATCTATGGTGGCGACTGATAACCCCTATTTAATGGCCCTGAAAACAGTTGAATGGAGTGTGTTTTTGCTGGACGAATGTGCTTGATTTTTTTGTGTGTGTGTGTCGGAGAGCGTTTTAGCAGCTTTCAGCTCATTGTTTTGGTTTAATGGCCCGCAACTTTACAGTTTGGTTTCACCTCTTGTTGTTTTCAACAGAAAAGCTCTGATAAACCCACACTACACTACCTGCCCAGCACCAAACAGCAGAGAGGAAAAGTTAGGGACTAGCTGGTGAAGATAGTAGAGCATTTAAAGTGCCAGATATTTCCTTCTGTAGTTGGTGGAGACCAGAAGTGAGCTGAAGGGAGAGTGAATTTTGAACTTACATTCATCAGATGGACACAAAAACAGCCAAAAATGAAGGCTTGTGTTGCTCTGTGTCTGCTAGATGTTTAAATAGGCAACTGGATGTGAAAACGTTTGCACACAAAAAAAACAATGTGCTGCTTTAACTTTTAACTCTGACATCTGTTTATAGATAGGTCCTGTTTGTGCATGTGGGTATTTGGGCCTGTGAAAGAAATTAATTTCCCCTTGTAAGATTAATAAAGTAGGCCTATACCTTCTTCATCTTCTTGACCAAACTGCTTCTACTTGTTTAAACAAGAATCAAAGGTTTATCTTAACCGTAGCCTTAACCAAAGTGATTGTAATTCAAGCAAGAGAAAGAGAAATAGTTTATCCAAATTGTTTTATTGTCACATAATCCAATTTATGATGGAATGTAATGTTCAATCTGAAAAGTTTATATAAACAGCATCCAAAATGACAATAATGTTGAATCAGCACCTCTTCGTCATCAACGCTTCATCATTTCAACATTATAACCATCATGGAGGCATTAGACTGCATTCATTTAGCTAGGTGCACCTGGGTACATAGAAACAGTTAAACTCCTTTTACTATGCACATACCGTGCTTTAGACCTTGGCCCAGTCTAGCAAGTCCAAATTTAATGACAAAGTATGTCATTTGTCTATGCCCTCTAGCAGGACGCCCTCATCAGCAGGATGACATCATTTGTCTGTGCCCTCTAAAACCACCACAAAACCAAAGTCACTGTTGAAAAATAAATCTGATTTATGACGTGACAAGGCTATGGATAATGTTTGATTAGGTTTAGGCACAAAAACAACTTAGTTAGGTCCAGGGAAACATCACTGTTTGGGTTAAAATTACTTTGTTATGGGAGCTTCGTTGTCATGGTTACAATCGTAAACACTTGGTTAAGGTTAGAGAAACATGGTGGTCATGCTGTAGGAACAGTGTGTAACATTTAAGAGGATCTATTGGCAGAAATGGAATATAATATTTATGTTTTCTATAGTGTATAATCACCTGAAAATAAGAATTGTTGTGTTTTCATTAGCTTAGAATGAGCCGTTTATATCTAAATACTTGACAAATCTCCTTTTAAGGTACATTTTGAACAGATGAAAAAATGTGCGATTAATTTGCAATTAACTACAGAAAATCATGCGAATAATCGTGATTAAAAATGTTATCGATTGACAGCCCTGATAATTTTGCATTTCTGCTAATGTTGTTGTTTTTATATCACACCTGCTGGCGCTCTGTCTGGCTGGCGGGGTTGATGTTTTGAGTATTACTACGGCTCTAAGCCTTCGACTCATTTCTTTGGCACTCTTTCCCAATCCACCACCATGCAGCGAGTTTGACCTGGCTGGCTGCCACCTCTTTTACACACTTCCTCCCTTTCTGTCTTTACCCCATTTGGCCAATCAAAACACACATTAAAACATATTTGCATGCAGATGCATTAATTGTGCATGTGATGCCTAAAACTTACATATTGCCACTTTAATATTGGTCTGCCGGCATGCTGCTGGGAATGTACTCTCATTTCCATTTGTAGTGCAGGCACACCAGCTGCAGCTGACGAAGGAAGAGGAGGGGAGCATTTATTCAAACACACACACACACACACACACACACACACACACACACACACACACACACAAACACACACACACACACGCACGAGTTAATCAAAGCTTGTCTTCAGGGGAATACAGCTTGTCAGCGCTGAGCCGCAGTAGCAGCTTAAGGGAGTCCAAGGCAGAGGCTTCATTAACAGCAGATTTTATAGGCCACCTACACTGACGGGGGGCAAAGATTAATCTGCATCCATCCAGCCATCCCACTTTGTTTCTTTCTTTCTTTCTGTCTTTCTTTCTTTCTTTCTTTCTTTCTTAACATGATTATCTTCTTATTCCACAAGGGATGCTCCAGTTTTAGATACAGTCCTGTGAGTCCGTCCCACGCACTCTAGTTTTTAAGTTGCTGGTGGGCTGATGTTGTTTGCCTGAGCTCAGTGCTATTTTTCTGCAAATATCAGACACAATTTCTTTATTATTTCACACAATTTTACAGGCCATCTTACCTTCCAGTGTTAAAAACTTACTAAGCATACTTGAAACACTTGAGGAAGCACTTTTCCCTTAAAAAAAAACAGGCTCTTAAAAACATGAACTATCCCTTTAAGAAGATACTTTTCATTATTGGCAGATCAGGAGGTCTGTTTATATCAAATGTAATGAGTGTCCCATGCCAAATGCTAATCTCCTGTCTAATTCCGCTCATCACTGGTGGCAGGAGAGAATTAAGTCCCCCACATGCACACATGCTTACATACATTTTAAAAAACTGCAGTATTTTGAAAAAGTCAATGTACACTACATAAAGCGAATTTTTTTATGCAGTTGTGAGCATTCACTAAAAAGACTCATCAACACTAAATGTTATGTTGATATGAAAGATTAAAAAAAAAACGTTTTTATTAGGGCTGTTAGGGCTATTAGTCAATCAATTAAAATATTTAATTTCAAATTAAGCACACATTTTTTTCATGTGTTCAAAATGTACCTTAAAGGAAGATTTGTCTAGGATTTAATACTCTTATTAACATGGGAGTGGGCAAATATGCTGCTTTATGCAAATGTATGTGTATATTTATTATTGGAAAATCAATTACCAACACAAAACAATGACAAATGTTGTCCAGAAACCCTCACAGTTACTGCATTTAGCATAACAAATATGCTCAAATCATAACATGGCAAACTGCAGCCCAACAGGCAACAACAGCTGTCAGTGTGTCAGTGTGCTGACTTGACTAAGCCCCAAAACTGCATGTGATTATCATAAAGTGGGCATTTCTGTAAAGGGGAGACTCGTGGGTACCCATAGAACCCATTTTCATTCACATATCTTGAGGTCAGAGGTCAAGGGACCCCTTTGAAAATGGTCATGACAGTTTTTCCTCCCCAAAATTTAGCGTAAGTTTGGAGCGTTATTTAAACTCCTTCATGACAAGCTAGTATGACATGGTTGATACCAATGGATTCTTTAGGTTTTCTAGTTTCATATAATGCCAGTATCTTAAAACTGAGCTCGCTACAACCTAAAAATCGCAAGTTGCGTTAATGCGTTAAAGAAAGTAGTGGCGTTAAAACAAATTTGCGTTTGACGTGTTAACTTTGACAGCCGTAGTTGACTATTGGCTAGTTTGCAAATTGCAGACACATTGTGCAACAACTACGAATGCCAGCATTGCCTACACTTTAGCAAAGACTCTATTGTTATTACACGTTTCCTCTAGTTTGTGCTGACTTCTGTGAGTGTGCAACTAATTTAGCAGAACGTAAAGGTGCCCTGTGGAGTTTTTCTTAAAAACAAGTTAATGTGCATGAGGCAAACAAAAATCCACAGGGTACCTTTAATGTCTGTTTTTTATGCATGCCGCCTCATTCTTATTAACAGTTAACAGTGTTTGGTTTGTCCGTTCTGGGCTACTGTTGAAACATGGCGGCCAGCTCCGTGAAGAGGACCCGCTCTGCATACGACTCATTCTAAGCTAACGAAAACAACAATTCTTATTTTCAGGTGATTAAACACTAAAGAAAACATACTTATTAATATTATATTCCATTTCTGCGAATAAATCCCCCCAAAATGTTACACACTGTTCCTATAAGAGAGGATTTACATAAACCATCCTATATCTTGCCTTCATCTCATTTTACAGGGTATCAAGCCTCTGGGAATGCATTGTTGCAACACACACACACACACACACACACACACACACACACACACACACACACACACACACACACAGGAATGAATGTGAATAATCTGGACAAGCCTAAAGCAGAGACAGGGGTAAGAAATATGAGAGGATTAATAACAGTCATTGTTGATTTGAGCCTCAGTGGAGTCATCTATCACCTGCTCCTCTTACATCATAGCTACTAACAACCAATGTGTTGCATTACCAATGATAAAAAAACAAAACATTTTAAGGTGTGGGAAATTATGGTTTAAACTCACTCTGCTCTCAACGCTGTGTCCTTTAAAACACATTTTCCTGTATTGATTTAGTGCCAGTTGTATATGTTGTATTGGTATTTTATTGAGTTTCTTTGAAGTTTCCCCTCACACGATATCAAACTGGGTGCTTCCAGGAGAATTTAAAAAAGAAGTGACTGATTTTTATCACCAGGTTGCCACTGCTGGTGGGGCCTAATCTGTCCCGAAGTAAGCCGGTATATCAGGATTTATAATCCACCTAGCAAGTATTCATCAGCACAAAGGTTTAGAACACAATTTCTCTTCCCTGTCTTATGCTAAGTGTGTGTTTTTCTTTTTTGATGAAGGGCATCGGGGTTTCAGTGGCCTTTAAATGAGGACAGAGGGAATGTGCTGGTACATAGATTATGTAAACCATGGCCAGCTGTGTTTTTATTACATTTTGCGATATGTCTTTAATATTATCATTTTTATTCTGTAGTATTTTCTTTCTCTAAATTTGTTGCAGTGAATATTGCATGCACACATTTCAAATACTTCAGATAAGGTTTAGATATGTTTAAAATCTGTGTGAAAGTGTGTAACATGGGCACAGATAACTGGCAGCAAATGGACTGGATGGATTGTATCGTATCTACATGAGTGATTCTGGAAAGAACGTGGAGAAAAATAGAAATTAGGATTTGATAGAAAAATATGTCCAGATATGTGCAGAGCGATTTTACAGCTGATCATGTGTGGGCGGCTTAAATATTCCAAAGATTCGTGTGTTTCTAACAATATATTTCTCTGCTTTTAGATCCAGAGTTCACAGGGCAGGGGGACCTGCCAGCTCTGCCATGTGAGTATTCAAATTATGTTATTAAGTCACAACATCATATTAGACCTGCTGCAGGTCAGCAGCTTCGATTAAATGTAGATACTGCTAACTGTGAATAGCAGTAACTGTAATATGTGTTCATATAGATGATAACCTACAGTATATTTATTTGATGGGATTGAATCCTCATTTTTGCTGAAGAGGTCATATTGCCCGAACGCTTTCTACAATTTCACTGTAAGATTTCAAAACTAGTTTTGCTTTAACACATACATATTGTTATCCACAGTTTGTGAGTTTGAGCTGAGCGGTCCGGAAGGCTTTGTAGAATCCACCCAGATAGCCGGGGAGAGCCGGGCGCTGCAGACGGAGGCTGTAGACTGCAGGTGGTACATCAAGGCTCCACCAAAAGCTAGGGTCTGTATATGACAAACTGCTGTTGGTCTTGTTATGTGGTAGTGGTGGTGTTACATTTACCATTTGTCAGTTGTAGTTTACACTTATGTGTATAAAATTAATTTGACTTTCAGGTGGTTGGACAGGGACCAAAACTTATGTCCAAGCACACATCAATTTTCAGAGAACTCAGACAAATAAATAAATGCCAACAACACTTAACTCAAACAGCTTAACCTATTTTTATTTTAATTTTTAAAATTTTAACAAAGAAAATCTTCAAGGGTTTTTTTCTGCCTCTCATGAATGCCTTCTTGTTGAAACAGTACCTGTATCATATTTTATGTACCTAATCTACTCAAAAATTACTGAATATCATACAAGTTATAACCCATCCAGTCTTACTGCTTCTTTTCATTTACAGGCAATGCTAATGTTAGCTTAAATGCTTAAGTGTTAGCATTAGGCCTGAGGCTAATGAATTAACAGGGATAATTTTGGTGTTACTGTGTTAACATCACAGAATGAGTATAGGTCAATTGGCTGTTGTAAAAATGTGGTATATTCCTTTAAAAAACATTAGAACAAGAAATTTTGTTCGAAATATATTTAAAAAAAACAAGTTATGAAGGATGAGCCAGGAGCAGTAAATGCCATCAAAACCTTTTACCCATAGATCTACATGCGCTTTCTGGAGTACGAGATGCACAACTCGAATGAGTGCAAGCGTAACTTCGTTGCCATCTACGACGGCAGCAGTTCTGTTGAGCACCTGAAGAATAAGTTCTGCTCCACGGTGGCCAACGACGTCATGCTGGTGTCCTCTGTGGGCGTGGTGAGACTGTGGGCTGACGAGGGAAGCAGGAAGAGCAAATTCAGGATCCTCTTTACAACTTTCCATGAGCGTGAGTGAATCTCCATCAAGCTCTCTTTTACAGGTTCACCATAACAACTTTACAAGGTGATATGTCATGTTATGTTTTCAGCTTGTTTCCCTGCCTCGAAGTGGCAAAAACTAAATGTATTACCTCAGCGCCATCTGGTGGTAATGCCAACTATGACAGTGTGGTGAACAGCAATGCACACTTCTTTCCAAGGATGAAATATTACACATTACATTACAATGGACAGCAGCATATTGTACTGTGTACAATAGTGTGGCTCTTGCCTTTTGTTTTTCAGCTCCATGTGAAGGAGAAACTTTCTTTTGCCATAGCAACATGTGCATCAACCACACCCTGGTCTGCAACGGTATCCAGAACTGTGTTTACCCATGGGACGAGAATCACTGCAAAGGTACCCTGAGTGACACAAAGGCTGAGAAATGTTAGCTCAGCTGTGGCTGAACATAAAGTCATTTCTCTCCATGTTATCTCCCTAACTAGAGAAGAGGAAAGCCAGTATCCTGGACACGCTGGACCACACTAACCTCACTATCATTGGAGTAACCTGTGGCCTGGTTGTCATCCTGCTCATCATCTCTGTCATCATCCAGGTCAAACAGCCTCGCAAGAAATACATCATCCGCAGGTGAAATTTCATTCCGACAGCGTTGCAAAAGGTTTAGGCAACAAAACTACAACTTCTTTAGGTTTAGGCAAAAAAATACACTTAGTTAAGTTCAGAGAAAAACATGGTGTTTTGGCTTAAAATAACTACGAACACAAAGACTGTCGTGTTCTTTTATACCTTCTTTCGGTGATCTACCATGTGAATAGATGATAAAAACCTAATAATAGGTGTAGTAGGCCCCTATAGACCCACATCTATTTATCTATCTATCTATCTATTTAATAGCCTGACAACAGTCTAATCGGCTGACGAAGCAGGCCTGTAGGCTCAAACTGCACTTTGACAACAAGGCACAATAAATACTTAATGTGAATATTTTGTTGTTTTTGTAACTCATTTACTGTTTATTAATATACATGAGGATATGTATTTGTCAGCATCTCAGACACCTGCAATCAAAGTTGGTTGGGGCTAGAGAAATGCTATCAGCTTTTTTGTGCTTCTCCTTATCCACAGGGATGACTTTGACCCTGCGCTCCTCCACCCCGGCTTTGAGCCTCCTCACTACGAGCTCTGCACTCTGCGCCGCGCACCCTCCGGCGACCTGACTGATGCCGCCCTGGCCGAGGACTTTGACAAGTTCCACCGCTCCCCCTCCTCCAAATGCATCCGCGACCACCACTGCGGCTCTTTCCATGGGAGCGTGCATGGCAGTGTCCACGGTAGCCGCAGCAATCTGAGCGTCAGGGACGACACCATCTCGGCCGACGGGGGGGCTCTCGTGCCGCCGCTGCCGCCGGTGATGGTGAGCCAGCAGTCGCCGCGCCTCTCCCACCACACGGCACCAGCAAGTCGAAGGAGCATCCTGGTGATGAAGCATAGCTATTCCCAGGACGGGCCGGAGGGGTACGGGGCGGAGGAGGAGGAGGAGGATGATTTGATGGTGGATGATGGTCCCACCACCAGTCAGCACCACATGCACCACCATCAGATCCACTATGGCATGCCAGGGCTGGACCAAACTGTCCATCGCACACTGTCTAATGACTTCTGATGTTAAGGCCACATGGAAATAAAGAAAATGGTAAAAAGAGATCATCACCTTAAAGGAACAGTGTGTAACAATTAGGGGGATCTATTGGCAGAAATGGAACATAATATTAATATGTTTCCTTTAGAGTATAATCATCTGAAAATAAGAATTGTGTTTTCTTTACCTTAATGAGACGTTTATATCTACATAGGGAGCAGGTCCTCTTCGCAGAACTGGTCGCCATGTTTCTACAGTGGTCCAGAATGGACAAATCACTGTGTTAAGTTTTCCTGCTTGGGCCGGAGTCGATAACAACTGGCTCTAGAGAGGGCCATTTGCGTTTCACGTCGGCCACGTCTGCAACTTCACCACTAGATGCCGCCAGATGTTACACACTGCACCTTTAATTTTTTATCTGGTGATGTTAAAACCCTGACTTTATATATTTTTAAATGAGATTTCAGTTTAATTTATAGGAATAATGCTGATCTTTACAGCTCTTGTTAGTGTTTCTTGGTCTCATACTCAAATTAAATGGAGGGTTTCCATGGTGGAATAGAGTGGACCGGAGCTAGTGAAACATACACCAGTAATTATAATAAAATATACCCCTCTGCCAAAGAGTTTAGGAGCGACTGTTGTACGTCTTGAATAGTTGACTGCTGTGGTAATGTGACTGAAAGAAGGATTTATATCCACACATAGGCTACTGAGATATTTGAATTCCCACCCATTGTAATGCATCACTTAATTGTTTTCCTTTTTTGTTCCTTGTTTCAACTCTGGGGTAGAATATGTGTATGACTGCATCATATTTGAGATTATTTTATGAATGAATGATGCATCGTAGTAACTTTCTATATGTTTGGACATTATTGCACCACCAAAGCAAGAAAAATGTCACAACTGTTAGGCTATTCCTTTTCCTCCAACAAACATGTTATTGTGTTGAGTACAGGTCCAGAATCAAATAGAAAAAGACAGATATTATCAAGGACAGCATATAATGGAAACATTATTAGTAAAACCAGTAAAGTCAGCACACAACATGTTTCTTGCAAAATACTCATTTGCAAATATGATACCCACTCTCGGTGGGCTTAAAACTTATATTTTCCATTGCTGTGTAAATGTTTGTATTATTTAATTTGTTTTTGTTTGTTTGGGTGTATTTATTTGTGTTTATTTCTGTGTGTCAATTTGGTTTGTCCCGTTTTTTTCTGTGTGATTTCTGTCGATCTATTTATTTATTTCATTAAACATCTTCTTTATCCTCCACTATGCATGGCACCATGGCATTGTCATTTAATGTGTGTGTGCGTGTGTTTATTTATTTTTGCTTCGTTTTAAGTTATTTATTTTTTATTTACATTTAGGGCACTAACCAGGGAACGAAGGGCAGACAGGAACCTTTGTTCGCTTATCGTTGTCATCCCGTCGGGCGTGTAAGAGCGCTGCACAGGTCATCTTGTTTAAAGCATGCATGGTAAACAACAAGAGCATCGCTCTCTCAGAAGCTAATTATTTGGTGTATGATAATGTGTTTTTGGGCTTTATATTCAGCATAATGAGCAGGTGCGGGTTGAATGATATAGATTATCTTCATGGTATTTACATTGGTCAGCTAACTTATAGCCTAGCAGAGTCCTAGCAGTCATTCATGCAGCTAAAGTTCAGCTAGCAACATGTCACAAGAGGAGCTTTTCCTGGACTCGGCAGCTGAAGGACAGTTAAAGGTCGAAGTCACGGAGAAAAGGAGCAGAAGTCGCCTCGGTGTCCTGGTCACGGGGCTGCTGGGAGGGTCGCTGGTCGCCCTGTACGCGGTGGCTGCTCCGTTTATCGCTCCTGCTCTGAGGAAAGTCTGCCTCCCTTTCGTCCCAGCCACCACGGCTCAGGTGGAGACTGTCCTCCGGGTGCTGAGAGCCAGATCAGGGACCCTGGTGGACATCGGGAGTGGAGATGGAAGGATAGTAAGTGCTGTGTTGTCTTAACCCTGTGGAGGCATACAAATAATCTTATCCCCAAGATAAGCAGAACCACTACTATGGAAGTAAACAATGATGTTGGTGACATGATCATTATACTGACCAGCTGTCTTAGAGTAGAATAAGGTGTCATACGAGGTACAGAAGAAATGTGATGTACAGGTGCAGCTCAAAAAATTAGAATATCGTGAAAAAGACAATATTCTTCGTCAGGTTTTTCAGAAGGTGAAAAATGTATATATTCTAGACTCATTACACATAAACTAAAAAGTTTAAAGCATTTTTATCATTTTAATTTCGATAATTACAGCCTATAGCTCAAAAAAGAAAGAAAAAGGTATCTCAAAATATTCTAATATTTCATAAGATCAATCAAAAAAAGGATTTACAATACAGAAATGTCCAACTTCTGAAAGGTATCTGCATTTATTCACTCAATACTTGGTATTGAGTGAATAAATTAAATGAAACATGCTTGAAACATCTTAGTTTATGTGTAATGAGTCTAGAATATATTAAATTTTCACTTTCTTAAATAACTGACGAAGAATATTGAACTTTTTCGCAATATTCTAATTTTGTGAGCTGCACCTGTATATCAAAGGCAAGATTTAGTTCGTATAATGTGCATGTCACCAACATTGTTTACCTCTATAGAAGAAGTAGAAGAGTGGTTGAGTAATCAGAGGACTTCAACATGAGGGTCTTGGTTCAAACCTGCCATGTAAGCAGTGTCCTTGAGCAAGAGACTGAATCCCTTCCAGCTCCCCTGTCTGGACCTCTGACCTCCTTAAGGAACAATAACGTTTTTGCTGCTACTGAACTGCTATCTAAAGCCAACCTCTCTGGTCCTGTGCCAGAGTTAAAGGTGATATTGATAACATTCAGCCAATGGGTGTCGCATTATCCCTCCCCTGTTCCATTGCATTTACTTCACAACAAGTCGTTGCCAGGCATTTACTGTCAGTCTCAGGCATTTATTCGTTTTTTCCACACTAACTGATGACCCAGAGATACCACATGATACCAACGTTGTTTTACCATTGACTCACAAGCCTTGTTAGAAGTGGAAACCGAACATCAGTTATCTTCCAAAGACATAAACAAAACATTCATTTTGGACCCGCCCAAATTTTAAAAATGATTAATTCACAATCATAATCATAATTTTTTTCACAATAACAATCCATAGCATCTGTATATGTCTAAAAAACACACCACTTACACAAGTTAAAACTTAAGCAACAGGAAACCTAAAAGGGGCAAACATTTCAGTACTGACTGACATTTTATCTATGAGATGTGCTGCAGAAACACCACAGAGAAACATTCTCTGAATACCAGACTTGCTATACATCCAACCGCTGTTACAGTTGCTGTACATTGTTGATACTTGGTTTGTTGCTTATACATTGAATGTCCCGTCGTCCTCCCTCCTCTTGCAGGTGATAGCAGCAGCCAAGCATGGGTTTCAAGCATCGGGCTTTGAGCTGAACCCCTGGCTGGTGTGGTATTCTCGCTACAAGGCCTTGAGAGAAGGAGTCCACCGCTCTACCTCCTTTCACATCTCGGACTTGTGGAAGGTCAGTGATAACCTGATTAGATTAGCATAGTATGTAGTGACTCGTGACCTCATTTTGGGGGAATGTGCTTATTTTGCCATAGCAGTTAGTGTCACTTAGTGTAAGAAAATGAAAATATACAGTGTGTTTTTTCACTATTTCAGACTCATTCTCAATATTTCTGATTCTTTTCCTAGGTCAGTTTTGCTCAGTACTCCAATGTTGTCATATTTGGAGTTCCTCAAATGGTGAGTTTTTCATTTTGTCCTGCAGTGATGTTATCTACATTGTAATTGTTGTATTTTCTTAGCATATTATTTATGCAATGTGTGCTAATTTAAGTCCCTAAAACAGTAAAGTATATAGTCAGTGGCCAGGCACTTGGGTTGGCTAGCTTCTTTATAGTGATTTTTTTTTTAAATTAAATTTCAAGAAAACTGTCATAGTGTAAAGAACACACCAACATATGCATGAAATCTGAGTACAAATTTTATTTTTTTTATGCAATCAGAACAGCGGGATCTGCATTTTTGCATCATTTTATTTGCAAATTAAATAAAGTATTGACTGAGTTAATGTTTGCATGTGTCTATGTGTGTTTGATGTGTTGCATATTTATTAAAAAGTGTTACAGTGTTTTTGAGGATCGATACAGTATCACAAAACATATTGCGATATTTGATATTTTAGATATTTTCTTACATCCCTACCTGAAAGCTCTATATTTGATCTTGCCATGGAAGTTTTCAGAATCCCAAAGTATCACTCCTGACATCCTGATCGTTGCTGTCTGTATCTGCAGATGGACCAGCTGGAGCTGAAGCTGGCGAGCGAGTTACCGAGCACAGCCAAGGTGGTGGCCTGCCGCTTTCCCTTCCCTACTTGGGTCCCCGAACACACCGCCGGGGAGGGCATAGACACTGTGTGGGTGTACGAAGCCAAGACATTTAAATCACAACTGCGACATGGAACGAGAAGGGACACAACACCAGAACACAAGGACACGCATTCACACACATAAATGCCAAACACTCAGATCTTGTTGTTATGTTTTACTTTTTTCTTAATCCCTGCAATTTCCACTTTGGGGTGGACCTAAAATGGCTGGGAAAGACTGATTTTCTTTTAAAAAAAAAAGTGCTATAAAGTGTTAAATCCTTACACATCAATGTCCAAGTGTTAGATTGAGCAAAGTAGGAAAAATAAACTGTGCGACTCTGGCCTTGGTGAGTGGTTACACTAATGTTAAAGTCAAAAGGCTCCAGTCATCACAGGATTATCAGCCTCCAAAGTGGGTGAATGATAAATCAGGCATTTCATGTTCGATACACGTGTGGCGCTCTAAACCAGACCAGGGATTAAAGAGAATGTAAATAATAGTAATAATAATAAATTTATTTATATAGCACTTCTCAAAACAGATGTTACAAAGTGCTTCACAAGACAATAAAAGCAAATAAATAAAGTAAAAGAAATATGGTAACTGCTAAAACAGAACATCACAGCACATAGCAATAATAATAAAAGTGGTAAAATGGTAGGACAAGTTGATAAAACAAATATATATATATATATATACATAAATGTGTATAAATGTACTCATGCGTCCACAAAAAGATGTATACATACATATATTTATACCCAGTCTTATACTTATAGGAATGCTATCCTAAAAAAATGTGAAATGGTAAATGGTAATGACTTGAATTCAATTTATTTTTATATAGCATCAACTCATAACAGAAGTTATCTCAAGATGCTTTTGAGAAAGTAGGAAGAAGTGGTACTTGCCATGAATGATTGCATGACTTGATTATTTATAGAAAGTTGAATTGTTTATTCTTTATTTCATTTAATTTCTTTCATTTCATTTCAAAATTTATTTCGAACATGTAAAATAATAACAATAATTAAAAAAAAAAGAGAATCATCATACAACAAGTGGACTGCCAGAAAAAAAGCAGTATCCACATACAATGAAAATCATAAGCAAAAGAAATTGTCAAACACTTGCCTTGGTTTACATATTTGAAAAGGAGTGAGAAGAAGTACAAACTTATTTAATCCCACCCCTTCTCCATAACTCATTCATTAATAAGTAACCAGCGTCCTTATCGAGCTAAACATATAATCTAAGTTATTTTTCCTAAACTTGTTTTAACTTTGATTATCACCTTTCATCTCTGTCAAATATAAATATAAATTAATTACTGATATAGTTATCCTTATCAAAATATAAATTCATTATCAGTCAAGAATACCAAATCATTACTTAATATTGAGCAAACCAGATAAATAAATAAAGATTCAAGATTCAAGATTCAAGATGTTTATTGTCACGCTGGTTATACAGGTACAATCGTGTGAAATACTTTTTGCTGGGAAGCTCCATTAAGAAAGAAACAGTAAGTTAAGTAGCAAAGAATAACATAATAAAATAAAGTAAAAATAAAATAAAATAATAGTGTATTTACAATAAGATACAGTATAATAATAAAGGAAATATGGTGTATGGTAAATATATACAAGTATTGCACAGGCATTTTTGTTTTTTTATATCGCACAGAGGTATGTATTGAGTATTGCACTTTTTAATTGCACTTATTTATTGCATAATAAAATAAATAAATTAAACAGTAATAAATAGAAGATAAAGATTGATAGAAGATTGTCCACTACACATTATTTTGTATGATATCTACAAAAAAAAACAACTCCTGCACTGTGTGCTATTTTTAGCCCTGTGGATTTATAAATAAAAGCATGTGTAGCTGTCTGACTGCTCTTTGCTGCCACCTGGTGGTGAAAACACCAAACAACCACACGCTGTGGCTCTGAGCAGGTCCTGAACGCTGAAGCTGATGCACTATGAAGTGAAAAGGCTTTTAATTCATTTGGAAACGTCAAAGACAAAAGGGAGCTTGAACTTAAACACTACCTCGAGATGTGCACATGTAGGTTATAACGCTATAAAGGCTGCAGACTGACTGTGGAGCCGGGCAACATGGACACCGCTGAGGAAGGTAGCTAATGCTAAAAACTTGATTAAACTTGTAACGCCGATGCCAACGACGTCTTTATCGTATTCTAACTCATTCTCAACTCCTGCCAGTGGCAACGACTAATTCTACAAGTTCTTATCTACACTTTGACAAAGGTTTAGCTAAAGGAACCGCTAAGCTAGCCAATTAGCATTAGCTAGCCAATTAGCATTAGCAAGCTAACGTTAGCATTAACTTCAGCTGTTGTGAATAAAATCAGCAACGTTAGGTTTCTGTTTGCTTTCATAAACACGACATTTAGCTACCATAAGTAACGTTATGATGTGGTTGTGGATGACATCATATAGAAGATGACCGTTTCACTTTAAAGTCAGACTAGCTAATTATCTCGTTAGCACGCTAACGTTTAATAAGTTTAATGCAACCGTTATAATGTTACTGAAGTTGATTTACAGTTTGTTAACTAACATTAGCTAACGTTAGGTTGACACACAGGGGGGGCCTGTTAGTTGACAAGCTGACAAAGCTGCTTTTACAACTTTACACTGATTTATACCAAATACAAACATCTTTAACATCCTCAACATACTCTCAAATAATAGTGATTGTCAGTATTATTGGACAACAGCGGCCATTCGCTTGGTGTTCAGGTGTTTTTCGCTCACACATTGTGATATAGTGTACTTGTTGATACTTTGAATATAGCTAAATGTTTATATGAAGTCAGTCATAGTGTACTCTAGGTATCCTCACTGGTGTTTTGCTCTTGCACCCTGGGCTAATTATAGTTATTTTATTATGGTCATCCAGTGACACAGGTAATCCAAGGATTACAGTTTGCCCTACTGTCAGTGTATGACCTGTCCTGCTCTGTTTTCTGAAGACTTAATAGTATTTCAATTTCAAATTCAAGAGTGTTGATGTTCTGCAGAAAGCTTGCATGCATTTTTCATTTTTTTCCCCCATCAAACATTTGGCATTATATCAAAGGTGTGTCATGAGTTTGGATCAAGGTGAATGACTGATGAGGAAATGAATAGAAATGCAATGTGCCAAGGTAATAAAATTTACATATTTTCAGATCTCATGGTAGGCTAAGTTATGTTATTGTGTGCCTACTGTACAGCGGACATCTGTCGGGTATGTCGGTCGGAGGGCACCCAGGACAAGCCGCTCTACCATCCCTGTGTCTGCACTGGCAGCATCAAGTTTATCCATCAGGAATGGTACGTTCCATTATTTTCTCTTGCCAGTGTCCTTTCCTTAAATTGTATCTTTAAGATCAAAGGTAGGTTGCTATCTGTCTACATTTTCAATCTGTTGAAGTGTATTCCAACATGGGGATATAATTCTCTTGTGAAGTTTAGAAGTGATTGCACATCTGAAAAACAACGGGCATGAAAGAAGACTCTTGCACATATAGTTTCCACAGGATATAAAGAGTAAACTCACTAGGTGTCCTTTTGTTTTCACAGTTTACTGCAGTGGTTGAAACACAGCAGAAAAGAATACTGTGAATTATGCAAGCACCGGTTTGCATTTACGCCAAGTAAGTAGTTTGTTTGTCGATAAATTGGATCAGTGCACTAGAAATGCATTCATTTGTTGTTAGCTCCTCTAATTCTGACTACCTATTTCCCTCACTTCCACTATCTCCCTCTTGCCTCCCTCGTCCTCTCTTTTCTCCAGTCTACTCTCCAGACATGCCATCTCGCTTGCCTGTCCAGGACATCTTTGCAGGGCTGGTCACCAGTGTTGGAACAGCCATCAGATACTGGTTCCACTACACACTGGTGGCCTTTGCCTGGCTAGGCGTGGTGCCTCTCACAGCATGTAAATCCCACCATTCCATGAATATGAACCTGAAAATGAGCGTGATATGTCCCTTTTAAACCACAAATGACCTGTGCTGTAAATTAAGTGTTTTATTCAGCATGAAGTACAATACAATTAAAATAAGATTTAAGAATTTGGAGCATAGTTTTTTTAGTTTGTTTCACACCAGTTGTTGCTTTTAAGAAACGATTCTCTGATTGTATTTTTTTTGTTTGCTTTTCTAACAGGTCGTATCTACAAGTGTTTATTTACCGGCTCTGTGAGCTCTCTCCTTACCCTGCCATTAGATATGCTTTCAACGTAAGTTTGAATTACTCTCTGGTCTTGGTCCTTCTCTCTCCCACTGTATCCTCTATATTGTAGGTCTATGTGGTCTCCATATTTTCTACACTGAAGTCCCATGAAGATGGTTAAGATCAGGGCTGTCCTCCACAAAAGAAATTCTTAGTCAACTAACACTTTTGTCGACTAATCAATTAGTTTATTTTACCGACAGATCTGTAAAACTGAGTTCTCCACAAAGAATCACTCAAAAGCACCACTTTAAATCTTGTGTTTACCAGACATGTGCTCATAAGTTTCTTGGAAATAGGTCAGTCAGCATAAAAAATGACTAATCGACCAAAGAAATCTTAGTCCATTAAGACCAAAATTACCAATTAGTCGACTACGAGGTGGCAGCCCTAGTTAAGATCTTATTGGTGATCAAAGTGTGATTATTCACAATAGCTCCTTCCATCCATCATCTTTTCTTTCCTTTTGTCCAGCTCTTTGAAGCGAAGTAATGTGTTAAATTGCTGTGATATACCTGATAAAACCGTAATGTTTCAACTCTTCCTCACAGACAAAACCTGCTTGCAGACTGCCTCCAGGGCTGTTTTGTGGTCACTTGCACGCTGTGTGCCTTCATCAGCCTGGTGTGGCTTAGAGAGCAGATTGTCCATGGCGGCGCCCCTCTGTGGTTAGAGCAGAATCAACCCCCTCTAGTTCCTAACCAACCTAACGGTCCTGCACCAGCTAATGAGGTGAGATCAGTTGATAATATTTCCAACTAACATCTATTTACTACCTGCAGTACACACGGAGCTGGTCAGATAGTGGTGTATTGGCTTCCCCACATATTCTACCAGTAATGCACTCTGGCATAGTTGGCACAATGACAAAGGTTCATATCTGTAAATGATAAGCCAGTGGAGTTTGTGATTACGCATTAGTTTGATTTGGTTTATTTTTTTGTTTCATGAAGTTAGATTAAAACACACCTTTGGGATTTAGTGAAAAATGTTGAAAAAAGTTGAACTTTCTCCCACACTTTGCCAGTTTTCTGTGTTGAGTCATATTTGTTTTCTGCCGGCCTGGTCTGGCCAAAGCTTCCCCTCAGAGGAACGGTCAGGACAGTTATCTTTTCTGATAGAGAATGTTCTTGCCAAGCTAGCCCTGACTTTTGTCCAACCAAATGAATAAAACAGTGCTTGCCAGATTATGTCAATCCTCTGCTGTTGTTATTGGTAACGAGCAGTACAGTTTAGGACTGAAATATCTTAAGTTACAAGTGACAACGTTTTTTCTAAGGGTGCTCCGATCACCGATCGCTGGAAGCAGTATCGGCCGATACCGATCACAGGGTCTATTTGAAGCCTTCTATTTATCACGGGGCATTATTTATTTATGCAATTATTCTTAACAAAAGAAAGGAAGTGTCATGAATTGACAACTATTTATTGGCAGCTAAGACGTGCAACATGTTCCACTCTCTCTCTTCGAGACACTTTCTCTCATAAGCCCTTTTATACAGAGATACCGCAATACTGCTTTGCTTTTTTTTTTAAACTGAACCAAACAAAGCCGGCATAATGCTGCTCCAGTTGTAATTCTATGTAACACAACAGCGTCGGGGTTTAGTGTGTGTGTGTGTGTTGAAGAAATTGTCTCTCGTGTTTTGCGTCATCTGATCAGCTCTTCTGATCGGCCTTTATAGAGACCACTGATCAAACTATTTAGAACTAATATCGGCCAATAATGATCTGGGCCGATTGCTCGGAGCACCCTTAGTTTTTGTCCCCCCATGTTATAAGTTTGAGGAATGCAGCTTCACACATTGTCAAGCTGTCCTTTGTAATTGCCAAATCCTATGAGTACGGTTAATGAACATGCAAGCCATATTATCTTATTTAAGTGTGTGTGGGCTACGCTGTAGGTAATATGTCTTTTTGTTATTTCATGATTCTACAGGTTCCAGGTGGTAACATTGGCGTCAACGCCCAGGCTGCTGCAGACGCCCAGCATCCCGCAGACCCTGCTCCAGACGGGCTGGCACCTGTCGACCCACATGAAGCTGGCAACCGCGGAGATGAGGTTGAGCTGGACGACGAGGACGAAGATGAAGATGGGGAGGAAGACGAAGAGGAGGAGGACGACGACGAAGGCAGGGAAGAGGACGCTGCTGATGCCAATAATGGAGGACAAGGTCAGTGTGAACATAAAAAACATAGAAGTTTGTTGCACTTTAAAGTGGTGGGTTTCAACCTCCACAGCTCTACTGTGGAGTGGAATTGACACAATTCTCTCTTGGTAAATAAAGTTATTAAATTATGATATGAAATTTGAGAAATGGTATGTCGTTATGCTGTCAGTTTACTTAAACAAGATAGATATAAATATTTAGAGAATAGTTTTAAGATAAAGTGCATGTATAGCTTTGTGTGAACTGGTGTTTTCATTCCTCTATAAAGGAATAAATAAGCCTAAACCATGGCAAGGAAAAGCAACCTACATGGTAATGCAGCCACAGAAGCATATTTTAACTGCATGCTGTATGTGTTCCTTACTGTTTCAGTTGTTTCTGATTGTTCTTTGCAGAAGATTTGAACTGGAACGCCCTGGAGTGGGACCGTGCAGCAGAGGAGCTGACCTGGGAAAGGGTGGGAATCTATTTTTTGTACCTCTTCCTCCTTCACCCATAAAGTGGTTTGATGTAGGAAAGTGTGTAAACAGGGTAGCAGTTAGTTGGCAGATGCATTTGGGCTAAAAGCTGCTGTGACAGGAAATATCCATCTTGGTGTGGTGTGTTTACGCAGCACTCTGCACACTTTCAGGGATGCTGTTTGTAGCTGGTCGGTCAATGAATGTCTTCTACGTCGTATTAGTAGAAGTTGCAGATGTGTTAATAATAGCAGCACTGCACTTAGTAAAACTAATAGTATTACCATGTTAATTTACTGTATATGTATTATACAAGGATCATTATAACATTCCTTTCTGTTTGTGTCCCAGATGCTGGGACTGGATGGCTCCCTAGTTTTCTTGGTAAGTGCACACCTTCACATTCTCTTTCTACTCTTGTACACAGTTTCAAGTGTGCCTTAAAGGGAGATTTCGGTATTTTTCAATCTAGTATATTTCCCATAAATGTGGCCATCATGGCTCCATAGATGCTAACTTTGCACTCGAAGGAAACAAGGATTCGCACAAAAACAAAAACAAAACATAATAACGCATTAACGCATATTTGTTTTAACGCCACTAATTTCTTTAACGCATTAACTCATTAGCTCAGTTTTAAAGTTCGAGTGAAGATACTGGCATATGAGACTATAAAACCTAATTAATCCATTGGTACCAACCATGTAATTCTAGCTTGTCGCAAAGGAGGTTAAATAACGCTCCAAACTTGCGCTAAATTTTGGCGAGGAAAAACTGTCATGGTGTATTAAATACTTGACAGATCTCCCTTTAAGGTACATTTTGAACAGATACAAAATGTGAGATTAATTGCGATTAAATATTTTAATCGTTTGACAGCCCTAATGTTGATATGTTACGTACACAGGCTCCATTGCTTTACAGATAGAAATAGTTTAACACTGACTGAGACCCTTGTTGTGTGTGTCTTCTCTAGGAGCATGTGTTCTGGGTGGTGTCTCTCAACACACTCTTCATCCTGGTCTTTGGTGAGTTAAACCCGCGATGTAGTGATTGAATCAGTCGAGCCTTTGGTGAACTATTACAGGGGAATTTCCCTTTATTTAAACAGGTTGTCACCATAATTCAGTGATATAAGACAGTCCTGTGTAACTTCTTATACACTCCACCAAAACCACAGATTCTAACCTAGCCTGTGTATCTCCCTCTAGCTTTTTGCCCGTATCATATCGGCCATTTCTCAGTGGTTGGACTGGGCTTTGAAGACTATGTAAGTGCATGTACAGTTTGAATTCCTTACTAGTATTTCGGTTTGTCATGCAGTGATGGGATTTATTTGATGATATTATTATATCTGGCTGCAGGTCAAAGCTTCACACTTTGACGGCCTCGTCACCACCACACTGGGGTACATCCTCCTGGCTGGAGCTCTCATCGTCTGCCATGTATCCTATTAATTATTTTGTGTATGAAGTGACCTACAGTATGTCTCACACTCCTACTTGCTTACTATGGCTGTGTAGAGAGGAAGACACCTGGTGGAGATCTGAATGCACTTTTCCAGTTTTTGGTGCATTTTGTGCATAGTTATTAAAGATTTCTGTAATAGGTATATCTCAAATCGTTTGCAAAGGACCTAAAGTGACCCACATGTCGTTCCTCACCTTTACTAAATGTTAGTATTCCTTTCATACAGGAACCCAAAAGGTCAGGTCAGTGATCCGTTTTGGCTCCGAGAGTTTGTATGAAATGTGCTCATGTGAAATACTTAGTTTTGATGCTTGAAATACAGACTGAATGTTATTTCTCTCACATGTTGGTGTTAGTCCTTAACTGTGCCTCCTTTAGGGGTTGGCTTCATTAGTGAGGTTCCAGCGGTCCAGACGCCTATTGGGTGTCTGCTACATTGTTGTCAAGGTAAATTAGAGATTCAAGATTGGTTTCCCCAAAAAAAAAAATGTTGCTTTTATCGAAGTGGCAAAGCTTTCAGTCAAAACAGTAATAAGGTAAATTCTGATTACAGAAACAAATTATAAACCCAGAAACTAAATTGTGTTAATATTTTTTATGTCTCAGGTGTCCCTGCTGGTTGTCATGGAGATAGGCTTGTTCCCGCTGATTTGTGGTTGGTGGCTCGACATTTGCTCGCTGGTAAGACAATCATGCAGAATAAACTCAATTGATCCTGTTGATGTAGTCACGTACTGGCTCTGAATGACGAACCAAACAGATTAATTCCAATCATGATGATTCAGTGTGCACAAAGAAGAAACATCTTACATTTATTACATTTGTTGGACAAATTCCTAAAAACAGATTTTGTTTTTGGTATTGAACACACACACAATCAAGCACGTCCTTTGTTTGTTGCAGGAGATGTTTGATGCGACTCTGAAAGACCGGGAGCAGAGTTTTGACTCGGCCCCCGGAACCACCATGTTCCTCCACTGGCTGGTCGGCATGGTCTACGTCTTCTACTTCGCCTCCTTCATCCTTCTGCTCAGAGAGGTAAGAGGACTTAAGCTAGTCACCGTCATATATTGTGATGACATGTGTAAAAACTCACAAACCATCTATAGCTTTTTACATCTTTTGCATGTTTTTGTGATCACAGGTGCTCCGGCCCGGTGTGCTGTGGTTCCTGAGGAACCTGAACGATCCAGACTTCAACCCAGTCCAAGAGATGATCCACCTACCCATCTACAGACACCTGCGGAGGTTTATACTCTCTGTGGTCAGTAAAGTATCCTCATCTTCCTCTGTTCCATCCCAACCATAACCTCCAGTGGCATAACAATGCACAGATTTCAATTTAGCACCAAATCTGTGGGGGTGGTGTAAGAGGTTAAGGACAGCCTCTGAGGGCCGATTGGCCAGCAGAAAGAACATTAGCGAGATACGGTGACGTCAGAAACAAATGAAAGGGATATCGATAGCGTGGGAAAGCAGGACAATGTGTATTGTAACTCTCTGTATTTCTGTGTGATAGTATAGGGATACTTTACATGTCTACTAACAAACATTGATTGGTTGTTTTTTTTCTGTGTGTGTGTGTATTTCCAGGTAGTGTTTGGCTCCATAGTTCTGCTGATGCTTTGGCTTCCTATCAGAATCATTAAACTGCTCTTCCCAACCTTCCTGCCCTACAACGTCATGCTTTACAGGTACACACGACAAAACTAGATTGACATCGTCTATTCTCTATTTATTCAGGCATAACCAAAATGGGAAGCTGCTAGAGAAAACGAGCTGCCATTTCTCGTTACATTGACAGTGTATTATAAACAGGATTGAGTTTGGTTTATGTCTCGTCTCTGCAGCGACGCCCCGGTCAGCGAGCTGTCATTGGAGCTGCTGTTGCTTCAGGTTGTTCTGCCGGCATTGCTGGAGCAGGGTCACACTCGCCAGTGGCTCAAACGGCTCGTCCACGCCTGGACGTTCACAGCTGGATACATGTTGTAAGCCTAACACACACAAACATTGCAACTTATAAAATGGTACAAAAGTATAACTTAGAGGCTTAAAGCCATCACATCCGTTGTATTTTCCCGAAAAAAGCGGCCCGCATTCTTCTCGTTAAAAGCAGTCTACAGGCCGATAGAGGAAACCCAGAAAGTTGTTGAAAGTCTAATTTTTTAGGTGAGGATACAACCTGTCCACACATTGGCAACTAAAAACGATTCAAAATATTTATACAGTACGTGTAAAAACCTTCATCCAGTCCCTTTAAGGTGATCTTCATCTTCCATAATTGGTGAAAAAGTGTGGGCCACAGAAAAAAGACCGCAATGTTCATATGACGTGGCAAGGAAAACCTCAAATTCTAGTTTGTTCTTTGTCATAAAGTCACCTCACAGTCACAGTAATAAGACAGAATAATTACTCACCAGTGGCTCCCCCACAGTGATCTTCACTCCTACCTGCTGGGGGACCACGAAGACGAGGACAATCATCCAAACAACAACCCTCCCGGTCGCCATAACAACAACAGGATCCCTGGCCTGGGGGAGGGGCTTCACGCTGCCCATCAGGCCATTCTGCAGCAGGGCGGTCCTTTGGGTTTCCAGTCGTACCACCGGCCCATCAACTTCTCCCTCAAGGTGACTCTCAAGGTTATGATTATTTATATCATACATTCATATATCCTGTCACTGTTAAAGCCTGTGCTGCTGTTAATGTTTAATTTTTTTGTTCTTTTGTGTGTTTTTGGTTGTTTAGGTAATTCTGCTGGTTGCCTTTATGTGTGTGACGCTGCTACTGGCCAGTCTGCTCTGCCTTACACTGCCGGGTAAGTTGTGATCTCTCAAACAGGCATTCTCTGCACTTCCCCTTTACCTCTTTCCTGTACTCAGTCATTCTTTACACCTCCATTCTTACCCGCCCTCCACTTCCTCTCTCCCAGTGTGTGCGGGTCGCTGGCTGATGTCTTTCTGGATGGGCAGTGCCATGGTTCATGAGCTGTACACAGCGGCCAGCGGTCTGTACATCTGCTGGCTGTTCATTCGAGCCGCCACCGTGATGCTGTCGTGGATGCCAGAGGGACCGACCATGATCATGCTCAAAGTCCACGAGTGGACGCTCATGGTAAAGTGGATGTCTCTCTAGTAGAGTTGGGTCGATTTCCGGATTTGGGGATTGTTTGCTAGAAAGTTTGTGTTTTTTAGGGAGACGGCATATGGCAGTTGAGTTGGTATCTACTTTTTCAGCGCTCCAATCACGCAGTAAAGCCTCAACCAATCATATGCGATTAATCTCACATTTTTTGTCTGTTCAAAATGTACCTTAAAGGGAGATTTGTCAAGTATTTAATACTCTTATCAACATGCGAGTGGACAAATATGCTTGCTTTATGCAAATATATGTATATATTTATTATTGTAAATCAATTAACACAAAACAATGACAAATATTGTCCAGAAACCCTCACAGGTACTGCATTTAGCATCAAATATATGCTCAAATCATAACATGGCAAACTCAAGCCCAACAGGAAACAACAGCTGTCAGTGCGCTGCGCATATCAAACCAGTTTGAAAATGTTTACACCGGCCCAACGCTACTCTCTAATCCTCTTAGCCAAAAGCAAATATAGTGCTGTTCTGTATAACATTGTAAATGACTTCAGTGTGTATTTGGGTGGTGTGGATGTGAACAGATCCTAAAGACCGTTGTGGTGGCCCTGCTGTTAGCCGGGGTGATTCCTCTGCTGTTGGGTCTGCTCTTTGAGCTGGTCGTCGTTGCTCCTCTCAGAGTCCAGCTGGACCAGACGCCTCTCTTCTACCCCTGGCAGGTAGGACTGTGGAGATTGTATGTGTGTGAATACGAGTGATGAAATCTTACACACCATTTGATTATATCCATCAGAGAAATCATGGATTATTTCTTCAGAAGTGATTAGACTGTTTTGGTGCGCACGGTTTTGTCAGTAAGGCTGGTTATCAAACCTCAATACCCGTTTAGTATAGATTGAGAATGGAAACCTCAAACATTGAATGTTAGATCTTGTTTACTTATTCTTTGATCACATATTTCCTGACTGATATATAATTTTTTTACTTTCTAGACGTTATTTCATTACACGAAAAAAATGTTTTATAGAAAAAGCTGTTTTTCTTTCTCTAAGGATGTTATGGAAAAGTGTGGCACCTCCGACAAAATTTGTATCTAATGACACAGTGATACTCGGCAGATGCTAAACTTTTGAGACAAACCTCACTGTGTCTTGGTTGTTAATTGTCTTGTGTGTCTGTGTGTGGCAGGACTGGGCTCTGGGCGTGCTCCATGCTAAAATCATTGCTGCCATCACACTGATGGGCCCTCAGTGGTGGCTCAAAACCGTCATTGAGCAGGTCAGTCTCACGTCCTTCTAGCTTCGTGGATCACTGACATTTAAAAAAAACTGTACAGATAAAATGTGTGGAAATATATTTTTTTTACATGATCCAAAATAGAGGTGAACATATTGTCCACTTTGTATTGAAGATGTTTAAAACCTGTCCCTCTCTCGCTATCTCCTGTAGGTGTATGCTAACGGTATCCGAAACATTGACCTTCATTTCATTGTGCGAGGGCTGGCCGCCCCAGTCATCTGCGTCCTGCTGCTGTCCCTCAGTGTGCCGTACACTATCTCTAAAGGCATTACACCACTGCTGGGTGAGTCTATGTATGCTTATGGGTCTGGGTTGAACACAAATTATATTTGTTTGTTTGACTCTGCAAATAATACACTGCTGCATTCCAGTTGTACTATTTCAGCTGCATATTTTAAACTTAAAGTTAACTAACTTTACTTAAGCTACAGTACATGTATCTCATTTCATAAAATTTCAAGACAAATAGAATAATTCAAAGGGAATTATGTGATTAATAATAATAATAATAATGATGAATCACTATAAAATCTCCTGAATTAGTGGGAATTTAGCTTAATTTTTGAGCAACGTTAATAAAGCTGACAACCCAACAAGTGGATGAGTAAGAAAGCACAACTAAAAAGAAACTTTATTTGGTCCTTATGGTGATTTGGGTACAGACTAAATTAAAATAAAATTCAGGCGCCGTGGTGGCAAACACGCTCCGTTATCATCAGGCCACAGCAGAGACAGATCCTTAGTAATGTGGACACAGGGCTCATTTGAGGAGTGCTTTTTATGTAAAGCCTCCCCCCAAGGCACCAATTTTAGTTTAGAGTATTTTTGATGTTGACTTAGACAAAACTTGCATTTAAACAACTAGTCAATAAAGAACTCTCAGCCCTTGTGGTAATCAGGAGTTTAGCCTTTGTGCAAGCCGGAGTGCAATCGATTGTTTTTTGTCTTTCATTTACCTCAACTCTAAGTCCATCAGTTCCCAGAGAGAAGACATCACAGACATGCACTCATTAAGAGGAAACTCCAGTTCCAGTGTTTATTCCGTCTTCTCTTTTTATCGCCCACCTCTCCCTCCCTTTCCTTTACAGGTGTGCAGCCAGAGATGCAGACGTTGGTGGAGAGGAGGATCTATCCCTTCCTGCTGATGGTGGTCATACTGTTGGCCATCCTGTCCTTCCAGATACGACAGTTCAAACGCCTCTACGAACACATCAAGAACGACAAGTCAGTACACATTTAAAAAAGTTTGAACCAACACATGGGGGGCAAAGAAGCACAGTGTTTTATTCCAATCATGCTGCTTTACTGATCCAGTCAGTGGTTAGTAGGGCTGTGTGAAACGGCAAAAACTTTAGATTTTTTTCTCATCAGTCAATATTTATCGCAATATAGGGTAGGATGTAGGGCAACATTTCTGTTGATCATGAAGTTTCTCTTAGGCCTAAAGCTGGATTGGCAAACTTTTGTCCCCCCCTCTGGCAGTGAAAGTAATTACACAAACACGGTCGATGCTGTTTAGGACGTATGCCTGCAGGTGAGCTCGTCGTATCTCCCCCGCCCCTAGCTGCTGCTTCGTCGCTATGATCTCTCCCCCCTTTCTGCCCCTTTTAGCTCTGGCTGGTTGACGCATAGTAAAATGCATCACTTCCAATGTGCCAGCGCGGTAAAGTCGCCACAGACACCACAACTCCGGTATACTGCAAAATTATAGAGAGCTTTCCCTGACGGCGATGGCCTTAATCTGCATTGTGTGAACTCGTTCGGCAAGGACTTGAATGTAACGGACGTTCATTTATATGTAAAAATTCTGCACTCCATCTTTAACATTTCCTACCAGTAGATTCAAAACTGTAAAAATTACCTAGAATTGTAAGAGCTGCAAACAGAACATCTGTTTCTGTGTCTTTTAAAAAAAGAATCAGCATGTAGGATGTGTTGTGAATTAATTAACTAATTAATACATTTATTGACGGTAGGGTGCAATGTTGGGAAAAGCAGATAGAAACACCATAGTCAGACTAGGGGGTGGGTCTAATTGCTGGTTTTTCTTCGTTAGAAACAGCTTTGATTTTGTGATGTGATTAGCTGTTAGTATTAGGGATGTCAAAAGAACTTGGAACTTTGGTACCAAGACGATACCAAAATTCTGAAAACGTGACATACTCGTTTTTCTACAGTACCGCAGGTATCGTAGGTACTGTCAGGGCTCGAGACTAACGGCGTAGCATCATCCCGGGGACGATAGAAAATGTGTTTGGGACACAGTAAACTCACTATCGACGCGTCCACGGTATCGAAGGGAGAAAGATCTTTGCACATCTTTATGCTATGCAACAAAAAGTTCCACAGAGCACACTGTTTTGTGGGATTTTGAGTCACATGTGGGCAACGCTAAATTCAATGCAAGTAGGAGAATAAAGATTAAAACACATCTTTCAGTAAATCTGATCAGAAATTAGAAGTCCCAACTGAAGAGTGACAAGTAAGGTCTTGAAATAAATTGTGTGTATTAGTAGTGTGAGTTAATATGTTAAAAAATGATTTGTAATCAGCTCTGTCTTTCCTGTTTCTCCTCCAGATACCTGGTTGGACAGCGACTGGTGAACTACGAACGCAAGACAGGCAGGAGGACGTCCACCTCCTCGTACAGCACCTCCTCATAGACCTGACACTGCTGTGGGATCAGTGGAGCCGACTCTAACCTGAGAGCTAACATCAGCTACTGTGGTGAAACCTTTTTTTTTGTTTCCTCCGTGCGTGGCTGTCAGATGCCAACTTCAAACACCAACCTCTAAACTTTTGACTGCAGCTTAGTCTCCTTACATGTACTGCTGCCACAGGTTGGGAGACAAAGACGTTGAAGAGCGAAGACAAAATAGTCTCAAAACTCTTCGTGGAAAATTAGCATTTCAGAACAAGGTTGTTAGCCGACCTGCAAAAACAGTAGCATGATTGAAACTCAGCAGAACCACAAAGTTGTTGACTGTCCATCTTGTTCAATGTGTCTGTTTTCATCTTCAACGCAGCTGACATTTTAAGTTGTAATTATATTATTTTTTAAAAAGGTTTGAGTTGAAGTCAGGTCAGTTGAGCATAGCTTTTACCTCAGATTGTGCTTCCCTTTGAATGTTTGTTGTGAAATATTGTCTAGCTCACACTGAGTGTCTCTTAATGGGACGTCTTTGACACTTCAGAGCTGTAGAGGCGACATATTGCCTATCACGGGAACGCCTCTCTGGTTTTGTTCCAATTGTTGATTTGTCTCAAATGACACCCTTTGTCAAACTGCGGTTGTCGGTGATGAGGAGGGACATACGTGATGTAGCAAAGTGATTGTATTTTTATTTTTAGATGTTTTTATTAGACGTGTTATCATTGATTTTTAGTGTTACATTTCTGGAGTGAGCTGTTATAGTTCTGAGAATTAATTTGAAGTAAAGATGTAGAAAAAGAAAGTAAGAATTTTTTTTTGACAATCTGGAAACAGCCCAGGACATGCCTTTCTTTTTTTTTTTTAAGATGTTTTCCTGTTAATTTTAAAAACAGTCTGGGTTTTGAAGTACCTTCCTGAGCAAATCCACCTTCAGGAGAGGAGAGATGATTAAAGGGTACCATCTGTATTTTTCAATCTGGACCTTATTTTCCCATGTTTTTGTGTCTAAGTGACTTAGGACACCAGATACACCAACCCGACATCAAAGAACTAGCGGCAACGAAAGCCACCAGTTGCGTCGCCTTTGTCTTGGCCAAAAAGTTGCACTCGAACACACCGTAAAAACTACAGCCGTCGGCCAACTACCACGTACGTTCTGCGCCTGCGTGAGATGAAATAACTCTCCACACCAGCAGGTGGCAGTAGTCTGTATTCATCATTCAAAAACGGAAACAGGAAGACCGAGGACTGCGGATATACAAGCCGTTGTTATGATACGTACATGAAACAAAGCGCCGTTTGCTGACTATTTTCACACCGCTCTCACTCACCATAAAATGAGAAGAGCCTTCTGTGTTTTCCTTCTTGACTTTACTCGTTGGCTTGCCTCTTGTGCACTGATTCGTTTAAGCTGAACGGCTAATCAGACGCACATCGCGTCAACACGCTGAATCGGCCGGAAAAACTGACACGGGCAGACTAGAGCCGACGGTGCGCGACACACCGCAAAAACTAGGCCGACAGACGCTCACCGACGGCCCCAAACTGTCCGACGGACGACCGTCGGCTTGGTGTGTCAGGGCCTTAATAGGGTGAGGGAGAATGCTGCAGCCGCCAGCCGCTAAACGGGCTGTAACCTAATCGCCAGTTAGTCACTTAGACACAAAAACATGGGACAATAGGGTCCAGGTTGAAAAGTACAGAAGTTATCCTTTAAGTTTGGTTTCAACTACAAATATTTAAACTGGAAAAAACAGCCTCAGATCATTTGAGAATGTGCCTGCGTTACACCCTTTGACTGACACTGATTTTACAGAAATATTTATTCTGATAGAATAAAAAGAAAAGTCGTGCTGCTAATCAGCTGTTCAGACTCTTACCTGTCTGTATTCTAGTAACGGTTAGGAGACAACAGCTAAAAACAACTGTAGAAACAACGAAACAGATTTTCTGTACTATACTGGAAACAATTGTAGTTCTGGCAAACTAGAGTTGACTCATCTCAGTTAGGGCAAGGGAGCGCTAGTAATGTAGCGGGGTACAAACCACCAGATAAATATGCAGGAAAGTGGTTGGCGGAGGTGGCAAGCTGCCACATTTATCTTTTAGGTTTCCTAACTTGCAAAGACTCAGAAGGATTTATTTTTTCTGTACTGTGACGTTGCTCTGATTATTCCTCATTCAACCGATCGCTGCCAACTGCTGAGCTGAACCAGACAGATCAGATCTCATCTTGTAATCAATTTAGTTAGTAATGGTTAGATAGCGTTGTTTAGATAATCAGATGTTTCCCGATCATTTTAAATGAATACTACTAACTCTGAAAAACCATATTTGTCCATGTATGCAGATTCAATTAAAACAAAATCTGCTGTTCAGCACACGTTTCGTAGTCTCCCTTTACAACAGGGTTGTTCTTGTTATACTGGTATATCTCTGCCTGGCAGTAGCACTCCAGGTACTGATTCAAAGAGATCCTTTAAAATCAACTCTCTACTTTACCTCTTCATAGCTGGTGCTCTGATTTAACTGAAGGTTAACAGACTGAAAGAACCAGGGTCTCTTTGAGTTGCCACTGAGGTTCAGGGAGTCAGGGTCCTTCATGAATTCAAAGGTTTGTCTGATATTGTAAGAGAAAACTCACTCAGCAAGACGTCAATACTCTATGGCATCATCTATTAAAAGTCGATGTATTAAAATCTGAGGTGACGGCTAACCGAAGAGCACAGTGCAAGCTCAGTCTAAACTGTAAACTCAGAACAGACATGCATGAACTGATTTGTGTCTCTAAATCCAGCAAAAATATGGCATCCACAGAAACGAGAGGCCGCACGTCTATTTCTATTTAACACGCGCGTGATCATTTTGAACTTTGGGTCACAAATTTACAATTTAAAGAATTAGTTTTGCGAACATACATTCATTTGCGTTCTTGCTGAGAGTTAGATGAAAAGATCGATACCACACACAGTCGCTGTACACTAAATATGAAGCTAGGGCTAGGAGATGCTTAGCTTAGCTTAGCATAAAGATTGGGAAACCGCTAGCCTGGCTCTGTCCAAATGTAACAACATCCACCTAGCAGCACCTCTAAAGCTCACTAATTAACATGCTATTTCTCGTCAGTACGAAAAAATTAATTGTAAAAATGTCAATTTGTGGTTTCACCAGGGGTTACACACTGGAACTATTTCTTGGCAGGGGGCAGTGACTCCTGGGAAAGCAAATAGCCAAAATGTCAAACTATCGCGTTAAACATTTCAGTTTCTACAAGCACTTATAGAGAGGCGAAATCCCTCCCTCCCCTTCCGGTGGACCCCATGGTACCTTATTTCGGAAAAAATATGAACGGTAGTCAACGGCGAGAGACAAATACTTTTTTATCCTGTTTGCATTGCGCCATGAATCACACATATGATGTTTTAAATTGATAAACATCATTTCGCAAGTCAAGAAAGTCGCAGTGTGTCGTATCATTTAGTTTTGTGTGAAACCGCTCAGTGAACTACATCTCTCGTCTCGCAAAATATACGTCACCGACACTAGCTTTTCCGAAAAAAGTCCCATGGTGGTCCACAGGAAGGGGCGGGACTTCGCCTCTCTATAATCCCAAAGCCCTCTTTGCATGGGGATGTAAAGTCAGTGTCTAGGTTTTGTACTCCCAGTGTCTCATTTGTCTCCTCTGCTCCACTGCCCCTGAGAAAAATGCCCAAAAGTTACTTCCTTCTGGTTTTCAAAGCAAGTTTCAGAATTTTAAGTTGAAAGTTATATTCCTAGACCCACTACGGAACAAAACTATTACAAGTGAATTAAAGATTTGAAAAGTTAAAGTACAAAACGTTAACAAATTTTAATGACAGTAACGTTTCTTGTTGCCAATGAAAACTGAATCCAATTCTCTGATGGGTTCTTGCTCCTAAACTCCTTGGAGAGATGTTTTTAAGTTCCTTTTTTCGGGACAATAATGGTCAAGTAGTAATTAAGATTTTTATTTTTTTTTTTCATCTAAATGTTTTAATTTGCACTTTATACCACAGTTTGCAATCATTTCAGAATCCATTGTAACACAGTCAACACATTTTATTTCCCCCCCAGAGAGACCGATAGATGTCAGTATTTCACTGTGGTGACTCTGAACAATGGATTTTTACTTAAAAGAAGAATTTAAGTTTTGCATCTGTTTTTGACACTGCGATGTGTGGGAAGTGTTTCATTAGGAGTTTGGTAAAACATAAACTGCTTTTCTATTGATATGGATTGTGAATTACATTAACTTTAGTGCTGACAGCTGTAGTGCTGCTGTGTGGAATGCTCATGATGCTATGAAGTGACCTTTAAGTATCTTGAACCAAGCTGGACATTTCAAATTTTGGTCTCGAATTTCGATTTCTAGAAGCAAATGATTTCTATTTTTATATGTGCAAAACGGCAGTGGCATGTACTGTAACATAAAGGTATACTGTATAATCTAAGGTCTATTAATTGTTGGTTCAGTAATATGAAACAATAATAAATAGTTGAAAGGATTTCTCAGAGTGTGCAGTTTCTTCTTCGCACTGCGGACAATATGATTCTCAATAATTTCCCAATTTGGGATCATTTCAATAAATTAGCCATCTATCTATCTATAACACATTACGCGTGTTACTCGTGTCTGTTTATTTTTGGATCACTTGGGGTTGCAAGATAAATCTCAGGAGTGGCGAGATGATTAACATGCAACACAATTTTTTTTGTTTTTTTTCTGATTTATCTAATCTTAGCTTTTTTTCTCCTTGTGAATCATTAGATAATTATCCCTTCACAGGCCTCTAAAAATATTCAAATAGATGAACCTGAGAAGGAAAATGACTAATTGACACATGCAGCCTAGTTTTATTGGATCACAAGCCAAAAATTGTGGGAATCATTAGCTTGAGTAATATAGTGAAATTATCTCTTTTGCATTATGACTCTGCATTATTTTACCTGCTCAGTGCCCTAGATTATAACCAACCCAGCGGCCTGTACTACGAAGCGAGTTCAACATACCCAGGGTATCTTCTCGTTATCTGGCTTAACTAACCCTAAAAACCGAGATCCCGCTAAGCGGTCCTACGACGCTGGTTATCGGTAAATTAACCCAGGTTTTCTCAATCTGGCTATGAGCATGCTCACATGAAAAGGGAGGTGTTTGCAGCATGTGATCAATCACAAACATGAACAAGTCTACAGACAGACAGAGCGGCACATTTTACAAAGGAAGAGCAAACTATATTAGACAAATACAAAGAAGTTAAACACATAATCCAGACTAAAATGAACATAGTTGAAGCTGCCAAATGCAGGAAGGACAGCTGGCAAAAGAAAGAAATGCCGATGTGTGAATGCGTAAATTAACAGATTTATTAATTTAACGGAATACTCAAAAGTCAGATATAGTCGTCTAGATGGGGCAGTGATATATAAATAGCTTTTAGAAGTGTATTGGATGAGTTAATTACTCTTCATTATGCCCTTTGACAAAGTTGTGGCGTGTATGACTATTTCAGCCTTCTTTCCGCTGTGTCCCCGACTCCGGCGGTGTGAAATGGACCGGAGAGTAAGTAAAAAAAACATAAATATAAAAACATAATTCAAAGCCGTAAGCACCTACAGCATACAGCCAGCTGTCCTTCCTCCATTTGTCAGTTTACACTGTGTTGTTTTGAGCCTGGATTATGATTTAAACTTCTTCATATGCGTGTAATATTATTATATGATCCGCGTACCGAGCTCTGATTGGTCAGTAGGCGGTGCTTTTATACGAGTTGATCTCTTATCTGGAACATAACCTGCTCCGGAGCAGCAAATTGACCTTTTCAAAATTTATTTCAACATACTAACTGTGACTTTTGTTCAAGATGCTATGCTATGACTATTTCATAACTGTTTTCGACATAGTATATACTATGACTTTAAAACTTTTTTTGACATACTATACTTTGAATTTTTTTTAATTTATTTCGACATACTAACCATTGCTTTTATTCGAGATACTATACTATGACTTTTTTTTAAACATACTATAATTGTGAAATTTTTGAAAACCTTTTTCAACATACTATACGATGACTTTTTTCGACAATTATACTATGACTTTTTTCGACATACTGTACTGTGAGGTTTTTTATTTTTTCGACATACTATATTATGACGTTTTTAAAAAAAAAATTGAATCAGCTTATTGTAATATGCCTTATTTTTCAACATACTATTATGACTTTTTTCTTTTTTTGACATTATACTGACTTTTTCTTTTTTCGACAAACTATACTGTGACTTTTTTTTATTTTTTCAACATACTATTCTATGATTTTTTTAATTGTTTTCGACAAACTATACTATGATTTTTTATTTTTCCGAAAGAATAAGTATGTCGAAAAAAAGGCATAGTATAATTTATGACCTTTTTTCGACATACTATACTATTACTTTTTTTTTCGTGAAATTTTTCGACATTCTATATTATGACTTTTTTCCATGAAGTTTTTCGAAATACTATACTTTGACTTTTTTCATAAAATGTTTTGACATACTATACTATGACTTTTTTTTCCAAAAAATGTTCGACATACTATACTTTTGACTATTTTTCAGCATACTATATTATGAGTTTTTCACAAGAAATTTTTCAGCATACTGTACTATGACTTTTTTTCCGTGAAATTTTTGGACATACTATACTTTGACTTTTTTTGATACAATTTATCGACATGCAATACTATTACATTTTTTCATGAAATTTTTGGACATACTACTATGACTTTTTTATGAAAATTTTCGACATACTATACTGTGACTTTTTTTCATTAACATTTTCAACATACTATACTATGTCTTTTTTTCATTAAATTTTTCGACATACTATACTACGACTTTTTTTAAATAAAATATTTCGACATACATACTATGACTTTTTTTCAAAAAAAATTTCCACAAACTGTACATTGACTTTTTTCATACATTTTTCAAAATACTATACTATAACTTTTTTTTCATAAAATATTTCGACATGCATACTATGACTTTTTTTCATAAAATTTTTCGACATACTATACTATGACTTTTTTTTTCAAGAAATTGACATATTATACTTTGATTTTTTTTTTAAATGAAAAAAGTTATAGTATAGTATGTCGAAAACTTTTATGAAAGAAAGTCATAGTATAGTATGTCGAATATTTTCATGAAAAAGTCATAGTAAATTATGTCGAAACATTTTATGGAAAAAAAGTCTTAGAATAGTATGTCGAAAAATGTTATGGAAAAAAGTCATAGTATAGTATGTCGAAAAATTTTGTGAAAAAAAGGATCAGTATAGTATGTCGAAAAATGTAATGAAAAACAGTAATAGTATAGTTTGTCGAAAAATGTTATGAAAAAATGTCAGGATAGTATGTTGAAAAATTTTGTGAAAAAAGTCATAGTATAGTATGTAAAAAATCTTCATGAAAAAAAGTCATAGTATAGTACTGTATGTCGAAACATTTTATGAAAAAAGTCTTAGAATAGTATGTCGAAAAATGTTATGAAAAAGTCATAGTAAAGTATGTTGAAATATTTTATGAAAAAGTCATAGTAAAGTATGTCGAAAAATTTTGTGAAAAAAAGTCATAGTATAGTATGTCGAAAATTTTTGTGAAAAAACGGCTTAGTATAGTATGTCAAAAAATTTAATGGAAAACAGTAATAGTATAATATGTCGAAAAATTTCTTGAAAAAAAAAGTCATAGCATTGTATGTCGAAAAGTCATAGTTTAGTATGTCGAAACATTTTGTGAAATAAAGTCATATTATAGCATGTCGAAAAATGTTATAAAAAAAGTCATAGTATAGTATGTCGAAAAATGTAATGAAAAACAGTAATAGTATATGTCGAAAAATTTCTTGAAAAAAAAGTCATAGTATAGTATGGCGAAAAATTTCTTGAACATTTTTTTTTCGACGTACTATACTATGACTTTTTTCATGAAAATTTGACATACTATACTATGACTTTTTTTCATAAAATTTTGCGACAATATAATATGACTTTTTTTCATGAAAATCTTCGACATAATATACTATGACTTTTTTTCATAACATTTTTTTCGACATACAATACTATGACTTTTTTCATAAAGTTTTTCGACATACTATACTATTACTTTTTTTTAATGACATTTTTTGACATATAAAACTAAGACTTTTTTTCATGAAAATTTGACATACAATACTGACTTTTTTCATAAAATTTTTCGACATACTATACTATGCCTTTTTTCATGAAAATTTTCGACATTCTAAACTATGACTTTTTCTTCATAAAATTTTTCGACATACTATACTATGTCATTTTTTTCATAACATTTTTCGACGTACTATATGACTTTTTTTCATGAAATTTTTCGACATACAATACTATGACTTTTTTCATAAAATTGTTCGACACTATACTATGACATTTTTTTCATAAAATTTTTCAACATACTATACTATGACTTTTTTTCATTCAAATTTTTCGACGTACTATACTATGAATTTTTTTTATTAAATTTTTCGACATACTATACTATGACTTTTTTCATGAAAATTTGACATACTACAGAATACTATGACTTTTTTTCATGAAATTTTTCGACATATGACATTCTATACTATGACATTTTTTTACGAATATTTTCGACAATTTCCGTCAATTTTCATGAAAAAAGTCATACTATAGTATGACTTTTTTCATGAAAATTTTCATGAAAAAAGTCATACTATAGTATGACTTTTTTCATGAAAATGTCGAAATTTTAAACTGAGTTTTTTTTCCACCAAATGAATCGACAGACTATACTATGCCTTTTTTCATTAAAATTTTCGACATTCTATGCTATGACATTTTTTTACGAATATTTTCGACAATTTCCGTCAATTTTCATGAAAAAAGTCATACTATAGTATGACTTTTTTCATGAAAATTTTCGAAAATATTCGTAAAAAAATGTCATAGTATAGAATGTCGAAAATGTTCATGAAAACAGGCATAGTATAGTCTGTCGATTAATTTGGTGGAAAAAAAACTCGGTTTAACTTTGCATCAATTTTCATGAAAAGTCATACTATAGTATGACTTTTTTCATGAAAATGTTGAAATTTTAAACTGAGCTTTTTTTCCACCAAATGAATCGACAGACTATACTATGCCTTTTTTTACGAATATTTTCGACATTCTATAGTATGACTTTTTTCATGAAAATTTTCGAAAATATTCGTAAAAAAATGTAATAGTATAGAATGACGAAAATTTTCATGAAAACAGCCATAGTATAGTCTGTCGATTAATTTGGTGGGAAAAAAAACTCAGTTTAAATTTTCTTCAATTTTCATGAAAAGTCATACTATATTATGACTTTTTTCATGAAAATGTCGAAATTTTAAACTGAGTTTTTTTTCCACCAAATGAATCGACAGACTATACTATGCCTTTTTTCATTAAAATTTTCGACATTCTATACTATGACATTTTTTTAGGAATATTTTCGACAATTTTCCCGTCAATTTTCATGAAAAAAGTCATTCTATAGTATGACTTTTTTCATGAAAATTTTCGAAAATATTCGTAAAAAAATTTCATAGTATAGAATGTCGAAAATTTTAATGAAAAAAGGCATAGTATAGTCTGTCGATTCATTTGGTGGAAAAAAAACTCAGTTTAAAATTTCGACATTTTCATGAAAAAAGTCATAGTATAGTATGACTTTTCATGAAAATTGACGAAAATTTAAACTGAGTTTTTTTTCCACCAAATTAATCGACAGACTATACTATGCCTGTTTTCATGAAAATTTTCGACATTCTATACTATGACATTCTATACTATGACATTTTTTTACGAATATTTTCGACATTCTATACTATAACTTTTTTCATGAAAATGTCGAAATTTTAAACTGAGTGTTTTTTCCACCAAATGAATCGACAGACTATACTATGCCTTTTTTTACGAATATTTTCGACATTCTATAGTATGACTTTTTTCATGAAAATTTTCGAAAATATTCGTAAAAAAATGTCATAGTATAGAATGTCGAATATTTTCATGAAAACCGGCATAGTATAGTCTGTCGATTAATTTGGTGGAAAAAAAACTCAGTTTAAATTTTGGTCAATTTTCATGAAAAGTCATACTATACTATGACTTTTTCCATGACAATGTCGAAATTTTAAACTGAGTTTTTTTTCCACCAAATGAATCGACAGACTATACTATGCCTTTTTTCATTAAAATTTTCGACATTCTATACTATGACATTTTTTTACGAATATTTTCGACAATTTCCGTCAATTTTCATGAAAAAAGTCATACTATAGTATGACTTTTTTCATGAAAATGTCGAAATTTTAAACTGAGTTTTTTTTCCACCAAATGAATCGACAGACTATACTATGCCTTTTTTCATTAAAATTTTCGACATTCTATACTATGACATTTTTTTACGAATATTTTCGACAATTTCCGTCAATTTTCATGAAAAAAGTCATACTATAGTATGACTTTTTTCATGAAAATGTCGAAATTTTAAACTGAGTTTTTTTTCCACCAAATGAATCGACAGACTATACTATGCCTTTTTTCATTAAAATTTTCGACATTCTATACTATGACATTTTTTTATGAATATTTTCGACATGCTATAGTATGACTTTATTCATGAAAATTTTTTAAAAATATTTGTAAAAAAATGTCATTGTATAGAATGTCGAAAATTTTCATGAAAACAGGCATAGTATAGTCTGTCGATTAATTTGGTGGAAAAAAAACTCAGTTTAAATTTTCGTCAATTTTCATGAAAAGTCATACTATACTATGACTTTTTTCATGAAAATGTCGAAATTTTAAACTGAGTGTTTTTTCCACCAAATGAATCAACAGACTATACTATGCCTTTTTTCATTAAAATTTTCGACATTCTATACTATGACATTTTTTTATTAATATTTTCGACATGCTATAGTATGACTTTTTTCATGAACATTTTCGAAAATATTCGTAAAAAAATGTCGTAGTATACAATGTCGAAAATTTTCATGAAAACAGGCATAGTATAGTCTGTCGATTAATTTGGTGGGAAAAAAACTCAGTTTAAATTTTCGTCAATTTTCATGAAAAGTCATACTATACTATGACTTTTTTCATGAAAATGTCGAAATTTTAAACTGAGTGTTTTTTCCACCAAATGAATCAACAGACTATACTATGCCTTTTTTCATTAAAATTTTCGACATTCTATACTATGACATTTTTTTAAGAATATTTTGACATGCTATAGTATGATTTTTTTCATGAAAAATTTCGAAAATATTCGTAAAAAAATGTCATAGTATAGAATGTCGAAAATTTTCATGAAAACAGGCATAGTATAGTCTGTCGATTAATTTGGTGGAAAAAAAACTCAGTTTAAATTTTCGTCAATTTTCATGAAAAGTCATACTATACTATGACTTTTTTCATGAAAATGTCTAAATTTTAAACTGAGTGTTTTTTCCACCAAATGAATCAACAGACTATACTATGCCTTTTTTCATTAAAATTTTCGACATTCTATACTATGACATTTTTTTATTAATATTTTCGACATGCTATAGTATGACTTTTTTCATGAACATTTTCGAAAATATTCGTAAAAAAATGTCATAGTATAGAATGTCGAAAATTTTCATGAAAACAGGTATAGTATAGTCTGTCGATTAATTTGGTGGAAAAAAAACTCAGTTTAAATTTTCGTCAATTTTCATGAAAAGTCATACTATACTATGACTTTTTTCATGAAAATGTCGAAATTTTAAACTGTCTTTTTTCCACCAAATGAATCGACAGACTATACTATGCCTTTTTTCATTAAAATTTTCGACATTCTATACTATGACATTTTTTTACGAATATTTTCGACAATTTCCGTCAATTTTCATGAAAAAAGTCATACTATACTATGACTTTTTTCATGAAAATGTCTAAATTTTAAAATGAGTTTTTTTTCCACCAAATGAATCGACAGACTATACTATGCCTTTTTTCATTAAAATTTTCGACATTCTATACTATGACATTTTTTTACAAATATTTTTGACAATTTCCGTCAATTTTCATGAAAAAAGTCATACTATAGTATGACTTTTTTCATGAAAATGTTGAAATTTTAAACTGAGTTTTTTTTCCACCAAATGAATCGACAGACTATACTATGCCTTTTTTCATTAAAATTTTCGACATTCTATACTATGACATTTTTATTAATATTTTCGACATGCTATAGTACGACTTTTTTCATGAACATTTTCGAAAATATTCGTAAAAAAATGTCATAGTATAGAATGTTGAAAATTTTCAAGAAAACAGGCATAGTATAGTCTGTCGATTAATTTGGTGGGAAAAAAACTCAGTTTAAATTTCCGTCAATTTTCATGAAAGTCATACTATACTATGACTTTTTTCATGAAAATGTCGAAATTTTAAACTGAGTGTTTTTTCCACCAAATGAATCAACAGACTATACTATGCCTTTTTTCATTAAAATTTTCGACATTCTATACTATGACATTTTTTTACGAATATTTTCGACAATTTCCGTCAATTTTCATGAAAAAAGTCATACTATAGTATGACTTTTTTCATGAAAAAAGTCATACTATAGTATGACTTTTTTCATGAAAATGTCGAAATTTTAAACTGAGTTTTTTTTCCACCAAATGAATCAACAGACTATACTATGCCTTTTTTCATTAAAATTTTCGACATTCTATACTATGACATTTTTTTACGAATATTTTCGACAATTTCCGTCAATTTTCATGAAAAAAGTCATACTATAGTATGCCTTTTTTCATTAAAATTTTCGACATTCTATACTATGACATTTTTTTATTAATATTTTCGACATGCTATAGTATGACTTTTTTCATGAACATTTTCGAAAATATTCGAAAAAAAATGTCATAGTATACAATGTCGAAAATTTTCATGAAAACAGGCATAGTATAGTCTGTCGATTAATTTGGTGGAAAAAAAACTCAGTTTAAATTTTCGTCAATTTTCATGAAAAGTCATACTATACTATGACTTTTTTCATGAAAATGTCGAAATTTTAAACTGAGTGTTTTTTCCACCAAATGAATCGACAGACTATACTATGCCTTTTGTCATTAAAATTTTCGACATTCTATACTATGACATTTTTATTAATATTTTCGACATGCTATAGTACGACTTTTTTCATGAACATTTTCGAAAATATTCGTAAAAAAATGTCATAGTATACAATGTCGAAAATTTTCATGAAAACAGGCATAGTATAGTCTGTCGATTAATTTGGTGGAAAAAAAACTCAGTTTAAATTTTCGTCAATTTTCATGAAAAGTCATACTATACTATGCCTTTTTTCATTAAAATTTTCGACATTCTATACTATGACATTTTTTTACGAATATTTTCGACAATTTCCGTCAATTTTCATGAAAAAAGTCATACTATAGTATGACTTTTTTCATGAAAATGTCGAAATTTTAAACTGAGTTTTTTTTCCACCAAATGAATCGACAGACTATACTATGCCTTTTTTCATTAAAATTTTCGACATTCTATACTATGACATTTTTTTACGAATATTTTCGACAATTTCCGTCAATTTTCATGAAAAAAGTCATACTATAGTATGACTTTTTTCATGAAAATGTCGAAATTTTAAACTGAGTTTTTTTTCCACCAAATGAATCAACAGACTATACTATGCCTTTTTTCATTAAAATTTTCGACATTCTATACTATGACATTTTTTTACGAATATTTTCGACAATTTCCGTCAATTTTCATGAAAAAAGTCATACTATAGTATGACTTTATTCATGAAAATTTTTGAAAATATTTGTAAAAAAATGTCATAGTATAGAATGTCGAAAATTTTCATGAAAACAGGCATAGTATAGTCTGTCGATTAATTTGGTGGAAAAAAAACTCAGTTTAAATTTTCGTCAATTTTCATGAAAAGTCATACTATACTATGACTTTTTTCATGAAAATGTCGAAATTTTAAACTGAGTGTTTTTTCCACCAAATGAATCGACAGACTATACTATGCCTTTTGTCATTAAAATTTTCGACATTCTATACTATGACATTTTTATTAATATTTTCGACATGCTATAGTACGACTTTTTTAATGAACATTTTCGAAAATAATCGTAAAAAAATGTCATAGTATACAATGTCGAAAATTTTCATGAAAACAGGCATAGTATAGTCTGTCGATTAATTTGGTGGAAAAAAAACTCAGTTTAAATTTTCGTCAATTTTCATGAAAAGTCATACTATACTATGCCTTTTGTCATTAAAATTTTCGACATTCTATACTATGACATTTTTTTACGAATATTTTCGACAATTTCCGTCAATTTTCATGAAAAAAGTCATACTATAGTATGACTTTTTTCATGAAAATGTCGAAATTTTAAACTGAGTTTTTTTTCCACCAAATGAATCGACAGACTATACTATGCCTTTTTTCATTAAAATTTTCGACATTCTATACTATGACATTTTTTTACGAATATTTTCGACAATTTCCGTCAATTTTCATGAAAAAAGTCATACTATAGTATGACTTTATTCATGAAAATTTTTGAAAATATTTGTAAAAAAATGTCATAGTATAGAATGTCGAAAATTTTCATGAAAACAGGCATAGTATAGTCTGTCGATTAATTTGGTGGAAAAAAAACTCAGTTTAAATTTTCGTCAATTTTCATGAAAAGTCATACTATACTATGACTTTTTTCATGAAAATGTCAAAATTTTAAACTGAGTGTTTTTTCCACCAAATGAATCAACAGACTATACTATGACATTTTTTTATTAATATTTTCGACATGCTATAGTATGACTTTTTTCATGAACATTTTCGAAAATATTCGTAAAAAAATGTCATTTTTTTACGAATATTTTCGACATGCTATAGTACGACTTTTTTCATGAACATTTTCGAAAATATTCGTAAAAAAATGTCATAGTACAGAATGTCGAAAATTTTCATGAAAACAGGCATAGTATAGTCTGTCGATTAATTTGGTGGAAAAAAAAATCAGTTTAAATTTTCGTCAATTTTCATGAAGTCATACTATACTATGCCTTTTTTCATTAAAATTTTCGACATTCTATACTATAACATTTTTTTACGAATATTTTCGACAATTTCCGTCAATTTTCATGAAAAAAGTCATACTATAGTATGACTTTTTTCATGAAAATGTCGAAATTTTAAACTGAGTTTTTTTTCCACCAAATGAATCGACAGACTATACTATGCCTTTTTTCATTAAAATTTTCGACATTCTATACTATGACATTTTTTTACGAATATTTTCGACATGCTATAGTACGACTTTTTTCATGAACATTTTCGAAAATATTCGTAAAAAAATGTCATAGTATACAATGTCGAAAATTTTCATGAAAACAGGCATAGTATAGTCTGTCGATTAATTTGGTGGGAAAAAAACTCAGTTTAAATTTTCGTCAATTTTCATGAAAAGTCATACTATACTATGACTTTTTTCATGAAAATGTCGAAATTTTAAACTGAGTGTTTTTTCCACCAAATGAATCAACAGACTATACTATGCCTTTTTTCATTAAAATTTTCGACATTCTATACTATGACATTTTTTTACGAATATTTTTGACAATTTCCGTCAATTTTCATGAAAAAAGTCATACTATAGTATGACTTTTTTCATGAAAATGTTGAAATTTTAAACTGAGTTTTTTTTCCACCAAATGAATCGACAGACTATACTATGCCTTTTTTCATTAAAATTTTCGACATTCTATACTATGACATTTTTTTACGAATATTTTCGACAATTTCCGTCAATTTTCATAAAAAAAGTCATACTATAGTATGACTTTTTTCATGAAAATGTCGAAATTTTAAATTGAGTTTTTTTTCCACCAAATGAATCAACAGACTATACTATGCCTTTTTTCATTAAAATTTTCGACATTCTATACTATGACATTTTTTTACGAATATTTTCGACAATTTCCGTCAATTTTCATGAAAAAAGTCATACTATAGTATGACTTTATTCATGAAAATTTTTGAAAATATTTGTAAAAAAATGTCATAGTATAGAATGTCGAAAATTTTCATGAAAACAGGCATAGTATAGTCTGTCGATTAATTTGGTGGAAAAAAAACTCAGTTTAAATTTTCGTCAATTTTCATGAAAAGTCATACTATACTATGACTTTTTTCATGAAAATGTCGAAATTTTAAACTGAGTGTTTTTTCCACCAAATGAATCAACAGACTATACTATGCCTTTTTTCATTAAAATTTTCGACATTCTATACTATGACATTTTTTTACGAATATTTTCGACATGCTATAGTACGACTTTTTTCATGAACATTTTCGAAAATATTCGTAAAAAAATGTCATAGTATACAATGTCGAAAATTTTCATGAAAACAGGCATAGTATAGTCTGTCGATTAATTTGGTGGGAAAAAAACTCAGTTTAAATTTTCGTCAATTTTCATGAAAAGTCATACTATACTATGACTTTTTTCATGAAAATGTCGAAATTTTAAACTGAGTTTTTTTTCCACCAAATGAATCAACAGACTATACTATGCCTTTTTTCATTAAAATTTTCGACATTCTATACTATGACATTTTTTAAGAATATTTTCGACATGCTATAGTATGACTTTATTCATGAACATTTTCGAAAATATTCGTAAAAAAATGTCATAGTATAGAATGTCGAAAATTTTCATGAAAACAGGCATAGTATAGTCTGTCGATTAATTTGGTGTGAAAAAAACTCAGTTTAAATTTTCGTCAATTTTCATGAAAAGTCATACTATACTATGACTTTTTTCATGAAAATGTCGAAATTTTAAACTGAGTTTTTTTTCCACCAAATGAATCGACAGACTATACTATGCCTTTTTTCATTAAAATTTTCGACATTCTATACTATGACATTTTTTTACGAATATTTTCGACATGCTATAGTATGACTTTTTTCATGAAAATTTTCGAAAATATTCGTAAAAAAATGTCATAGTATAGAATGTCGAAAATTTTCATGAAAACAGGCATAGTATAGTCTGTCGATTAATTTGGTGGAAAAAAACTCAGTTTAAATTTTCGTCAATTTTCATGAAAAGTCATACTATACTATGACTTTTTTCATGAAAATGTCGAAATTTTAAACTGAGTTTTTTTTCCACCAAATGAATCGACAGACTATACTATGCCTTTTTTCATTAAAATTTTCGACATTCTATACTATGACATTTTTTTATGAATATTTTCGACATGCTATAGTATGACTTTATTCATGAAAATTTTCGAAAATATTCGTAAAAAAATGTCATAGTATAGAATGTCGAAAATTTTCATGAAAACAGGCATAGTATAGTCTGTCGATTAATTTGGTGGGAAAAAAACTCAGTTTAAATTTTCGTCAATTTTCATGAAAAGTCATACTATACTATGACTTTTTTCATGAAAATGTCGAAATTTTAAACTGAGTTTTTTTTCCACCAAATGAATAGACAGACTATACTATGCCTTTTTTCATTAAAATTTTCGACATTCTATACTATGACATTTTTTTACGAATATTTTCGACATGCTATAGTATGACTTTTTTCATGAAAATTTTCGAAAATATTCGTAAAAAAATGTCATAGTATAGAATGTCGAAAATTTTCATGAAAACAGGCATAGTATAGTCTGTCGATTAATTTGGTGGGAAAAAAACTCAGTTTAAATTTTCGTCAATTTTCATGAAAAGTCATACTATACTATGACTTTTTTCATGAAAATGTCGAAATTTTAAACTGAGTTTTTTTTCCACCAAATGAATCGACAGACTATACTATGCCTTTTTTCATTAAAATTTTCGACATTCTATACTATGACATTTTTTTACGAATATTTTCGACATGCTATAGTACGACTTTTTTCATGAACATTTTCGAAAATATTCGTAAAAAAATGTCATAGTATACAATGTCGAAAATTTTCATGAAAATAGGCATAGTATAGTCTGTCGATTAATTTGGTGGAAAAAAAACTCAGTTTAAATTTTCGTCAATTTTCATGAAAAGTCATACTATACTATGACTTTTTTCATGAAAATGTCGAAATTTTAAACTGAGTGTTTTTTCCACCAAATGAATCGACAGACTATACTATGCCTTTTTTCATTAAAATTTTCGACATTCTATACTATGACATTTTTTTATGAATATTTTCGACATGCTATAGTATGACTTTATTCATGAAAATTTTCGAAAATATTCGTAAAAAAATGTCATAGTATAGAATGTCGAAAATTTTCATGAAAACAGGCATAGTATAGTCTGTCGATTAATTTGGTGGGAAAAAAACTCAGTTTAAATTTTCGTCAATTTTCATGAAAAGTCATACTATACTATGACTTTTTTCATGAAAATGTCGAAATTTTAAACTGAGTTTTTTTTCCACCAAATGAATCGACAGACTATACTATGCCTTTTTTCATTAAAATTTTTGACATTCTATACTATGACATTTTTTTACGAATATTTTCGACAATTTCCGTCAATTTTCATGAAAAAAGTCATACTATAGTATGACTTTTTTCATGAAAATTTTCGAAAATATTCGTAAAAAAATGTCATAGTATAGAATGTCGAAAATTTTCATGAAAACAGGCATAGTATAGTCTGTCGATTAATTTGGTGGAAAAAAAACTCAGTTTAAATTTTCGTCAATTTTCATGAAAAGTCATACTATACTATGACTTTTTTCATGAAAATGTCGAAATTTTAAACTGAGTTTTTTTTCCACCAAATGAATCGACAGACTATACTATGCCTTTTTTCATTAAAATTTTCGACATTCTATACTATGACATTTTTTTAAGAATATTTTCGACATGCTATAGTATGACTTTTTTCATGAACATTTTCGAAAATATTCGTAAAAAAATGTCATAGTATAGAATGTCGAAAATTTTCATGAAAACAGGCATAGTATAGTCTGTCGATTAATTTGGTGGAAAAAAACTCAGTTTAAATTTTCGTCAATTTTCATGAAAAGTCATACTATACTATGACTTTTTTCATGAAAATGTCGAAATTTTAAACTGAGTTTTTTTTCCACCAAATGAATCGACAGACTATACTATGCCTTTTTTCATTAAAATTTTCGACATTCTATACTATGACATTTTTTTACGAATATTTTCGACATGCTATAGTATGACTTTTTTCATGAACATTTTCGAAAATATTCGTAAAAAAATGTCATAGTATAGAATGTCGAAAATTTTCATGAAAACAGGCATAGTATAGTCTGTCGATTAATTTGGTGGAAAAAAAACTCAGTTTAAATTTTCGTCAATTTTCATGAAAAGTCATACTATACTATGACTTTTTTCATGAAAATGTCGAAATTTTAAACTGAGTTTTTTTTCCACCAAATGAATCGACAGACTATACTATGCCTTTTTTCATTAAAATTTTCGACATTCTATACTATGACATTTTTTTATGAATATTTTCGACATGCTATAGTATGACTTTATTCATGAAAATTTTCGAAAATATTCGTAAAAAAATGTCATAGTATAGAATGTCGAAAATTTTCATGAAAACAGGCATAGTATAGTCTGTCGATTAATTTGGTGTGAAAAAAACTCAGTTTAAATTTTCGTCAATTTTCATGAAAAGTCATACTATACTATGACTTTTTTCATGAAAATGTCGAAATTTTAAACTGAGTTTTTTTTCCACCAAATGAATCGACAGACTATACTATGCCTTTTTTCATTAAAATTTTTGACATTCTATACTATGACATTTTTTTATGAATATTTTCGACATGCTATAGTATGACTTTATTCATGAAAATTTTCGAAAATATTCGTAAAAAAATGTCATAGTATACAATGTCGAAAATTTTCATGAAAACAGGCATAGTATAGTCTGTCGATTAATTTGGTGGAAAAAAAACTCAGTTTAAATTTTCGTCAATTTTCATGAAAAGTCATACTATACTATGACTTTTTTCATGAAAATGTCGAAATTTTAAACTGAGTGTTTTTTCCACCAAATGAATCAACAGACTATACTATGTCTTTTTTTCATTAAAATGTTTGACATTCTATACTATGACATTTTTTTACGAATATTTTCGACATGCTATAGTATGACTTTTTTCATGAAAATTTTCGAAAATATTCGTAAAAAAATGTCATAGTATAGAATGTCGAAAATTTTCATGAAAACAGGCATAGTATAGTCTGTCGATTAATTTGGTGGAAAAAAAACTCAGTTTAAATTTTCGTCAATTTTCATGAAAAGTCATACTATACTATGACTTTTTTCATGAAAATGTCGAAATTTTAAACTGAGTTTTTTTTCCACCAAATGAATCGACAGACTATACTATGCCTTTTTTCATTAAAATTTTCGACATTCTATACTATGACATTTTTTACGAATATTTTCGACATGCTATAGTATGACTTTTTCATGAAAATTTTCGAAAATATTCGTAAAAAAATGTCATAGTATAGAATGTCGAAAATTTTCATGAAAACAGGCATAGTATAGTCTGTCGATTAATTTGGTGGAAAAAAAACTCAGTTTAAATTTTCGTCAATTTTCATGAAAAGTCATACTATACTATGACTTTTTTCATGAAAATGTCGAAATTTTAAACTGAGTTTTTTTTCCACCAAATGAATCGACAGACTATACTATGCCTTTTTTCATTAAAATTTTCGACATTCTATACTATGACATTTTTTTATGAATATTTTCGACATGCTATAGTATGACTTTTTTCATGAAAATTTTCGAAAATATTCGTAAAAAAATGTCATAGTATAGAATGTCGAAAATTTTCATGAAAACAGGCATAGTATAGTCTGTCGATTAATTTGGTGGAAAAAAACTCAGTTTAAATTTTCGTCAATTTTCATGAAAAGTCATACTATACTATGACTTTTTTCATGAAAATGTCGAAATTTTAAACTGAGTTTTTTTTCCACCAAATGAATCGACAGACTATACTATGCCTTTTTTCATTAAAATTTTCGACATTCTATACTATGACATTTTTTTACGAATATTTCGAATTTCGTCATTTCATGAAAAAAGTCATACTATAGTATGACTTTTTTCATGAAAATTTTCGAAAATATTCGTAAAAAAATGTCATAGTATAGAATGTCGAAAATTTTCATGAAAAAAGGCATAGTATAGTCTGTCGATTAATTTGGTGGGAAAAAAACTCAGTTTAAATTTTCGTCTTTTTTCATGAAAAGTCATACTATACTATGACTTTTTCATGAAAATGTCGAAATTTTAAACTGAGTTTTTTTTCCACCAAATGAATCGACAGACTATACTATGCCTTTTTTCATTAAAATTTTCGACATTCTATACTATGACATTTTTTTACGAATATTTTCGACATGCTATAGTATGACTTTATTCATGAAAATTTTTGAAAATATTTGTAAAAAAATGTCATAGTATAGAATGTCGAAAATGTTCATGAAAACAGGCATAGTATAGTCTGTCGATTAATTTGGTGGAAAAAAAACTCAGTTTAAATTTTCGTCAATTTTCATGAAAAGTCATACTATACTATGACTTTTTTCATGAAAATGTCGAAATTTTAAACTGAGTTTTTTTTCCACCAAATGAATCGACAGACTATACTATGCCTTTTTTCATTAAAATTTTCGACATTCTATACTATGACATTTTTTTACGAATATTTTCGACATGCTATAGTACGACTTTTTTCATGAACATTTTCGAAAATATTCGTAAAAAAATGTCATAGTATACAATGTCGAAAATTTTCATGAAAACAGGCATAGTATAGTCTGTCGATTAATTTGGTGGAAAAAAAACTCAGTTTAAATTTTCGTCAATTTTCATGAAAAGTCATACTATACTATGACTTTTTTCATGAAAATGTTCGACATTCTATACTATGATATTTTTTTACGAATATTTTCAAAAATTTTCATGAAAAAAGTCATACTATAGTATGACTTTTTTCATGAAAATGTCGAAATTTTAAACTGAGTTTTTTTTCCACCAAATGAATCGACAGACTATACTATGCCTTTTTTCATGAAAATGTTCGACATTCTATACTATGATATTTTTTTACGAATATTTTCAAAAATTTTCATGAAAAAAGTCATACTATAGTATGACTTTTTTCATGAAAATTTTCGAAATTTTAAACTGAGTTTTTTTTCCACCAAATTAATCGACAGACTATACTATGCCTTTTTTCATGAAAATGTTCGACATTCTATACTATGACATTTTTCACGAATATTTTCGACAATTTTCGACAATTTTCATGAAAAAGTCATACTATAGTATGACTTTTTCATGAAAATTTTCGAAATTTTATACTGAGTTTTTTTTCCACCAAATTAATCAACGGACTATACTATGCCTTTTTTCATGAAAATTTTCGACATTCTATACTATAACATTATTTTACGAATATTTTCGACATGCTATAGTATGACTTTTTTCATGAAAATTCAGTTTAAAATTTCGACATTTTCATGAAAAAAGTCATAGTATAGTATGACTTTTTTCATGAAAATTTTCGAAATTTTAAACTGAGTTTTTTATACCAAATTAATCGACAGACTATACTGTGCCTTTTTTCATTAAAATTTTCGACATTCTATACTATGACATTTTTTTACGAATATTTTCGACAATTTCCGTCAATTTTCATAAAAAAAGTCATACTATAGTATGACTTTTTTCATACATTTTTTTCGACATACTATATACTATGACTTTTTCTTCATAAAATTTTTCTACATACAATACTATGACTTTTATTCATGAAAATTTTCGAAATACTATACTATGACTTTTTTTTAATGAAAATTTGACATACTATACTATAACTTTTTTCATTAAAATTTTTCGACATACTATACTATGACAATTTTTTTCATGAAAATCTTCGACATACTATACTATGACTTTTTTTCATAACATTTTTCGACATACAACTGATTTTTTTCATAATATTTTTCAACATACTACACTATGACTTTTTCTTCATAAACTTTTTCGACATACAATACTATGACTTTTTTTCATGAAAATTTTCGACATACTATACTATGATTTTTTTTCATGAAATGTTTTGACATATGATACTATGACTTTTTTTTATGAAATTTTTTGACATACAATACTATGAGTTTTTTTAATGAAAATATTCGACATACTATACATTGACTTTTTTTTCATGAAAATTTTCGACATACTATACTATAACTTTTTTTTCATGAAAATTTGAAATACTATACTATGACTTTTTTTCATGAAATTTTTGACATACAATACTATGACCTTTTTTCATTAAATTGTTCGACATACTATACTATAACTTTTTTTCATTTAAATTTTTTGACATCCTATACTGAGACTTTTTTTCATTACATTTTTCGACATACAATACTATGACTTTTTTCATAAAATTTTTAAACATACTATACTATGACATTTTTTTCATAACATTTTTCGACATACTATGACTTTTTATCATTAAAATTTTTCGACATACGACATTTTTTTTCATGAAAATCTTCGACATACTATACTATGACTTTTTTTTCATGAAAATTTGACATACTATACTATGACTTTTTTTCATAATATTTTGCGACATAATATACTATGACTTTTTTTCATTAAAATTTTTCGACATACTATACTATGACTTTTTCTTCATAAAGTTTTTCGACATACAATACTATGACTTTTTTCATGAAATTTTTCGACATACTATACTATGACTTTTTTTTCATGAAAATTTTCGACATACTATACTATGACTTTTTTTCATGAAAATTTGACATACTATACTATGACATTTTCTCATGAATTTTTCTGACATATAATACTAACTGTTTTTCATGAAATTTTTCGACATACAATACTATGACTTTTTTTCATGAAAATTTTCCAAATACTATACTATGACTTTTTTTCATGAAAATTTGACATACTATACTATGACTTTTTTTCATGAAAATTTTCCAAATACTATACTATGACTTTTTTTAATGAAAATTTTCCATATTCTATACTATGACTTTTTTTCATGAAAATTTGACATACTATACTATGACTTTTTTTCATGACATTTTTCGACATACTATACTATGACTTTTTTCATGAAAATTTGACATACTATACTATGAGTTTTTTTCATGAAAATTTTCGACATACTATACATTGACTTTTTTTTCATGAATATTTTCGACATACTATACTATGACTTTTTTTTCATGAAAATTTGACATACTATACTATGACTTTTTTTCATGAAATTTTTTACATACAATACTATGACTTTTTTTCATTAAATTGTTCGACATATAATACTATGACTTTTTTCATAACATTTTTCGACATACTATACTATAACTTTTTTTCATTTAAATTTTTTGACATACTATACTGAGACTTTTTTTCATTACATTTTTCAACATACAATACTATGACTTTTTTTCATAAACTTTTTTCGACATACTATACTATGACATTTTTTTGCATGAAAATTTGACATACAATACAATGACTTTTTTTCATGAAAATTTGACATACTATACTATGACTTTTTTTTCATGAACATTTTCGACATACTATACTATGACTTTTTTTCATGAAAATTTGACATACTATACTATGAATTTTCAAGACATTTTTTGACATATAATACTATGACTTTTTCATGAAATTTTTTGACATACAATACTATGACTTTTTCATGAAAATTTGACATACTATACTATGACTTTTTTTTTCATGAAAATTTGACATACTATACTATGACTTTTTTTTATGAAATTTTTTAACATACAATACTATGACTTTTTTTTATGAAATATTTCGACATACAATACTATGACTTTTTTCATAAAATTTTTAAACATACTATACTATGACATTTTTTTCATAACATTTTTCGACATACTATACTATGACTTTTTTTCATTAACATTTTTCGACGTACTATACTATGACTTTTTTTCATTACATTTTTCGACATACTATACTATGACTTTTTTTCATAACATTTTTTCGACATACGACATTTTTTTTCATGAAAATCTTCGACATACTATACTATGACTTTTTTTTCATGAAAATTTGACATACTATACTATGACTTTTTTTCATAATATTTTGCGACATACAATACTATGACATTTTTTTCATAAAATTTTTCGACATAATATACTATGACTTTTTTTCATTAAAATTTTTCGACATACTATACTATGACTTTTTCTTCATAAAGTTTTTCGACATACGATACTATGACTTTTTTCATAAAATTTTTCGACATACTATACTATGACTTTTTTTTCATGAAAATTTTCGACATACTATACTATGACTTTCTTTCATGAAAATTTGACATACTATACTATGACTTTTTTTCATGAAATTTTTTGACATATAATACTAAGACTGTTTTTCATGAAATTTTTCGACATACAATACTATGACTTTTTTTCATGAAAATTTTCGAAATACTATACTATGACTTTTTTTTCATGAAAATTTTCGACATACTATACTGTGACTTTTTTTCATGAAAATTTGACATACTATACTATTACTTTTTTTCATGAAATTTTTTGACATACAATACTATAATTTTTTTTCATTAATTTTTCGACATACTATACATGACTTTTTTTCATAACATTTTTTTGACATACTATACTATGACATTTTTTTTCATGAAAATCTTCGACATACTATACTATGACTTTTTTTCATAAAATTTTGCGACATACAATACTATGACATTTTTTTCATGACATTTTTCGACATAATATACTATTTCTTTCTTTCATTCAAATTTTTCGACATACAATACTATGACTTTTTTTTCATAACATTTTCAACATACTATACTATGACTTTTTTTTCATAAAATGTTCAACATACTATACTATGACTTTTTTTTATGAAATTTTAGACATACTATACTATGACTTTTTTTCCTAAAATTTTACGACATACTATACTATCACTTTTTTTTCATAACATTTTTCGACATACTATACTATGACTATGTTTTATGAAATTTTTCGACATACTGTACTATGACTTTCTTGCATAAAATTTTACGACATACTATACAATGTCTTTTTTTCAAAAAAATTTTTGACATACTATACTATGACTTTTTATTAAATTTTTCGAAATGCTATGCTATGACTTTTTTATGAAATTTTTTGACATACTATGCTATGACTTTTTTCAGTGAAATTTTTCGACATGCTATAATATGACTTTTTTTCACAAAATGTTTCGACATACTATTCTATGACTTTTTTTCCCACAAAATTAATCGACATACTTTACTATAAATTTTTTCATGAAAATTTTCGACATACTATACTATGACATTTTTTTCATGAACATTTTCGACATACTATACTATGACATTTTTTCATGAACATTTTCGACATTCTATACTGTGAGTTTTTTTTCCACAAAATTAATCTACATACTATACAATGACTTTTTTTTATGACATTTTTCGACATAATATACTATGACTTTTTTCGGTGAAATTTTTCGACAGACTATACCATGACTTTTTTTCATAAAATTTTTCGACATGCTATACTATGACTTTTTTCATAAAATTTGACAACAAACTATACTATGACTTTTTTTTATGAAAATATTCGACATACTATACTATGACTTTTTTTCATAACATTTTTCGACAAACAATACTAACACTACCTTTCATAAAATTTTTCGACACACTATACTATGAATTTTTTTCATAAAATTTTTCAACATACTATACTATGACTTTTTTTCATAAAATGTTTCAACATACTATACTATGACTTTTTTTCATGAAAATATTCGACATACTATGACTTTTTCATAAAAATTTTCGACATACTATACTAACGCTTTTTTTCATGAAAATATTCGACATACTATACTATGACTTTTTTTCATAACATTTTTCAACATACTATACTGTGATTTTTTTTCATAAAATTTTACAACATACTATACTATGACTTTTTTTCATGAAAATATTTGACATACTATGATTTTTTTTCATAAAATTTTTCGACATACTATACTAACACTTTTTTTCATGAAAATATTCAACATACTATACTATGACTTTTTTTCATAACATTTTTCAACATACTATACTATGACTTTTTTTATGAAAATATTCGACATACTATACTATGACTTTTTTTCCCCACAAAATTAATCGACATACTTTAACTTTTTTCATGAAAATTTTGGACATACTACTATGACATTTTTTCATGAACATTTTGGACATACTATACTATGACATTTTTTCATGAACATTTTCGACATTCTATACTGTGAGTTTTTTTTCCACAAAATGAATCTACATACTATACTAAGACTTTTTTCATGAAAATTTTCGACATGCCATACTGACATTTTTTCATGAAAATTTTCGACATTCTTTACTATTACTTTCTTTCCACAAAATTAATCTATATACTATACTAAGACTTTTTTCATGAAAATTTTCGACATACCATACTGACATTTTTTCATGAAAATTTTCAACATTCTTTACTATGACTTTTTTTCCACAAAATTAATCTACATACTCTACGCTGACTTTTTTCATGAAAATTTACAACATACTATACCAGGGGTCGGCAACCTTTACTATCCAAAGAGCCATTTTGCTCCCTCTTCCACCAAATAAAATTTTTCTGGAGCCGCAAAACATATTTGATAACAGAGCTTATAAAGTTTTATATATAGTTATACTATATATACAAAAACTATAGTTTGTTGCACCTCCCCGACGGTGCGGGCGAGTCGGGCCGGTGGTGCGCCCAACCCCGCTGGGCCGGGATCCCACCTCAGCCTGCGCGCGCTGGCCCTCACTTTCATTGCCCCATTGGGTTTTGCTTTCACCCTCTGACTCGCGCGTGACTTAGACTCCTTGGTCCGTGTTTCAAGACGGGTCGGGTGGGTTGCCGACAGCTCGACAGATCCCTGATGCCTTTTACGTGGGCCGAGCCCCGCCCTGGCGGCACGACGGGGTTGGGGCGCACTGAGGAAAGTCCGCTCCGGTCGATACTGGATGCTCCATGGTGTATTTTCTCCGCGTAACGGGAGGCTCCATGCGTAAAGACTCAACTGCGCTGGTGTTTTTTATGATGTGAAACAAGCTAACAAACTATAGGTTAACTATCATTTCAACAAACATTGACAATAATAATTAGAACGAAATGAATGTACTCTAAATCAGATAAATCTTTCTCCATCTGTCCATTGTTCACACTGAATCTTCCATCGTTTCTCAGACAAACAGAAGCACATGGCTACTTTATTATGCAGAGTGATGTCATCACTTTCCCGGCGCAACTGCTATCTGACCTTGCTGTCTAACAATCCTTCTTGGTTGGCATCATGTAGCGTTCCATGCAGCAGTGATATGAGCGAGGGCTATACTCAATATTACTCAATAATATAACATCGTTGATTTTACTTTAGGTGCTCTGGCTACGGACGTTTTGAAAGCCCTTCCCTCGGATCCCTTCATATCAGTCAGGCAGTCAGTCGGTAAGACAAACAGATCTCAGTCACATATACAGCTGCTAGAAAGCAGTGCAGTTGCGTCTTTACGCATGGAGCCTCTCGTTACGCGGAGTAAATTACACCATGGAGCATCCTGTTGGACTGTGAATTATATTTTTTTTCTTCCACCGGAGCATCGTGGGCCCTTTTACGTGGTCGGGTCCAGGGGCTTGAGCCCCGGTTAGCCACCTGCAGGGAAAGGCGCGGCCAGTCGACGTAGTAGGATGTGATGCATACTTTAGTTGACTAAATATTAAAACATTTTTTTTATTTTCAGTGTCACAGTATCACGTCAAAATCTAAGATAAGAAGTGTTCCCTTTGGAAGATTGTCCACTGTGCAAACAAAAAAAAAAAAAACTTATTTATTTCCAATTTTTTTTGTTTTTTTGTCAATGCTACAGGGAGCCACTGCAGAGGGGCTAAAGAAAAATTTTCGACATACTATACTATGATTTTTTTCATAAAATTGACATATTATACTATGACTTTTTTTTATGAAATTTTGACATACTATACTATGACTTTTTTCATAAATTTTTTCGACATACAATACTACGACTTTTTTATAATACAATTTTTCGACATACTATACTATGACTTTTTTTCCCACAAAATTAATCGACATACTATACTATGACTTTTTGTCATGGAATTTTTTCAACATACTATAGTATTACTTTTTTTCATGAAATTTTTCGACATACAATACTATGACTTTTTTGAATTTTTTTTTTGACAAACTATACTTTTTTCGACATATTATACTATGATTTTTTGGATAAAATTTTTCGAAATACTATACTATGACTTTTTTTCATGAACTATTTCGACATACTATACTATGACTTTTTTTCATGAAATTTTTAGACATTCTATTCTACTTTTTAAAAAAATGTCAACATACTATACTATAACTTATTTCGACATACTGTACTATGACTTTTTGATAAAAATTTGTCGATATACTATACTTTGACTATTTTTGATGAATTTTTTCGACATACTATACTATGACTTTTTGTCATGGAATTTTTTCAACATACTATAGTATTACTTTTTTTCATGAAATTTTTCGACATACAATACTATGACTTTTTTGAAAATTTTTTTTTGACAAACTATACTTTTTTCGACATATTATACTATGATTTTTTGGATAAAATTTTTCGAAATACTATACTATGACTTTTTTTTCATGAACTATTTCGACATACTATACTATGACTTTTTTTCATGAAATTTTTAGACATTCTATTCTACTTTTTAAAAAAATGTCAACATACTATACTATAACTTATTTCGACATACTGTACTATGACTTTTTGATAAAAATTTGTCGATATACTATACTTTGACTATTTTTGATGAATTTTTTCGACATACTATACTATGAACTTTTTCCATGAAATTTTTCAAAATACTATACTATGGCTTTTTTTCATGATTTTTTTTTCGACACACTATAGTATGACTTTTTTTTATGAAATTTTTCGAGAAACTATATTATGACTTTTTTCATAAAATGTTTCGACATACTACACTATGACTTTTTCATGAAGTTTTAGACATACTATACTATGACTTTTATTGATGAAATTTTTAGACTTACTATACAATGAATTTTTTTGATGAAATTCTTAGACATACTATACTATGACTTTTTGATTACATTTTTCAACATACTATACTATGACTTTTTGATTACATTTTTCAACATACTATACTATGACTTTTTCATGAAATTTTTCGACATACTATACTATGACCATTTGTCAGGAAATTTTCCGACGATGGAACTGGAAATTCTAAAATGCTAACTCATTTCCGGCTTTTAGGACACATTCCTGCAGCACTCTATTTATTAAATGTTGTATGCTTTCAATATTTAACAACATTAAACACAACTCAGCTGGTAATGAGAAAAAATATATCCTACCTAAGAGCACAGAGAAGATGTTGTCCCAGTTGGTCTGTATAACGTTCCTCTTCTTCCCAGATGTCATCCATTGAGGCCGCATATCTACAAGTGTGTGACAAATAAAAACACCTGTCTTAACATGCAACATAACTGACAGTTAAAGTAAAAACCATACGACAATAATACACTTTCATAGAATTTATAATTATACAGTATTTATTTAGCATTGACACTGGAAAGTGTACTACAGATTAATGTAAACTAGATCCTCCTCATAATCCGGTACAGTTGGTGGGGATATGCACCTAAAAGTTGTTTTGCAATCCGCTAAAAAAATGCCAAGAAGAAGACGACACTGGAAAGTGGAGAGTTGCATAATGTTCATGATTAAATGACAAAGATACGCAGGATTTGGACGAACCTGAAGACTCTTCCATAGTTCCCACCGGCCGTGTAAACCCCAGTCCACCTGTAACCATCTGTACGATGACACACAAAATAAATAAAGATTTTTGAGTTTGCATTAATTTCAAGTTGAACCATGTTGCACACATTCAAACCATCCACTTGTTTACAACTTTGTTCCTTCCAGATACAGTGGTGGAATAATTCAATCAATCAGCCATTAACCTATAAATAATCACATTGTTGTTCCTTGAGTGGTACAAGATCTTATTGGAGAGGAGAGGATGTGACTTTGTTCTGATAGTTTTATAGATCTTATAGAAAACTGATCACTTTCATATATATTTATTGGAATAAAAGTATGTGACTACAGTGTCACAGAACACAGGCCATTGATTTATCAAAAATTATCAATCATTTTATATGTATGTGCCAAAATGTATTCATCCTTCATCAGAATTCAACATCAGCATTCAACAGCCCAGCTCTCTGGAAAGCGCAGGTCTAGGAAACAGGATGTGGGGTTATTTCGGCTGAATCCAATTACCTTTCTGCTAATGCACAGACTTAACAGTTGTGGAAACCAAGTGCAGATTAGGAGCGTATGCAGCTGAAACAAGATTTCTACTGTCAAGCTACATCAGATTTTTCAAACCTGTGCTTCATTTTTCACCAGCACAATGGGATCAACCTTTCATGACGATCAAATCCTGGACTAAGTGCCTGTGATTTTTCCCTCCTTAAGGAGCTCTGAAGAGATTAGTGCTGTGTCGTGAAGACTTTCGTTTTCTTCTCTATTGTAAAACCAGACTTCAGGCAAAGTTCAGTTCAGAGTGTAAAATGTACTCTCTGGCACAGAGGACTACTTTGCATAAGATATTTAAGACCTGGGTCAAAGAGAACTTGCAAATAATTATTTTACCTCCTCCAAAGGGCAGTTTATTTCACAGAAATACAAGACACTTGGAATCCCAAAGCTGTCTGACACAGGTGCTCAGGTCAGATGCTCCGTTCATGACCATGTGAACTAGACTGATTTACAAGCCTGGAATCCAAAACTACATACGTGAATGATATTTTGTACCAATGCAAAGCCTAAATGATTTAAATGTTATAAGCGACTGAAATTCAACCACTACTGAGAATTTAATGGTGACATTTTAATACAACTGAATTTATAGCATTGAAATATTTTACTTTAAAAACCATCTATCTGAGTATATGTGGTTTGAATGTCTCACTGTGAAATTTCCAGTAGTGGTGATAATGGAAAAACTTGATTTTAAGTACTTTTTTCATTCAGGTTGCTTCAATTCAATTAGTCAAATTCAGATTAAAAAATCCAGTTGCTCAGATTAAATCCGTGAAATTCAGACCCAAAATTCGAGAAGAAAAATTTACACTTGAACATGCCTACCAAGGCAACTGTATTTTACATTGCCTTAACTGTTTCAAAAGGTTATTTATTAAAGGTGCTCAATACGAAATTTCAGAGCATTTCTATTGCCTCTACACGGCTCTCAATATGGCGACGGCTGAGCCGGCGGCTTGCAGCTAACAGCGCCAACAGTGCTAACAACAGCAACGGTGCTGACAGAGCTAACACTGTTTACCTGAGGGGGAACCAGAGGGTGGGCGCTTCTGCGATGACGGAACTGCTGTAACCACCGTATAAGAGCAGCGCAGAGTGGTGGCCATGAGCTAGCCATTGGAGCACACTCACATGCACTAACATAAAAAGCACACGCGACCAGCCCGGCTATATCAACATAGCACAGAGAAGCTCAGATTACAACACACAGAGGGAGAGTGACTTCATTCTCTACTCAGGTAGACATTACTCCTCTATATCTGTACATAGACAATAGTAGTTTGTTGCTATATTAATGCTCTGGATATCGTATAGAGAACCTTTAATCAAAACGGATCCAAGTATTACATTATTGGTCATTGGCATTGCACTCAACAAATAGTATGCCTTAGAGACTAATGAAGGTGACATTAGGGCCTGAACTGTCCTGGTTTTAAAGTGATCCCAGTCCTTCCAATGTACCCTATTCAAAAAAATAGTCACATGGTTGTTAAATCCAATTAAGCTGGCAGTGTTAAGCTGGCAGAAGATGAAACAAGAGGGGGGTGGGGTCGGCTTGACCTGTTGCACTGATGACATTAAATCTCTAATAAGGATATCTCGGTCAGAACAAAAGTAGTAAATGAATGCTGGTGGCATGGATGTTTAGGTATTTGTTGCAATTACTTTGCATATTCTCTTTGTTTAGTGCTTTTAAATGTACTTGTGAAAAGAACACGTTTATTTTCTTCAGTTTTGTCCCTGTGTAAAACATCTACAGATATTAAGGCAGAAGATTTTCAAAAGTTAAGACATTCCCTCTGTGCTTGTACCATTCAATGTTCCACTTTATTGTATTCCAACAGAAAACATTAAAACTGTCTTGTCACAGGGGAGGGGAATACGAAAGAACAGCTAGAGAGAGAGAGAGAGAGAGAGAGAGAGAGAGAGAGAGAGAGAGAGAGAGAGAGAGAGAGAGAGAGAGAGAGAGAGAGAGAGAGAGAGAGAGAGAGAGAGAGAGAGAGAGACAGAGCAACTAAAGGGATTAGCATGCGTCAGTTAAAGGGAATGTCTCTCATCCGATTGGCGGCCATCATCAAAGGAAGCTCAATGGTTCTCCACAGGGAAACACGATTAGTTGCTGTTAGTGGGGACTGTTGCCGTTTCCAACCAAGACGACTGCCTGTTCCACTTTCCAGAGGACAACTTTAGCATTAACTTCACATCAAGACTTCAAGAATTCAAGCTGCCCGTCTGGGTTCTGAAGCCATGATTAAAAGATTTGACAGAAGTGGCTTTTGGTGGCATTGCGAAGAGTCACATGGAAATGGGCAGTGACTTTTCCACAATTTATAACTCCTGGGAAATTGCTGGGCTTGTCGTACTCCATTTATTTGGAAATGCAAAATTAAAGAGGAAAACTTGTGACTCTCTTTGGTCACTTCACCAATCGAGATTGACTACCTCAGATCATGCATTTGATCAAATCTTTCTTGATGACTTGTGGAGTTCTGGGGAATCCTAAACTTTGGCATCCTGAGAAGATTAATTCGACAATGACGGAGTATTGGGGAAGCATGTGTGATGATCTCATGCGTCCCTTATGACCTCTGGTGACCCTTATCTCTTGGGAAACCTGACTGGGACGGAAACAGATAGAGGTCAATAGCCTGGAATGATGCAATCTTCTGTCTGGTAGGATGAGATTACGTATTGCCGCAGGCCGGTGGACATAAACTCTAGGTCCTCCTAGAGTTGTCCTGGCACCCAACAAGAATTTAAAAAGTGTGGGGAAAGGGAGGGTTTAAATGGTGTTAATAACAGAGGAACAAGGTGAAGGTTCAAAGGTTCGGGAGAATGGAGTGTCCGGAGGCGTGGGACTGGGTGAGATTCCGTTTAGGACTAATAAAGCGGCTATGGATAAACCAGTCATGTCCATCACCAATGTTGACGAAAACGGGGACGAGTATGAGGACGATTACGAGGAGAGTGAAGTTGATTACACACGAAACTATTGGGAGGATGAGGACGATATCTACCAGGAGTTCGAGGAGTTGGACTTCGAGGCCCTGCCGCTCGATTACTTGGACACGCAGAGCATTGCCTCGGACGATTCGTTCTATCCCCATGACAATTCAGTTGTGTCCCATTTGTACCGCGTGCCGAGCCCCGACAGCCCTGAGCCCATTTCCTTCTTTAAGGCCTGCTGCAACAACAACACCATCATCGTCAAGATTATGATCAGACAAGGAGTGACCGAAGAGGAAGTGAAAGAGACGGATCGGAACAGAAGAGTAGGTGTCTGGGTACAACGCATTTTAATGAAATGTTTGATTTTCAGGCACTCTTGGCTTTGTTTTCACTTCTGACTCAAAACCGGCAAAGTCTGTGCTCACAAAGGTTATAATACTGGACATGGGTTTCCATGAGCATCAATCTTAAAGGACTGTATCAGTATTTGTATAAACTTTAGCTATCTAAATCATGTAAACTCTATCAGGCTGTTCTCATACACTGTATGTAGCTATATCTACAAAAAGTAATGCCCTGTAGTTCGTATATATCCCACAAGATCAATTTGTATGTAATCCACATAATCATGAACCAGGAAGTATAACAAGCGACAAACACAGTGTAGGGAGGAGGTCGGGGTGGACGGGTGAGTCAAAAAACACCAGACTTTTGCCCAAGAGGCCTGCGTTTGTACCCCGTGTGAAACTAGAAGTCAACGTTGATTTATTTATCACATTATCACAAGTAGTTTTGTTGCCCAAACCTAACCAAGTTGTTTCCTGTGAAGACTGAAGTTTATTTTGCATAACGTGTTGCTGGACATTTGTCGGAAAACGCATTAAAAAAGAGGAATAACTTTTTGCAAGATATCATACGAACCAGTTTTTAGATGAATTTTACTACTTTACAGGCAGCCATTGGTTTCCATTCATTTTCCAATATCATTTCATGGTAATCTAGTGCAGATTGATTTTAAAAGTCTGCAATGTGTCACTTTGAAACAATAATATAACTTTGGCCAAAATGTATGCCGACTTAAAGGGACTATATGTAACTTATCACGCACATAAATCATACCTGGTCGGAATCCCATGCGCGCTCGCGTGTGGGTACGCGCTGCTCCTGCTGCCTGCTTGCACACCGCGCTCGTTCTCACCCGCTCGGCTCGCTCCAACTCCACGTGCACGCGCGCACACTGCAGAAGAGTTAGTTTAGCTCTGAGAATACCTAGTGAATGTGCAGTGGACGTTTTTGCAGAAATAAATGCTGCAGCTCCTCCAGACCAACAGAGGTTTCCCGTGTCTTGTGAAGTGACGGGGCTCCGCAGAGAGTTACGTTATCGTCCCGATCGGGTGTCGGTGTCTCCCCCCCCCCCTCCCCCCGTTCCCTCCGCGGTCGGCAGGCTGAGGCAGGATAAGCCAACACTAGGATCAGCATTGATCTATGGAGAGACCTTCGTCTGGTCAGCTAACATTACTGCCAAGCAGGTGAAATATAGAGTGATATTGTGTGTTAGCTGACGTGTGTCGCCCCACTGATTAGACCGGTGCTCGTTCATGTCAATGTAGCGCGAGCACAAGCGCGAGCGCGAGCAACAGGACGCTGACTTTCGTTGACATTGCGGCCACAGGTGTCGCTGTGAACAAGCAATTTCTGATTCTTACATATAGCCCCTTTAACGTTCACTATGATAGATTACACAAGTTGATTTTCATGTTCTTTGGAAATGAATGGAAACCAGTGGCTGCTTAAAAGGTTCAAAGGTAGGAAAAATACAGAAACGCAAAAATTCTGACTGCAAAAAAGCTAAATATAAGCAAAATATACGCTGTCACTCAATTTATAAACATTTCATCAGGTTAAACCTGATGAAGGTCAACAGTAGAAATACATTAAAAATTTTGAAGCACTACAGCATGGTGAGCAGAATAGTCAGCAGATATGTAAATTACTAACTGATGTGTATGTGCAGCATCAGTGCTACATTATGGTGTAAGTCACCCACTGGCCCTCAAAAAAAAACAGTACTGCAGAGGTAATTATAAATAGTCACACCTGCAGTTCACAGTAGGGAGCTGTTGTAGCACCTGGGAATATCATTATTTAAAATCATAATGATAGTGTACTTTGATATGGGAGCTGTTGCTGTTTCCTAGCATGCATATGATCTGTTGTAAGTGCATGTGCCTGCAGTGTTGATTGGCCACTCAGCACCATTTTAGCTTTTAAATGTTCCCCTTTGTAAGATGTTAAGTTTTATGTCCACAGCTTACAGGCATCAATCAGAACTCTTGAGAATTTCTTTCAGTGTTTATGATACATATACTTCTAAAATTCTTCACTTTAAGGCCAATATCTAAGATGGAAGGATTCACCCTGAGTGAACTTGGCTTTTCTACTCACCGGCAGTCACATCGGGGTTTTGCGGTCAGGCCATCTGATCCCGATGCAGCTCCTGAACGCCAGCAAGTCACTGAAGGTCAAATCCTGAAGGAGGATTCAGAGCAGTTGGTTAAGCCTCCGGTGACAGATGGGGAGAGCAAACTACACAGTGACAGTGTCGAGAAGCAGCTTGCCATCAGGGCTCAGCTTCTAAAGGGCTCGCTAAGGCATTGACCTGAGAACTTGGTAAGAGATACGGCATACTGCTTACAGAGCTGGAACAGACAAAGAAGGATTGTCCCGGAGCACTGCGACAGTAATGTCTTTCAGGACACCTTGATGCAACATATGCTGCCATGGAAATGAGCACAGTGTGACGTTTGCTATCGGGATTATATTGAGCTAAACAATAACTTTATCATCAGCATGCTGGCTGTTTCTATGGCTGTTCCCTGTTTCAATAATAACACAAATCCACTCAATTCACCACCCAACTTCCCTCTTGAGCATCTTTAATATTTGTGACATTAGAACCAGGCTGGCAGCACTAACTTTACAGTATATCTTGTATCAGTCTTGATGTTGTTGACCTACTAACTTTAGCTCATGCCTTCTGTATGAATGCATACCGTGTCATTCATGATTTCGACCCTTTTCAACTTTCCCAACAGTAAGAAAATTCATCTTTCTGCACCCGGACCACTGGTTTGAGTTCCTCTTTGTTCAGGACAGTCACATTCACACGGCATGATATGCAATACCGTTTGTGTTGTTTCAAAGTTCACCTCAACATTACGAGCAGCTCACACTATAACGTCAAGTCATTTTGGCCACAATTATTAACACACAATCTTTCTTATTTGTCACCCTAAAAGGCAAAGATTGGAAATAACTTCCTTGAATTCATGCTATTGTCTCACGATGTCAGATATCCTCTTGCTCTGCATCGGAATTAAGTTCTTGTCTTATCCCATAAAGATTTAATTGGTCAACCAGCTGTACCTTTTGAGGTGCTTTATTACCTCCCAGAAGAAGTGGGTAGTGGGGAAGGCATAATGTATTACTTGTCATACCTCATTTGGGAAGACGGTGCACTCCAGTGAGAACTACAACAAAATGCAGCTAAATTGGTGGGATGGAATAAGAATGTGGATCATGAAACTTTTTGTAGGTTGTGTCTAGAATGTAACCCACAAGTAGCGAAACTCTTGCGAGACGGTTAAGGTTAGGCATTGACCTTGAATAGTTAAGGTTAGACATCGACCTCCTCGAATAGTCAAGGTTAGACATCGACCTCGAATAGTTAATGTTAGGCTTTGACCTTGAATAGTTAAGGTTAAGCTTTGACCTTGAATGGTTAAGGTTAGGCATTGACCTCCTTGAATAGTTAAGGTTAGGCACTGACCTCCTCGAATAGTTAAGGTTAGACATTGACCTTGAATAGTTATGGTTAGGCATTGACCTCCATAGGTTAAGGTTAGGCATTGACCTCGAATAGTTAAGGTTAAGCATTGACCTTGAATAGTTAAGGTTAGGCATTGACCTCCATAGGTTAAGGTTGGTCATTTACCCTTGAATAGTTAAGGTTAGGCATTGACCTTGAATGGTTAAGGTTAGGCATTGACCTTGAAAGGTTAAGGTTAGGCATTGAAAAGCTTGAAGATGCAACCCCTGTATTTTTTGTGGGAAAATATGATATAAAAAAATATTATTGACCCCTAATCCAAACACTAACTCTGATTTAACAGCTATAAGCCATTTTAAATATGAACAAACCAGCCGGTAGCAATTTGGTCAATTAGGTGCTTGGTGACCACTCCAGTTGGAAACCCATGTTTAGCCTGAGTTAACAGTCTATTACAGACTCACTATCTGTCTGCTACACACTGTGCTTGTAGGCAGCATGACTGATAACTGACTTATCTTTTTTTTTATGAGAATCACTGCAACGATTTTCCCATGTTAGGAAATATAATCCATAAATAAGCTGCCCCGTAAACCCCCAAAAGACATTTTGGTGTTTTTAAGAGCTAAAATAAATCACAGAAAAAAGGGAGAAGAAGAAACTCAAACACACTCTTGTTTTTGTGTTTCAGTCTGGTCTGATTGTGGCGTGCTACCATGGCTACATGGACGTGGTCATCGCCCTCTCTCGGTGCCCGTACCTTGATATTAACTGGCAGGACAACGAGGGCAACACCGCTCTTATTACTGCAGCACAAGCAGGTAAAACACACCTCAGACCTTTGAATTAAAGGATTGTCAGTGCTAGTATTTCTTTAAAAAATGCCCTTCACAGTCACGCCTTTTTTCCACAGGGTTTTGTTTTGTGTCTGTAAATCCGTATAGCCCAGTTTACGAAACGGAAACACCACCACAGATATGGGAGAGATATGGGAGCATAACATGCTAACTTCCTGTGGCAAAGTCGGGCTTTGCTCGACGCAGCAAAAAATCCGTTGTGGCAATGCGCAAGCTATTGGAAATAACGGGTTTCAGAGCGCAGTGGTGGCATTGTGTCAGAAAGGACCTTCAGTGAGTGAGAGAAGGAGAGAGAAATGGAGGGTCCAAGAGAAAGAAATACTCAAGCAGGATAATAAATAAATAAAATAAATAAAAACGGATGAATATTACTCACACAAATTATTCAGTTTTCTTTCGAGGGAGTTAAAGGTAAAATCAAAAGTAAACATAAAAATGCTATTGCAGTGTACTTATTATTTTCACTCTTTTAAAGTCACCAGAAAGCAGGAAACAAAGTCTCTGAAAATCACTTTGGTTTTGAAATCCTCCCTCTTTCTAAGGTCTCAAAGTTGACAAGTATGATATAAGATAGTCATGTTTTGTTTTCAGCTGTAGTTCTTTTTTTTATCTTTAAATCACACAAACGTCACAAAGGAATATACAAATCAACATGTAACACCCTACACATTGAATGACTACAGTTAATAACAACACAAACACCAAATCTTTGCAAATTCAAAAAAAGTCAAATCTTTCACACAAAACTCCCCAAATCCCAAAATCCACAAAATAGTCCCACTCCAGATTCCACTACGGGTTTTCTCTCACACTTTAAATCCAGGTAATTAAAAAAAAAAAGATAAAATTAAGTTTCAGCTTCAGCTTGTGATGAAAACAAAAAAATTCAATTCAGTTGTGTTTGTAAAATAGCAACAAACAAAAAGTAAAAAAAAAAAAAGAAAAAGTTTGTTCACTCACGGGGTCTTTCTAGTCAGTGATTCCAGTCAGTGAGGGGATCCAGTCCGGGTTTTTACTGCAGGGTTGTGGATGAATGGCTTCCACATACAGGTGAGCAGAAACGGAGCGATCCGGAGAGTTAAATTGACTTTTAGCGGAGGACGACTGTTAGTGTCGGATGAATAAACGGTCGGAAAGAGATTAACGACGTTACTTTGTTTGCTACCTGCACGTTAGAGCGTTTTTGCTCCGCCGGTCTCTCACTGCTCTCCTAACGAACTGCATGACGGGTAACGGAAGGGCGTTGGGAACGAATCGGTGAGTAGGTGGGTGTTTCCAGGGGGGGGGTGTGCACCTGTACCAGGTGATGAGAAACCCCGTGATGGAGGTCCCTACACCCTCCCACTCTGTGGTGGAGTGAACTCCGTTTGTAGTCATATTCACAGCTCAATGAAGCACCTTTCTTTAGGTGGAGGGTATAAATATCAGTATCAGAAATACTTTATTGATTGATTTTGATTGATTTATTTATTGGGGGAAATTGAGTTACGTTTTGCTCCCGTTCTACAACATAAATATATAAAAATAGAGAAATCATAAGAAAATATAAATAATAAATATATAATAACAACTGTGCGAATAATAATGCTGAAAAATAGGATCTATGCAAATAATATAAATGCATGCATTTATAAAAATGCAACAATACTGCAAAATAAGAATATTAGTTTAAATGTTCTTTATAAATAAATGCAGTGTTAATGCCGGATTAAACCATATTATTGCACAGCTGAATTATTGCACTAAGTTATTGCACTGTTAAGTCAGTATTGCACAGTTGAAGATATAATAAATTATGGGGTTATGGCTCCTGATAGGGGTAACATTTTATTTATATATATATATATCTTATAATCTTGTAATTGAAGGGAAATTAAATGTGCAATGATACTTTATTAATATGATCTCGCTTTAAATGTCAATCTTAAAAGACCTGTACCAGACGAGCATAAACTTAGACCAGCCTCATACATAAAGAGTGATTGAGCACCAACCCAGTCAAAGCTAATGGAATCATCGTTGTAATATCGTAGTATCTATCTGAGTGAGTCATGCTGACATGCTCACTTTGACGGGGATCCATAAAATGATTCTGTAGAGAGATGGCAGAGAGCTCATTGAGTTTAAGTTCCCTTTCTTTCTCCTCAATTTACCAAAACGTGGCACAGTTTCATTGTTAACGTTCCTCATTTAAATCTAGGACTAAAGACCTCTGGACATCATGTGTCTCTGTGTCCTCCAGTGCTCCTACTGGCATCTGCAAGATTTCACAGACTGGAGGAAAACAACCAATCAGAGCCGAGCTGGAGCCTGCTGTCTCTGAGCAGCTGTCAATCACTCGCAAACTCTGATCAAACAGTCAAACTATGCCGTTCTGATTAAATATGAATCAATATTCTGTTATTGTAATGCCTATTTCTCGCCTCAAATGTTTTCAGAAACATCTTGTAGTGTACTGTTTAGCTGTAAAAATATTCTGCCTACCGCCACTTTAATATCCTTTTCACCTCATATAATATTCCTAAAAATGTGTCTATGTCTATGTCGCCCCCTCCTAACTACTTTTGATGCATAATTTACAGCAGCAGAAATTTTATTGCAGAGAATTGAGTTTCATTAATTGTCCAAATTAAAACTCAGATTATATTATGAGGTCTGGCGCTTCCAGTTGCAGGAATCGCTGTTATTTGCCGGCATCAGAAAGCAGCACAGTAGGTAATTTCATAGTGACGCAGTCACATGTATCAGACTCGGCGCCGCGGCCTCTCATCTGCTAACGATGACGAATGGCTCTCCGTGTCCTGTGATGAATAGCTGCAGACTGCTCTTCATTTTCTGCTTCGTTAAAAGAAGTATCGATCCCCTTTCATGACAAAGTACTCTGCAACACCTCGGGGGAACAGGTGACCAGGACCCTGAGTCCAGACGACTGCAGTGGAGTGGTCGAATACACAAGAAGAAAAACTTTCCCCTAGAACCCTTCACTAAAGGTGTCTATACATGTATTAGGATTATAAACCCAGAGGTGAACTGCCAGCACTAACCATCCATTCAACTCAACCACACTTCTGCTCCTAGCTGTACCTCCTTAATAGATTCCTGCTAAACTCTGCATTGTGCTCACTTCAAGGAATTTCAGGAGATCAGACTTTTTCAGTAGTCTGGATTTAGACTGGATTTACTCAATTAGGGATTCAGGTTGTGAATGTTTAAGAAGCTGTGTTGAGTGGTGAAAAGCTGCAGTTTGAATTTAAATCCCATCAGCAACGGGGAAGTGACTTGTTCAATCCCCAGGGTGGCTGACAAAATATAAGCTTGAAATCAGGTTGCAACTTTACCACTAAACTGTTGACCTGCTGACTCAGCTTTAATGCATGCTTGCCAACCTTGAGACCTCAAAAAAAGGGAGGCTTTCAAAACCAAAGTGGGGGGTCAGGGGGTCCTCCCCAGAAAAATTTGAGTTTCAAAGTCTTTGTGTCCTGCATTCTGGTGACTTTTAAAGAATGAAAATAACAGTATAATAAGTACACTGCAACAGCATTTTTATGTTAAACAGGCCTACTTTTAGTTTTACTTTTAATTCTCAGGAAATAAAACTGAATAATTCGCCCCTCTGGCGTGAACTTGTGTGAATCTCTGGTATAAACTTATTCATTCATTCATTTTATGCTCCTGCTTGAGTATTTCTTTCTCTCAGTACTCTCCATTTTTCTCTCCGTCTCTCACTCACTGGAGGCCTTTTCAGACACAACGCGATAACAGCACCACTGCGCTCTGAAACCCGTTATTTCCAATGGCTTGCGTCACGCCATGACGGCTTTTTGCTACGTCCAGCAAAGCTCAACTTTGGGCGCTGCACGCTGTGATGTGTGGCGAGCGCAGTCGGTCGCGAGCGTATATACATCTATGGTCTTGAGCAGCTCTCTTCCGCCTGGAAACGACATTAGGTGTAGCTCTGTTGTCGTCCGAGTGGAAACAGTAGGGCTTATACTGTACAGTTCCAGAAACAGGTTGAGATAACAAAAAGGGAAAAAGGCGTGAAAAAAACAGGAGAAGTTTGAGACTGGGAGGAAACCGGGAGTGGGTAAAACGGGATGTAATGTTATGCCTGCATAACAGTAGCACACATCTGTGTCTCTCTCTGGTCTGCAGGTCATGCGTTCATCTCTAACTACCTGCTCAACTACTTCCCCGGGATGGACATCGAGAGGAGGAACTGCCACGGTTTCACAGCTTTGATGAAGGCTGCCATGCAGGGCCGGGTCGAGTGTGTCAGGTCTCTCATGCTGTCCGGTAAAACACATACATCTAAATAATTAAGGTCAATGGATATCCGCTGTAGAAAATAACATCTTGTATTAAAACCTTTATTCTTCTTACAAGCAACTGAGTGTGCTACGTGTATTGTTGTGATATATGTATCATGGTAGAGATCTCCTTTGATGCATGTATAATGAATGTATAAATGTCCCTCGCATTGATTACTTCCATAACTCCTCATGTTTGCAGGAGGTGATATTCAGGCACGAGACAACGGCCGCAGTCTGACGCCCAGGGAGTGGGCTCTCTTCACTGGTCGATATGAGACGGCCTATCTGATGCAAATGCTGATGTCGAAGCCCTGTGCTGAGCAGTTCTGTGACTCCTTCTCGCTGGAGTGGCCCATGTTGGAGGTTAATAAACTCATCATGACTACAGTCCTACTATCGAATGCACCACATGATGCTTTAAAACTAATGATTCTCTTCTTGTGCAGGAGCTGGTGGCCCAGGCACAAGAGCAAAAGTCCTGCTGGAGCCGCTTGATCAACTTCCTGTCCTGCCGCTCTTTTAGGTTTCACATGAACAACAGGGTAAACCCTGCGGATGATGGCGTTCTTGACCACATGGTCCAAATCACCACCAGTATCTGCAGTCCAGTCATTGCCACGGCTTGCCGCACGGTGTGTCCAGGCAGCCCGCCGTGCATCGGGAAGCGTCGTCAGGCCGTGCAGGAGATCCTGAGGAGGCAACGGATATCTGAGCTGAAGCGCTTGGGCCCGGACAGACTGAACAACTACAAGAGATTTTTCGCAAACTCGCGGGTCCTCCTCATCCCCAAGGAGAGGGATCGGAGGGCCAGCCTGCAGCCTCAGCTGCTGACCGACGCGGCAACGGTGGCCATGAGACGAGCGAGTCTCCTGCCTCTGCATATGCTGAGGAGGAGCAGCGTGCGGCCGGGCCTCATGGTGCCCAAAGTGAGGCTCTGCAAAGCCCCGGCACTGAGCTTCTTACCGGAAAAGCTCAAACGGAGCAGTGACCAAAACCAGCTCCAGATCCCCAAGTGGAACTACAAGATGAAGAGAATAGAGAGGAGGCAGGAGGAGGAGAGGCAAAGACTGGTTCCTATGATACGGAGGAGATGAGGGGAAACGGGAGTACTAACTGTGTTATCTCAGAAAGCAGCACATGACTTTGTTAATGTGAATAGAACTGTTCATTTTTAGGGGTGCACCGATGTATCGGCCGAACTTCGTTATTAGCTGATATGCGCCTTGTTGACTGCCATCGGCCTAACAGCAATGAGATGACATTCGCCGATGGCAGTGGCCGATGTTTATATGTTGTGTTGCATCAATTTTTGCACCAGTTAAATGTTGTGTTGGTTATTTGTGGTCGGTCTCGGTAACAGAAGCCACTGGCTGGACGCAACTCTGGCATGACGACGGGCGCCGTGCACGCATGTGGTTTGTTTAGAAATAAACATGAAAGAGAAAGTCGGCCGTGTAGGAGTATTAGCTGTCTCGGAGAAAGATCAGCGACAAGAACGTCGTGTTCAACGAAAAATTAGGCAGTAAACCAACAGCTTACAAGATTTATTAAAACATTCTGCGGTCTCGATGGAAACGAACCTCATGTGTGAGTAATGTGTCACTCGAAGCCTGTTAGTCCAACGAGGGCGCAGCACCCAGTACGTTACCGTGGGAACATCCTCCATGCCATACAGCCCGTGCAGCAGTCCGTCCCCCATACTGGGATCCAGTCCCGGGTGAGCAGCAACATGTCGGGCTGCTGCATCGTAGTCCCGCGAAGTAGGAGCGCTGCTCCCCTGCGGCGCTCTGCCGCTACTAGTCCACTAGTTAAACGATCGTTGAAGGCATCGTTCTCTTGGACGGATAAAAAAAAAAATGCTAAAATGGGTCGCCAAATATACTTGGGTTGCCATTAATGTATACGCAGCCCGCCCAAGGGCTATGTTTAAACATCTGTGACACTATTGATCCAGAATTTTGCAATCGGTGCATCCCTACTAATTTTCACTTTTGTTTGCTGAGATTGCCGACTTTGTTGGATTTGTTGCCTTGTTTCTACTTGAGTTCACACGCTACATTTGCGAGGCGTAATTTGTGGTGCGATGTCGGAGATACGGGAGCTCAGGGAAAAAAAAAATCTGGTCTAATCCAGTATAGTATTTGTAATTCTAAGGATGCTAACACTACACATTTTTCCATGTGTATTTCTGGTAGATTCAGTGACTTGTGGCAAAAGAACAAAAGAAGATTAAGTGTAAGGGTTTCAGATTCAGATTCAGTAAGAGAAGTAGGGAGCCAGTCGGAGGGATCTCACAGGATGGAGAGAGGAGCTCCGACAAGGCCAAATGAAGATCTGTGGCTGGCTGCTACAGCAGATTGCCAAAGGAAAGGATCACTGAGGATGCGGGAGGAAGCCAAGAAGCCATTTTTTACACTGATACATAGTCCAACAGGTATTTGAAAGGAAGCTTGTGAGCTGTATTTGACAGCTGAGCTGAGGAGCCGGCTTTGTGAGGGCTTTGTGGAGAGTTGGAAAGGCAGAGCCAAAAATAAACAGCTTAGTGCTGGACTGTTGAGTTGTTGACTTCCAAAATAATCACATAAGATAGTCCACTAGTGCTACTGTAGGTATCTCCTGCTCTGTGAGAAATGGAGGGCCACCACGTACCACCATTAGCTGCCTGAGGAGCCTACATGTGTGTTTTAATTTTGCATGAAATATGCCACTTTTAGTATGTAAATATACGTATGAATGTATATTTCCTGTTGCAGTGTATTTTGATGCCTCCAAATGGGGTCGTGTTTACCGTGTTTACGAGATGAGTCCATATGAACGCCCGCCTCATGTCGTATTTACGACCTCGTAAGTGGAAAGTTTCTGAAAGCTCCGAGTTCACGACTTGTGACGTGTTTGTTGACGTTGCCATGGAAGTTCATTTTCTGGTGCATAATAAGTTAAAATATTGTAATTTTAGTCGTATATTGTTTTTCTTGGTAATTTTATAATATGTCTGAGGAAAATGTTGATGTTCCCAACAGACTCATCTTTTTCCTCTGTCTTTATGTCTTTGCATCACCCGCTTGCTAGCTTGCTAAATTGTTAGCTTCTGTGGCTGCTAGAAAGTAACGTCAATATTGCCGTTGCTTAGCAGCGGTGTTCTTCGCGACTTGAACCACTTGAACGCCACGCATATCGTGTAAACGACTTCCCATGTTGTAAACACAAGCTCACGAGTTCCATTTGAAGGCACTATTTGAATGGCAGCAGCTGACAGGAAGTAAACATGGACCCAAGCTGTTGCCTAGCAATGCAGTTTCGTTGAGACAGTCTATTATCTTTATCACCCTCTAGTGGCAACCAATGGGAATTGCAACACAATTGTGGGGTCTGGAACACAGTGAACTGTACGTGTACTGTGTTGTGGATCTCTTTACATTTCTGCCCAAACAACCCTTAGGTTGCAAAACACAAGACAAAATACTGATCAACAACTCATTTCTACCACATTTTTTGCACTGGGATGGAGGCTGATGGAGGAACTCATCATACCGAGAGGATGGAGAAACAACACTGGAGTTGGATTTAAAAGCATCAACGGCTCACTTCAACAAACTGTATTTAATTTACTTTACTACATAGTCGACTCAAAGCTTTAATACAAAGGGAAAAGGAAAACCACGCCAAATGCATTGGATCGAAACTGTTGATGGCCTGACAGATACATGTCCCACCATCACTGACTGGCATATGAAGAAATACTGCGATTCACACTTGAATGTTAGATCTTTTTTTGTACTTTCATTTGTCATTGATTGTTTATAATTATGTATACGTTTTCTTTGATGACAAATACTGATGTTTTTTTGACGTGGGACATTGAAAGCTAAGCTCTAACAAAGGGATTGTAGGTCAATATAATGCACCTCTTTGTCATTCAGGGAGAACTTGTAAGAGGACATTTTTGCATAAAGTTTCAATGAAGCCTCTGATTGCGCGACGGCTTTTTTCATTACACACAAAGACCATCTGAATTACTGTTGGCTGCAATAAACTTGTTTATGCTGCTCTGAGGCTGCCAAAAACTATTGTGCAGAAGCTTCCGTCTCTTCATGTAATCCCAGACTGACTCGATGATGTTGAGATCGGGGCTCTGTCGGGGCCATACCATCTGTTGCAGGAGGAAAGTTCTTCTTTTCGCTGATGATAGTTCTTTATGACGTTAAGGGTTGTTGTCATGCTGCAGAATGAATTTGGGACGGATCACACGCCTCCCTGATGGTATTACATGATGGATAACAATCTGCCTTTTCTTCTCAGCATCGAGGAGATCACGCATTCTGACAAAATGAAATGCCTGCAAGGAAACTCCACCATGCTCATTCCTGTAGCGCTCTCCAGCCCTTCGGTGAACCAACTGCCTTCTATTGGAGCCAAATATTACAAATTTGGACTCATCAGTCCAGAGCACCCAGAGCTGCCATTTTTCTGCACCCCAGTTCTTGTGTTTTCTTGCATATAGGTTCGTCGCTTGGCTTTGTTTCCACTTTTGAGGACTTTCTGACAGCCGATAGCGCTGCTGGATATCTTCGGACTGCGAAGGGAAGTCAGCTTGATGTGTCTTCCGTCTGCTGCACTCCGCTTCCTTGGCCGACCACTGGGGCTTCGATCCTCATCCTTGCCCGTTTCTTTTCTGCTTGGACAGCACATCTGGAAACACCTGTCTGCCTCGAAATGTCTGCCTGTGAGAGACCTTGCTGATGCAGGATGACCACCTTGTGTCTTCTTGCTATGCTCACTCTTGTCTCGCTGTCAGAAGTAAAATCAGATTAAACTGTCTTCAGCAACTTCACCTCTATGGCTGTTCCTCACCCAGTTTTATTACAACGCTGCTGTTTCTGTTTCCGTTAATGATTTTGGTTCAACCTAAATAGAGGCCTTTTTCATGGAAGACATTTTTGACATGTCACAATAGGAAAAGCAGAGGTGTAAATATTGAAATGAATTATGGCTGAATTCCATTTAGCTGCTTCGATTTCAGGATCCTGGTATCGTGCATATGCTGGCTCACTGTCAATCTCACTGGAATAGTTGAATAGATCAGAGCCATCGGTAGTGATATTAGTAACACCAGCGCTTTTCCTTCTATGTCAAGTCAAAATGTCTGCTGTGAGAAAGGCCTATTATGCAGTTGATCATTAGCACCTGTTTGGTATATATGGCTATATATGCTATATAAATATTCTCTTTCTTTAACAGCATATAAATATCTCACTGGAATACTTCACTATTTGCAAAAGGAACTTCGAAGGACAGAAGGAATTTCAAAATATTTTGACAAATGTTTTTGTTAAACATCTAAAGTGCCTAAAACCTTTGCACAGTATTTCTTCTGAGGTGCTGCTAGTGTTTTTGAAAAATACTTAAAGTTGCTATATGCGAGACTGGGAGCATTTCTATTGTTACCACACAGCTCTCAACATGGCGACGACTGAGCCGGCGGCTCGTAGGTAACGGTGCTAACAGCTTTAACACTGGAAACAGTGCTGACAGAGTTAACAGTGTTTACCTGAGGGGGAACCGGCGGGTGGGTGCTACGCTTCCATGGTGGACTTGACGGTCGGAACGCCGTTATCAGCTGTAACCGCCGTATGAGAGCAGTCCAGATCAACAGCCATGAGCTAGCCAGTGATGCAGACTCACATGCATGAAAATGCACTATAAGCACATGCAGCCGGCCCGGCTATGTCAACAAGGCACAGTGAAGCTCGGATTACAACACACACAGAGGGAGACAGACTTCATTCTCTGCTCAGGTAGACATTACTCCTCTATATCTTTACATAGCAAACAGTTGTTTGCTGCTACATTAATGCTCTGGATATCGTAGAGAGCACCTTTAATTCTCACCACTTCATGATGCAGTGACAGTGGAAGAAACAGAAATGTAAAAGCCCAAAAAATTCTGTTCAAACTTTGTTCTCTGAAACATATTTTTGTGGGAAAATTGCACAGAAAGTGCAAAGTGAACTGACAAAGAATCAGTGAAATTCTGGAGGGAGTTTTGTGTACTGTGGACTCACCGTTCACAAACACTGTTTGGGCAGCAGAGGAATACTGTATGCTGGAAGGCAGCTTGAGGTAGAATTTATAAACCCAGCCCCGAGGGTCTGCAGCATGTTGTTTTCTAACTATAGGTGTCCTGCAAAAACATAGCTGTGGTGGACTATAGATAAGGAGAAAGATGCACTCCAGCCTACCTCTCGTTTCTGCCGCTGTGACCTGACGCCTCGTCCACGCTTTGTTCTGAGCTCCAACAGTGCATGTGTAATGAAAAAAGACGTGAGCAAACCTCAGCTCTAAGAGATACAATCTGTGCCTGTGGTGTGGTGATCTATCTGCAGAAAGCCATGCAGAACAGGCCTCAGAGACTAAAATGGCCGCCACCCTGACCTGTGGTGCAGCTTCTCTAATGACCACTAGAGGGCACTTGTGACCCTTTAGATGTCAACATACTGTTGATGCATGTAGCATTAAGATAAACAGTGCACTCACAGGTATGTATAAGCATGCACATGGCCCTGGACATTCACCTGCACACATTAATGAGCAACACTCACAAGAGATTGCCGTTAAATTAAAAGGATCTTGTGTTTCCTCTGATTTGCTCTGTTTTTTTCCCAAACAGTTTCCAATGACAGCTTCTCAGATGGTTCTGTGTAACTAAGGGGTGAAATGCAAAGGGAAAAAAATAAATAAATATATATATAAATAAATACACACATTTAAAAATAAATATAAAATATATATAAAATAAAAGTAAAAATAAATGAATAAAAAACTAAATACATAAATAATTAAAAGGGAACATTGAACTGAAGAATGAATAAATAAGGGAATTAATACAAAGACAAATAACTAAAGAAGCAAATTAAAACAAATATCAATTTATGTCAAATTTGATCAATTAATTAATTCCTACATTTATTTTTAATATTATTTTGCTACATTTAATTACATATCTATTTATTTTTTTATTTATTGAGGCATTTATGTATTTACTAATTTATTTTTGATTTTGGCAGGTTCCGTCCTCCATATATGGCGGGTCAGTTTAAGGAAAGCAAAGGCATAATGGAAAGTAGAATTTCAAAATAAAAGCTTATGGTATGCTTTAGGAATACTGTAAAAAAAAAAATCCCTACATTATACACAGTTAATGGTTAAACATAGAACACCAGCGATGCTGTCCTTTAACACACTGAAAAATACCACAAAGACACTTTTTTTTTTTTTTTTGGGCAACAGAACAAACAACTCCCAAAATCAGAGGTTCTTCGATGGTCCGTTTATATTTTTTGGAGCAGTTGCAATCTGTTTGAGGCAATAGAAAGATTCACAATTCTCTTTTTAAAACACGTTTGGTCTAGCAACAAAAAGGTCACCGACGTTATATCTCCATACAGGTCATATAGTCAGGTTTCTCTGCCTAAGGATCACAAGGACATACATAACGTTGTCAGTTTCCAGATGCTCACTAACAAATACAGTACGTCTGTTTTTCATCCAGTGTTTTTCGTGGTGGACAGTTGCATTATGAGTCATTTTTCAAGCATCAGAAGATGACCTCTAGGACTTCTAAACAGCAGTGGGTAGGGAGAACCAGGGTCTGTTGTCACGTTTTACAATTTAGCCTTTCTCACGTAACAAAAAAAAATAATTAAAATCACCATTTAGTTTCAGATTTACTGACAACAAATACTCATGCATTCAGGGGTGCAATTTTTTGCTATTTAGCATAATGAGACCAATTAATCAGAACTTGGGGTTTTCATGCATGGGAAATACAAGAATTAAACGTGTGATTGTTCTCGGTAATGTGGCTGATAATCAATAGTTTATCAATGCAAAAGGGGAACATTTTGTGCACAGTTAAAATACAGACATGTTGGAAATACTTCTCATGGACGTAGCACCTTTTTTTGGACTGCTTTAGTGACAACGTGGATCCCTGGGCCCTGGTCTACTCTACTCCACATAGCAACAACATTACTACACAAAGTCGACAATTTAGTGTGTTGACCAGAAAAAAAAAGTGAACAAAATTCCTACATGTAGCTGTTTTTTTTTTCTTTTACAAGTCTTTTTCCATAATGTTGCTGCTATAAGTGACATCCACATCTGCACATAAAAAGTATATATTTATATTTATATAATATATATCCGTACTCTATTAACAGTTTTGTCTACCATGAAGTTGCCACCCATCTCTCAGAAAAGTTTTTTTTTCTTTTTTGTACTTCAAACATTGATTATTTTACAACACAGAAATCAACTAATTTTGTACAACTTTGGAGGAAGCGTTGCTCCGCCCTGTCACAGTCCTTCCGTGATTTTCTTTTTTCTTTTTTTTTAAGTTTTCTCTTTATGTTTTCTCCCCAGTCCCGGTGCAGTTAAGACAGGTTTCAACCCAGTAAAACACAGTTTAGAAAAACCAAAGCATTTACAAACTGGCATCGTTTAGAACCGCAAGGATGTTCAGCTGAGAGCTTCAGCTGAACTTGGACCCTTTAACACGCCCCTAATCTCCCCCGCCTTCTTCAGCTGAGGGGAAGTAACCCTTGTTTGGCACGGTTATATACACAATGAGCACAGTTCACTCAAAGGAGGGGCTCATGGGAACACAAAAAGGGTATTTGAGGTGTTAATGTGGAAAGATAGCCGCCGAATAAACCAAAGCTAGCCTCAAAAAAATGAGTCACGGAGAAGGCTGCTTGAGTCAGCCATTCTGTGAAAACTATCAGTAGGGCAGTTAAAGGAGCACCGTGACCTACCAGAATTGATGCTTCGATACCCAATTCATAGCCAATGTTTCACAGTAGCAACGCTTTGACATCCGTCTGTAGCCGTGATATGAATTCTGAAAGTCTGAGTGCAGATATTGTGTATTTTTGTGTTTGTTTAAGAGGGGGGGATAGTAAGTGAGGAAGTGAGGTTGACCCAATGGCGAAAAAGGCCTGACATGACACAGAAAATAGTGCAATGTACAGTACACAATGCATCTCCGTAAATGTACAGTGTACATCAAATACTATACAACCAGAATCGAGAATTAAAAAAGTAGAAACACAACGAAAAGAAAAAGAAAAAACTGTTACAAATGACAAAGTCCAGAAGCGTTCTTTGCCCAGAGGAGGATACATCACGCTGAAGCCATAGAGAGAAACAAAGGTTTGTGTGACAGACGTCCTAGATGTCCTACAGCTCTGCTTCTTGTGCTTCACATTACTAAAAGCCATGTAGCTATACCACATATTTACAGGTTTCTCCTTGGTATCTCTCACACGTTCCATTCGCAATCCAAAAACCTTACGCTCTCGAGTCCACCAATTCGTTCTTCTCTTTCATTGTCCTTCTTCATCTCCATATACAATATATCCCACTTTTTTTCTCCATCTTACCCCTTCGTGTTCTCTTTCGTCGCGTCCGTCCCTCTTACGTTCCGTATCCAGAGGCCTTCAGGTGCAGGAGGTCTTTCTGTCTGCTGAACCTTCTAGCAGTAGTTGATCACAAACTAAACACAGAAAGAAAACGTGTCCGTCAGTTTTGTTGGTGGTGTGCATGCACATGCATGGCCGCTCCTCCGTTCACTTTTCTTCCTTCTTCTGTCCCCCTCTCCCTCCTCCCTCACAGGAGTGCAATGTCTTCGATTTTCTCCTCAGGTCTCTTTTACCTGCACTCCATCCTCCCCGTCTGTCGTCCTGCTATCTATGATGCTACTCAGGAACTACAGGGGAGGATGGGGAGGGAGGGAAACTGTCCTCTCATCTTCTCCTCCTCTTTTTAAACTACCCCCTTCACCATCCATCCTCTCCTCCTCCTCCTCCTCCTCCTCCTCCTCCTCCTCCTAATCCTCCACCCTCATCTCCCCTCAGACCCAGGAGTCCGGTGAGGCTGGATAGTGGCTGGTCTCATAGTTGAGCTCGCTGTAGGGCCGCGAGGCTGAGTAGAAGTCTACATAGTTGCCGGTGGACTTGAGGCCCTGCAGGTGCATGTTGAGGTCCCCCTGCGGGGGGCGCCCTCCCGCGTGGACCTGGTTCTCGTAGAAGGCCTGGTCCTCGTAGTTGACGCTTTCGGGCGGGGGAGGGTTTTGGAAAGGAGGGTACGGCTCTGAAGGCAGGCCTTGAGAAGAGATCTGTGAAAAGATAAAAGTAAAGATCTTTATTGAGAGAAAAGCAAGATTACAACGGCTAGGTCAGTGTCCCTCGGTGCGTCTGATACAGCGTCTGTGTGAGACACACCGGGCTTTCAACTAACTCCAATGTCAACCCATCCACGTCATTAGCAAAGGCTCAGAGCAACTGACGTAGTAAAAAGAGCAAGAAAGTCTGCTTAGAGATGAAGTGAATGGATGGGTCAAAAAAACACAGGACTTTTACCCAGGAGACCGTCGTTCGTGTCCCGTGTGAAACCGTCGTCAACCCCCCTTATTTAGGTTGACTTACGTAACTTAACTAACGTAACAAACGCAGTCGTGATTAACTATGGACAATCGTGCGATTAATCGCGATTAAATATTTTAATCTATTGACAGCCCTATAAATTACATTTAAAATAAACCAATTCCAAAGCCGACACTTTACGCAACAAAACAGTTAGAAGAACTCTAACCAGACTACACAAAGTTAGCTGTTTAGGTAGAAATTACAGTATTATTTATCAGTCACAGAGTATAATGAAAACCACCTCTTCACACCTGTTGGTGACTTGTTTCTTAGAAAAATTTTAGGTGAAATAATGTGATGCATTTTCCATCACAAGTCATTAGTCGTGCAATTAGCAGCAATCATTTTGGTATCGGGCAGTTAGTAAAGTGTTTTTAGCTCAGTAAGTTTTAATAAGATGGCTGGCTGACTAAATAGTTTGTTTAGGTAGCTAGCAAACTAGCATCTACACACAAAATGGATCAGATTGTTGTGCATTGCTGTGAGAGTCATACGTTAAGAGATACAAGCAACCTCAGATATCATTGCCAGAGGGTGTGATGGGTAATATTTAAGGCTTTTACTGGCAACCACGCAGAATCAAATTCAACACCCTGACAGCAATTTACTGCACTACTCCTATAATGCATAGATGGGTCTCTATTTATGTTTATAGTGACCCTCATCGTATTTTTATAGCCTCGTGTCACTATTAAATTCCCATAAAGGGACTAGTTTTGCTGCAATATTTTGTCTCCATCTGGACTTACTATGGGGTTTCCATATAACAGTTCATTCTCTTAAAGGTGATGTGATTCATGAAGAGGTGTTTAAAGCTCATTTAAATGACAGCTAGTAGTAGTAATTCATCACATAAAGGAAGTGAGTTATTTGTGCAGCAGTTACTTGTCTCAATACAGAGACAGAGTGCTTTGTGATCACATTTTAAGGGGTACAACAGTGGTCACATTTTGTTAACACAGACTTGCCGTACCTGATTATACTTGAGGTCATCAGTAGGCGACACGTACGCTCCTCTGTGCAGCGTGGAAGACCCACTGGAGATTTGACCTGCAGAGACAGAGAGGATGAGGACTTCAGATGAGCCGTTTATTCAGGTATTACTGTGAAGGCAGGAGGAGTGTGGGGAGGCTGTCAGCGTTATCAGGTGGACGGGACACATTTTTCATTAAGAATAATAATTAAAATGATGATGATTACGGAGAGCTTGGAACTCAATGTTTCCCACATAACTGCAGTCAGTTTGCGAAAATGTCTGCAAACATTACATATTGAAACACTGAAGCCTTACAGTAAACGCTGTTTAGCTTACAAACACTTAAAAAGAACAGTTTGACATTGGGAAACATGCTTCTTTGCATTCTTGCTGACACACATAAAGCTCACTAATTAATACATTAGATCTTGTGTGATTAATTTGTAAAAAGAACCCAATACAAATAGGTTTAGTTCTCCAAAACACTAACGATACACATATAACAGTAAACACAAGAATACATTTTTACATCACTGCTATGAATAATTACAATTTCCCCTCTCTGGGGATAAGATGCAGTTTACATCCATGTCTGTCCAAAATGTCATCACTTCATCATTTTATCCTGTTAGACATTTGTGTGAAAATTGGCATAATTAGCATAAGAATTCTTGAGTTATGGCCAAAAATGTGTTTTGGGAGGTCACAGTGATGTTTGACCACCAAAATCTAATCAGTTCATTCTTGAGTCCAAGTTGACGTTTGTGCCAAATTTGAAGAAATTCCCTCCAGGCGTTCCTGAGATATCACGTTCACGAGAATGGTACACACATGAGGTCACAGTGACCTTTGACCATTGGTCAACATAATGCCTCCGGCAACGGCTAACGCCGGCGCGGAGGCATTAAAATATTCTCCACAGTTAGGGGGGGGGGGGGCAGGCTTAATGTTACAGAGGCACCTGCCACCTGAATTTATTGTTTTCCTTAACATAAATAAAAACATTGTTCTAGCGCCGACACTGTGTTTAACTCAGGAGGAGGAGCGCTGCTGCGTCCCCGTGTGTGTAACAAGCAGAGCGTACGCATGTTGTGAACCTGCCTGTGTAGACGCATCTTACTATCGGAATAATGGACCCTTTAAATTGCAGGAAAATACTGCGCCAGACTTTTCTATCTGCCTATCTTGAGGCAGAAGAAAGCGGAATCGCTTCCTACTGCCTCAAGATAGCGATGCGCCAACAAAGCGCCTGACCACAACTCATTTTCAGACCAACACAAGTACATTTGCTACCTGCATAACGTGGACGCTGGGAGTGAAAATGACAACTGCGTCGGTCTGAAACTTGCAACGACAGCTTTGCGCCGGGTGTAAAATAGGGCCCATAAGGTGTTAATTGGTGAATGCAGGTAGTTGGCTGTTGTTACCAGGCTAGCTGTTTCCCCTTGTTTCCAGTCTTTGTGCTAAGCTAAGCTAACGATCTCCTGGCTCCAGCTTCATATTTTCTGTACAGATACTGTACGTGAGTGGCATTGATTATCTCATCTAACTCTCTACAAGAAAACAAACTGGCATATTTCCCAAACTGTTGAACTATTCCTTTAACATTGTAACACCTACACTTAACATGTGGTTGCTATTTATTCCGAAGCTAAACACTGATCTGAAAACAGCTTCATGGGAGAATGTGTTCTTGTGTCAGAAATGCAGCATGGAACTCCTACCCATCATGGCGTCCTTCCGGGATGTGTGTTCGCCCTTGTTGCCGTGGTAACTGGCATTGGCAGTCGACTCGTAGTCTGCCTTCCTCTCCTTCAACGCCATCATCTCCCGGGGGGAAGTAGGGGCGCTCGCTACACACAAACACACACAGGGGGGATATCTTTAACCTTCAATCGGTCATGAACACATTATCAATACACTTTTGGATTCATTAGAGGGAGACCACAACAGGAAGGACAACAATTCACATCACACCGGAGTCCCTTCACGGCAGAAAGGTCAGAGTGATTTGTACTTTTCCAAGCATCTCAGGTTTTGTGTTTACCTCACCAAAGGCACAGCGCTCTGAGGTGTGTATTATTTCCTCTAACCATCACCCTGAAATGAGTCAAAGAACGCGGGCGCTGGGTGCTGTTTGTGTTGCGACTCCGTGGGTATTGGGCCATTCTTCACAAATCTGGCTTTTTGACCAGGGTGTGATTACAAAGAGGTAAATATTGAGTCATCCCTCCTCTCCTGCCTCTGTCTTCTCCTTCTTTCTGTCTGGCTGCAGGCCACTCTCTCTCCACCTGCATTTACCACGCGTACATATTCTCATCTTAAACTCCCACCGGCCGATTAATCTCTGTCTGTCTCACTCACCCTAAAAGTATCATAGAAAATAAAAACACCCACAGTTGGGAGAGAATAATACATGCTGGACTGACAGGGGGGGGGGGGGGAGGTGGGATCAGTGGCAGAGATAATGAGTTAGATCTGGTTAGCCATGTTGGAGGAAACCTGGCTATTGATTTAGTGCCATATGGTTCAGTAGCGTTTCCTCTAATATTCAAATCATTATCAACAGCCTTTCACATAGAAGCTGCTGGCTGTGATGCAGCCTGCCAGCCTGTTTGTGTGGCTGCATCTGTCGCTTTGTCTCTCTTCTGTACAACACATTTAGCATTGATCATACACTCATTAATGCTCCGCTAATATCGCCAGTCTATTGTAATATTGGCACCTCTACATGGCCAATTATCCTCCGCCTGCTGCCACCGCCGCGGTAAACAACTGTTGTAGGAATGTACACATTCCTGAGTCTTTTTACACACTAAAGTTTCTTTTGTATGTGAAAGATTGCCACAGCAGTGGAATTAAACAAAAGGCTCGATGGACCATCTGCTTGCACAATTTTAAACTGAGAAACAAAATTAAAAAAAATGTGAATTTAGCTTCCAAAGCAAGTGTTTATTATTTTGCCAGTTGACAGCCTCATAAATCCAGTTCTGGTGATTTTTTAAAATGTGGTTTAATGAGACCTATTAATGCTCTCTCATATATTAATTTCAAATTGGTGTGAATTATGTATTAGCTAGCAGACACAGAACAATATATCTCACCAGTGGGGGCTTTTAAAAAAATCATGCACCCCGTTACGTAATGTGACAGCAATTTAACATGTCGGTCTCATGTCTGAATGAGTGCCATAGTCACTTTTATGTAAACATCACAACATAAAATTACCTCTAGTCTTATACAGTATATCCTTTTAATTATGAGCAATAGATGGGACCTGGTAACATTTCAGTGGAACTTGAATGTTGTCACATTAATGTGAAAGCTACAAACATGCACAGAAAGAAGTTAAATGCACAATATGTTCGCTTAATTAAAGGACGGGTCCATTATTATTATTTTTTTTTGGTTTAATATAGACTGCAATATAACGGCTTCAGTTCCCCGTCAGAAAATGCTGTCTGATGGCGAGGTAAAGCGGTGAAAATATTCTAAATATAGTGTACACTTAAACTAATATTGATTTTTTTTAGGTGGCTAAAATATTTTTTTTTGCTGCACCCATCCACAGCTGCTTTACCTCGCCGTCAGACAGCCCGTTCCTACGGGGAACTGAAGCCGTTATATCGCTCTCTTCAAAGCCACCAGACTCCATTCAAAGAAGCAGTAATTTTACATCGCAGAACTCGGGAGTACACATACAACCGCACTTCAAAAATCTGAACTAACCCTTTCAGTTATTTCCAAACTTTGCAAAGCTAGCTTGACTCAGCAACTGTAGTGCTAGCATTCACATTATTCATAACCTTTTTAATTAGCTTCATGATTAGCTTACTTTGGTAAACTACATCACTGCTTTTTGCAACGGCTGAGTGGGCGTTTTAATTAGAAAATAACGGAACAAAACGCAGATGGACCCGCCCTTTAAGAGCAATGTAATAAATGCATCACTTCATTATCATCTCTTGTGCACACAGGAAAAAAAGTCAGTCTGATAAACCACGAAAAAACTCGGACACAGAAATGAGTCAGTGCTATTTTGTTGAGGAGATTCCTCTCATGTTGGACGGGTCTATAAAAATGAGAAAGTTAATTAGAGGAGAAGAGGAGGCGAGCCTCCCTCGCACCCGCGGCGGTCATTAATGAAGGATTCGGTGGAAAAATAAGTTTTAAAATCCATCACTGATGGCAGCCTGAGAGAGAATGTAAAAAATGATTCCTGCTTCCTGCATTGTGGCTCTTTCTGTAACAGCCTGTAATGTCTGAGTAAAGTCATAAAGGAACATTTACATAAATGACACCTGTTTCTGACAGGAAGTAAGAGTTGGGCCAGGGTAAACATTTTCAAACCCGTTTGATATTAAAGCTGGGGTCTGCGATCTTGGAAAACTACCATAATTTGAAAGTCGCATCGCCTCAGGAGCTCCCTCTAAACCCCCCCCTCCCCTCGAAACTCCTTATAAGGCAACGCCCCCCACACACATGCACGAGCACCGCCGCATCATAACTACTTCACATTTTTCGTTGCTATTTCATCACTAAATTCACTTCTGAAAAATGTTGAGGCGAGAAATCAACGGTGTAGATTTAGAATATTGACAGTTTCACGATGTTAGATGGCGAATCAAACATTTTCTCCACTGTTGTCGGAGTTTAGAAGCTCCACAAACTGCCGGCACAGCTAGCTAGCTCCTGCCGGGATCGCCACCTCTCCACCCGGGCATTCACTCACACAGACCCCGCTATGAGCTGGAGCTCTCTCAAGAGACCGGTCTCGTAGACGAGGGGCTTTTATTTCCTGGTTGACGGAGAGGGGGGGGGGGGGGGGGGGGGGGGGGGGGCAGCAGCTCGCTGGAGAGCCGGCCACAGAGCAGCAGAGAGGGGAGGGAAAGAGAGAGATACCTGCTGAGACAACATGACCCTTTTTAACATTACTCTAATATCTGGAGGGAGATCAGTCCACTCGTTTGTTGCTGTAACTGAAAAAGCAGTTTGAGTAACGTAAATTTTGTTCGGCAATGTTTTCTATCCGCCGTCTCCCCTCGTTGATAATCCTGTTTGTCTGACTTCACTTTGAGCTGTTAGAATAAATAGTTTAAACCTGCAGTATCTTATAAAGTAAACTAACAGAACATAAACAACTAAATCAAAGTTGTATTTTTCGATAATATGGTAATAGTGGTACGAGTTCGTTCTCGTTGTCCGGTGTTTTAAGAGCTGAGTTTTCTCTTCCACTCTCCAGTGAACGTGCGGCGGAGACGCGCTTTGAGTTCACGCTGGTGCACGCTGAGGCTAGAGTACGAGCAGGGAGGCAGGGAGGCATCTGATTGGTTCCTTACAACCGGGACCATTTTTACTGACTGGTAGACGTTTTTACAGGATTACAGCAGCTACAGATGACGGATCTTTTCCGGTCTTTTTTCAGTGCTCATAAGAAACGGATTGCTGTCGGGGTGTAAAGACCATTTCAACCAATATAACAAAAAGTGTATACTGGATAAATCGCAGACCCCATCTTTAAGTCACAACACCAGATCGGACAGCTATAACGTTACTGTTAACTCATCATACTGTCAGTCAGACGCTCGCTCTCTCCCTCGACCGTTCACACGCCGCCGGGCTTCTAATAGACTGACTGACGGAAGCCCGTCTTGTCTCGTCACCCCCAAAAAACACATGAACTTTCTAGTAAACAAAAACAACGTGCGCCTCTCCCCCCCCTTCCACGTCGACTGAAATATTCATGTTGCCGGTGTTATGTTGAAGTCACCGGCCTCGGGTCAGCAGATGCGCACAGCCTGTTAGAAACTAGTGGTTCTGTTAGTCCGTTTGTAAACAAACATAATATTATGTTAATCATGTTGTCGTATTGCTTATTACTAATGCAATACCAGCTGGATTTAGCGCTGTGACGCCGTCGGCACCTGTTGCTGATGTGTAAACTTACACACCGGACCGAAACCGGCAATACCAGAAAACGACCCAACTCTAACAGGAAGCCATTACCTCAACACATAGATGACATTTTGATCACTTTCCACACATGTATGCATGGAGGATGATTGTTGGCTTTGGTTTCACTGGACATTGTTATTGTCCCACCGTCAGCTTCAGAGGCTTTTAGATCCAGCCAAGAATCGAGCTCATGAGGAAAACACAGATCACATTTTTCTCCCATTTTTTTTTTAAAGTTGGTGAACATCACAGGATGTTGTCACGCGTCCAAAAATACTGAAGCCTGGAAAGCTCATATTAGTCAAACCCTAATTTCGACAACGCAAGGGCGGCAACGTTTTTTAGGAGGCACCGTGCAAGGCTTTTTACTTGACAGCAGAATAATTTATCAGTGGCCGCCGTTGTGTGAAGGTTAAAGCCGACTTCAGCTAGTTTGGAGCATCGTTTGTTTGACCGGACTGTACTGACGGAGAGATTGATAGAGGACGAGAGGGAGGACAGGAGAGCTGTGGGCGGGCAGACTCACCTGATCGATTGTTGGGTGAGGTCCGTACGGGAGAGATGGACGGAGTACGAGAGGAAGAATAAGGTCGCTGTCTGTCTCTCTCTATCGTGGAGGAGGAGCCGACAAAATGGTACTGGGAGTAGCCGTCCTGAAGTAGAGGAGAAAGGGAAAAGATGGAGGAGACAGTGTAAGAAATGATGCATCTACATGCCTCGGTATGGTTTCATCTGTTTCCAGTGTTAATACAGCCAGAGTACATTGAGGCTTTACCTTTTTGTAGAGGCTGCGGAGGTCTCTGTATTGCCACATGCTGTTCAGGACTTGAGATGCTGCTTTCACCACTTTAGGACTATGTCTGGGAATTCAGCAGAGAGGAAAAAAAACACATACAGTATAAAGCTTGACTGTCCTTTCTTTTGTTTTGTGCAGGTGGGAGCTATAAAAAAATCACAATGAAGAAGAATGAAGGAACAGACACAAAGCAGGAACCAGTAAAGCATTGTCTCACTGCTGTCTTCGACCAAAGCTGCAAAATGAAAATGCCTTCTTTGTCTCCTCGCTTAAATTGTACTGAGGCCAAATTGCGTAATAATTGCTTGCTTGATTGATTGATTGGCCAATATTTCATTCTGCGTCCTCCAGGGTTTGACTCAGCTGACTAATGTCTGTGGGTTTAATTGGCTCATATGCAGCCTTATCATCGCCTGGCAAATTGAACTTTATTTCTTCAAGTCATTTTGGTCAATGTTATTGTTCTGGATTCTGTGATTGCATATCATGCCCTTGCGGTGATGCAAAGCAGGGAACTTAAAAACATTCTTTGAAGAACAAAAAAAAAGAAAGAAAAAAAAAGAGAAAGAAAAGTTATCTATGAATTTATACCTTCAGTTTTTCTAAAACGACTCTAATGATTTATTCTTTGAATAATAACAGAAATTAGTTTTAGCCTATGATTATTCACAGAGCATTGCAGAAAATTAATGCAACATTTGGACGGAAAAGTAAGAACCAAATTTGCCATCTGCTATACTGCCCTACACAGGCAAGACACTGAATCTGACTTTTTGACATTTGTTTTACTATATAAACATTTTGCCATAGAAATGTAAAATTTCTGTGAAAGCAGCTTTTTAAATTTTAAACAGTAACTGCAAAACGGAGCTAACAGCCGAGTAGACAGCTGAAGCAAGAGAGCTAGCCTATGTCAAGTGAAAGCTAGCTGGTGAGATAGCTGAATAGCCTTAGCTAAAGCTAAAACTAAATTTACTTATTGATAGTTGTTATCTGAAAATGAAAAGTACCCCAATACATACAACACCCTAGCTAAACTGCTGCTAAAGCTAATTAGCTCCGATGACAGTAGCTGCCACCTCAGCTTTTGACTCTGGTGGAATTAATGCAATTATGTAAAGTTAAGCTATCTTTAAATTTCATACTTAAATGTATTAAAAGTAAAATAATATATTTAAATTGGTTTCAATATAAATATTAATGGTACAGACCTAGCAAAACAGAGGTTTTATTTAATTCCTATTAGCTATGGTAAATAATCAAAATAAAGATTATTTTTGAATAAATAAATTGTTTAAAATGGACAGTGAAGCTGAAAGAACACATTTTGTTGGTAGATACTGCATTTCCCCCCAGAATATTACCCAAAAGGCAGAGTTTAGGATAATTTTTTGGTATTATGTAGATTATATGGCACTGATTCTTATGGGTAAAATAATCAGCGTTAAACATTACAAAATGAGTTGTTACTGTTCTCTGTCTTAGTAAGACAGAACAGATAGCTTCAGCAAATATACATATATAGGTAAGGGACATTTCACAGCAGCCATTTTGACATGGTGTAATTAATAACATTAATTATGGCCCTGTTCCATTTATGTGGTCCACGGCCCTGGTATTGTGCATGCTGGCTCACTGGAATTGAGCTGTGACACACTGAATAGAACGGGACCATAATTAATTTGATCAATTACACCAGTGTTTACCCTGCTATGACATGTCAAAATGGCTGCTGTGAAATGGGCCAATATTCAAGCATTGGCAGCATGCTGAAAGCTCATTGATGAATCACTCAAACTGCAGGTGTGGTGGTGGCTTTGTTGTGGTGTAGTGATCAAAGACACATGCCAGGTAATCACAATGTTTGATTTGGGCTGTGGACCTTTATTGTACGTCAACCCTCTTGCTCTCTCCCCATGTTTCCTGTCTGTGTCTACCGTCAGCTGTCAAATAAAGATGCAGGTGCGTAGGTGTACGGGTAAACAGACTGTGCCAAAACTTTCTTGGACTTTATTTTCTACTGACTGTTTTGAATGTTGACTCATAGCTCTACAACAAGCACACAGCCTCTCTAAGCCTCTACCTTCACCCTCCTCCTGCGTCACCCCTGTGTCTCTGCCGCATGATCTCTCTCTCTCTCTATCTATCTCCACCACAGTCATGTTCCAACCCTTTCTTATTCCACCTACTTTTCCACTGGTCTGAATCATTTTTCGACATCCCCCCTCTTGGCCAACTCCACCGATCAACCTCCTTATCTTCATGCCTCATTATCTCTCTCTCTCTCACCATGCATCACCCCGCTCTACCATGTGCTTTGCTAATGAGCAAATAACCAAATGTATCCTTCTCATAGAGCAGCAGGCTGCCTGATTAGCATTAATATGTGTGCGTCCCACAATCAACATTTGGAAATATGGAGACGGTTAAATACAGATTATCTCCAGTCCAGCTGTACATTCTGAGATGTGGTGACTCCGGTTCAGGAGTCTGTGTCTCTACTCTCTGTGACTTGTATACTGATGTGTGATGTTTTTCACAAAATAGAATTAGGCTTAGAAACATCCAATTATAGAGCTTAAAATTCTGGTGGTTGCAATTTGAATACATTCAGTTTCCCATTCTGAATAGGGCTGCACGATTATGGCCAAAATCATCATCACGAGTATTTTTATCAATATTGAGATCACGATTATTTCTCACGCTTATTCATAGCTTTTAGAGACTAAATACGTTTATTGCAATTTCACATTTAAAAAAACAGAGCGCTGCTTTCACTTCCATGTTGTGCTACATTCTTACTTCTACTACTTCATACGTTGTTATGGTCAATTACAGTGGTTATTTGCATTAAACACACAATTCAAATGATTAGGAAATAAATGATTGTATTTTTATTTAAATATTTGCTTTGATTAAAAAAAAAATCTTGGTATTAGTAGTTTTAATTACATATTATAAGCTGCTTAGAGCTAGTGTTAGGAATTTAAACAGGTCATAATTCCCTTTTTTATTATTTATTTTATATTGCTGTGAAAACATCTCCTTCAAACAACTGGATTTATTCAAGTTTCTCACCAAAAACTACCTTTTACAAGATTATATTAGAACACATAATGATAGGGTTATAATTTACCATCGGCCAATACTACCAATACCATTTTTACTGAGTAGAGCTTGAACGCACCATAATGTAACCCAATGCAACCTCCGTGCTGTCGGACGACGAGCCGGTCACTGTGATGACTCTGAGGAGCATCATGGGAATAAATTACGACAAAAAAAGTGTCTGATTAAGTTAGTTGTTGTCAATGTTTTTAAGGTTGTTCCTCCGCGGCACCTAATTTTGGACATGCAGTTGTGACAAATTACAGCTTTATGTTTACGCTGAAGAACTTCCACATCGATGACGTTTTGTGCGTGTGTGTGCGATCTTCTACAGTCCCTTCTACTCTCTTTACACCCCGTTCCACCTGAAATCATCTTCCCATTCGGCTTACTTGTCTCCTTTGCTGCGGGCGATGCCGATGAGCTTCTCGATGCCGCCGGCGTCCCTCAGGGCCTTGGTGTTCTCCATGTTCTTGGTGATGACCTCGTGCAGCGCGCAGCAGATAGCCGTGACGGTGTCGTCCGACATGGTCTTCCCCGCCAGGATGCTGCTGTTGGTGCTCCCCCCGCCTCCGCCTCCTCCCCCGCCGCTGCTGTTGTTGTTGTTGCTGCCTCCGGGCAAACGGTGCACCAGGTCCCTCATGGCGTATTTACCTGTGAGCGCGGTGGATAAGAGTGACAGGGCGGGTGGGGGTTGAGGTGGAAAAATAAATGAGGTGGAAAGGAGGAGACAAGGTGAAAATAGGGATGAAGAAAAGACGATTTGAGCTTTAGTCCTGTTAACTTTGATCAATATTGTGCATATTGTGTTTTTTTGGCAATACTTTTAACCCATTTGTGCCCAAAGACTATATTTACTATGATAAGGAAAAATGCCACAACATTTGTTCTGATTGGTCAAATGTCTTGAAAATTTGGTACGGACATACTTTAGGCAAGTATCTAACAGGACAAGTTTGAAATTTTTACATCACATGAAAAATCACACTTTTATCAATAGTCAAAGTCAGGATTTTTGAAAAATGAAGAAAAACACAAACATTGTGTTTATTAAATGTTTTTTCCATATGATTTTTTTTCACACTGTGTATGTGTGCATATCTTTGATATTCAACTTGTCATGAGTTCCAAATACCGAATACTTGATTGTGCTCCTTGTAGTTTCTGAGAGAAAGAGAGAGACAGAGTGAGAGAGGGGTTCCTATATGTATTTGAGAGTCAGTAGTTATCTACTGTACTGACATATTTCCTGAAAGTGCATTGAAACCCATTGAAACTAATGGAGAATGGCTCCTCAAGCAAAGGTTTTCACCTGCTGTATGGCATATAATAGTTAGAAATAGCAACTCTTGTTTATATGGAATATATAGATAGGAGCCCCTCAAATGTGTGTACTGAAAATAGTAAAAATCACTACATTTTTACTGCTTAATCTAGGTCATTTTGTACCATTTTTGAAAAACAGTAGTCCCATGTGCCCAAAGACTAAATATAGTATGATGATAAGAAAAACTCAAGGTTTGACCAATTTTTAAAATATCTTCAGATTTGTGCTTCAGCAAGCCCAGAGAACATTTTCACCAAAGGAAATTTAGAATTTCAGTTGCGGGCATAAATGGGTTAATCTGCTGATGCAGAATACGGTGGAGGTGGGAACAACCGTATAGGAAACAAATGACACGCTCTCTGGAGAGATTAATATCAGTAACAAATATCTAGAGATCCATGCCAATTCTATTCTCAAAACCTATAAAACAATATCAATAAAAATAGATCTGGAATAAGAAAAATGAGAGGACCTTCCTCCGCTCCCCCCTTAATGTAGACCAAGTCGACTCTTTCTGTCGACTCTCTGCTCTCTCCCTTTTCTAACATCTGAAAGCTAAAACTCCCAGTTGCAACTAAGAAAATGCAGCCAGACTATGTGGCTGTCAGACATTGATGATGACCACGTGATCTAACACCAACTGACTACATTTCCCATGACAGCCCAGTGCTGCTGTCAGGCAATCTTGTCCACTCTGACCTCTGCCCCTCATTCTGATTGGGTCATCACCCAGGGTGGTTGTGATGGGGTGGGAGGGGGTGGTGGTGGGGGCACGTCATGACCCGCTGACAGTTTGCATCCACACTATATGTGTTTTACTGTAGTGTATGAAGAATGAAGTATATATACTCCAGATTCTTTTTGATTAATACAGAGTACTACTTTTTAAACTGAGCCCTGATGAAGCATTAGGGATGTCATGATACCAGAAATGTAGTATTCGATACAAATACCAATTCAATACCACGGTAAAAAACAAGTAAAACAATAAATCCCATGTACTTCAACATACACTCCTTTATTACCGTTTGCATATTGGTTTTGTTAGGAAGTTAAACAGGTCATAATTCCCTTTCTAGTATCTATTTTATATTGCTGTGAAAACTTCCTCAACTACCTCAAACAAATGAAGCTTATGCGAAAGTTCAGACAGGAAGACCCTCTTTACACTCTTTCATTCACAACCTTTCTATCTCTCTTAAATCTACTGGCTCCTACTCTATCAGCTGACTGTGGGTGGTTCATTCTTAATAACCAAACAGACTCTGCCACGCTCTCTCTGAGCCAATCATATCGTTGCAATCAGATTTTAAAACTGTTCTCCTCTGCAGCGTCAGTTCTCATTTCAGAGCGGCGCGATGCAACCCGCCTCCACCCCATCACCTCCAGTATTCATCATATTCAGTGCCCAGAACTGCTCCACATCCCTTCATTGGATCTTCAGTACTCCCTTCACCACCACCACCAGTGTCTAGACTCCAAGGGGGGAATATACCTAATCTCATCACGGCATCACTACCCCCTTTTATATACTACGTCACGATGGAGTCTAATCGCCAAAGACTTTGCACTATTCTTCTCCTCATGCATCATGTAATAAATTATTGTTCAATCGATACTAGGTCTCTCCTGATTGAACTGGATTTATTCAAGTTTCTCGCCAAAAACGACATTTGAAAACACCAAGATAACGTTCGAACTTACCTTCGTCCAATACTCATTTTTACTGAATAGAGCCTGAACGCATCATAAATAAATCAGTGGCTCCTCCCGTGTTGAAATCGGCAGGACAAGAGCTAGTTAACGTTAGCTGTTAGCAGCACAGTCCTGCACGGAGCTAACAGCTAATGTTAACTAGCTCACCTCCTGCCGATTTCAACATGGATTTGTTGTTCACAATGTGGCAATATCAGAGAAAAAAATAGGGCGAGACAATAGTGAGTTTACTGCGTCCCAAACACATTTTCTATCGTCCCCGGGACAGCGTTAGTCTCGAGCCCCGATGGTACCTACGGTGCCTGCGGTACTGTAGAAAAACGAGTACCATCACATTTTCAGAATTTTGGCATCGACTTGGTACGGAAGTATCAGTTCTCGTGACATCCCTATGAAGCTGAAAACACTGAACACAGTAGACTACTGAGCTAAAACTAGACCAGTTGCTTCAAGTCATACAAATACACTCCTTCAATTCAACTTTCTTAATTACTTTTTCACTTTCCAAAAAACACAATTATCTCGATATAATAAGAATTCACACGTATAAACTGGCTTATTAAAGTAATTAATCAAACACGATTGAACCATGTAAGCAGTTTAATTTAACTATTGCCATACACTTGCCGTATTGGCAATATTCACATTATTACCAACATACAAAAAGTGAAGCGCTCAAATTCAATCAAGTTTGTAACATTGCAGCAATAAAACAACAGCTGTCTCACAGCGGACCTGCCTGTACAGACAGTATTGATATCTACTGCTGGAAGCTCTGAGGATGCAACTACACACCATGTTGTGTCTCTAATGCAATTTCTTCATGTCAGTGCAGCATAAGTGAGGGCAGGACAACGTGTCCTATCGAAATATACATGCATGCCCCGTGGCAGCGGGGTATAGGATTGACATCACAACCTACATACACTATACACGTGAATGGCTGCATTCACATACAGCACACACGGACCCAGACAGCTTAGCTCAGAGCCTCGAGCGTCAGACAGAGCAAGAGGAAGGAGGCATGTGGTTGTTGCTATGGGGACCGGCAGAAAAGCGGAGTTTATTACAGACATCACTTGGTCTCCGAAGGAAAATCAAGCATCAAACGATCAGTCAGAGCGACACTATCTGCTTAGAGGATCTTTATATCCGCATAAATACTATAAAGACAAGTATCTCTTTTTTTTTATTAAAGACAATTCCACAAGAGCACTGCCAGACAGCCATTCCTTACAGCCGTAACCCTCCACACAAGTGTCATTTTAACTGCTCCTTTTTAAAAAATGACAGCTAAACATGTCTACTTAAATCACATTCATTATTAAAGCGAAGTGAGTAATTCTGCAAGTGGGTCAAGATAACTGCACTTGTTTTCAGTTCCATTATCTTCAATTAAGGCTGAATTAAGCATATTACTCCACTAGCATAAAAAAATTGACACTAAAGTAAAACTCTTGAATAAAGTTGGTTTGCTTTGGAAATTATGCATCAAAGAGGACTTATTATGCTTTTGTGCTTTTCCCCTTTCCTTTAGTGTGTTACATAGTTTTTGTCAAAGTTACAAAGCCCAAAGTCCAGGCCAAAGGGAGTTACTCTCCTCCACAGTAACACTGCTTCTGAACTGCCTGAAACGCCGTGATTGAAGTCCCGCCTTTTCTTCTGCAACGTGGTGATGTCACCAAGTAACACATTTGCTGAATACCTGCCTAGCGAACAAACAAAGGTAGTTAGATCGGAGCTGGAGCGGAGTCTAAAGAGTTTGGTTCGGTTGACCAATCACAACAGAGCGGGCCAGCTGACCAATCAGAGCAGACTGGGCTTTTCGGGAGGCGGGGCCAGGAGCATGTAAACATCTTCTAGTAGAAACCCCAAATACAAGTATGCACCTGAAAAATATCTTTGTTGTTGTCTGTGAATGAACAACTCACCAATGAGCTCCTTGTTCCTGATGTCCAGAGCCATGTTTCTCAGCGCGGTGGCCACGGCACAAACCACCCGGTCGTTGTCTATCCTCAGTAACTCCACCAGGATGGGGAGGCCCTTCTCTTTACGCACTGCAGCCCGGATATACACTGACCACTGGGCAGGACAGAGGGAAGGGAGGGTTTGGAGGTGGAGAGAGAGAGCATCATCAGCATTTATTTTTATGCACTGATATTCATGCACATTAGAGATGTTCCGATGCAATTTTTTCCTTCCCGATACCGATTCCAATACCTGAACTTGCGGTATTGGCTGATACCGATTCCCGATCCGATACCAGCATGATAAATATAATATCTTCGTCACTTTTGGGCTATCTTTGTGGAATTTATCTCGTCGTTGATATGCTGTTTCCACCGTTTAATGCTGCGGTTCGTCCCTTTTTTCCCCCCTTTGCCTTGGTGAAGTCGTCGTGCTCTCTCGTGTGATGCATCTTCAAATGTTTTGATTACTGAGTGTTAAAATTGGCAACACTCGTGCCACCCCTCGAAACGGAAGCCTTACATACTGTACATATCGCCGTTTTACTTGTTGGATTTTCCACTGAGAAATATTGCCAAAAGGCTGACATTTTTTACATTTATACTGTTACACTCTCCATTAGCACCGCACTGTTGTTTCTTCATCGCTGCTCTAAAACAGTAGTTGCCAATGGCAGCCATGATACATCCAGGGCGACAGCACAGTGAAGGCTACTGTTTTGGAGCGGCGAAGAAGATTTGATGTCCGGTTAAAAAAGCTGATTCTCTCTTGGGTTAATAAATTATGGTATCGGAACGGTGCATAGACTGGCGTATTCGCCGATACCCGATCCCAAATTTCGGGCAGTATCGGACGCATTTCCGAAACAGGTATCGGTACAAATCTAATGCATTTTACTTTTTTCTTATTTCTGGTGTATTCTGATGAACCCTATTATGGTTGGCTGACAAAAAAATCTCAATTTAAGGTCCACTTGCTCTGCTTCTAAACCTTTCAGCCATATCTTGTGGCCTTCAGCAGCAAATGGAGTTGTTCGGTTGTCATGGAGATGGTTAATTGTTGCGTATAGTTTATGGTTTTGTTGTTATCATGTAACCTATATGCTGAGGAATTTTTAAAGGGCCAGTAAGTCCATTGATGTTTTCTAACCCACAGCACACAATGACCAGAATACGGGGGGCTGTTAGGTTTGCTATTTTGCCAGATTTCTCAATTTCAGAACACTTTAGCACCCACTGGAATTTCAATACACTTCTGCAGATGCCCTTTAGTATCCCAGTCCTTACCTTCCAGCTGCCAGCAGCTAGGTTCTGCAGAGCCCCAGCTGCTCCCTCCAGGGTGTCTGGGTTGGAGCACTCAGACAGCAGTGTGAGGTAGGGCTTGACGATGGTGGGGTGCCACAACATCTGGATGCCTTTCGGGGGCTCCGCCAAGTCTGGAAATGGGCCGACGCCGTCCCACTGCGGAAGATGAGACATAATTCAGAATAGAAAAAGCATTTTGAATTCTGTGTGAGGCGAGGTTTGACAGTGGTGGGGTGCCAGCATAGTCCCCTCAGGCAAGAACAGGGAAAGGAGAGAGAGGGAAGATTTACATAAACAGTGTATAAATAGGGTGGCATTCATCTATTTGTGCGTTTTGTTTTTCTATCTCCTCTGTAATTGAAATCTGACATTTCCTCCTGCATTAATGATGCATTTTGAAAAATACGCACACATACTGTATATCAATAATACGTGTGAAAGCTTTGGCTCTTGAATACAGGAGATTTCTCTGTGACACTGCAATATTATTCACACAGATTAGTAGTACTGGCATTTGACTGATGTGTGTTGATGAGTAGGTGCCACAGACTGTATAAAATATGGACGTAGTCTCCATGACGTCACCCATAGGTTTCTGAAGAGACGTTGTGAAGCTCAAAGTGGGTGGCAGTGACGACCAGCTTGACTCCTGGCTAATCAAAATTGGGCAAAGAGGTGGATTGTTGGTGGAGCTGAGGTGGGCAGACATCTAACAGCTAGCGACCTGAGACGTCACCCAATTGTCACTCAAAGCTGCCACGCCCTTAATTATGCCTAACTTTAAGCCTTAGTATAATTTAAACAAGTGAGTTATATAGAAATTCACCACCGTACAGTTGTAATGAACGGGGATATTAGCTATAGAAACCAAAACAGTTTTTTGTACCAGGCAGTAAACATGTTTATTTCTGCTGTAAAGTTGGGCATTTTAACATGGGGGTCTATTTTCAAACATCATGGACAAAGCCAGCTTACGCAATTTGAGAACCAACTGGAGATGAGAAAAAGGAGGAACAAAATGAGAGTCGCGGCTATGATGATGTATTTCCTGTTACTTCCTTGTCTGAAGAATGCATTAACGTTTACACAAGAAAAGATATGTGGTCAAATGCGTCCCAAATGCATCTCTGCAACTGGTTTGATTGATCAGATCACAAAGTGTCTTAGTGGTCGTTTGCACTTGTATCTAGCGCTGTCCACTTGTGATCCGACCACCCAAGATGCATTTTAAAATCAAGTGTAAACAGGATCTAAGTATCTTCCTGTACATTTTTATCTGTGTGCTGTGTGTAGGTCTATTGAGAGCTACTGAAAACTGGAGTAAGCAATACAAGGGTATGCCCTTTTACGAGCCAACATTTAGTCCGTTTTAATCGAACTCTGGTGCGATTCGTTTGGGCGGTTGTGAACGCAGAAATCGTACTCTGGTGTGGACCAAAACAACCGGTCTGAGACCACTTGCGAGAGGTGGTCTCGGACCGTCTCCAAGCGAACCAAAAAGCAGGCTGCCTTGAGATATAAACTGGAGGAGAAGGGATTCATGTTCACAGTAGATCAGTGCCGAGTCAAACTGAAAACACTTCGACACCGGCATTTCAAAGTCTGCGATTCCCGGCATAGAAGTGGCAGCTCTTGAGACAAAAAAAGGTTTATAAATTTGCTCCTTCGTACACGCCCCTCAACAACTTATTATTTTCTATTTGGTCCGCTTCAATTTGTGCACTGTGAAACCGAACCGGACTAAATAGAAATCAAACCAAAAGCATAAATTTCACTCTGATTCGGACTAGACAAACTGACTATAGCTCGTGAAAGCGCCCTTAAACGTACTTGGCCTGTACAGTTCATTCTTTAATCCGAATATGATTTGTAGGTAAACTGAAATCAAACTGTCCTATATGCTTCCTACTTGTGGTCATTATATAGTATAAGTCCACATGTTTGTTTTGTATAGAAAATATCATCATCCTCCTTCCATCTGCAATGACGTAATCTCACTGACATCAGATAAGGCTCTGTCACTGCCAACAGACTCCACTGTTGTCTTCCTTTGCTTCCCTTTTTGTCTTTGACCTTATTATTCTACTTCCCCTCTCTCCTCTCTCATCCTTTTGTATTTTCTACCCGTACCCCCTTAACCCCAACTTCCTTTACTCTCCCTTTATATCTCCTCTCCACCGACATATCCTTTCCTCCTCTCATCTCCTCTCCTCTTCGCTCCTCTCTCCTCTCCTCATTCTCTCCTCTAATTACCCCCACAGTTGATAGAGTTTTGCCCTCTCCAACAAGCTCCCCAATCGCTACTTCATGGTAATCACCCACAGCTGCACTGGAGTGGAGACAGACAGATAGAGGGAAGAGAGGGGGAGTTATTATCATCATGGAGAGGTTATGATTTCTCCCTTTACAATCTGATCCCAGGGTTAGTTTTAAGATCCCTCGTTTCCCTGGTTCTGCCTGGATACACAAAAAAATCCCTTGGCAAATGGAAGTTAAAGGCCTGGCTCATCACTAACATTTTTTTTTTTTTTAAATCTCCTTTATCTGTCTTTTCTAGAAATGAAGCATGTGGGGCTAATGAGCAATTCACCCACCCTGATCCACCGGAAGTGTTGGGTTTTCAATCCCCACAGCTTCACTACAAGTTGTAAAAGATGTCTTCCACTCAACCAGAATGTGATGCTGATTGCTTATTAGCATGACAAGAGGTTGGAGCCTACTCCAAGGCAGCCGTTCGGTTTCTGCCAATTTCTACGACTAAAAGAGCACTCGTTTTTTAACTAACCGGAGGATGAAACTCTTCCTGTTGGCAGTGGATGGACAGACCCAGGAAATCCAGAGCGAAACACTAAATCGGCTTGGTGTTTTTGATTCGGAGGACAGGTAGTCAGTTTATAGAAAGTCCAAGTGAAAAACTTGTAGCATGTATTGGTGATATTGCATATAACAAAAATCATTAAAGCGGGGGGGGGAGAATATTTTTGGTATTATTGGGCAAAAATTCCACAATAACCTTTCAGCATATTGTAATTCAAGTGTTCTTGGCGATAACTAAACTTCTGTACCTCCTCATGGCTCTGTTTTCAGGCTTTAAAAAATACTAGCCCGTGTCGGGAGACTTTGACCAATCACAGGTCATTTCAAAGAGAGAGAGCGTTCCTATTGGCTGTTCATTCAACGGAGGCAGCCGTCAATCACTCGCAGACTCCGATCAAACGGTCAAACTAGGCAGCACTGATCAAATATGATTCAATATTCTGTTACTGTAATGCCTATTTCTTGCATAAAATGTTTTCAGAAACATCTTGTAGTGTAGTGTTTAGCTGTAAAATTAGAAAGTTTGGTCCGGTTGGTGGGCGGTGCTTCGTATTTCTTCAACTGATCTCAACATGGCTGCTGGAAACTTTCTCATTTTACAGCTAAACAGTACACTACAAGATAATTCTTAAAACATTTGATGCGAGAAATAAGCATTACAGTAACATAATACTGATTCATATTTGATCAGCGCTGCCTAGTTTGACCGTTTGATCGGAGTTCGCGAGTGATTGACAGCTGCTCAGAGACGGCAAGGCTCCAGCTTGGCTCTGATTGGTTGTTTTCCTCCAGTCTGTGAAATCTTGCAGATGCCATTAGGAGCACCGGAGGACACAGAGGCACATGATTTTTTTTTCAGATTACCTGTCTCATGCACTACTGTCAGGATATAGTGACCGTTTTTTAATCATATTTGCTCCAATTTCGCCTACTGCTGCTTTAAATTAAGAAGATTCATATTTGTATCACATCATTAATTCCTCTACATGTAGCTGTGAGTCACCTAAATAATCCAGGTGGTAGGTGAAGATCAGTAGTTGACGTGGAAAAAACAACTCCGGCTCAAACATCATGAATATCAAAGAAAGCTGTGGTGCGTTCATAAATATTCATTTGAGACTACAGATAGTGTGAACCAAGGATGAACTGAGCGAACGCTCCTGAACTAGAAACAGCATAGAGCTGCGTTACAAAATGAGATACTGAATCCTCCATTTGGAAAAGACGGGGGGGGGGGGGGGGGGAAACAAACAGTGACATGTGCTCTGACACAAGACGGATAACAAAGCGATAGAAATGAAAACATATAATGGTAGAGTCTCTATAATGAAGCCTCAAGATGATAACCTCCTATCTGTATTAATGTTATTATGCCTTATTGTTTAACTTTAATTATCCTGGTGTGGTGTGATCTGACAGGGAATACAGAAGACAATAAAGTCACAGCATTAAACAAACGAGGGCAAATTCCTCACGCATTGTGAACTCTGTGTGTAAATGTAGATTTTTACGTGGTCATTAAAATTCTATAAGAGAATATATTGTTGTGAAATAAGAGGGAAAGTGGAAAAGGAACCATTAGGACACCACAGAGCCCAGAAATACAAAAACTGGATCTGTTACGCCCTCTTGATGGCTCCCTTCACGGTCAAGGTGCTATAGGTGTCATATTAGCGGCAATAACCGATTAATTTAGCCACAAAAGCATAATTAATACAAAGTATGTAATGAATCAGCAACAGTTTATTATATTCCACAGAGACAGAGTCCATCTGCCACCTTTGTATCTAGCTGCCATGTTCCTGCTTGTTGATGCCTCCGTTAATAAAGTAGTGTTCACACATTGGGACTCAAAGTTGCTGGCTCTCTTGTGTCTCACGAGAGCTTGTTGGTCTGTTAAGCATCAAGCCAGGAATTTGCATACTCAGCTTTGATTGGACGGTTATTTTTTCTTTCATTGCCACTATACTGGCGCACACTCAAGCAGTTCACTTCCTGAGAGATCTGTTTCAATGCATCGCTTTCTTATCCAAGTCCCAGCAGTATGATGAAGTTATATCAGGAGAACCGGGAAGTCTGATTCGATGTGTGAACTAAACTGATGTTCACTGGCATCCGGTCGCTTCTTCAGTCTTCGAGTCGGCAAATGTGCTTGTTTTATGCAAATGTATGTATATATTTATTACTTGAAATCAATTAACAACACTAAACAATGACAAATATTGTCCAGAAACCCTCACAGGTACTGCATTTAGCATAAAATATATGCTCAAATTATAACATGGCAAACTGCAGCCCAACAGGCAACAACAGCTGTCAGTGTGCTGACTCGTGGGTTCCTTGACACAATTTAACGTGAGTTTGGAGCGTTGTATAGCCTCCTTCGCAACAAGCTAGTATGACATGGTTGGTACTAATGGATTCCTTAAGTTTTCTAGTTTCATGTGATACCAGTATCTTCTTCTAGCTTTAAAACTGAGCCTGCAGCAACATCCCAAAGATCAATTGTGTTAATGCGTTAAAAAAATCAGTGGTGTTAAAATTAATTTGCATTAACGCGTAATTTCCAATACATTTTGAGGTAAATATTGGGGTAATTTGGCCGTAATTCCAAAGAAATTTCAAATAAGTTACTTGCTAATTATCACCTAATTACCATGAAATTTGCGATGAAGTGTTACCAACCATTTTTTTTATCTCACATGAAGCAATAACTATTTTACCGAATCAATAAAGACTAGGAAAAAATGTAAAAAACTGTAAAAAATATTGCCTTCCTCCAACTTTCTGTTTTTCCCACCTGATCATGTCCCTTCTTTTTCTTCTTTTTCTTCCCCCAGCATCCGGAACTCTCTGCGTCCTTCCCGCCGGTGTCACACAACAGACCGTCCAGCTCCTCCGACCCCCCCTGCTGGCTTTGAGACGTCTCTGCAGCCAGACGGTACGACAAGTTCCTCAGGATGCACACACAGTTCTCTACGGTCTGGTGGTAGGAAACAAAAAAAGAGAGAGGGATGGGAAAGAAGCGTTGAGAGAGAGAAAAAGATAGACATGAAGGAGGGACAGATGGCAATCAGGCGAACAGACAAAACACACTCAAAATCATACTGTAGAGGAGACACATATTCACGCAGGCACACACACACTTATATGAACATACTGTGCAGTGCTGCCTGTACAATATGCACTATATAGACATGGACACACACATTCTGTTTGCATAATGTAGACAGACACAACCACACACACACACACACACACTAATCCCATTGTTGTGAGTGGCTAGGCAGCCAACAGTCACAGACTTTGATCTTGTGAAGGATTTCTAAGGATTAAAAACTTCACATCTCCTTGTGAAGAGCCTCCACTCGACACACCGACACACACACATACACACGGGCCACACAGCTAGACACTCTTTACACATTTAACACACATCTACAGTATGCATGTAGCACATACGCAAGCACGTGCACACAAACAGATACACATGGTTGCTCACAGGCTCACATAAAAGCACAAACACACTCTCACTCGTGATGTTTCTGTGTCACTGGCTATCTGGGTTGGGTAATATATGGTGCGCTGTAAAAAATGGCAAGGTCTGCCAGCTTGGGATTTTATACTTTTTGTATATACACTTATTAGCTTTAATCATCCATTTTGTAAAATGTTTGAAATTTCTGATAATTTTAGGTTGTTGTTTAAAAATATGATTCATTGACTGATATTTTCTTGTCTTTAAAGGTATAATAAGTAAGAATGTCCTAAAAAACAATGTAATAATGTATGTAATAACAACGTGCAGGGTGTGCAGCCTGTTTAGGTCGTCAAATACCACCTCTCGACGTCTGATGCCGAGGCACAAGTCCCCCTTTAGCTCTGTCAGATACAAAGCGGCCGCATTTGATGGATGAGAACGGGTTTGTTGCATCGCTGTGAGTTTCCCCTGCTCCTCTGTCTCTCCTCTGCTGTGTGCGGAGTGCAGTGTGTCAGGTTGAGTTTGACCGAGAGAGCAGCGCTGAGCGACAGCGGGCAGGATGAAGCCTGCCCTTCGGCTACATTAATTCAAAATCCAGTAACTCTGCATCTTCCCACAGGGTTGTTCAGACTTAGTTGTGTGTTTATTTGTGCTTTAGAAAGTAACCGTCGCAAAACAATCAGAAAATAACGTTTTATTTCTGGGATTCATTGCTTTGTTCACACTAACGCCGCTCCCTCTCTTCATTCACTCTATAGCTCGCTCGACCATCGCTGCTCTCTCTCTCCCTCGCTGTTGAGGAGGAGGGGCCAACTTTGAATGCTGTGTTTACAAACAGCAACCGACAACTGTTACATATTAGGCCTATACCTTTAAGCTGCCTTCATATGATAAGAAATTTGCTCTTCGTTCACTGCGAGATAGGCTGGAGAGCCTTGCAGAGGCAAAGTGCAGCGCAGGTGTAATATGTCATCCTAAAGTGCACAAGGAACGCCATTCACTGTTTCTAGGCTACAACAACAGTTGCAGCTGTTATCTCATTGGTTGCGATTTGAAAGGTCAAGTTGAAATAATTTGAACTTTGAGCGCAGCGCTCTGTGGTAATTTCGAGCAGTGCGCCACGCCAAGGGTAGCGCTTCCACCTAATCGGGCAGCACCGCTCTCCCCATAGGAAAACAATGGCACAGCCAGCACAGAGCGATTTTACCGCTGATCACGTGTGGGCTGCTTTAGTGATATGGATTTATCAGCAGATTTATATCTGCCAGAAAATTCGACCCTAAATATTCATAAAAATGATAAATACTGTAGGTCTAAAAACAAAACAATATACCAAATCTTAATTTTTTTTTTACAGTGTGTAATTTGTGGCCTATAAGCTTTGGACATTAACATATAAACCACAGGCGAACAACTTATACAGATTAATATGCATATTCATTGTATGCATACGGTCTGCAAAGACAGATAAAACACATTTGCATATAACTCATGTAAATGCATGCAAATTATAAATATTGTTTACAATAATAATCAATCATCACGAAACATGTTTACAAAGCAAAAGCAACCATTTATATTTGAGTTCTTTGACAGTGATGTACACACAGACAAGCAGCAGACACACACATGCACGGAACTTTTCATCAACATCATGTTTTTTATCATTGTGTATACTTTATGTTTTTATTCAGGTGCTTTCGTGTGCAGGAGTTGGAGGCTATGAGAGTTTGTGTGCCTGGCAGTTGGTTGTATGTGTGTAAGAGAGAGAGGTACCTTGCTGTCAATCTCGCTGCTCCCCAGAGCGGTCTGGATGACGTAGAGCAGAGCGTCTGTCAGCCCCTCACACTCCCTCATCCTCCTCCGGGCCTCCTCGCCTGCAGAACTCACATTCCTGTTACACACACACATCTCATCAATGAACAGCCCAACTGAAAACTGAACATGCAGCACAGCTTCAGAATATCTTAAACACTTCTGCAAAGTCATACACGCAACTTGAATCGTCCAGTAGTTTCAACGCAAGTTTTTTTACGTGTTTGCGTGAACACACCTGCGTCGAAGCTTATGGATATGTGCTACTGCATACGTATGCACTGCTCTGTGTGACACAGAGGAGAGAGACTTTGAGTGTAATGCCCTTTAAATGTCAGACTATTAAAGATGGCTAGGAGATGCTTGTGCCCTCAGTGTCAGTGAGAAATGGCACCAATCTTCTAAAACTCCATTAGGCACATTTGTTTTCCCAGGTCCTTAATAACAGTCTTCACCACTTTAGTCTCAAACAAATCTGTTGTCTAAAGGCCCGCGGTGTGTGTTGTTATACAGCTGTGGTTTTATACATTGTGTATTTACTTTTGCAAACTGTGTTAATGCCTAAATACTCAATTGGCCTTGAAGAGGACCTATTATGCTTATTTTCAGGTGCATACTTGTATTTTGGGTTTCTACTAGAACATGTTTACATGCTTTAGTATTCAAAAAACACTTTACTTTTCTCATACCGGCTGTGCTGCAGCACCTCTTTTCATCCTCTGTCTAAAACGCTCAGTTTGAGCTCCTCCCCCTCCTGAAAAGCAGTGTCTGCTCTGATTGGTCAGCTGGCACACTGTTGTGATTGGTCAACTGAACCAAACTCTTTGGACTCTGCTCCAGCTCCGCTCTAACTAGCTTTGTTTGAGGGCGTGCCAAGGTAGCCACTAGTTTCTGTGGGGGAGAGTAACTCCCTTTGGTGTGGACTTTGGGCTCTTTTACTTGCACCAAAAACGATATAACACACTACAGGAAAGGAGAAAAAGCACAAAAGCATAATAGGTCCTCTTTAAATTGTTGTCAGTAGGCTTGTAGAACACCAGTGATGTCAGTAATGACAATGAGTGATGATAAATATGTCAAATAAATAAATATGACAAAAGTCCATTTAGTACTTTATTGGTGGCTTCATTGATGCTTGTGTTGCGTATTTTCATGGCCAGACACATGACTGCAGATGAATGCTCATGTTGCTCCAAGTCTGTCTTACATAATGTGTAAATAGGCCACTGCTTGCTAACATAGCCATACCAACTTATTAGGCCATATGTTAAGTGTGTGTGGCATGACACAGCATATGACACAAACAGATAAACACCAAAACAAAACCACTTGAATGGTTCTTTTAAACCACTTCATATACTTTCTTTCACACATTTCCTTTATTTAGGATACCACCTGTTAATGGATTCCATTCAATTAACCTCAGTCAATTTAGCATAATTAATCCCTCTGAAGCGTTCCCTTGCAAGGCAACAGGGCTGCAGATTATCTCTCATTAAGATCTTTTAGTGTGAAGAATCTAAATAATGAGAGGAAAAAAAAAACACACTGCTGGAAAAAAAGGTTGTGTGTCTATTAGGGAGCTTTCGAATGGAACAGAATTTGATTAATCCACAGTGTGCTGCTGCTGCTGCGAGAAAAACTGCACTGACAAAAATGTCACTCTTTTAATAACAACAGGGAGAGACTGTTTCTTTGTCTTTAATTCTATAATCATACACAGAGTTCTCATGGATTCCTCTGCGTGAGTGTTTGAATTGTGTTTTGGTTAAATTGAATTCTGGAAATTTTATCTCTTATATTAAAAGAAACAATCCGTCCATTTTCAATAAAAGCACTCAAGACTAACTACTACAACAAAAAATGACTTTTGGTGCTGTTATGAAGAGTCACGTTGAATCACAAAGAAAAGAACCTTCTAGGGTCTAATGTCAGGATTACAATGTGTACAGCTCTCTTTCATAGCACTCGTTACTATGTGATATGCCCCCTCACGTATTCACTGAAGCACTTATTCCATTACGCCAGCCCTGAATAGCATGGCAGTCGTGACGTCTGTGTCGGGACCTTCCGCCTTTATATGTGGCTGACCAAGCGTCTCCCGTCATTCAATCGCCTGTTCTCGCTTCAGAAGTCAAGCTATTCTCAAGCATAGACTGTAGGGCTGAGACAATACACCTATCTCCCGATTCGATACTATCACGATACCTGGGTGCCGAGTCGATATGTATTTGGATACGATATTATGATTTATTGCGATTTTTGTTAACTTTTTTAACACTAGACCACGGGAACAAGTTGAACAATTCACTTCTTTGGACTTTTAATTTGAAAAATATCTAAATTAATACATTAAAATGTTTGATTTTCAGCATGTACATAGTCAGAGATGTCCTGAAGTCAAATCTGTCAGTCATTGTCAGGCATTGTTTATTAAATGTTTTCCAGCAACCCAAAAATCAAAGAATAAATACTTTTCCCTCTCAAATTAGTGGTATTTTCTTTTTAATTTATAAGGGACATGTAATGTTTTATACTTCTGGTGAATATAATCCAATCAATCTAATTTCCATATATGTATTTTATATCCACAGTTCCCTTTGTTAACACCTTATTTTGAAAACCGGACGTAGTCACACATGTATACTTCCGCTAACTTCGCCAATTTTTTCCCCAGCCCTATTATTTTTACTGTAAAATTTGTGTCGCATTTGCAAATTCAACGCACATAATCCACACTCTTTCTAGCAGCACAAGTTTCAGCGGCTCCTGTTAGTTGGCACCACAGCGTATGCACACACAGGGAGTGAAACAAGCAGTGAGTAAGCAGAGGGAGAAAATGTGTGTGTGAAAGTGAGAGACAGCGAGGCAGAGACAGGGCGAGACAGAAGAAGAAAGGGATAAAAGGAGGGATAATATGATGGAGGAGAGAAGAGATGGAGTAATAAAACGAGATGGAGAAGGAGCGAGGGAGGGAGAGAGAGAGAAAATGAGAAAGCGAGGAGGATAATGGGAGATGCGGAGAGTGAGAGAGAGAGAGAAGGAGAGAGAGAGCAGGTGGCCGGCGATACACCAAACCCGCCATGAAATATTCAATCTTTAATCAGACTCCCAGCATTCCCTAACGAGGCGTGAGAAAGATGAATTAGCCCTTCGAGTTTAGGGAGCTGATCCACACAAAGCTATCTCCTGCAACACACACACATGCACGCACACACACACCACCACCAGACTCAACATTACACACAGTACCAGATGTGTGCATTTTCACACACGTACAGTGTTAGAAGCTTGGGTAGGCACCCGATATGTGTAGTTTATTTTCACTGAGAGCAGGTGAGTAGACATATTGCGGTTGAGATTAATGGACCACACATGTAGTTAGACAGAGACACAAAGAGTAGCATGCACACACGTGCACACACACACACACACACACACACACACACACACACACACACAAACACGAAGCCAGATAACCTTGCAGACAGGGACGCAAACGTAGTCATGGCAGCGAATCCCTCTCTATTCTCGCTCAACTTGTGCTGCACTTTTACCACATCCTCGAGAGGAAATATAATATAATAATAGAAATGTCATGTATAGCCCTCTTTCAGATGTCAAAAAGTTAGTGTATTGTCACATAATTAAAACACACTTATTTATTCTATTGCATAACATATACGTCTGCAGAATTAACGAGACATGCAAGTAAACGCTATGCAATCAGAGAGAGGTAAAAAAGATAAATATACATAAACAGTCTGTGAATGTTTCAGGCTAAGTTGTCATTATTCTGTCTGCAAGATGCGTTTTTTTTTTTTCTTCTTTTGATGCTGAAATGTTTGATGGAGAACAAGTAGCACATCAAAAAACGTCTGGTACACAGCCGACATGTTTCTGCTAGAAATATTTATGAGCCCTGTCTCGACCACGGAAATTTCATCATGCAGTCCTGGTAGCTCTGGAAAGCATCTCCAACACACATTTTGATGTGTATAAATATATAATGATTAGCTATATCGACTTTAAAGCTGCAGTCTGGGAACTTTGAGCAAATATGATAAAAAGATATTTTTTATAAAACTGTCCTTAGCTGTCCTTTAGTTTCACTTCAATCATTCAGCCGCATATAGTGTTCATTTGGGACATTCTTGTTGGGAGTAAGTGTGTGTTGTTGTTTTATACCTAACCAGTCAGTAGCAACTTTAAGCTTATGTGACATATCCATCCTGCAGATGCCATTTTCACTCGTCGTTGTTGTTGCTTTGTAGCTAAGCAAGCTATTATGACATTCTTAATCCCGCCAACAAAGCTCTGATTATTCTGATTAATTGTCTGTATTCCTTTAAGGAGGACTAAACATTATTAAGCTGGACATAAAATGCCTGAACATACTTTTAGAGAGAATTAGAGGATTTAACACTTTCATGCAAAGCTTCCATTTGACTCCTTTTCAATTTTGCAGGATGGAGAGCACAGGAGGTCTGAAAGGAAGGCAAGCTGAAGTCAGATGGTGATGAAATACTAGAGAGCATTTAGAAAACAGAATTATGAGATCAGATGATGTATTAGTCGTTGAGGTTAGTCTGACACCACCGACATCAAACTTGCCTTCATTATTCCTAATTCTCACCCTTCTGTATTTTATATTCAAGTGAACTTAAGATAATATAGTTATTGTTATATGTAAGGGATAATGTACAGCGAGCCGGTCATTGTTGTGAAATAAACTCCGACAGGGCGATGCGGCACCGTGGAGACACCGGTGTCAGTGAGGGAAGCCGAGTGCTCACCGTCAAACTCAGCCATTTATCCGTTTCCACGCTAACTGGTACTATTAATGGGGCATTCATACTAAACGCAAAGAGACGGTTTCACGTGGCGTGATTATATACAAAGTCAATTATCTTTTAAATATCTGACATGCTAGCGTACACAGCCAAAACAACAACAAAAAAATGTGTCACAGTCCTACTACTTCCAGACTGCACTGTATAACTAGCATCACGTCTCAAGTGTAAAGCGAAAAGCCACAGCAGCTCTAAAGCCAAGTGGTGAGTCATCTTAAATGCAGCTAAGTCTGTCAGTTCCCTGTGTGTACGGTGGTAAAAATAACACAGAATACTGTCTAAAAATAACAGACTGTTGTGAACTAAGACAGACTTGTTTGAATGGGATTGGTAATGGCAGACATCTCCGCTAAGTGAGTGAATATGTCATCCCTCTGCTTAAATAGTCGTGACAATAAATACTCAATCAGGTCATATAATATAGGTCATACAATAATAAAGAAATGAATTATCTCTTTCTTCTTGATATTGGATAAATAAAAGTATTGGAGAAGCAGACAGCGACACTGACCGGAGGCAGCCTGTGGCGTTGCGGAGGACCTGGGAGGAGTGGAGGTGCAGCTTGCGGTCCTCCTGTGTATGCGGGGAGGTGTCCCAGCCCGAGTGGGGGATGATCACAGCGTTGGTCAGCACGGCGAGGGCATCCTGGATGATGGGCATCTTCAGGGCGTCACATGACGACAGGTTCCACAAAACACCTGAGGAAGACAGCGGGGAGACGGGACGTGAAAACCAATCCGGAGAAAAAGGAAGTGAGCAGCGTGATCGAACACACGGAGCACAGACAGCTACCGCAGTCAAACACATGTTCTCAAAACTGAGACCTTTTTCATGGAAGACATTTTGACATGTCACAGTAAGGAAAATAACTGCTGTGAAATAATGAATAATAATAAAATGAATGATGACTTCAGTTTGATGGCAAATGACAAGACTGCCCAAACTCACAGCAACATGTAGTCCTGTAAACACAGCTCACTTTTTGTCTTTCTGGCTTATACAGTTTCTAAAACGAATACCTGCTCATGTAAATTGTTCTTTGGTGATTTTTGATTGGATGATTCCAAATGTACATGTAGAGATTTGGCAATGCCATAATAATAACACACATTAGAGCAGAAATACACACATCACAAGGACACAGATACATACACAACCCCCCAAATTAGCATCCTGCATCTTTAATTACACAGGAGTGATGCATTTCAAATTTTGTTCTAATATTTCAAAACATAACCTTTAATTTATTGCACCACAGTGTTGCTGTAATTAATTCAGAATGTAAACAAAAAAAAAAGAAAGAGAAGTACTGATGGCAGGAAATCACTTACACACATGTCCACTGCAGCTCTCTGCTGCTCTTAATCCTCACCTGAACTCTCCTGCCTACCAGTTACTGTTCACTCTTTTTGCCAGTCGCCACAAACACACACATACTGGCCACTGAATAGACAAAAGCTACACACACAAGCATCAGGTTGCTCTCATACACTGTTCATCGTTATACCTACGAAAAGTAATGCACTATAATTTATATGTAACCCATGTAATCAATTTGTATGTAATCCAAGTAATTGTGAGCCAGGACAGGTGACGTAGTATAAAGAGCAACAAGGTCGGAGGTCGGGGTGGATGGGTGGGTGTTCATACTCTGTGTGAAACCAGAAGTCAACGTTGGCTTATTTGTCAGGTAACTCCAAGGGCTTACCTCCCAATTATCTCCCTTATCTCCCAATTCAATACTATCACGATACTTGGGTGTTGATTCAATATGTATTTTGATACTACAAGTATTGCGAGTCGATGTCACAATTTATTGTTAACTTTTTTAACACTAGACCATGGGAACAAGTTTAATCATGCACTTCTGGGGACTTTTACTTTGGAACATATCAAAATGAATACAGTAAAAATGTTTGATTTTCAGCATGTATGTAGTCAGAGATGTGCTGAAGTCAAATATATCAGTCATTGTCAGGCATTATTTATTACATTTTTTCCAGCAACCCAAAAATCAAAGAATAAAGACATTTCCCTCACGAATTAGTGGTATTTTCTTTGTAATTTATAAGGGACATGTAATCTTTTATACTTCTGGTTAATATAATCCAATCAATATTATTTCTATATATGTATTTTGTATATACAGTTCTCTAAGTTAACTCCTTATTTTGAATACCGGACGTAGTCACACATAAAAAAATATCGTAAAAATGTTTTAAAAAAAATTGCAATACACAGGTGAATCCATTTTTTTCCCACCCCTAGTAACTTCCATACTTAACTAACTGCACCGTGGTTATTTTAACCCAAATCACAATATTTTCCTAAACCTCAACAAGTACTTTTTTCTGCCTAAAGTTAACCAAGTATTTCAACATACTTATTTTAACCCAAACCACACCGCTGGGGCTAACTCAGGCGCACTGATCGCTCGTGTTGCTGGACCTTCGTCGGATAACGCACAAAAAACAACAAAATAACTTTGTGTAAGATATCATACAAATCAATGTTCTACTGTAATACGTTGCACACATGCATCTGTTAGAGCCTTTTAAGAAAAGTACAGAGAGGGTAAGAGGCAAATCATCTCATTTAGAAAACACTTTGATTTCTTGAGAGGTTTTATACACACACAAACACTCATCCACACAAAATTGTGATAACCTTGCGGATCTATGCGACACAATTGTTGTTGACCTTCCTCTTGCAAAGCGTCTGTGTCCTAATCTATGTTCTTATATAATTATATGTGTGCATTTGAGAGTGGCCACCTCTAGTCATATCTGTGCATATCTTCCCTTCTCCTTTATGGTTGTAATTATAGCTGTAATAGTGGTAAAACATCCTATCCTCAGATCTGTGTGTCGGTGTGTTTGGAATACGCCGTCCTCTCTTAAGTGCCGTGTTGTTCACCCTCGGCTGAACAGCCACTGTGTAATTACAGCTTCTGTTATCTGTCTTTGTGGGTTTGTATGAATTTGCTCTCGTGTGTGCGTACATGTGTTTGTGTGCATGTGCATCTCTAAGCCCCCTCGACAAATCAGTCTTAACTCTGTCAGCCGCTTGGACTCGGTGTGTTTATGCGGGGTGTTAAGGCGGCAGTGTGTGTTTGTGGTCAGGAGGAGTTTCTAAATGACTAGCTTCTGGCTTCACGGCGGTAATTAGCCGGGCCTGTCACGTTAGCAAAAGTGTCTTCTCTCTGTCTCGTCTTATCTGCTGCTCAAGAGGGCAAAGAAGGCGCGCTGCGTTTTTGATAACCTTGACATTCGATGTGACACGTAATAATTCTAGCTGACCTTGATTTCCACATCTAGGAGTCAACGGGTCACGGTCTTACAAAATAAATACTCCAATTTGAACTAATATTACTTTTCCTGAAAGGAACACCCTGACATGTTGTTAAATAAGCTTGTTTTGGGTCTTTAATGAGTAGGTCTATTTTATCTCCATGTCTTTAATACGCCGTCAGCTTACTATGGCTAACTGTTTTTATTTCATTAGTAGAAAGTAGTTCCTATGTACACGTGCTCTGTAGATTAACTGGGGTTATTGGGACATTTTTTCTGAAAAGTCATGTTGCTGTGACGTAGGTTACAAAGTAAGCTAATCAATAAGGTTATGGGTAATGTGAATGCTAGCTCAGTCAAAGTTAGCCGAGCTAAGTTTGGAAATAACTGAAAGGGTTGGTTTGGATTTTTTGAAACGGGGCTGTATGTACTCTCGTGTTCTGCGAGGTAAAATGACTGTCCGAGGGGGGAGCGAAGCCGTTATATCGCGGTCTTCAAGACCAGACCAGGCTCCATTCACAAAAACAACAGTCATTTTACCTCGCTGAACACAGGAACTGGTCTACCGCTGCATCGATCAGTTACAGTAGTTTGTGTTATTGTGTGACTTTCGGATCTGAACTAACGTGGCGTCAACAGCAGTACATTGCTTAGCTTCCGCGCCGGTACTCTTGTCTGCTTCTCCAAACTGGGAGCGTGCCGACCGCCATCTAAGTTACTGTATGTAACGTTAATATACTGAATATAAGGATGTATATATTAGGGGTGGGAAAAAATCGATTCACCTATGTATCATGAAAAAAGTTTTTAGAAGGGCTTGGAAAAATAATATTTTGACGCTAAAATATACATACTGTGACCAAAAATTGAATGTTCGGATTTAAATACACCACTGTGAAGCTATATAATATTAACGTGAGGCTATAAATGAACTACACCACGGTCGCATGAGCGCAAGTATACACAACGAGGCTGTAAAGGGGGACGAGCCGGCGTGATGGCGTTTAGTAGTCTCCTTTAGCCACTTGTTACCTTTTTTAAAGACATATAAAGGCTTCAAAATTCAAGTGGGATATTTATTGATGTATTTTATATCGTAGAACAAAACCTTAAAATCTCTTCAGCCTTGTGTTAACCACAGATCTTATTTCAGGCATCTAACTAAAAACCCATTCAGAAAACCTATTGACTTTGAGACGAGGTAACGGAATAAAATGCTAACTCATTTCTGGGTTTAAGGACTCATTCCTGCAGCACTCTATTTACTTTGCATTAATTTTACAAGTAAAAGTGGTTTACTAGGTAATAACCATATATTACACATATGGCAAAATGTAATGCATAACACATGATGTCACACTGCAGCTGCAAGAAAAAGGGGGATTTTTTTTTTTTTTATCATCGTGAGTAAAGTCAGCTGTTTGCCAGAGTCACTTCTCGCTGTGCAGAGAATGACATCATCTCCCCGAGGTGAAAGGCGGTGGGCTTTTATCTTTGATCTGAAGCACGGAATCACACAAACTGTCTCACACACATACAAAATAAACACTAAATGTACCCTCACATTAGTGCAGGCACACAAACACACACACATGCACAAAGCCATGAGTGTATGACAGATGAAGGAGGTTAATTGCCTCAGCCTTACATCATGAGTGGCAGCAGGAGGTGATGAATGCACTGTTCTATGGAGAGAGGGGAAATGAATATGTTGGCCATCTCTCTTTGTCTCTGAAGCCATTTCCCATCTCTCATTTGCAGCGTATCTTCATTCCCCTGTCACATTTCTCTCTTCTGCAACATCGTGGCACATCTCATTATTCGCCTCTTGATCTTTTTTTTTTTTTTCTTTGTTCCCCAATTCCCCTGATGTATTTTTTTGTGTTTTTTGTGGACTCTTGTCCTCGTGTGAACCACTCTGTATATGAGACCTTTAGAGAGGGGATATTTTACAAAGTGAGTGTTTTGTTGTTGGTTTTTTTTCCTTTCCAAAAGGTGTGTACCGATTGGGGGTTAAATAATAATTAGGGCTGTCAATCGATGAAAATATTTAATCGCAATTATTCGAAAATGAATCCCACAACTTTCAAAATGTTCAAAATGTATCTTAAAGGGAGATTTGTCAAGTATTTAATACTCTTATCAACATGGAAGTGGGCAAATATGCTGCTTTTATGTAAATGTATATATATATTTATTATTGGAAATCAATTAAAAACACAAAACATTGAAAAATATTGTCCAGAAACCCTCACAGGTACTGCATTTAGCATAAAAAATATGCTCAAATCATAACATGGCAAACTGCAGCCCAACAGGCAACAACAGCTGTCAGTGTGTCAGTGTGCTGACTTGACTATGACCTGCCCCAAACTGCATGTGATTATCATAAAGTGGGCATGTCTGTAAAGGGGAGACTCGTGGGTACCCATAGAACCCATTTTCATTCACATATCTTGAGGTCAGAGGTCAAGGGAACCCTTTGAAAATGGCCATGCCAGTTTTTCCTCGCCAAAATTTAGCGTAAGTTTGGAGCGTTATTTAGCCTCCTTCGCCACAAGCTAATATGACATGGTTGGTAACAGTGTATTTCTTAGGTTTTCTAGTTTCATATGATGCCAGTATCTTCATTCTAGCTTTAAAACTGAGCCCGAAACAACCTCCGAAAGATCAATATCTAAAGTTGCGTTAAAAGGAATTTGCGTTAACGAGTTATAATCGTGTTAACTTTGACAGCCCTCATAATAAATGTAGTCTCCAGAGGGTTTTGACAACTACCACAAAACAGCTGAGTAAAGCCTCGGTTATACATCTGCAAGGACGGTCGCACGGACATGAGCTGATGCGGAATCATGACGAGGAAACGTTTGGATCTTTTATACTCTGTGTGGGTTTCTCCTGGCAGCTAGCCGACATTCTCACAATTCCTCAAAGTTCTCCATTTTCTCCGCCCAGTTAGAAAACTGCACTGACAGACAAAAACCTGCCGCACAGAACCCCTGCATCGGGCCATGTCTGATGTTGCGACCTCTGTATGTGTCTCCGAAAATACATCTCCAGCATATCCAGAAAAGCAACTTCCAGCTTTTTGCGTGTGTGTGTGCACCATTGACTCATCAAAAGCCTAAATTCTCACACCGAACAGACAAACCACTGTAATTACTGTATGAACAAGCTAAACATGGCGTAAGCACCTTCAGCAGCTGCTTGTCTTCAAGTTACGTACGCAGCATCTCCAAAGAGCCCACACCGATGGTTTGACCTTGAAGACGGCAGGGTGCCTTTGTCACAAGAGAGAGACGGGCACTGTGTAAACTACCATGCCATTTAAATGGGTCTGCAGAAGGCTTTTAACAACTCAACGGCTGAATCAGTCATCATAATTGGTGTCATCTTCAGAAGCAAAGCAGAAGCAGGATGTAGAAAACAGGCTCTCAAGATCACTGGTGTCATGGTGATCCAGTGAACGGCTACATGAAGGTGCATTTTTTAGTCCGTTCTTATTGTTACCATATGGAGATATCTTCCAAAATCAGGTTCAAAGGCAAGCAGCCAACATGCAGTTTGGTTGTATAATCCAATCTGAAGTTTTTCTTGAATGAATAGATATGTTTCTCGCGGTGAGGTTGCAGATTGCAACCAACTGAATCTTCTCCCTTCTTAGAATAAAGGGGAAGAGATGTCAGCTGGATATGTCTATCACATGCAAAAGCATTACACATCTACTGACACACACATAATATCAACCGTACTCGGAGTCCCTGCACTTGTGATATTTTTGCAAGCATCTGAGAGGCTTAATTTGGTAGCTATCAATTTTTGCACATGTTTATTGTCCTCAAACTAGAAGCCTCAGGCGTAAGCTTCACTCTTTGTTATTATAATGAGGTGAACATCGATCACTGTTAATCACTTGGTCCACACAATCCTACAGCTTTGTGTTAATGAGCCTCGGCCATAGCATGGAATCATGTTTACTCAGTTTGGGTCCTTTAATGACATTGTCATTAAAAACAGGAAACAGTGTAGCTAAGCAGTATACTGTAGATCACATCAAGGTCAAAAAAACGTTTTTACCTCTGCTGCTGTACTGGCTGGGTGAGCCTGCTACTGTAGTGTTATGTGTTAATTTATTCATCATATCATATCGTATTTCATCTACAGTCCTGCAGGGATGATGAATTTTTGTAGGCGAATCAGGAAGTTAGCATCGCCCTGGTTCCCTCGACAAAAAAGCCAATGGGATTTTTCCATTGGGTTTGTGGATTATTGAAGAATATAAGCTCTGCGGTAAACACACGTTTATGATACTTTTATAGTACTATCGTACTTTTAGTTGCTTTTAATTTATGTCAGGAAGTAATTTGTCTATAATTTTATTAGTCGCATAATTCTTGTGTACATTTTCTTAACGTTGTTTTGTGATTGTTTTGCCCTTTGTGTGAAGCACCTTGAGATTTCTCTGTATTTTATTGACGTAAAAGCTTCAAATTTACGAGTGGGACTTATTTTATGTTGTGGAACAAATTGTTAAAATCTCATAATCTTGTGTTAACCACAGACCTTACTTTAGGCATCTAAACAAAAACCCATTCAAAAAACCCATTGACATTTATTAAAATTTAGCCTAACTCATTACCGTTAGTGTTATTTATTTCCTAGCTAGCATGTTATGGTTGGTACCAATGGATTCATTAGGATTTCTAGTTTCATGTGATACCATTATCTTAACTCTATCTTTAAGACTAGAGCCCGCTACAACCTCTTGAATACAGTCATGTTGCAGGTCTCAGAGGGCTACATAGTTCATGGTTGTACTATATGAAGGACTACGTACTATGTGCTTGTTATTGCAGTTTCCCCTTTTAATCTGCGTTTCCCTTAGTCTTTCTAGATGTCGCTCCTCGTCTCTTTGCTTTGCCTAAGCTGGATGAGCATTGTGACTGGATCGCATCGAGACTGCGGAGAGTTCCCATCACGGCGTGAGCCTGACAACTTCCATATCTGCTTCTGAAGAGCTGACGCCGACGTGAGCAATCCAGACCTGTCACTTAAGATGATGTGTGCTGCTGTGACTGGATGAAAAAGTTGCATTGTAATGCAAGTGGAACCGCTGCTTCTGATGACGTGCAGATTTTTTAAAAGGGAATAAAGACGTTAAAGAAAGCGCAGCGCTCTGTGAGTCAGAGAGGGAAGACATCATGGTGTTGGCATTTCTCTGTAAGGTTCTTTGAGGATAGAAATGTATACATCAGTAATTACGGCTTTCAGAATCTTCATGCATTTAAACTAGGGCTGTCAATCGATTAAAATATTTAATGGCGATTAATCGCATGATTGTCCATAGTTAATCGCAAATTAATCACACATTTCTTATCTGTTCAAAATGTACCTCAAAGGGAGATTTGTCAATACTCTTCAACACTAAACAATGACAAATATTGTCCAGAAACCCTCACAGGTACCGCATTTAGCCAGTAGTCAGAGTGCTGACTTGACTATGACTTGCCCCAAACTGCATGTGATAATCATGGGCATGTCTGTAAAGGGGAGACTCGTGGGTACCCATAGAACCCATTTTCATTCACATATCTTGAGGTCAGAGGTCAAGGACCCGTTTGAAAATGGCCATGTCAGTTTTCCTCGCCAAAATTTAGTGTAAGTTTTGAGCGTTATTTAGCCTTTACAACAAGCTAGTATGACATGGTTGGTACCAATGGATTCCTTAGGTTTTTTCTAGTTTAATTTGATATCAGATCAGTATCTTCACTCTAGCTTTATAACTGAGCCCGCTACAACATAAAAATCGCAAGTTGCGTGAATGCCTTAAAGAAATTAGTGGCGTTAAAACAAATTTGCGTTAACGTTTTAGTATCGCTGACAGCCCTAATTACAACTAAATACTCAATATTTCATAAATCAGTTCCTAGTTCAAGCCATGATCAATAACTGTAGGTCAAAAGCTGTATGTGAGCTACGTGCTCGCTACAAAAAAAATTACTCTTAGAGTTAACCGTCTTTAACAACCTCCGAGAATACCTTCTTACAAATGCACATGAATACAAACACTCGCACGCAATTCTGCTGTACGCTGCATCTAATCTGCAGAGGTAGAGCTAATATCTGCTCTTTTAAAGCAGCTTTATTCCCTCCAAATAATCATCTTTAATATCTGAACAGGGAAGAAAAAAAGAGAGAGAGCAATTATTAAACCAAAAGGAGGGAGAGAGCCCGAAGAGCAGAGGGCAACAACCTTGTTTGTGCCATCAAGAAAACTGTAGCGTGAGAAGAGAGAAAGAGAAAGTGTGTGTATCTGTGTGTGTAGCTGAATCTGTAGCTAGCAAGGCAGGCAGCTTGGCTTCCCACTGTGATCCTGATTCAAAATGCTCAGCAGAGAGAGAGAGAGAGGCAGAGAGGATTGGCGATATAGAGAAAGAGTGAAATAGCGGAGACAGAGAAAGGCAAAGAGGACAGGAAGAGAAGGGGAGACCAATTACGAGAACCCAACCACAGAGGGATAAGAGAGCGAGCGAGAGACGCTGAGAAACAGGGAGAGAGAGAGAGTTATTTCCTCTCGGTCTTTGAGAGAGAGAGATAGAGAGAGAGAGAGAGAGAGAGAGAGAGAGAGAGAGAGAGAGAGAGAGAGAGAGAGAGAGAGAGATGGTCCGTCTGCGTCCGGTCGGTCGTTCAGCTGATTAATTTGTGACAGGAGGGATTTCTGTGCTCCGTGCCTTGAATTGCTGCTCTAATTTATATGGTAATCTTCTTTAAGACTCCAGCAGCATACAAAAAACCTTTTATTTCCATCTCTGCTAAGCCAAAAACCCTTTCTATACTCACTACGCACATATAAACATACATACATACATACACGCGCAGAGCACGCGTGGGTCACACTCCGTACCGTTGCACGTGGGAAACGCGAGGACGCCTTTCGCTTCCCCCTGTGCTCCGCTCGGTTTGTGTTAGTATTCATCAGGACTGTCTCTAATTACCACGGATAACGCTTCAAATGTTTGTCCCTCACCAGAATCTCATGTCACCCTGATGTGAAGTACAGCTGTAAATAATTAGGAGAGTGGATAAGAGCTCAAGGGCAGCCATTGTGGGACACGGGGACAGCTTGGTTTAGGAGAGTTTGCAAGGACGGGACATAAGTATGGGTGTAACAGCCGAGTTGGACACTCGGTAGGCTAAATCCGCGTTCACATCATGTGAGATGGAAGGTAAAGATAGGAAAGTTTCCCATGTTTACAACTTACAAGTGTTCACATCATCGGACAATACAGCACGGAGTCTATATTTGTTTGCATTTTCAGGAAATTTCGGGTTATTTAATTGTGTTTGCAACTTGGATGTCAGAAACCAACCCTACTGCCAGATATGAACGGAGATATGAGATGCTTCTGCAAAAAAATCTTCTCTTTCTACAGTATCTGCTAAGGGTGTAAGAAAATATCATGAGTATCGCAATATTATGTTTTGCGATACTGTATCAATTCTCCGAAACGCTGTATCGATTTTTAATTATTCTTGGAGGTTGTAATGGACTCAGTTTTAAAGCTAGAGTGATGTTAATTGGCATCATATGAAACTAGAAAAAACGAAGGAATTGGTACTAAACATGTCATACTTGCATGTCGGAAAGGAGGTTACATAAAGCTCCAAACTTATGCTAAATCTTATGTTCTATCGGTACCCACGAGTCTCCCCTTTACAGACATGCCCACTTTATGCAAATCACATGCAGTTTGATTCAAGCTTCCATCGATATCGACTGCAATTTTATTTCACTTGACCTACAGTATTAAAAAATTGCAGCCCGAAAAACTACGCCGTACAAGTGACGCATATTTGTTTGGTTGCTGATGAAAGGATTCAGTGAGTGTCCTGTTGAAGGTGATGTCACTGCAGTTGCACGTGGCGTCTCTATGACAATCAGCTAAAAATCCAGCCCACACTGAGGGGGTACTATCCACAGGGCATTAAACAAAATAGATAAAAAGACTACAGTTGAGTCGAGCTGAATTACGCAGTGGAAATGAGGCAATAGCTTTTGCATCGCTACGTACACCACTTCCTGAATATGCATACAACGTCGGCTTTGGATGTAAATCCTGAGGTGAGTAATCGTCCAATATGGGAGTAATTCCTACACGGCTTTAGAAACTGGTAATTAAAACTCACGTATATGAAACTAAAGCTGAGAACACACCTTAAAATTATTAAAACCTACAAAAACCACCACAATCTGTCTTAATAGTCAAAAAGTCGGTACAACTACAGATTAGGCTACGATAAGAGGCAACCTTCAAAATCCTGTGATAACATGCATGCATTGAAAAAGCAAAGAAATGGTGTAAATACGCTTCATTTGGGTGAGATAATGGATGGAGAAATGAGGGGATCAAGGACTGTAGGGAGGCCTGGAGGACAGTGAACTTCATTACTGTAGAGTGAGATAATCTCTAACGATCTGTGGCTCTGCACTGAAACCCAATGAGCTGGATTATGAAATAACTCGCACTCAGTCGACCACGCAAATTGTCCCTTTCCTCGTTGTTTGGGTTTCTCCGGCTCCAGTTCCTGAGGTAAAAAGCAAAAATGTTTAAAATAGTTTGATAAAGCAATTCCTCAAGGTCCATCTAGTAGCTCTTTCTGGAGCTTTCAACTGTATCAAACGTTCTTCATCGCACAGATTGTCTGGTTGTCATGGAGATGAATTGTTAACATGCATTCTCAGTAGAGCGATTTTTAGGACTTTTAGGACTTCCTGTGTGCAGATGAGAAGTAGCTCAGCTACTGACTGAGCTTGCATATCAACAGATCAATGAACTCCATCTGTTCATAAAGGACTTTCCTGTTTCCACGGTAATCTAGAATTACCGCCTCGTGGTTGTATACCAGCCAAGTCGCAGTTTACATTTGAATTATCATCACTTAATTTTATCCTATTAGACATTTGTGTGAAATTGTCATAATTAGCATACGAATTCTTGAGTTATGTAAATGTGAAATGTAAATGAGTTATTGTCACACAGTACATTGTACAAAGCACAGCACACAGTGAAATACTGTATACTCTGCATTTAACCCATCCTAGTATTAGGCGCAGTGGGCAGCTACTATATAGCAGCCGGGGAGCAGTTTGGGGATCCGGTGCCTTGCTCAAGGGCAGTACCCACGAGTTGAACCGCACCTCTCCAGCTACCAGTCCACAGTCAGTACGCCAAGTCCCTACAGACTGAGCTACTGGCCAAAAATGTGTTTTGTGAGGTCGCAGTGACCTTGGCCTTTGACCATTAAAATCTAATCAGTTCATCCTTGAGTTCCAAGTGGACGTTTTTGCCAAATTTTAAGAAATTTGCTCAAGGCGTTCCCGTGATTTCACAAGAATGTGACGGATGTGAGGTCACAGTGACCTTGGCCTTTGACCACCAATCTGATCAGTTCATCCTTTTTGAAGATCATTTTCTTTGGTCGCTTTTTGCCTTTTATTAAGGAGTGACATTGATAGATGTGAAAGGGGGAGAGAGAGGGTATGACATGCAGCAAAGGGCTACAGGTCGGATTCGAACCCCGGGCCGCTGCGATGAGGACTCAGCCTCGGTGCATGGGGCGCCTGCTCTACTGGGTGAGCTATCGGGGGAACACCTCAGTTCATCCTTGAGTCCAGGTGAACGTTTGTGCCAAATTTGAAGAAAGTCCCTCAAGGCGTTCCTGAGATATCACGGTCACAAGAAGAAACCCAAAATCATAATGCCTCTGGCCACGGCTGTTGCCAGCGCGGAGGCATAACAATTAATTTCAAGTTTGAATGAAAACACCTTATATTGTGTTTTTAACTACCGATTGTCAGCACCAACTGGCCCAGAATGGAACAGATCTGGTCCAATGATCAGTCCTGATGCCAAATCATAACCGGCCCTACAATCATACTATCCCCACCTATACTGACCACTGTCTAGTACGTAGGGGGCTCTGCTTCACTTTTTCCTAATATCACCCGAAAACACACTGGTTAAACTGTTCAACAAAACTGAAATCTTGCATTCTGACATGTCTTGAAATACCACGCTCCTGACAGGCCTACAGCAGAGATGTTTTCATGAGCGTGGGTAGCCGGGAAGAGAAATACATTTTTCTCATTTGGCTGCGGGATTGGAATAAACTCCCCGAGGATCCTGGATGTAGATCAGTTTGAAAATGGAGTGGTATTCCTCTTTTAGCTCTGTCGTCTATCCAACCCCCCCTCCAGAGGTAAAAGTCCTTTTTACCGCGGCCGTCCGCGTGAATGCCAATTAGAAAGGGATTGCCAGGATATATAAAGTAAAAGCTGTAAAAAAAAAAAAACACTAGTGGAGGCACTGCTGGTAAGCCTTTAATCCTTTTGGTGGTTTAGTTTACAACCAAGACCTCAGTGGGTTTAGTTCCTTAAAATTAATCAATCCTGGATACACTTTCTACAATGTGGATGATATTTGTGTTTACTGACAGACAACACAAACCTGCTGTGGATACAAGTTCGGTGCAGCCCTTTCACACAGAATCTCAGTTTGACAAGTCAACAGTGCTTGATGAGTGCTGGGAAGCAGGCAGGTGGTAAACAAGCCTCTCCTCTCTGTGTGTGTGTGTGTGTGTGTGTGTGTGTGTGTGTGTGTGTGTGTGTGTACATCTCTTTATTTGTGCTCAAGTGTAACTGGGAGAGTGGAGTACAGTGTACAGTGTGTTTTGTGTGTTGTATCGCCAGATACTCAGTGAATGTTCCTGAGTATCTGAGTGTGTGTGGTTTAACACGAGAGGCAACATACAGTATGTGTGTGTATGTATGGGAGTAAGTATGGCTGTAAGTGTATCATACCTGTGCATTTGTACGCAAGAATGTACGTGCTGTGTTGAAAGTTTTCCTGTAATTTTAGATCATTACTTTCCAGGAATATATAACTCCCCATAAATTAAGTTTGATTTTAAACAGCAGAACTACATAAAATTAACTATTTTTCAGATTTGTATTCCTTCATGTATCTAACAGTATGTTGTGATAATAACCCTTCTTCTTAAAGTATAACATTTTTTAGGAGAAAAAATCACAATGCCAACCATACGAAATCATCTGTTAATGATCTGTTTTTCAATATATACTTATTATCTTTACATAATGAAATGTGAGCGGTTAAATGCAGGGCACCAGCCAGGTGTATAGAATACTAAGTTCATGAGTTGAAGCCCCCCCCAACAACTGCATCTCTTAAAGGGATAGTTAGGGTGTTTTGAAGTGGGGTTGTATGAGGTACTTATCCATAGTCAGTGTATTACCTACAGTAGATGACGGTCAGCACGCCCCCAGTTTGGAGAACCCACTTCACAACACAATCCCTTCAAATTCTCTCTTATAAACTCAGCACTAGTTAAACTCTGATTGACTCTCTATTTTCTGGATAATTATTATCAAATTATAAAGTTCTTGCCAGGAAACTGCCTTGGAAATGATCAAGAAATTACAGATATTTCAGAAATTTCTTGATGCTGTTTGAAGTCCCTTCTGCACTGCCAGGAAAGATATTCTGGTGGGAAAATACTATTTTGTCGGCTTAAAAGCTTCAATCAATGTTAGATATGCTGAGTCTGAAAATACTGGAATCTGCTGAAAAATGTGTAAAAAGATTCAAACTGTAGACCGTAGTCTTATATGGGAGTTTATGGGAGTTTCTTTTGTTTATAGATTTTGCACTCAGTTTCATTCACTCATTATAAAATATATTTTTGCCAAGCAGCTGAACTGTAAGCTGCCATGTAAGCGTGAGAAGCGACAGGAAGAAACTTCTGCACCTGAGAAGGTGATTTTAAGGTCGGACCTTCAGTATTACCAGGTGAGGTTTGGAAAAAGGTAATTCCTGCTTCCCTGAGGTAGTTTTCCCAGGGAAAGGCAGGAGATAATGGAAAGAATTCCAGGGAAATACTGTGATGTCGATCCCCGCTGCACATTCAGTAACATCAAAGAGAGTTTGTAAATAGTTTTTACCTGTGAGCAGCTCTCGGATCTCCACGTCGGTGGTCTTCCGGAGCAGTCGCACCAGAGCTGGTATGCCTCCGCAGTTCTTCAGGGCGATCTTGTTGTCGTCGTTGGCTTTGCCGTACACCAGGTTCCTCAGGGCTCCGCAGGCGCTGCGGTGCACGTCGGTCATCCGGTGGTCCAACAAGTCCACCAGCAGCTGGATACCACCCTGCCGCCGGATCTGAAGACGGAGGAGGGAGGACGGGATTAAGGGGGACAGCAGTAGGAAATTCACAGATAATAGAGGTGTTTCCGTGTGTTTGTGACAACAACATAACAATAAATGTTGGTGTCTAAACAATATCAGAAGACATCAGGGATTGTTCACGACAACTAGAGAAAATAATTTCTCACTTTTGATGCTGTGTTATCATGGAAATATTCATTTCTACTGTTTCAACACTTAAAATAAACAGGAAATAAACAGTGTTCAGTGATGCAAGATGTATTTAAATGCCAGCCACTTCACTTTCTGTCCCACCATCCCTCTAAGTGTCTGCGGCCCTCCCTGCTTTCCTTCGTCTAGACAAAGAGAAAATGTAGGGCAGACTGCCTGCTTTCTGTAAAAACAAGAGACGTTTTAGTGAAGTGAGACTGCACGGAGGCAAGGCAGTTTGTGCATTGTGTCTTTTGTGCTCCAGATAAAGGTACGTCAGCATGAAGCCTATTACAGCTGATTCACTTTGGATGACAAGCTCAAACTGGAAACTGATTATTTAGAAACTAGATGTTAGATCCTCAAGTAACAGACCCCATAATGACTGGGTTGTGTAAAACAAATCAATCTGCAATCTAACTATGAAGCAAGAAATCTCTCTGTCTGTATCTAGGCCTATGTGTGTATGTGTGTGTCCTTCACATATCTCGAGAACCGTCCATCCAATCTACTTCACACCTAGCGAGTGTATTGTTTGGGACCAAAGGACGTGCAGTGTCAAAGGTGGAGCAATTTGGACACTTGACACATTTAATATTAATGAACTGAATAAACAAGCGAACAACGCTCTGTTCAGCAGCGGGGGGGTGGGGCTTCTGACAGCGGCTCATTGACTGCAGTTCACCTTTGCTGCTGGATGCCGGATATACTAACGTCTCGTTTCCGCAGGGTTTTGTTTTGTTTCCATAATTACGCGGATGGATAGAAACACCATTGCAGATATGGGAGAAAAGTTATTACATACATATAAAACAGTTGCTGTTATGTCTATGAGTTACGGTCTGTTTTTCACCGTCCAGTCTAACGCTAGACGAGTCACACTTATAACTTTACATTTTTTTCTAAGTGAAAAAAGTTTGACGGCATAGTTAGCATAACATGCTAACTTCCTGTGGCACACAATTTCAACATACTAGAGGAAAATTACGGACCAAAAAGAAAGGAAGGAGGAGGAGATCACGGAGGTTCCCATAGGAATGAATGAACTTCCAGTTGACTCGCATACGTAAGATAAGGCGTAAGATTACAACCGAACTGTTCTTCACTTCCTTGGAGTCAATGATCAATGAGCGCTTCTCGAGAACGCTGCAAGCAATCGGCTCGCTCCAAAGGGGGACACGCTCCGAAGGCGGACTGCACTAGTTATAATTAAATCCAAACACCCACACATTACAATCAGCAGAATAATGACTGCTTTATCTCACTTGACAAGGCAACAAATGAACAGGAATTTGTCTTAGCAAGGGCTGCAAATAATGACTATTTTAATATTGATTAATCTATTAATTAGTTATCATCGTTTTGGGTTAATCAAAGTATTTTTTATCTGTAAAATGTCGAAAAATTTTCATCACAAAATCCAATAGTCCAAGGGATTGTCTTCCAACTGTGTATTTTGCCTGGAAAACCCAAAGGGATTGACTTAATAAGAGAAAAACAGAACAGAAATGTATAAAAACTATTAATCGATTAGCAAATTTATTGTCAGGTAATTGTCTTTCAGTCTAGTCTCGCCTTTCTGACACAGAAGCAGGGATTTAACAACTAACAGAATAAATCAAGCACACAGTAACACATCTTTCCGGTGCATCCGGTGCTAGGAGACTGAACAGGCAGCGGGCCATACAGGATACATATCCCTCAGCATCCCGTCTATTATTTCACCATTCAGGCATCTCTCTCAAGGGCAACAAACCATCTGGCCTGTGGGTTGTAGTTTTGGCAGCCTTGCTCTATTATACCGAACACACTTCACTCTTCAACACAGAATATCAACATCAGTCGTCTTTCTCGTCTTTCTCGTCTCTCTCTCTCTCTCTCTCTCACTCTATCTTTTATGCCTGTTGGCTGATTGCTGTTTAGAGAACTTTGTTTGCCCTCAAATCCATCGTCTCCATGGGGAATAATAACGCAGAATTGAGCTGAATTGAGTTGACATTGATGAGACAGACGGAACAGAGACACTGAGTGACGACGGCTCGAAAGGACAGAAGGATAGACTGCAGGAACAAGGCTGCACTCAGAAATGGGTTAAGTGTGCCTAATGAGGAGTTAATGCCGTCTAATGTGGAGTTTGGTGGAGCTCAGACAGCTGCACACGTGGGACAGAGTTTCCCCTCAATAAAGACGTGTCAAATGCTCTCTCTCTCTCCTACTAAACACATACAGGTAAACTGAGAGAGACTTACTCAGTAACGGGGCTACAAACAATTCACTCCAACATTAGCTAATAGTTGCGTACGGTTGCGTACAAAGCCGGTCTTGACCCGGTGCTCCCACTACAATCCTCTTTTAAAACAGTTTGCTCCATCTGTCAGCGTACAGAACAGAAGGAAATAAATAAACATTTATTGAATAGAATATTTCTATAGAATCTTAAGATAAGTGAATATTAACATTAACAAATAGGAAATTATAGAAAATATAAAATGTGGAAAATAAGTTTTGGCTCTGCTGCCTGGTAATTAGTCCAGTCCTCACAATATTATACAATTAGCTTTGGCTATATAAGGTAAACATAAGCCTATAGGCTATGGCTGCATAGCAGCTGTAAATTATAGATAATAATGCTATTATTAATTTAATCAGCTGCATCAGGACCATTTTAACAGGCTCCTCCAGATTCCCTTTTATACATTTTCAAATATAAAATACTATTTATACTATGGCTTGGCTGCATACTTGATGATTATTATTTGCTGAGAGATGTGCATCCACATTCACCAGTTTGCCCAGCTAAGCAACATTTTAATTAAATTCAATATTTAATCAATAGTCAATCCATCATGCATTAGTCCAGAGTTGTGACTAAACCTTGACTGAGTGACTAGATGATTACTGTCTTGATTTAAAAAGATGTGTGCTGAGGTTGCTGCTGGAAAGCGCGACTTTCATTTTGTGCATGTGCATACGAACGTGTGTTCACGTGTGACGCGGTTATCTTCTCTGAGTTGAGTCTATAAACACCGTTGCCAGTTGGCGTTTATCAAACGTAATAAATAATTGTATTTCACTCTCACTTTTGACAGGCCAAAGTCACAGAACAGCCCTGGAAGTGGCTGGTGAGCAAGCAAGAGATGCTCTGCCCAGCTAGCTAGCTAACTTAGCAAGACTTAGTTTACCTGACTAAACAGTGCATACGGTCTGTTCGTAATCTGCCGCAAAAGTTACATTTTTTCAACGTACTCCAGGCAAATGACCTACCGGAAAAAAACCCCCAAAAAACGGAAGGAGGAATTTCACAAACATTGATGATTACGGAGGTTTCCATAGGAATGAATGAACTTCCAGGTGACTCGCATAAGTACACAGAGCTATGTGGAAACGAGGCATAAGGCCTTCTTGATCTCTGCCAAATGCCAGTTAATCAAGGTTTTTTTTAAATGTATATATTTTTGGCATTTATGTTATATAAAATATTTCTGTACATTGCTGGATTTATATTGCGAGATAAATAATGAGAAAGACCTGCTGCGTGGTTCTTCAGTCCTCGCAATCGTGTGTGCACACCTGCAAATTCTCTGTCATTACGTGATTGCGACTGGCTCGCGCACCCGACGGCAAAAAAAAGCACTGTGAAAATGTTGCTGTATTATTTCTCCATCGGTCTGTTGCACGACTATCAAAAATATTTCAAGGCATACGAGTACACAAACCCACCCACTCGCTCGTTGTTAAGGACCCTTGTCCCCCCCTGGAATCTCGCCTGTGGTACTCGAAGCACTGAAAGATCCCTCTTGAAAAACTCAACAGCAGCGTACCTTTCCAAGAACAATGTTCAGTTGAACTTTCAAAACTTCAGCAGAGAAATCAAACAAGGTAGTATCTGCATTCCTATCTGCGTACTAGAGGAAATAGTAGGAGATTATGTTTTTGTGTGTGTTCTGATTAAACTCTTTACTGGAAGCCACAAACTCTGAATAAAGCATGCATGCATGTGTGTCTGTTTGTATATATAAGCAACTTATAAGCGAGTTTTGGAATCCAACCCTCTGTCTGTAAGCCCTCTCTCTCTCTCTCTCTCTCTCTCTCTCTCTCTCTCTTGGTGTCCTCAGAGATCAATACCTCAGATTTGATCTTGTTGTCTCCAAAGCAGAGGTGCTGGAGGTAGGCAGCAGCGTTGGACTGGACTGATGGGAACTGATGCTGCAACATCTGGATCACCTCCGGCAGCTCTGGATCCCTCCAGCCAAACTCCCTACAGAGACACACAGAGAAAAAATACAGCATGTTGTGATGTGTGCAGAGACAGATTTGTTTGTAGCTGAACCCGTTACCAGGCGACTCGTCTCTCCACTGTAACCCTGATTTAAAATGCTCACCAGAGAAAAAGAAAGCGAGACAGAAAATCGAGGTTGGTGATGACTCAAAAGAAAGAGAAAAAAAACAAAGAAAGACACATTATATTTAATTAAAATAAAATATGTTTAATTACACATATTTGTATATTTATTAGGGCTGTAAATCGATTAAATATTTAATCGTGATTAATTGCATGATTGTCCATAGTTAATCGCACATTTTTTATCTGTTCAAAATGTACTTTAAAGGGAGATTTGTCAAGTATTTAATGCTCTTATCAACATGGGAGTGGGTAAATATGCTGCTTTATGCAAATCTATGTATATATTTATGACTGGAAATCAATTATTAACACAAAACAATGACAAATATTGTCAAGAAACCCTCACAATTCAACTTTGTATTTACTGTCTGCCAGTTTTGCTGCTGCAACACTTGAATTTCCCCTCTGGGGATCAATAAAGACTTCACTAACAATCGTGAACTTTGAGGCAGAAATATGTTTTCTTCAGCAGTTTCTATTGAGAGTTGGCACGTATGACACTTGGTTTATACGCCTGATGCTAAACATATAGGAGACCTTTTGTATGCATTGTTATAAGAAGGTGATTAACAGCAGCAGCACCTTGGAAGCACTGTTAGAGCTTCCTCCTGCTGTGATGAATCCTTTCCTCTCACTGCCCCAGCTGCTTTGGTTTTGTAACCAGGGTCTACCAGTACTTTTGCCTAAAGGCAGGCTTTAGGCATGCATACACACATAAACACACACACACACACACACACACACACACACACACACACACACACACACACACACACACACACTTACACACAGAGAGAAACTAAGCTCACTAACCCTACACGTGTGTGTGAAAGAAGAAACACAGATGATTAACGTGAGAAAGATTCGATGTGAGAGAATGAAGTCACAGTGAGGGATCAGAGAGAGGGATGGAGGGAGGGGGTGGGGCTTATCGATGTAGATTATCTGTCGCCAACAGCAACGGAATATCATGTTTCCTTGACAGCGGTGGTTTCTAGGGACCGACTGGAACTGGGGCCGGATCTTTTTTTTTCTCCCCCTTTTTTGTTTGGGGAAAAGTTTTATTCCCACATGTGATTCAACATTGTCGTCTATAAACCCTGAGAAAGAAGGAGATGGAAGGAGATTTTGTTTTGTATTGCATAAAGCAGCATATTTGTCCACTCCCATGTTGATAAGAGTATTAAATACTTGTCAAATCTCCCTGTAAGGTACATTTTTAACAGATAAAAAATGTGCGATTAAGTTGCGATTAAATATTTGAATCGATTGACAGCCCTAATTTTTTCTGACAGCTGCGAGAAGTTTTGTGCTGCATGTAGAAGCCCTGTTTGCTCTGCTCGTATGTAGCATCCATTTCTCTTTGATGTATCTTATTCTAGATGCAGCAACAGCCCCGCGTCCCTGTGGAGATAATTTCAGTTGTCTAATCTAACATAAACACATGCAGATACAACAGATACAAACACACATGGAGTGCCGTAGGACAACTCAGTATGCAGCTTAGAGCACACACACACACACACACACACACACACACACACACACACACACACACACACACACACACACACACACACACACACACGTACGCACTCACTGACTTGCGTACACACCCAGCCATCAAAGGCAGTGCAGAAGAGCCAGGATTAGAAAGCTTTTGTCTCTGAGTTTCATAATGGGCCAATGGGATAAAACCCAGTGTTTGAAAAATGGGGAAACTGAAGAGAGAATTATTTCAAAGGTTATTTTCTCTCTCTCTTTGAAATCCTTCCTCTCTTTAACAACTTTCTTCTTTATTTTACTCTATTATCTCAGTGTCTCTCTCTCTGTCTCTTGCTCCACACGTGCACGGCCACAACATACATAATGTTGTCGTGCACGTACAGTAGCATGCGCCTCAATAAATATGATCAGAGATGACATAACCTTGCTTAGGTCACCCTGTGGGTTAATTGGCCGATAAGACATCTAACGTTACGGCTGAGCGAGCTGTCAGACGTGTGCGTATGTGTGTTTTTTTTTATATATTATAATTAGAAAGTGGGACACCAGCGATAATAACGCCTGTAGACATGAAGCTTCTTTAATAACTAGTAAACCAGATGGCTTCACTTATCAGACAGATTCTACTGCTTATGTAATGAACTGAAAGGGTTAAACTGATCAACTGGGTCAAAAATCAAGCGTATAATTGTATTAAGTATAAAAAGATTTAAGGAGATAGAGGTGTGAGTGAAGTGCAACAGGAGATTTCACCACTTATTTAAGTGTTTATACTGTACTTGAATACTTTTGCCTCTTTATACTTGCCTGCCGTTGATGGCTATAGTTACTTTACAGATGGATATTTTACATACAAAACCTACAGCTTATGAATACAGTCCATTATTAAACATTAAACTATCCAAAAGTATGTAAAATACACTGCCATTCTGCAGAATGAGTACTTTTACTTTTGATACTTTCAGTACATTTTGTTGAAAATACTTCAGTACTTTTAATTTATATACAGAATGGAAGACATTTACTTGTGAGTATTTTTACGTTGTTGTATCGTCTAAAAACGCGCTGTCATCCTTTTATCCAAGGTGCTTGGGAGGTTGTGCTCCTGTCGTGCCTGCCGTTACTAAGCAACCAAAACCTGCACGCTGCAATGACGATAATGAAGTTGCGGTAATTTAGCAATAAAAGCCTCACTGACTAAATTAAACAATGTCAAAACAAAGATAAATGGATTTCCAGCACCGTAAATCCCCAACAGCAACCTTACTGCTCGCTTCTTTGAGTCAGTGTTGCTGACCTTTCATCAGGATGTTGTGACGTTCTCGGATGGAAAGGGTGAAGCCAGTAAAATAGTCCGCGGGACTGATGTAAAGCTCTAAAATGATTAACTTCTCCTCCATATATTTACCGTAGACTGATATTTACGGAAGAAAGAAATGATATCTGCAAGCTGTGATTGGTTGTTCCTCATCACTTGATATGCGGTACGAGCTGCAGTGCTCTAAAGTTGAACTGTGTTCATCTCAGAGCGCAGCCGTTGCGCCCTGAAAAATAGGCCCTTGGGAACGCTGGCGCGTCATGACGGTGTCGCTCACGCATTTGAGCGCACCTGCCACGCGTCTACATTGACAACAATGGATTTGAGGGCACAAAAAACACGGCATGCAGTGGGTGCTAAATGCAAGATTAGGAGCATTTCTATTGCCTCCGCACGACTCTCAACATGGCGACGGCTGATTCGGCGGCTCGTAGCCAACGGTTCTAACAGCGCTAACACTGAAAACAACGGCAACAGTGCTGACAGAGCTAACAGCGTTGAGGGGGAACCAGAGGGTGGGTGCTACACTTCCTGCAACGGCGCCATCGGTTGGGACGGTGCTGTAACCGCTGTATGAGCATAGTGCAGAGCGGCGACCGTGAGCTAGCCAGTGGGGCATACGCGGCCGGGCTGGCTATGTCAACAAAGCACGGAGAAGCTCAGATTACAACACACACAGAGGGAGAGAGACTTCATTCTCTGCTCAGGTAGACATTACTCCTCTATATCTTTGCATAGCAAATACTTGTTTGATGCTATATTAATGCTCTGGATATCGTATAGAGGACCTTTAAGTAAATGATCTGAAGGCTCCTTCCACACCTTGATTTTATACAGAAAATAACACACAATAGTAAAATATAAAGACAAAAAGCTTGAAGCAAGGAGTAATAAAATATTTAGTAAAACCATCACACTAAATCTGATACACTAGTGTTTTTCCCTCTGAATGAAGCCTTCCTTTTATCACTGTTTGTTCCGCTGAATCTCGGCAAACATGTTGACTTTAAAAACAAATAAAGTTTGGCAAGTGAATCTATAGTTGGAAAGTCAGCAGTCAGCTGAGGCCTTTATAGAGGCGAGGGCGTGAAAGCAATGACAAAAGAATAGTTTCTTAAAAAAAACAACATTATACACTGTTCACTTTTCTGAATATGTGATACTTGCCTTGACATTGTAAAAATAAAGAAATAAAAGCTTTTGATGAATAAAATAAAGTACAGTGGAAGTTCTGTCTGAGCTTCATAAGTAAGGGTGAACAATGGAGCTGGAGTTCAACTAGCTGAGTTATGCACCACATCATGGTGCAATAAAAACACTGAATAATCACGGATATCCACTCAACTCATACACTACGTAATCGTTATAGTCTAGCCACAAGAATACTGACAGGAAGCTTCCATGTGAGTCCATCAACACTGATGTTCTCCTAAACTGTTTCTCCATCCTTTTTCTTGACAGGCACATTTACTGAAATGGTGAAATGAGGTTGCAAAAGTGCTTCTCAGGTCCATTACTCATACAAACAGCACACAGTGATGTTAACGGCACATCAGTGGCCAAAGAATAAACACCACTTGAAGGCCAAAGTGGCACTTTTGGCAGCACTCCACAATAATTGTTATAAAAAACACTCTCTCTTTTTTCTCGTTCCGTCCCTTCTTCTATCTCTCCGTCTTTTCCTACAAAATTTCTGTCTCATATTAGCCTTCTACTGCAAGTGTGAGGTCAAAGTGGGGGCACACACATGTAACTACAGACACACAAAGACATAGTTTAGATTGTTTGAAGTGGGGTTGTATGAGGTATTTATCCATAATCAGTGTATTACCAACAAAAGATGACGGTCGGCATGCCCCCAGTTTGGAGAAACAGACAGGAGTACCGGCACAGGAGCAAAGCAATATACTGCTGTGGACGGGGCCGGCAACAAAACATATTTTAGGCGCCTAAAAAAATCACTGCTTTACCTTGCCATCAGAAAGCCCTTTTTGAGAGGGAACTGAAGCTGTTATATCCATCCTTACTCTCTGCAAAGCCACCAGACTCCTTTGACAAAAACAGTAATTTTACCTCGTAGAACATGGTCTACTGACTTTGAAGAAAGCAGAGAAAATTTTGGACAAATTATGTATGTTTTAGCGTCAAAATGCTTTTTTCCCCAAGTCCTTCTAAAACCTTTTTCCCACATGACCTGACGTAGGTTTCTGCATGATGACACACTGCTACATATACAGTATATATACATCCTTATAGTCAGTGTATTAACGTTACATACAGTAACTCAGATGGCGGTAGGCACGCTCCCAGTTTTGAGAAGCAGACAGGAGCACCAGCACGGAAGCAAAGCAATGTACTGCTGTGGACGGCACGTTAGTTTGGATCTGAAAGTCACACAATAACACAAACTGACTAACAGATCGATGCAGCGTTAGACCAGAATCGTGTTCTGCGACGTAAAATGACTGTTTTTGTGAATGGAGTCTGGTCTGGAAGCTTTGAAGACTGCGATATAACGGCTTCAGTTCCCCGTGGTAATGGGATGTCTGACCGCGAGGTTAAGCGATGAAAATATTCTAAATATAGCGTACACTTAAAAAGATATTGATTTTTTTAGGTGGCTAAAATACGTTTTGCTCCCATGCTGGTACTGCTGTGTGCTTCTCCAAACGGCGGGTGTGCCAACCGCCATCTACTGTAGGTAATACACTGACTATGGATGTACCTCATATAACCCCACTTCAAAACAGCAAAACTATCCCTTTAACACTTGAATCAATGAAGGAAGAGTCTAATTGTTGCCAGCCTGCAGGCACAGAATATTTGACACACCCACAAACACTCACAAAAAACACACAAGTATGCTTCAGAACACCAGAACAGGAAAAAAAAAAAACACCACTATGCACACGTATTTTCAGATGAAAGTAGCCGTGAATATGTGGAAAAAAAACACAAGCATGCAAAAAAGAAAACACACACACACACACACACACACACACACTCACACACTCACACAATGGCAGAACCAGAACAGCCTAGAATAGTCGGGGCCCTGGAGAGAAAGTGGCACATCACAGCAGATCAAACTCAACCCGGGGCTTCAGGCTGTGATGCTTCGCGGGCACACACACACACACAGACAAAAAAATGTATACATTAAACATTTTATGCACAACTCCAACATTGCTGAGATAGACTGAACATACACAGTTGACATGTTGTGTTGCTGTCGTGGGATAAAACGAAGCTACATTCTGAAGCAGATTAACCAACAGAATTTACCTAGAGTCGCAGTGAAACTGAATTAAATGAAGAGACTGTCTGTCTTCTCTCCTGTGTGCGTTCTGCCCCAGAAAGCTGTACTATAATGGTTCATTCATTCACTAACTCTAGCCTGGAGCTGTACTACTTTTCACTCAGCATCTCTCTCTCTCTCTCTCTCTCTCTCTCTCTCTCTCTTTCGCTGTGTGTGTGTGTGTGTGTTTCTTTCGTTCCAGAGAGGAGGGAACACAGGAGGATACGGCGCTCCCAGTCCCAAACGCTGTGTGACAACATCACAGCAGGATGAGCAAATACAACTGAGCCATCTGTGAACTTCGGGCTAAAGTGTTCACTCGGGCAATGTTTGCACTGTTTTAGTGTTGGAGTTAAGAAAACAATATGCAACATATTTGGATGCTGTTCTGGAAAAGTGACAAAATGACTTCTCTGTGTGTATTAGTGATTTTCAATGGCCCTTGAGTAAAATTAACACCAGGAGAGCCAAGATCTTTACTCTTTTCTCCAAATCCCAAGCCAAGGAGCGTCTGTATCCTTTTGTTCGCACTGATGGTCCATTAACGCCTCATCAGTCTCCATCTCTTTAGCACATTGTGACGACTCAGGCTGTGCTGCTGTGTTTCCATAGCGCAGTGGTTCTCAAAGGCCCCGTTCAGACCTTGTATTAACATGCGTCCTCGGTGATCGGATCACAAGTGGACAGCTCTAAGTACAGGTGTGAACGCACTCAAGACCCACTGAGGACGTATTGAGATCGGATCTTTCAAACCACAATCAGAGGTAATTCTCATTACATCCCGACCAGGGATCGCGTTAGCCGGTATCATGTGTTGTTTGGCAGATTAAATGATCAAGGGCCAAAATGCCCATTGGGAAATATGCCTAAATAGCCTAATATTGTAAGATACGTTGCCAAGACAACTTAAATATAAACTAAAAAAGCCGGTCTTCTTACACACTCGAACCAAGCCTCCATAATGATGATATAAATAATGATTTCATCTGTTTTTCTTCAGGAAATTTTGACTTTTGGACTCAGACTGAGACAATTACAGAGACGAGGAGCGCGGCGCCGCTCGCTGTGAATGAAAATATAATGATTGGACGGGCTACCTGTCTACCTACCTGCCTGCCTACCTGTCTATCTACCTTCCTGTCTACCTGCACGCACTCTGCCCGTGGACTCATTATTCGTCACCGGAGTCTTCCACAAGCTGCTAGCTTGACAGCTGTGCTAACCAAAGCCATGTTCGTTGTTTAGGTTCATTATGATAATTTTGGGGGAGTGGCTTTGGAGGAAGGCCTGAAGGGACGGACTGCCAGTGTTGATGACTTGGCGACTTTCTCTCTAGATTTAAGGACTTTAGCTACTTTCATTGGAAAAGAGTTGGAAACACTGAGCTGGGTTTTTAGGTTGGATAGTTTTTCAAATCTAACGTACCATTGCCGGTTTCTCCGATGTTACCTACCCAAGCTTTAACGTATTTTGAAGCTTCAAAGGTCAGTCTTTGCAAAAACATCATATCTGCTAAAAATATGATAAGATCCCATTTTTAAAAATAATTTTTAACTTGCTTTATGAAACAAAGCAGAATAAAGCAGATCACATGACCTCACAAAATTCTTGAAACAAGTTTTGATTAATTATCTCACCCCAGCTGCAGATATTTTCAATTCAAGGCACTTGTAGCAAATTGCAGATCGAATTTTCTCCCGTCTTTATTTTCTTTTTCTACACGTTTGTATAAATAAGCCAGCTTGTTGTTTAACTGCAACCTTGTCCCTTTACCCTGTTGTCCTGCAGATGGCGTCAATCTTAAATCAGAATTAAAAAGGGAAAATACTGTCAAGGAGAAAAGGAGCATTTGAAAAGGAGAGAAAAGAAATGAATAATTTCATGTGTGAGAAAGATATTTACTGACATATTTCCTCCTACAAAAATGTGCGTATATGCATGTGTGTGTGTGTGTGTGCATGTGTCTCTGAAATCCCCCAAGAGAGCCTAATGTTTTCATTTGGCGACTCAGTGGACTGGGACAAAGTACTGACAAACTGTCAATCCACTCTTTGTTCCCAACCAGGCAGGTGGGCTATCTCACGTCACCACTTGTCTAGGTGTGCAAGTGTGTGTGTGTGTGTGTGAGTGTTTCTGTGTGCCATCCTGTCACCCACAGCCAAAACATTTACACCACAATATGAGATGCAGGCAAACCAACAATTAAACCCGGTAAATAAACTATCCATGAATTATGTATTCAGAAAGCGGGGCGAAGCTGCAGGCAGATGATGATCACTGCTATATCGGGCTGAAAGGATTTCCTGTGAGTCAGGGGTTTTTGGGGAATAGAGCAGTTTGGAACCAGAGAGCGAACTATGCGATTTGTGTCGGGTATATTGTGTATATAGTGTGTGTGTGTGTGTGTGTGTGTGTGTGTGTGTGTGTGTGTGTTGCCACCACTGAGGACTGTCAGTGGGGGGACATGGAGATGCGTCTGATGACTCATTCCCCGATAGACAGACGGAAATACAGACAGACACAGGTAGGGTAAGCCTGCAGAGTAAACTGACAGGAGGAGAAGAAAGGGAGGCAGGAATAAAGGAAGTCAAAAATAAATTGACACGGGTGCTGACTCACTGCATTCACTTTTCAGCGGGACATCTAACAACTGCAGGTGGCTGATTAACTGCAAAACATTACCGTGTATTTAGAACAAACTGGAAGAGAATAGAATAGAAGAGACACCTAGCCCAGTGTTGTATTGGTTAGTATCCCAAAACAAACTGATCTGAGACCAGCAGCAACAGACCACCGGGGATCTGTCTACAATACGTTCAGCTGATGGATACAGTAATTAGCACAGTAACTGATTAATGATGGACAACGCTGGTTAAACTCAACACTCCATGTAATTGTTCTTGCAATGATGTCGTAGCATGAGCTCCCTCTGTTTTCCCCTCCAATCTGCCTGCTCCAGCGTTAACGTCTACCCTGTAAATAGTTAATTCTTTCTTTTTCACAGGAACCTTGATTGCAATGGACAAGCACCAGTGAAATACTGTTTTGCATTCATAGATTGGCAGCGACGGTCAGATAGGTCACTGCTGCCATATGTTGTCAAATGGAAATGTTAGATAAATGTATCACTCAATTAGATGAACAAGCACTTCACATAAATATAAAACTAAACCACTTTTTAACCCACCTTGGCCTCCATGTGGGAACGAGGTTAGTGTGAGAAAAGGAATGAATAGAAGGAGAAAGAAAGACTGAGGCAAAGAGAAAATTAGAGAAAGAAAAAGAAAAGTCTGTGTTTGTGTGGGGGTGTGTGTGTGTGTGTGTGTGTGTGTGTGTGTGTGTGTGTGTGTGTGTGTGTGTGTGTGTGTGTGTGTGTGTGTGTGTGTGTGTGTGTGTGTGTGTGTGTGTGCGTCTGATGGCATGGCTGACTGACTGGCCCACTGAGGCTGGTAGAGATGAACGAAAGGTCAGGAGATGTCAGGCAGAGCTGAGAAACACACACACCACACGGAGTCCATCTCAAACCCCGTGACTGAATATGGATCAGAGATTCTCACTGTGCTTATGAGCATGAAATAAAATGAGGCACTTTTATGATCGGGTCGGATCCTGTCTAGCACAAATGTTTCTTCGCGTTAGCGGGAAGGTTTCCATAAATCATTGGCAGCCTGAAGGAGGAAATGCGGAGTACATAAGAGGCCGTCTCCACAGTAACGGGCCTTGATTTACCAGATTGTGCCAGTGTGTGGCTTGACAAATCAGCTAAATGATGTCTGTTTGAGGCGTTTACAGGATAAAGGTAGGCCTATCATTAGGGAGCCAGCTGCAGACGGTGGAAATGACCACACTTCTTCAGATATCATCTATTTTACTGTGCTAATGCTGATTTCTATCTCCACACAGTTTATCCATTCCATTTCATCGGAGACATTTGAGTCTTACTGTAGGTCACTTAGTAGTGGAGGAGACAAGCCCAGTGTACATTTTGAAAACATTCGTCGACGACCTGTTTCCAAAGACGAAAACAACTAAAACGAAATAAAAAGCAACCTTTGATAATAAAATCTACGACGAAACCTTTTTCGTAAATGAAGGACAACAAAACATTCATGTCAAAGACGAACGGAGGAAAGAACTATAATGCAGCTTAATTATTCAACGACTTGCACGCACCCCAGAAATTCACACATTGTAGATCCTTATTGGTAAAAGAGTGTCCTCTTTGCTGCCTAAATCTCTTGGTCAAACATTGATTTTGCGGCTTGTACTGTTGCACCACAAAGCAGCATATATTTCAGGAACATTACGCCTGTGTCTCTGCCAGTATTTTAAGCTGATGTTATGTCTCTGCTAGTATTAATATCTAAATTGTTTCTCCCAGTATTGTTAGCTATTGTTAACGTTATGTCTCTGCTAGTGTTAGCTAATGTTTTGTTTCTACCAGTAGTGTTAGCTAATGTTGAGCCTCTGCCAGTATTGTTAGCTTATGTTGTGTTTCTGCCAGTATTAGCTAATGTTATGTTTCTACAAGTATTGTTAGCTAATGTTATGTTTCTGCCTGTATTGTTAAATAATGTTGTGTTTCTGCCAGTATTGTTAGCTAATGTTATGAATCTGCCAGTATTGTTTGCTAATGTTGTGCTTCTGCCAGTATTGTTAGCTAATGTTATGTTTATGCTATTATTGTTAGTTAATAGTATGTGTCTTATTCTTAGCTATGTAATGGGTTCTTGGCTGGAAAATAATGATTAACGATTTATGGACTAAATGCAACCACATTTCCGCTAAAAATTAGACAAGACGCAGCAACAAAACAACTGTAACAAACTACAAAAATATGAATATTCTCTTTTGGTGGAGATGAGAAGATCAATACCACTAACTCAAAAATCAAAATCCGGTGCCAACATTAAGACTGGGCAAGGTGTATGAATACAACCGCCACAAAGCACGCTCAAAAATCACCAGGACAGACAGACAATGGAGACAAATGAATGGTTGAATAAATCAACAGATAGATAAATGGATGGAGAGATGGGTGGATAGCCAAAGGAGCAAATGGGGAATATTTACACTCAAAAGAAAAAACAAAAACAGAGGCTCTGATAAGCCATATTGCTCCGAATTGCAAATAAGCAATCAGTAATGGGTAATTAGTTACTTTACTTTGTCGTTTAATTTAAAACTGATTTGATTTTTAATTTTCTTTAAGATTGCAACTCCTGTCTTAATGTTTTCAGGTCACAGAGGATGTTAATTAAATGCAAAGTGCTTTTGAAAGCCAGTACTCTGATCTAGTCTCCAATTTAGAATCCATATAATGCTAAAATAAAAGTGACCCCTGATTAATAAACCACTAAATGGGTGACAGTACAAATGGGAAATGTCATGTGGCCATTAACATTAAATTCTGCATCTGATATTGGTGTATATATATATAGAGAAGATGGAAAGATTCAGTGAATGAGACAAAGGTAAGATAGATAGACAGAATGTATGTGTATAAATAAATAGTTGGATTACTTTGTCATTCTTTGCTCGGCTTGATTTTGATTCCACACAAGGAATTCGGGGTCGTACCTATCGAGGGGGGACAGGCAGAGAGAAACAAGAAAGAGGTATTTGTTGGCTGTCTGGCAACAAATTATTCAATAACCGTCATAATAGTGCTGATTAGTAAATAGAAATCAATACGTAGCCACTAGACTCGTCTTTCTCTCTCAACATTTGGTTATCAGGCAATGGTGGAGAAGGTGGGCAGGGTGGAGGACATGCACTTAGAGCGGGTGGTGGGGAGATGGTGGATATGTCGGGTAAAGAGAGGGTCGTAGGATGAAACAAACCGGGTACCGCCAATTGTTCTGTGCATATTCACACACCAAACTGGATGTTTTGGTCATGGCTGGTGCTGCGTAGTGGATTATTGTTTAAACATTCAGATCTAAATTGCAGAGCCAATTATCAGAGTACTTTCAGGCAGCGAGAAGAAAAATCAGATTTACTATAGGTTTCAAATGACCAGGTTTACCTGTGAGTTTACAAGGTCATGTCCTGTGCACAGTGCAGACCTTACTTTCAACTTTTACTATATATATATATATATATATGTTTTAAAGGAATACATCAAGTCATTGGCCTGTTAGTCAATCAAATATAGATGACAAATCCTTCATGTGTAATTTATTTTAATTTCTTTGTGCGATTGAAAATGACTGGCTTTATCTCAGAAAAGCAGGAGTTGTACCAGTAAAGCTAAATGGTGAGTAAATGACAAGCTAAGCCGCTAAGCCTGTTACATGTAGGTTAAATTTAAACAACATACAAAATATTTAAATATATATTTTTAGCAACTAGTTTTTCTCGCATTAACTGAGGTGGTGGCAGATGATGAATAAATGGTTGCTCACCTGAAATTGTTTTAATGAAGTTCATCTGATGATTTCTTTTTAATCAGTAAAAGTTCAGTATTCTTAATATGCTGCTAGTTTCCAATATGTCACACATTTGTGCCTGAGGCATGTAGGTATAATCTAATGTGAATGATTGTGGTGTTAGCACTTAAAAGCTACGTTGACCAATTGGCCAACATCTGAAAAACTGGCTGTTTGTTTAAAGTATAAGGCTGGTTATAGTCTATATTTTCTTGTTGTCGGCAAATCCCAAGAAAAGACCAAAACCAACAATGAGTTGTTCTTAATAACAAGCATTTCCTGTAGATTTCCTCTGTAGCCCCCAGTAACCCCTATTGGCTCTTTAGTTTATCTCAATCCCACATACACCGTCCTGCTGCTGTAAATACCAACTAGAGCACCAAATGTAGATTAATACGCAGCTGAAAATAGTCCCCATCAGTGACCAGCTGTTTCACGAAATTTCTGAGCCTTTAAAAAAAAAATCTAACTACATATCCGGACTACGGCTGTCAATCGAATAAAATATTTAATTGCATGATTGTCCATAGTTAGACGCGATTAATTGCAAATTAATCGCACATTTTTTTATCTGTTCAAAATTTAGCTTAAAGGGAGATTTGTCAAGTATTTAATACTCTTATCAACATGGGAGTGGGCAAATATGCTCGCTTTATGCAAATATATGAATATATTTATTATTAGAAATCAATTAACAACAGGAAACAATGACAAATATTGTCCAGTAACCCTCACAGGTACTGCATTTAGCATAAAAAATATGCTCAAATCATAACATGGCAAACTGCAGCCCAACAGGCAACAACAGCTGTCAGTGTGTCAGTGTGCTGACTTGACTATGACTTGCCCCAAACTGCATGTGATTATCATAAAGTGGGCATGTCTGTAAAGGGGAGACTCGTGGGTACCCATAGAACCCATTTTCATTCACATATCTTGAGGTCAGAGGTCAAGGCACCCCTTTGAAAATGGCTATAACAGTTTTTCCTCGCCAAAATGTAACGTAAATTTGGAGCGTTATTTAGCCTCCTTCACAAGAAACTATAACATGGTTGGTATCAGTGGATTCTTTAGGTTTTCTAGTTTCATATGATGCCAGTATCTGCACTCTAGCTTTAATACTGAGCCCACTACAACCTAAAAATAGCAAGTTACGTTAATGCGTTAAGAAATTTGTGGGGTTAAAATTAATTTGTTATTTGTTATTATCGCGTTAACTTTGACAGCCCTAAAACGGACCAATTTTGAAATCTGTCTTCAGGAGGAACAAATAGGCTTTGCCCTGAGGGCCACAGACACGGTAGGGAAGCCAGGAAGTATTGAGAAATGGACTAACACATTGTTGGTTTTGGTCTCTTTACAGGATTTGTTTACCCAAATATGACATAATAAATAATAACATGCTTTTTCAAACAATACCTCTTTGACCTGCAAGAACAGCAGCAGTTCAGCGAGCTCGCAAACAGTAAAACTTGACAACTGCAGTATCAAAATGTTCCTGAATAATCACAATCTTGGGGGACCCTCCCTTTAACGCAATGTGGACAACAAGCCAATCAAATAGCACTGTGTCTCATTCATACAGTGCGAGCACTGACTGCATGTTGTGGAGGTAAAGCAAAATGCCATGCATCACGAGTCAGTCCTTTGAATGCAGCAGTGCAGATGTGTGGATGCTGGAGGGAAGCTACACAACAAATGATGCCGGAGCTCAAGGTTGAACAAAACAGACAATGCGAGTGCAATGTGCACGGAGAAATAAACACTTGGACAATGGGTGGAGGACAAGCGATGGCAACAAAAGTCACCTCTCCTTAACGACACAGAGAGGTGTTCTTGTGCTTCCAAATGTTACCATATAATAAGCAGCTCAGCACAAAGTCACTTCCTCATTAGAAATATTACATTTAAGCAAAAAAAAACACGTCTCCTGCTTACACCTGAGCCGAAATGCCACAAAGAGAGACACTTCAACTTTAATTAGGCTGCTTCTAGCTGTGACAGTATGTCTGTGCAGTCATTAGTGAGAAAGAAGAAGCTAAGAAGGAAAAATCCAAGACACAATTGGAATAGTATTTCAAACTTGATTGTAATAGTACTAAAGAATGATAAAAGCAGCTATTACGCTGGCTCTGTATAGGTCTCTCTCTTACTCTTGTCTGTCTGTCTCTCCCTCATTCTCACACATCCACTCGTACACAGAGCCCTCTTGGTCTAAAAGCAGACTTCATGCACTTTCCGCATTAACTCTGTCTACCTACTGCACAGAATGTGACTGATTGTCACTGACAGAGAGGCACTCCACTCCTAACAGCGAGAGCAAACTTTTAAATTGGACCAAGAGGTGTGCTGCGCAGGCATTCGTACGGCAGCGTGAACAAGCCCCGACACCAGGCAAACAAGAGAGGACAGTGGAAGATGTGGCGTGATGTGTGCCTCATACTAAAGCCCAGATTCAACCAGCCTTTTTTACAGTACCGGACCGTCAAATCCTGACGGCCAATTACCTGTTGAGGTGCTACAACACTGTTTGGTGTCACCGTGTTACACTTTGAAGCTTTGACACTCTTTCGAGGATTGCAATTAAACGCTTAATGTGTTGATATTATTTATACTTTCTTGCATAATTGTGTTAAATTTGGTGAATCTGGCCCTCAGTAAGTTCAGTGAAAGGGGAAAGGGAGCGGAACAAAGGGCTTCATCAACAAGCCAGAGCTGATTTGACATAAATAGGTCTTGTTTTTCCTCACCGTGGGTCCTTCTGGATACTGTCCACCGATGGAGACCGGCCCAGGGAGGCCTCGGGGGGGAGGGCGGGGCCCGACTTGCTGTAAGGCGATTCGGTGGAAGGGCAGAACTGCAGGGTGCGGTACGGGTTGGAGTAGTCGGCCGCCCCGCCTCCCGCGGCGAAGCTGCCTCTCTGAAAGGTGCCCGTGGCGCTCTGGCTTCCCGTTCGCTGCAAGGGGATTGGGTCGACACCGGGGGAGGGCGGGGCTAAAGTGGGAACAGGAGAGTAGGGACAGAGCAGATAGTTGAGGACCTCTTGGTACAACTGGTTCACCACTGGGTTGGACGTAGCCGAGGAGGAGGAGGAGGAGGAGGAGGAGGAGGGAGCGGGGGGAAGAGGAGATGGGAACCAAAACACGAGGATGCACGTACATGTAGACACAACGAGAAAAAAACACCAGCACCAATGGAACAAAAGAAAAAGCAGAGAGGGAGGAAGCAAAAAAAAAAGACATAAATAAATGATAAAACAACTTACAACTCAACAGGTGGGGTAACTTCAGGTAACTCACCAAATGATCTTATTTTTCAATAGAAAAATATACAAAAAAAAAAAAATCAGTCAAATCAAACAGACATGCAAATAAATAAATAAATAAATAAATAAATAAATAAATAAATAAACAAAAAAACATGTCAAGTAAAATTTACAGGCACCTGTAAAAAGTCTTGGTGATGACAATTTAAAAAATTCCTCTAAATCACAGCTGGATTTCCCCGATTAGCCCACAGCTTCTGTTTAGCCTGTTGTTTCCTGTATATAATCCTGGTCAGAGTGAAATCTACAGCTATGTTGTGATCTTTTGTCTCATAAAACACATCTGATCCAGCCACAGAATTGGACTTGAAAGATTTTTTTCTTCCACAGTAACAACATAACTGCAGGGACCTTGACAAGGCCCGAGGAAATTCACGTGTGATGTGATGTGATGAAGTCGGGTGTAAAGCGTTGTTTTTCAACTGTTCATTATCTTGAAACCGTTTGAATTGACCCTGAAACATAGTCAGCCTTCAACAGCTTCTTTGTGTTGCACAGTAAAAAAAAGAAAAACAGATCTAAGTCAATGTTAAAAAGGATTTGATAATCAGAGAGCCGCTGTCGTGACTTACATTCACTGACACGAAGCTGGAGACGATGATTGAGTTATTTTGACGCATAAAAGTTACCTCTCGGTGTGTGTGCGGGGAGCCAGCACGACCTCAAATCTTTTAATTAATAAGGTGAATCTCTCTTTTTATGGAACAAAACCTTGTGGGAAAAGTGTGAGAGGTTTTATTTCATATTTCTCTCTCTCTGTATTTCGCGTCGTTCAGGCGACCAGACCGGCAGCGCGGCGTTGACAACATTTTAGGACACGGTTGATTTGCTTTGATTTCAAAGCACCCGAGCTAACGCCCATGGGATTAATTGAGATTAATTTTCAGCCTTGAAACTAATTAGTTAACAGACTGTGACTGAGAGACAAATTGCCATTGAGACCCCAATTGGATTTGCCTACCTGATCTGGTAAATAGCGCTACATGATCAGATGGGACGAGGAAATCTCTCATGTACAGCAACACCATTAAAAAAACACCTATCTTTCCAGCTGGACCGGACTGTGTCTTCTACCATTGAACCTCACAGTATGCTGTACAGTATTTCTTTGATCCATCACTTATTCATTGTGTCATGTTATAGCTTCTTTTACTCTCTGATTTTTAAATTTAGAAGGTTCAGAGGGTGATTTACAGCACGCTGCAGCTATTTATAATGTTGGACTATTTGAAGCACATTTCTGTTTACAGTCTCTAATCTACTCCAAGTGTTACTACAGGTTCCTCCCCCTCCGGTTCTTTCTAGAGGTGTAAGAAAATATAAAAAAAAATTGAATATATTATGTTTTGTGATACTGTATCGATTCTCAAAAACACTGTATAGATTTTTAATTAATAGTTTACATGCAAAGATTAACTCGGTCAATACTTTATTTCATTTGCAAAGACATGGACCCTGTATGTGTCCTCTCAAAGTAGAGCTATGATGTTGGATGTTACAGCGACTGTGATAAATGCAAATGCAGATCCCACTGTTCTGATTGGGTAAAAAGGTAAACTTTTTCAATCCGATTTTAGCAATGAAGAACTACTTTTGGGTTGCCAGGTAAGTATGCTCTGACGAAGGTCTGACAGACTGAAAGCTCAGAATAAAGTGGAATACTGCAGAGATCTAAGTGTGCGGATATCTTTTCGATCATCCCTCGGGTTGCCAGGTAAAAAAAAAAAAATCTTTTGGCTGGTGTTTATCCTCCTCCGACTTTACACTTGCTTTGTTTTTATAGCTTGCTCTTAAAGGGGTGCTCTGGGGATTTAGTAATGCAATTCCACAAAGTTAGGAGACTTGCAAGAGACGCATAAAAAAGGTCAAAATTGAATTTCCAAAAATGCTGGATCCTACATTTCCCATGAAGGTTGCCTTATTATAAAGAACATCCCATTCCTCTCCTTCCACTCCCCATCCTCCTTTCTTATTTTCATCTATCTCCATCACATATGGTCTTTAAAGAGGACCTGTTATGCTTTTGTGCTTTTCCCCTTTCCTTTAGTGTGTTATATAGTTTTTTTGTGCATGTAAAAGGTCTGCAAAGTCAAAGCCAAACGGAGTTCATCTTCCCCACAGATGCACTGCTCCAGAACTACCTGAAATGCCTTGCTTGAAGTCCTGCCTTTTCTTCCGTAACGTGGTGATGTCACCAAGTAACAAGTAAGGGATAATGTACAGCGAGCCGGTCATTGTTGTAAAATAAACGCCTTGAAGGGTTTTATTTCACAACAATGGCCCGCTAGCTGGACATTATCCCGCTTATTACCCAGCTACTTACTTAAATCAATAATTTGACACAAAAACGGTCCACCAGAGTCCGAGATCAGAACTGCGTCCATAGCAACGATATGTTACACATAGCAGTGGTCTGCTATAAAGAAATAAAAGACCGTAGAACGCTGTGATTGACCAATCAGAATCGAGTATTCAACACAGCTGTGTAATAAATTTGCATAATACCTGTGTAGCGCCTGGTTTGGCACGCCCAAACATAGCTAGTTAGAGTGCAGCTGGAGCGGAGTCCGAAGAGTTTGGCTCGGTGGACCAATCACTACAGTGGGCCAGCTGACCAATCAGAGCAGACAAACAGGCTTTTCGGGAGGCTTTTGCTGAAGTGCTTTTTTAACTCCTTAACATACAGTTGCCCCCTTTTGTTTCCCTTAAGAAGCTATAAGGTTGTAAAAATCATCTTAAGGAGCAAATATAGTCCAAAAACAAACGCGGACGTGCACAAATTTCTCTTTGTACTACACTGGGTGTCTGCATACACATCTGGTCCACACGTACAGTCTGTGTGGTCATAAACTGTACCAGTGGGCTCTTGTGGTCATAGGCAAATGAAAAATGAATGCAGGAACTATAAATTGGACTTCATTCCACACTGTTTGACAGTATCATATATATTCTATATCAGCGTGTTCCAGCTCTTTATTAAAACTATACAATATTACATTGAGTGAAATATTCTAACTGAAGACTGTTTCAGACAGAGGGTGAAAAGAGGTGCTGCAGCACAGCCGGTATGAGAAAAGTAAAGCGTTTTTTGAACATTAAAGCATGTAAACATGTTCTAGTAGAAACCCAAAATACAAGCATGCACCTGAAAATTAGCATAATAGGTCCCCTTTAACATTTATCGAAATACCTAAGTTGCAAAGCTGTTACCATGGCACTATATCATTTATGAAAAGCTTGTGCAACCCTTACATATTCCTGTCTATCAAATGTTTGCTCAGACTCTTTTCCTCAGCTCCCCTTGCCTTCTGGGGTACGGCAGTAGACAGTCCTTTACACCTTAAATAAATAACCCATGACTTTATTTTCCTCAGCCTCCACATCCCCCATCTGAGCTTACCTTGTCCTCTAAGGTTGGGCTTGGTGTAGACTCTGTCTTCGTAGATGGGGTCGATGTGGTGTTCGGGAGACTGCAGAGGTCGCAGCTCAGAGCCCAGGTGACTGTGCTGGCTGCTGTACGAACCTCTGGAGCCTGGAGAACAAAGGGAATGTAGAGGTTAGATATACTGACACATAGATAGATGGGTGGATGGATGGATGGATGGATGGATAGTCAAAATTGTCTCTTGAATCACTTCACATGCCATGACCAGATTAACCTGTTCGGGGGCCAAAAATATTGCTGTTGACTCCAAGTTCCCATCAAGTACAGTCCAACACAACCCACTATAGATGCGGGCTGTAATCCAAAGCTACTATCTGTATCTGTTTACAGTATGTGATAAAATATCTGTAACATTTTTGGTCAAAACCAGGTGATAGCTGTTGTCTGTTTAACATGAACATAGTTTCACTCAACTAAATAAAATATACATTTAACTAGAATTACCGCCTCACGGTTGTATGCCTCGCCCAACCAGTCTTTTTTCAGTTTACATCCATGTATGTCCAAAATGACATACCTTCATCATTTTATCCTGTTAGACATTTGTGTGGAATTGTCATAATTAGCATATGAATTCTCGAGATATGGTCAAAAACGTGTTTTTTGAGGTCACAGTGGCCTTTGACCACAAAATTCTAATGAGTTCGTTCTTGGACGTTTGTGCCAAATTTGAAGAAATTCCCTCCAGGCGTTCCTGAGATATCGCATTCACGAGAATGGGACAACCTTAAAATATATTAACATAATGCCTCCGGCCACGGCGCGAGGCAAAAGATGACTAATCCACCTTTTGAAAAGCCAAAAACAAACTCTGGCACAACTGTTTTTTATAAGGGTCCGCAGTAGAGACAGGGAATCTCTTTCATTAATTCAGAAATTCATGAGTACATTTGCAATCTAATAAATTTTAGATAAAACCTCAAGCCAATTTAATCAAATATTTGGTAATATGCTTTTCTTTTGAATCCTTGTGCTGATGCTGGTGAATACCAATTAGACATAAAAGGAAAGTGCCATATTAAGCCCTGAAGAAAACCCATCATAATGTCACAGACCAAACTCTATTTAAAAAAAAACATTAATGGTAATCAACTAAAAAATCTCCCGTGTGTCAAGCGTATAGGAGAACTACGGTGGCTGACGTGAAAACATGAATGTCCCTATCTAGAGCCAGTGCTTGGTTTGTCCGTTCTGGGCTACTGTAGAAACATGGTGGCGGCTCCGTGAAGAGGACGTAGTCGTCGTAGTAATTTTAAGCCAAACCATGATGTTTTTTTACTTAAAGGTTCAGTGTGTAGGATTTAGTGGCATCTAGTGGTGATATTACTGACTGCAACCGACTGAGTAACCTTCCACTCATCCCTCCCTTTTCAAGCGTGTCGGAGAACTACGGTGGCCTTCAGGTAACGTAAAAACACAAAAAGTCCAACATGGCGGACTCCTTGACGAGGACCCGCTCCGTATGTAGATATAAACGGCTCATTCTAAGGTAACGAAAACACAAAGATTCTTATTTTCAGGTGATTATACACTAAAGAAAACATACTTATTAATATCATATTCCATTTCTACAGATAGATCCCCCTAAATGCTACTCACTGTTCCTTTAAATAGAAATTTCAATTTCAGGAATTTGATAAAAAAAAAAAAATCCAGAAATGACATAATTAAGTAACTAATATAATGTTATTCTATGGCAAGACCATCTACATGTATTTCAAATAAATTTAAAGTGAGCAATCCCCAAAAACTGTATACATGACACAATGCATTTCACACATCCACACATAAAGAAGTAATAATGAAGTTGTCTTGACCTCTACCTGCCAGGCTACCAGGCCTTTGCAGGGTTGCGTTGGCGTACAGCTCGTGGGAGATCTTGTAGCCGTCTGCTCCGATGTGGTGCAGCATACGCTTGGTGGGCGACAGGGTGGCGTAGCTGCCCACCACCGAGCTGAGCTGGTGGATGGGCGACGAGCTGTGGTTTCCCCCCGGGGAGGCTGCCATGGGGAGGGGGGAGGAGGAGCCGGCGGCACCCGATGCTACCATGTTGATGGGCGATGACGTGCTGCGGGAGGAGGATGACATGGAACGGTTTGGTTGGTGTTTTTTTATCACATTATAATTTTTGTGTCCAGAATGAACATTTCCCCAGAATGAGATGATGGAAAACTACGTTCCATTAAAGATTAAGATCATAATAGATCTGAGAAAATAAAATGGTTTGGGCTGGAACACAAATTGTTTTTTAATGAAAGCCTGCGTTAAAAACCTCGGGTGTGGCGTTTAAAAGACATGGGTGTTTACAAGGAAGGGAGGCACTAATGTAAAGATTCCACTGAGTTGCATTATGGGAAATGTAGGATACAGCTTATTTGGAGCTCAACCCATATTAGGGACTAAAAGTCAGGATATCTTTGGCTCTGCTGCTTTGATTTTGACCATTCTTTTCTTAAAATTTCTCTTTCGTATGCCCCCTTACTTTATCACAAGTTTCTCTTTGTACTACAATAGTTGTCTGCATGACTGTTGGCACATCTGGTCCAAAAGTACAGTCTGTGTGGTCATAAACTGAACCAGTGGGCCCTTGCTGTCGTAGGCAGATGAAAAATGGATGCAGTAACTATGAATTGGACTTCATTCCACACTGTCTGGCAGTATCATATATAGTATGACAGTATGATATATTCTATATCAGCGCGTTCCAGCTCTTTATTAAAACTATACAATATACCATTGAGTGAAATATTCAAACCCAAGACTGTTTTTTATAGCTGCACCACTCCATCAAATAGATGTATGTTATACACGCTACCAGGGCTGTCCTGAATACCATTTTTGGGGCTTCGAAGCTTCGGTGAGAAATATTCGAAGGTATTCGAAGCCTCGCAGCGCAGCAGGCATACATGTTCTTCTGTCTGTCTGTCTGTCTGTCTGTCTGTCTGTCTATCTGTCTCCATCTCCCCCGTTTCAGTGCTGCTGCCGCACTACTGTTCACACCTCTACACACAACAAACAGCTACTGTATGTCCATTTGAGAATAACTACTAATAATTAATGTTGTATATGAATAATGGATAATGTTGTGGAGTTATTCCTTATTTCATGGGCTATTTGGGGATTTATACGTTATTATTACATACTTATATATGTAAAAATAAAAAAAACTAAGCATTCGAATAGTGATTTGGAGGTTGAATACCATGGCAACAGTCTTCGAAGAATTCGGGTCAGCCCTACACGTTACCCCCAAATTCAGCCCGACACACAGTGCTTGGTATCTTTGGAAAATGTTGGGATCTCCACGAGAATTTAAAATAAAGTTCTGTGGGTTTGAACAACATTTGGCTACACAGCATGAGCTTCTGATGACTGGCCCACCAGAAATCTGCTACTTCATTCGGGGTTTAACAAATCTTTTCAATGTAAAGATTGTGCTTCAGGAGCTTCATCAAAGATTTATTGGTAGTAAGTTATGCACTAAACCCCCCACTCAATGCATAGAACTCTGTAGACCAGTACTTGTAGTGCCTTTAATTGTATGTAGTAGAGTAAAACTTTAGGCAGTTACAGAAAAGGCTATCTTTGAAAAATGTCCAAGTCGACACCTAAAAATGTGTGAGCCCAATTCATTCTGTCAGGGACAGAAATCTATACAGAGAGTTGTTTTCTAGGTCTTTGCTTTAATTATTTAACTGTCTTTATACTCTATTCAGGCAAACATTTGCAATACATCTGTCGTAATGCTTGTTGCTGCGCTACTTAAAGGGATAGTTCGGGTGTTTTGAAGTGGGGTTGTATGAGGTACTTATCCATAGTCAGTGTATTACCTACAGTAGATGATGGGCGGCACACCCCCAGCTTGGAGAAACAAACAGGAGTACCAGCATGGGAGCAAATCAATGTACTGCTGTAGACAGGGCCGGCAGCAAAACCTATTTCAGACACCTAAAAAAATCAATATCACTTTAAGTGTACACCATATTTAGAATATTGTCACCACTTTATCTTGCCGTCAGAAAGCCCTTTCTGACGGGGAACTGAAGCCGTTGTATCCACCTGTGCTCTCACCAAAGCTACCAGACTCCATTGAAAAAAGCTGTAATTTCACCTCGCGGAACACGGGTGTTGCTGGTCTACCGCTGCCTCGATCGGTTAGTTTGTTTGTGACTTTGGTGAATCCGAACTAACCCTTTAAAACACCAAAGTCACATAATAGCACAAACAAACTAGCCGATCGAGGCAGCGGTAGACCAGCAACACCTGTGTTCCGCGAGGTGAAATTACAGCTTTTTTCAATGGAGTTTGGTTGCTTTGGCACGAGCATAGATAACGACTTCAGTTCCCCGTCGGAAACATAGACTGTATAGCTGTCTGACGGCGAGGTAAACCGGCAAAAATATTCTATATATAGCGTGCACATAAAGTGATATTGACTGTTTTGAGTGAGCCTTTCTTTAGGTGGCTAAAATACGTTTTGCTGCCGTCCCCGTCCACAGCAGTACATTACTTTGGTTCCATGCAATAACTCCTGTCTATTTCTCCAAACTGGGGGAGTGCCGACCACCATCTACTGTAGGTAATACACTGACTATGGATAAGTACCTCATACAAGGGTGTTTTTTCTGTGGAACAGACTACATGCTATAGTGTTTTTCAAAGCCACAAATCTCAGCACCAGGTGAAGTAATTGTTGAGTCATTGGTATTGATCAGACGATATATTCCTTTGTGCTTTGGGACCAGTAAAAGTCTTACCTCATGTGCTCCTAACAATGAGCCCTTATTAAATCAGACTGAAGTTGAACCAACCTGTAGGACTTGGCGAGTCGGCTGGGTGACTGCTTGGGCGAGGACACCCTCTGTAGCGTGGCGTAGCTGGGCATGTCAGAGGAGACTGATCCCAGGCGCTGCAGCTTGGTAGGGGATCCCATCGCCTGCAGAGGGGAGCTCACGCGCTGTAATAGAGGAGTTGTACTTCATTAAAGAGGAATGTCACTCACTTTAAATATTCATCCACTCTTCTTGTTCCTATCATTATTTTCAGAGAGATGAACAACTCCCCCCGGAGCTGGAAAAAGCGTAGAGCAGAGACTCTAATCTGTGATAACATCCCGATGAAGAGGCTCGGAGTTATCCGACCAAACATGAAGGGATGACTCTGAACTTTCAGAACCAAATGAACATGAAATCCGACTGCGAGCAATGGGCCGCCAAATGAAGTTCCAAACATGCATTTTCATTTTGTTCCAGCTGGGGAAACACGTTGAAGAAATATTTGCAAGGTCTTGCGGTTCCAGAGCTAAAGGTACAATTTTTAACGCTCCATTAATTCAGAGGAGCGTGGTCAAGACGCGCTGAGGAGAGGATGCCGAGGATACGGTGGAACAATGCCGGTAAATCTGTTTAAATTAATTCAAAGACATGATTAACGCGGTGTTCTTAAAATCTCTAAACTCTGAGCCCGGAATGAATTGCAGTGCAGCAGAAGAAGCAATAAAAGAGTAAACCATCACCTAAGAGGCCAGAATTTAATACAGGTTTGGTGCATCGTGGCTGCACTGCTGACCGACCCTACAAGAGAAGCTGCTTGCAGATCTCACAAACCCATAATTGCAAGAAAGATGCCCGATATGCTTTTTCTTCAATTGCTAACACGATAGCAGTAATGTCGCTGAGATGAAGAGTCAGCGCAGTTTGGCTACCGCAGCAGGAAACACTGAAGGTGGAAGGTGACAAAACTAAAGAAAGATTTTGGTAAAGTCTTGGTGTTTGTAAACTACATTTTAGTCGTCAACGATATTGCACGTTTGATATTGTCACCGTTAGTGTCTAATAACGTCGCTGGCGCCTCGTCATCATCTCATCTTAGTCATGGAACAAAAGGTCGTTGACGAACATATTTCATCATAGTTTTAGTTAACGAAATGAACACTGGCCCATAGTAACCCTAACATGCCTTGGTTCCACTAGGTTATACCAGGGTTGTAGAAGATTCCATCAATAGTTTACTACTGAGAGGAGTGGAGACAACATCCGCAAAACAACAGAAGCATCACAGTAATTTCTTCAGGGATTTGTACCTGAGCAGGCAAAGTGGCACAGGAGTAATACATGGGTGGTCCAGCAGGTATAGGTCCGACCTCAGTGGGCATGTGGAAGGCGCTGCCATGGGCCTGCTGGGCATACGAGTCTCTCTGGGACTGGGAGGGAGAGTCGGTTCCCACCAAGTGGGCGGCTGCACGGCTGGATGTCACCTAGAGAGGGCGAGAGTGTGGAGAGAGAGATGAGGGAGAGGATGAAAAGAAGGTGCCAGGCATCAAGTGTGGAGAAGGAGAGAAGGATAGATGTCAATGGAGGAAGTTGGGGAGAAGGGGAGAGGAAGAGTGGACAATGAAATGGTGGTGACAAAGATTGAACCAGAAGACAGAGGCGTGAAGAAGAGGAGAAAGAGAGAGGAAGGATAAAGAAGCAGACGGGTAGAGAAAGATGGCAATGAAAATTTAAAATGGAGAAAAAAGTAAGAAAAAGAAAAGGTGTTTGTACGTACCTGGTTGTAGCTGTGAACAGCTCCTCCAAGCTGCCCGCTGCGGCCCATGATCGATTCCCCAAGTGCCAGCCCTTGGTTACTATGGTAACCAGCTGCTGAATAGGCATCCTGGTGGTTGAGCTGCAAAGCGCTTTGGGACAGAAGTCCTTGTCCTGATGGGGAAAAAGAAAAAGAGGAGAAGCATTAACAAAGTACTAAAGGGCAATGAGTGCCTGTACACTGGAGAAATATGTAACGGCTAGACACAGGCGTTGTATCATATACTGTATATGTAAATTCAAGAGAAAAGAGGAACTTTTTGATCCCTGTCAAAAGCCACCTTAAGTCTTGGTTTCACTTCTGTCAAGCTGCTTTTATGCAACGGTTCTCGGACGACTTTTCCTTCTGCAACAGTCCGTCTTTGTGCAAAGACATATTCTGTTCATGGCCTTGAAGGCGTTTCGTAACCCAGTTTACATCCCACATGTTATACAATCTATTTCTTTTTTATGGGAGAAGAATGAACGTTAATACAACAAATATAACGGCCTCAGTTTGCAACAGACCTTGAAATGAAGAGAAGAGGAGAGGAGAAGAAAGAGAAGACTAAAAGCTGAAATAGAAATGCCCTCTTTGAGACACCCATTTGCTTTTTAGCCACCGTGTTATTCCGGCCTCTAGTTTCTCCACTCTTTCCCTCTCATGCTCTGTGACCCTTAAATCTCACTCTGTCCCTGACCTCCATTCAAAACACACTCCTTCTCTGTCTTCCTTTCTCGCTCTTTCTGCCTCTATCACTTCCTTTATCGCTCTCTATTGCCCGTCTTTCTCTTTCTCCGCTCCAAGTTTCTCTGCATAATTCAGTAGGAGGAGCAGAGGGTGACATATAAGTGTTAGAATGAGGCCAATAATACACAAGCTCACTCATCCATGTATTGATATAATCACATTTATCTGTTAAGGAGCCTAATTTGTGCCTTTATATGTAATTATTACAGTAGGGCTGTCAAAGTAAACACGATAACACATTGATACAAATTGGTTTTAACGCCACTAATTTCTTTAACGCATTAACGCAACTTGCGATTTTTAGGTCGTAGGAGTTTCAACCATGTCATTCTAGCTTGTCACAAAGGAGGCTAAATAACGCTCCAAACTTACGTTAAATTTTGGAGAGGAAAAACTATCATGGCCATTTTCAAAGGGGTCCCTTGACCTCAGACCTCAAGATATGTGAATGATAATGGGTTCTCTGGGTACCCACGAGTCTCCCCTTTACAGACATGCCCACTTTATGATAATCACATGCAGTTTGGGGCAAGTCATAGTTTGCCATTGTTATGATTGAGCATATATTTTATGCTAAATGCAGTACCTGTGAGGGTTTTTGGACAATATTTGTCATTGTTTTATGTAGTTAATTAATTTCAAATAATAAATATATACATATGTTTCCATAAAGCAGGATATTTGTCCACTCCCATGTTGATAAGAGTATTAAATACTTGATAAATCTCCCTTTAAGGTACATTTTTAACAGATAAAAAATGTGCGATTCGTTTGCGATTAACTATGGACAATCATGCAATTAATCGCGATTAAACATTTAAATCTATTGACAGCCCTAGTGATTATGAAGTGTATATTTATTTAACGATGCTCTGGCAGAGCTCCACAAATGAAGGGACTAGACGGAAAGCTATGATTGGTCAGGGTCCAACGTGTAGTCTGCCAAGTCTCTCGGACAATATGTATGATAAAATTTATGACACAGTGACCATCTCGAAAAGCAAAAATATTGTGTAGTGTAATGCCAGCAATAAACATCTAGTAGAGTTACAGTAAGCTAATCTCATCCTTCAACATCCCTTTGAACTACATAGAGATATAAAGCAGTTGTTCATCTCCGGCGCCTGAATTGGACCAAAAATTGGTGCCAGTAACCTGATTCAGCATTGCACGACATGAGCATCAAATGTGTCTTGATATATTTATATTCATACGCATATCTTGGGAATATATTCCACTTCAAATGTATTTTTGAATTGATTTCATTACATACGACATACATTTCCACAGTTTGTCCATAAATGTATTTGGTTAATAAAAACTTTTTATGGAGCTATTTATACAAACCAAATTGTACACAAATATAATATACAGCTTTCTGCAGCGGCTGTCTGCAGGCTCGCGTCTCAGCTGCGTAACCACTACGACCTGAAGCGTTTAATTTCTTACTCTTAGCGCTTAGCAAATGCAATTATACGGGTGTTTAGGGGTGCGTACCTAGACTCACATGGTGGCGGTACGCAATAAGAAGTAAGGGCACTCATGTGGACAAAGTGTCGGTCCATTTCAGGCACCGTTCATCTCACTTTGGGCTCGCGAGAAAGAAAGAAAAAGCCACCACATATTCTTTCAGAGGTAGATACATTTGTCATGATTTTTTTCTCATTTTGTGAAACATTACCAATGACTGAGCTTAGTCCCTGGCTCATTACACATCCTCTACACTTTGTAATGTCGTCTGTCAGCTGTAGTAAAAATTAAAGTGTGAGAATCGCTGATACACTGCTCAGTAACACCTTCCAGTGGAGCTGCTTTTTTTATTACCACAACTCTTACTCTGCTACCTCCACATTCATCCAGAATCCACCAAAGATCAGCCGGCCAGACTCCAGCTGGCCAAACGTACAGCGAGCTACCAGCTGGTCAGCTGTCAGATCAGTCAGTCAGTCGATGCTATCTTTTCTGTTTATGAATCAAATGAACTTTTCTAATCAAATATCTTATTTGATTCAGACTCAAAGTGTGAAAGTGGATGTAATTTATTTTCTCTGGGTGCACTATGTCAGTTTGTAATAATGTTATGGATGATACCGTAACTGATTCACAGCAGAGGCTGACACACACGCTCATAGCGATATAGTGATAAGATGCTTCATTGCTGATTTTACACGCAGCCTCATTCATGCCTCTGAGGCATTAGCAGTCTCGTGATTTGCACATGGATCATTCAGTCTCTTGCGTAAACGTGCATAGACTGTGACACGTAACACGAAGAGGCTGTGTGTAAATGAGTACATATGCATGAAACATAATGACAAAGCCGTTATTTTGTAGACTGTAAACCGTGAGGTTGCCAGGATGGCTCATAAAGTTTGGAGCGAACTTAACTGAATCATTTGAGGCAGGCCAAATCTCTCCCATCCCTCTTACTGAAATCCTGTAAAATGTTTGATGCACCCTCGATTCATTCACTTTAGGTGATGATAGCAATGATGATGTGCCTCATCAACGACTTTAATTACATTAATGAAACTCATTTTTACCCAAAAATGTTACTTAAAACATGACATCCCCCCCCAGTAGCAGTTTGCTGCAGTAACACACGGATGTACTCCAGCCACTTTCACCACTCCTACATCAGTTTGCCTTTCAGTCATACAACTCACTGCACTGGAAATTAACTTGACTGCAATACATCAGCTCTAAATAGACCTATAAATTCTAAGCGCTCAGTATTTGTACTCTCAAAGGAGTTCTTGAGCTGTCCTCCGTCAACAGTGCCTGTCCCTTTAATCTCCGCTGATGTCTCTTTTTTTTTTTTGCCAGCAGTCTAAGAATCAAAGCGAGAACGGCGCATGAGACGAGCAGAAACGTTGCTTGTTTGTGATGATTAAACAAGAGAGAATGAGAAATCGTAGTGTGCCAGAGGTCAATATCAACTGCACGGGAGAGATAAAGTCAGCAGCTAACGGCAAATAAAGTCACTCTGGATAAGCGCGTCGGAAAACAAAGCTCGACCAAAGTGAAAAGTCACTTGAAAGTACGGCGCGCGTCTCCTGTAGGCAGTGGAGCTGGTGACTGTGCATTATTTAAAATGTGATATTTAGCTGAGGGTGCTGAGTGAGTTTACTAGGTCAAGGACTCCGTGTCCAATATAGGCTCGTCTTGGGTGAGTGCACACATGCACATGCATACATGGGCATACAAAAACACATCTGTACGCCACATCTCTTTGTGATAGCAGGGCTCGACAGTAAGGGTTGTCATTGGCAACCATTTTGAGAAATTGGCAACCATATTTTTGGCATTTGGTTGCCATCAGTGGCAACTACTGTTTAATACTGTATGTAAAAAATAGGCACAGCAAACCGCAAAACGTGCACCCATAGACTGTATACAAGAAGTGGACGTAGTCATCGCGTCGTCACCCATTGGTTTGCAGACTGTCATTTTGAAGCCTCGGGTTTGGCATTCTGGCCGTCGCCATCTTGTTTTTTCCCGTCACCATGTTTTTTTTTGCAACCAGAAGTGACACAAGAGGGTGGAGCTAAGTACAACCGAGCTTTCATGAACTGAAAACACACTGGGATCCCTTTATCACTACCTCTGCCAGCAAATGTTGTTTCTAACACATGGGACTTATTTGTTTTACTTATTATTTTATATCTATTGATTTATTTAGAATTGTTCTCATTCTTGTTATTATTACTTTCACCATTCTCTGTCCTGTTTTTACAGGTTGTGGGACGGGGTTGGCCGGGGTTATTGCTGTTTGTAATGCCCTGTAACTGCAGAATTTTAATAAAAATATATCTTAAAAAAAAAAAAGAAGAAAGATTCAAATTCTGTAAAGTATCAGATAAAACACAAACTACAAAGACTTTTGTTTGGTTACTGTAATAAAGCTTTTAGTAAAACTACTTAGTATCTTAACTACTCAAAGTATAAGGTGACTAAAAATGGCTACCAATTTTTTTTCAGTTTCGGCAACCAAAAGCTGATGCCTGGTTGCCAGCGTGGCAACCACTTTTAAAAGTTAGTGTTGATCCCTGGATGGATTCAAACACTGGCACAAAGCCAGGGGATGTTTTCCACATTTTTTGTTTGCCACTTTAGGTGTGTGTTTCATGTGGGTAGTGGAGCCTTTAGGGTAGCAAAGGGCCTTCATAAATACATTATCACTCAGATGGCAGAAACACTGAAGGCTCAACTGAGTCCATCTGAGGGTGTGTGTGTGTGTGTGTGTGTGTGTGTGTGTGTGTGTGTAGGAAGAGGTAGGGGGTGTATTAGTGTATTTGAAGGAAAGTAATGGGGTGCCATGAGAGGGTCTCTGCCTGTGCATTTCAATATCTTTTGAGTGAACACACACGTCTCACTCACTTCGTGTTCGCCTGCATGAACACACATCTGCATATACAGTACCTGCATGCACGTAGTCGTGGCATTGATAGACCTGCTCGGGCTCATTAATCTCTTCCTCTGTCACGCACACACGCACACACACACACACACACACTAAAAGATGTTGAGTGGCTTCTTCTTCCGCATCATGACCAGCGTTCAATATTGACACATTTTAATATTTCATCAGTTGTCTATTTTTAGATATCCATTGGAGGCATGTGCAGTCGGGAACACACACACACACACACACACACACACACACACACACACACACACACACACACACACACAACTACATGCACAGTCCCAAATAGCTGCGTGCAACATAGTCACACACACACAGATTAACATGCACTCTGGCGAGCATCACCAGCATGAAGCATGAAGACTCTCGGTGTACTCTGTTGCCGTGTCGCACTAATCTGCTCAGCAGCTTGAGTAAAGGAGTGGATTCTGCTGCTGTGTGTGTGTGTCTTGCAGGTATGTGTGTGTACGTATCTCGACGTCTTTTCATGCTTGTATGCATTTGGCTGTGTGTTAAGTAACGTCCATATGCTTGTGTGCCAAATGGACATTTTTAACAAACTGCTGCTTTTTGCTTCTTTTTCTTTTGACCACAATGAAACAAATACCAACTGACCGTTCTGCAGATTTACTACTCAAGACTCTCAGTAATTTCTAAAACAATAGGTCCTTGATTTCAGACAGAGATAGACAAAAGCAAGCTTCTCAATTCTAACGAGCGACTGTCTTTTTTTTCCAGCAGAAATGACAACATTTATTGACAGATGTTATCAGTTGTAGCTCGCTCGCTAATTAAGCTAACGTTAGCTCCATGAGCTTCACTTTTGCTCTTGTTTTTATGGTTTTGAAATGGCCAAAAAGGACACATCACTGTTCATATTCTTTAAATAAAGAGTATCTCTCTTCCTACAGACCCATGCACACAACTACAACATGGAAAAATCCAATGCTGTGCCAAGTTATGGTTGCTAAGCTATGATTGGACGATAAATGTTTGGGGAAGGGGTCATTTAAAGCTACATTTTTTACATCTCTCTCGCTTGATAATTTTCTTCTGTCTCTCTCTGCGAGTGCTTACTGTGGCAATGATAGAATGTGTGCATATAAACAGACTATGCATGCAGGACTGCATACTACTGTTTTTCTTCACGCCTCATGGGGATTCATGCCTCATGTGTGATTATATATGTAAGTCTGTCTGTGTGTACGTGCAACTTTATGGCTTTATTTGCATCTGTGTGTGTGTGTGTGTGTGTGTGTGTGTGTGTGTGTGTGTGTGTGTGTGTGTGTGTGTGTGCCTCCCCTCTCTGCACTGTGAACAGCAGGCCAGCTGACACCTCAGCGAGGTAGGATTAGCATATCAAACTACTGGCACGACTCCGCATGTCTCCTGACAGCTACCTCTCTCCCATGGGGTCGCCTATACAAGAGACATGGGTATCATCTGTGGGACTGAATGGAAAAAGATGAGAGCGGAGCAGAGAGGCACAGGGGGTTGTTCAGGATCTCACTGGGAGCTCTTATAAACAACTGCTTTGTATTCTGAAATTACACCGACATCGATACAACACCTGTGGAACTTTCTTTCTCACTATGTCTTAGTCTAGTAACCATTTCCTCTTTCAGCTAATTGTTTTTGGTTTTATGGCCCTCAACTTTACTGCTTTGGTTGACTCTCACTGCTCTCATCAGTCTTGTTTCAAGCTGCAGCAGGCTGCTCAGCAACAACTGGCAGACAAAATGAGCGACTAGCTGGTGGACATAGTGGAGCATTTAGCTGCTAAAGAGCCAAATATTTCCCTCAGATGTTAGTGGAGATTAAAACAGAGCAAGGATAGTAAATACTGGGCTTATATTCGTTGGGTGGAGAGTTACATGGCTTCAAATGAATGCTAATGTTGCTCCAAGTCGGCTGGATGTGTAAATAGGCCACTTGTTGGCCATATGAACCTTATAAAATGATAATATGTCCTTGTTGTGTTTACAGCTTTAATGCTGCCCCCAAGTGGCTAAAAAAAGAGTTCTGCAGGTTTAAGGCAGTGGGCAACTGCAGGGTGGGAAAAGTGAAGCCAATGCTGAAGTGCCTTAAACTTGCATTCTTTCTAATAGCCAGCAGGGGGCGACTCCTCTGGTTGCAAAATCTATCGAAAAATGTCTCATTCAGCATTCGGGTCTACTTAGGTCCACCCTCACGTGTCACTTCTGGTTGCAAAAAAACAAGATGGCGAAAGACAAAATGCCAAACTCGAGGCTTCAAAGCGGCAGTCCACAAACCAATAGGTGACGTCACGGTGACTACGTCCACTTCTTAAATACAGTCTATGTTTTAAGGTAATAATATACAAGATTTACAATATAAAAGATTCAGTTCTGCTTTTGTATTGTCGACTGCTGGTTCAGACTATATCCAGCTTATGAAAGCTTCTGCATTTGGTCATCTAAAAGTCTGGTAGCCAGAACCTGGGAAAATTCTTGTAGAGCACAGGAAAAGAGGATTTATTCAAAGATTTGAAGTGTTTGGTATAAACTGAAGTAGTTAGCATGAGCACAAACATTCACGATGGGTGAACAGACAAAGTAGAGGCTATGTAATCCAAAGAAAATGAAATCTCATCAATAGAAAATCCAAGGAAAGTTGTAATCAAGCTGGACACTATAACAAGACAAACGAATCACTACTCTTATCCACTACACTTGTACTTAAAATTATTTCATATTGTCAAGTAGCACTTTTGGAAAATGTGATGAAATGTGATGAAAGACAAGCTCTTGTTCAGCCTTTGGGTAGAACATGCTAATTAGAAGAAGTACTTGAGTGAAAAAGTGTATCTCAGAGGCTTGATTAAATTTGAAAAAGGGCCTTCTTTTTACTATTCATTCAAGGAAGGACTGAAGGACTTTTTCAATGCTATAGTGCTGACTAGTGTTACGGTACGGGCTGGCTTTGTGAACAGCATTTTCTTGGTGAATTCGCACACATTCAACAGGTTAATCAGCCAAAACCTGGAGACTCCAGCTCTGCAGAATATCCACCCCCGCTGGTCTTTGATTGCATTTCACCTATTCTCCTCTAAGCCATCCTTCTCCGCTGTCTCAGTAAAGAAAACTACCAGGCGCAGGATTTTTTTTTTCATTCTCCTATAAAGAAAACCCTCTTAATCATAACGTTGGCCTTACTGTCTCCTGTAGAAGTGTCCTGGGAGTCCAAGATGCCTGATTCCTGGAGCGATCGGATGCAGGAGTCCACCAGCTCCAAGCCTGTTGTCAGCTCCTCCTCTATGTCCTTCTGTCCATCTACATGTGCACAAACAGAATAGGAAACAAAACAAGAGTTGAAACTAAGACACAGCTTCTTCTGCCACCTGTTAGTAATCTAGCCATGGCAACACTGATAATCACACACTCATGCTTTCCTCCCCCCACTTCTGCTTATCCTTCCACATACTACCCATCATGTGTGATGATGTTAGTCCCCATAGTAGCCATTTCATTGTATTGAGACCGTTTTTTGAAATTTGACCTCACTGTATAAAATGACCTGTGGTGACCTCTAGGATAATCACAGCCTTATGAAACTTTACAGCCACAAACTAGAGACCTAGAGCATTCAGAGGATGGATGGCTTTCCTAGGCAGATTGACAATAAGGGGGTTTCTGAGCAGTTTACACAACAGAAGTGCTCGCCATCCAATCGCCAAAAAATGCAATTCTTGCAGAAATCTCCAAATGTCAAAAGTTTTTGATCCCAAATCACAGAATGTCTTTTTCTATGGTGTTCCTCAAGGTCCTGGTGTCTTAATGTGGTATTTTGGAGGGATTACTGATCATTTTGATCAATTCTCGAGTGGTAAAAAATGGTTAAATTTAGCACCAAATCAGTGTAACAAATGGTATCAACCCGAAAATTATGAGACATAATAGAGCATGAGAATGATCATCATATACTTCTATCATAATGTTCTTAGCCCTTATAAACTTTTACAATTTATTTTAATTCATTCATTCATTCATTCAGGTTTATTTCTGATTTATGACTACAAGAACTTGACACACAGTGCTGAGCTGCATCTCAAATTAATCTTCAGGTTCCCAGCTTTCAGATGATGTACACCACTTCTATGTGACATCTACTGTTGACCTGCTATCTCCCCCTAAACACCCCCTTAAAAAAAGACAAAAACAGGTCTATTGTGGGTCTCAGGGGGTTACAATTCATTCTCATTCAGCAGCTGATTAGCAACTAAAGAAGTGGCCTCACTCGTGTCTCATCACAGAGTAATGAGTAAGGATAAACCTCGGGTCAAGGGTAAAAACCTCACCGATAATCTAGCAACAAATCTTGTGGGATCTAGGTCTGTGGGGCGCTGCCTTGTACTTAGATACAAGGCCGTTTGTCTGTCAGAGCGAGGCGGATAACATGCCCAGTGTTTTCAAGTTAGAAAGGGCTGCTAAGGGGGATAAAATTTACAAATGAGTCTGAGGAGCAGCATTAATCTATTATCGAGAGGGAGAGAGGGATGGTAATAGTGGAGGCCTTTTGAGTGGATTTAGGAGGCTGACTTTATTGACTTCGACTGACGCAATTGCAGACTGATGATGTTGATGCTGCTGGTGAAACATTTCCAGTGCTGTCCGCGGCATTACGCTGGATTTACTCTCACCCTCATGAGCCAAAACTCATTTTCAAACCTGCTTGATCCTGAAAGTGATGGGTTTTTAATGATTTGTGAGTGATGACGAGATCAAAAGGTCTGATTGGAGTGAGGGAGGGTTTTCTTTTTTCATCACAGAGTCAAATTTAGTCTCTCTGAGGGCCAGCGGATCGGGCTTCAGTGCAGAACAGATGGATGAAGACCACAGCAGACACCGAAAGCCTTCAGTATGAAACATTTTTGACCACAAGCCTTTAGTCACCGCTTTGTTGGGAGAGGTCGCCAACCCCCGCGCTCAGACAATCAATCTCCTCTCAACACCCTATACATCTCTACATGGCTGACAAAGAGGGAGAGAGAGTGACCTGAGTGTCATGCATGGCTGGTGTTTTTCTGCTGAAATGCTGTCAAAGAAGTTGTCAAGCCCGGAGAGGTGTCTTCATTTGACTTTCAAATCATCCGAAAGGCCTCGCACTCATTGATTCTTGTTTTCTCCTTTATGGAAAACACTTCCCATCTGGCTCTCCAAACACGTTAAACTAAATACTCTGAATTATTTGCAAATGCTGTTTGACCTTTACTCAGCTGTCAGAGGGGGTGAGGGAAAAGTTTTTTTTGTTGGAGCTTTATTTTTTTATTTGGCTTTCAGGGCAGAGAGGGAGTTTGATTGAGCATTTTAACTGCTGCAGACACCACAGTTCTTGTACAGGATTGCATCGATATATTGTTAGGGGATTTTTACAATGGCTACCAATATAATAAAGCGCAGTCAGCAATGTGCAGCGCCGGAATGCAAAAAATAGAGCACCAGACGAAATGTAGGATTTGAAAGGGAAGGGGAAATATTACCTTGGTTGTTCCAGCGAAATTTCTCATCTGCTGAGCTGCAAGAGAAAAACAACAGAAAGCAAACAGGGTTAGAAATATGAGCAAAAAATGACATTTTACACTAACTTTTCTTCTTGTTTGTTGGTGCACTTCCAGGACACTGTAACAGCATTGCCATCAGCCTCACATGCTATAGGGCTGGGTAATATGGTGATATTATACCAATATTGTGATATGAGACTAGATCTTAGATTCTCGATATGGTAATATGGTAGTGTTGTCTTTTCCTGGTTTTAAAGGCTGCATTACAGTAAAGTGATGTAATTTTCTGAATTTACCAAACCCTTTGAAAATCTGAAGTTTCATTTTTAAAAAAAGCAGTTTAATTTAAACTTGCTTTGGGCATCATTATACATTTTCAACTCATTCTAAATTTTTTGTGGATTCCCGTAAATTTGGCATAAAAAGGAAAAACATAAATCTCAGGTACTTCAATTAACGATCATTTTTAACTGCTTTTTGATAATGTCAGTGTTCACCACCTGTTTCTTACCTTCCTTTTGCCTTTCTACCCGTACCTACCTCTACCTAGCCGCCTGCAACAATGGCAGACCCTGAAATACTCAACATACGAAGCTGATCCCAGAGCCCTGTACGCTGTATAAAGTGCTTTAAATACCTGCTTTACTGTCTGACAGTCAACAACACTTATACTGAACTTTCTAAATGACTCAATAACTGCCTTAACTGTCAATAACTGTCAACTGGCAGTACAACATTTTGAGATTAAAACACTCATTAACAAACTGTGACAGAAAATTGCCAACTTTTTGTAAGTAGAATCGATTGCGCTACATAGTTATCTCCCTGGATTGCTGCCATATGCTGCAGTTTTCCACTTGTGCTTTGATACACTACGACACTAAGGTGGGAGATAACAGAGACATCTGACCTGTAATGACCACTACGAAGCTGAGAAGAGCAGGTTTTTACACAACATGAAGCAAGAATACACTGTATAGTAGATGTCAAATGTTTCATTACAAATCTACACTGTGGAACAGAACATCTCACAGCCAATATTTTTATATTTAAGACCAGGGAAAGCAAATGGCATCCTTCCAGCGTAACCGCTAGTTGTTAATTGTTAGTCAGTGTGTTTCCTCCAGTTGGAGCTTCTCTGACATCTGTTCAATACTGTTTACTGCTATAGATCCACATCTTTTATGATGCTTCGGCTGCAGGGTTCACAACTCACCCTGTGTATAGAGGACGACTTCTCATTTATACATCTTTCGACTGCACGGTTGTTAACACTGCTTCTAAAAAAGCTATTAGCCCTGTCAGTTACACCCTGTCAAGTCTTACTAATATGTCCACTATGAATCATGTCAGCATGATTTAATGCAGCCTTTAAGACTGGTATGCTACAGTAAAAGCTGTAAATAAAACCTGCTGTCTGCAGGTTAGATGGCCTTTTATCTTCTAACAGGTTAACCATCACACCTCCACCTCTGCACAATGCAGTACAGATAACTGATAGCAGATCAGTGCAGTGTGACAGACTCCAAAGCCCTACACACTGTATATCTCATACACTCTTAATAGTCTGAGGCACTTTACATACAAGCAGCACCGCTAAGTTGTGTTTAGTGCTCCTCTCATGATCACTTGATTTGACTTTTCCTAGGAAGGAAGCCCTGCATCCACTTCTGAAGCCTGTTGAATCCACCAGCCTTAAGTGGGCCGAGTGCTGTATTTAAACGCAGCTCAAATCTGCCTCTACCGGTGGATGACCAACCATCAGTTAATGGTAAAATAAATGATGATGGGTTCTTCATGCGTGATAAACATGCTTCTATCTACAGGGTGGAAGAAAATCTCTTTATTTCGGTCCCAAAATTAAAGCATATGATGAAGCAATAGAAAAGGGATATTTTGATACTTTTGAAAATTTGCTTTCTTGCCAAGAGTTAGAGGAGAAAATCAATACCAATCTCATGTATATATATGAAGCTAGAAGCTGATTAGCTTAGCTTAAAGACAGGAAGCAGATGGAAAGAGTTAGCATGGCCCTCTCCAAAGTTATAAAAATACCCACTAAACACTACCAGCACCTCTAAAGCTTGCTAATTAAAGGTGCTCAATACGGAAGTCTGAGCCGGCGGCTAGCAGCTAACGGTGCTAACAGCAAGAACAGTGCAAACAATGACAACAGTGCTGACAGAGCTAACAGTGTTTACCTGGTGGAGAACTGGAGGGTGGGCGTTACGCTTCTGCCACCACGCCGTGGATCTGGACTGCGTTATCAGCGGTAACTACCGTATGAGAGCAGTGCAGAGCGGCGGCCATTAGCTAGCTAGTGGGGCACAACAGAGAGACTCACATGCACTAAAATGCACGTGCGGCCGGTGCGGCTATGTAAACAAAGCACAGAAAAGTTGTGGTTTTAAGGTAAAGATTTTTTAAACTTTAGACAAAGCCAAGGTAGCTAATTCCTATCTTCCAGTCTTTATGCTAATGCTAGTTCTAGCTTTCTATTTAAAGGGCGGGTTCATCTGTGTTCTGTTCTGTTCTGTTCTGTAGCAAAGAGCAGAGATGTACTGTAGGTTACCAAAGTAAGCTAATTATGAAGCTAATCAATAAGGTTATGAATAATGTGAGCGCTGGCACCAGCTGAGTCAAAGTTAGCTTTGCTTAGTTTGGAAATAACTGAAAGGGTTCGTTCGGATTTTTTGAAGTGGGGTTTTATTTATACTCCCGTGTTCTGCGAGGTAAAATTATTATTTTTATGAATGTAGTCTGGTGGCTTTGAAGAGCAGCTGTGGACGGGAGCAGCAGAAAAACGTATTTTAGCCACCTAAAAAATCAATGTCAGTTTAAGTGTACGCTATATATTTAGAATATTTTTCCCTTTCCAACAGGGAACTGTAGCCGTTATATCGCTGTGTTCTCATCTAACTCTTGGCAGGAAAGCCAATATCTGTATTTGCCAAAATATGAAAGTATTCCTTAAAGGCCTTTGCTGAATAAAAGAGCTATGATTTTGAGGGTCTCATCAGCAGTGTTTCTGAAATATTGACCGATGAATACCATGTAGCAATATTCTCACTTGTCAACATTGCATGCACGATTCAAAATGAAAAGCATTTTGGCATGAAATCCTCCATATCTGTAACCCAAAGCCTCTAAAGCTAAACCTAGCGATAAATGCTATTCACTCCCTGCGGACACAGAGCAGATGCTATTAAATCATCCCATTGATTACCTCCATTCTGTGTGTGTATGTGGTGTGTGACGGATTGCAAGGGGGAGCCAAGCGCTACATGTTAATGGGACCCTCTGTCAGCAAAGCAGACTCCTCATTCATCAGGCGTTATTATACCAAACAATACACCCCCAGACGTGCATGCACACACACAAGCTATACAACAGCACACATTTGCTACACAAAGGAGGCAAATGCATCACACAAAGCGAGGGAGCAGAGAGAGTCTGAACCAGGCTGTCTTGGAGGATGGAGTGTGTTTTTATCAGACACACACCTTGGATGGAGCATGATGATGAGGATTATTATCACCAGTCTGGGTTCAGACAGCCGGTACTGATGATAGAGGCTGAGTCAATGTTTTCTTAAAGGGCAGCACAGACTGGTCCTCGCACTCTTTTCCCGGTGTCAAAATGTTACCTCGGCGCTCTTGAAAACGCCCGAGTAAAAGGCGAATGTGTGTTATTTACCAATGCCCACAATGTGATGTAGGTAAAACTAAATGCAAGCTGAGTGCTCACGTAGGAACCTCGTCGGAAACTGTGAAGAAAGAGGCCAGGCGGTGTTATCATCAAGTGGTTACATCAACAGGGAGCTGGGGCTGGAATACAAAACAGTCCGGAGGGTTTCAGATTTGTGTCTGAGCTGGGGGGGGGGGGATAGAAATGGGCTCGCATTATCAGGGAGATCAAAACAGACCAGAACAGACTAGACAAAACTAGATAAGACCGGAGGATAAAAAAAAAGAGAAGCGAGGAGAAGATATAACGCAATTTATCGGAGGAGAATACGCTAAACTAGACTACTCTACAGCAGAACAATCCTCCATCAAACACAGTTGGATTAGATCATGAATCTGAGTCAGGGTTCACGGATTTCTTCTCTTCTGTCTGCCATTCACCTCTATAAGCCCCGCCTTTTGCTATATATCTATAAGTGCCAAAGCAATTACTGTAGTTGATGAATCATTTGTCAAGTAGCAAGACTAAGAGTCTATACAGCCATGCTCTTGACGTGATAATGTCGCTAGAGGGAAAGTCAGAGGATCAACAAACTTATTAAAATTCATCTTGACAGTTGCAACCGTTATTTAATTCATTTTGCTTTAATATTGTATTTAATTATATTAATATTATTTAATTATTTTTTACATTCTGTGTTATTTACTCTTTTGTGAATGAGCTTTAAACACACAGTATGTACTCTGTATCTATGCTGTGTGGGTGGCGAGACCACAGGGATATAAGTAGGTCTGGGAATCTGGTGTGTGAATTTATTTTATTATTTTTTTTTATTTATTTATTTTATTTCTTTATTATTATAATTATTATTTATTTATTTTTATTCATAAATAAAAAAACATATTTTATAATTTGTATTTATATATTTATTATTATTATTATTATCATCATCATCATCATTATTATTATTGTTGTTATTATTATTACTACTTTTTTTTCTCTCCTACTTTGTTTATGAATAGTTTGTGTTACAATTTACAATTACTATCTGTTATATGTACATATTATTTTATTTGTTGTGGTTTACTTTGTAGTCTTTTTTCTTAAGGAAACAATAAAAAGCATGATAAAAAAAAATCATCTTAACAGGGACAGGAGTGAGCGTACCAAATTACATGGCAGTCCAGTCCAGTAGTTGTTGAGTTTTTTCACTCAGAACCACAAATGTCACCCTCGTGGTGACGCTGGATGAAAGGTCAGGGGATCACCGAAGTCCTTAAGATTCATCCCCCGGGCACCATGGCCGTATTTACAAAATGTCATGGAAATCTATCCAATAGTTGTCGGATTGTGTCACTCAAAACCACAAATGTCAACCCCATGTTGTGGTGCTAGAGGAAAAGCTAGCGGGATCACCAAGTAGGATTCATCCTCTGGGGACCATGAATGTCTGTACAGAATTTCATGGAAATCCATCCAACAGTTGTTAAGATATTTCAGTCTGGACCAAAGTGGTGGACCAACTTCCTGTACTGACTCACCAACGTGCCATCCCTCACAATCCTTTTATAGTATTGAGGAATGAATATCTTGGGGCTCTCCGATATGGACTACCACCTAAGCTGCAGCCTTCCTCTTTCCTTTCTCAGCCTCTCCTCTCTGCCCATACAAGCAGTCGTCCTCCTCCTCCTCCTCCTCCTCCTCCTCCTCCTCCTCCTCCTCCTCCTCCTCGTCCTCCTCCTCCTCCTCCTCCTGGCCACCAGGTACATCTAATCAGACCTCAGTATCTGAAACAGCTCATTGACCTCTTGGCCCAGGAAACACAGAGTTAGTTTTTTTTTTTTCCAGTCGAATCTCTATGGAGCGCCAATGGGATGTGACAGTATAATTAGTTGACCGAGAGAGAGGACTAATTGACAGCGTGATCAACTCGCCTGCTGCAGGTCACGCCACGGCATGGCACTTCATCACCGCTAATGATATAATGCTGTGTCCATGTGCGTGCAGGTGTTAAGTGTGGCACAAAACAGCCCATGGGTCTGGCGTGCACACGGATCAACGCTGGTTATTGTGTTTGAATGTGCAAAGCTAAAAAAAAAAAGAAAACTACAAGGCTTTAGATGTCATTGATGAATTCAATAACACAGTCAGTGCTATCTAACATGTACTTATTCTCTGCTGCTTTTGATATTCACAAAGACCAAACATGTTACATAATCCTGTATAACATAATCCCAAGGAAGGGACAATGTTGTGCAATAATACTGCATCATCTTGAAATGTCTCCGGCTAGTGTTTTAGGCTGTTTTCACACCTGTGTTGTTCAATCTGGTCGAATCGGACTCTGGTTGGTACGATTACTTTCAGACGATCTGAACACAATAATCATACGTGATATAAGAACATAAACCCTTGTCCAAAACCTCTTCCTGCACAGTATACAAACATCTTACTAACTGGATTGTGAAAGAAAACAACAATCCTGAATGTACTTGAGACAGCAAATACATTTAGTCCAAAACAAAGTAGATCAGCAGTATATAAATACATAGTATATATGAATATGTTGAGGGTCAACACTGATACTCAAGTAACGAATGAACAAGAATAAGAAATAGACAAATAAGAAGACAGAAATAGTACAAACGCAGCAGACCCTGTGGGAAACTCTGGATGTAAATACTTCTATTACGGTAACCATTAACGTTAATCCCCCCAAAATGAGATAATCACCTAAAAGCTTACAATCAAAATATAAAAAGAAAGACATTGAGTTTTGCGGGACTGCCAACGTTCCCTGGAGCTCCACCAAGCAAAGATGTCTAAAATAAAAACCTGACGCTACTGAACTAGAAATTGGGTCCATTACACAGTGCGACACATTGGCCTCTGCCCATTTTAGGTCTATAATACGAATCTTTACACCAAGTGGGAATATACATGTCAAGATAAGGGGAAAATTTGAGCTATATTTCAAATCAGGTAAATAGCAAGTCAGGTAAAAGCTCTCTATTGAAATACTTGAGCCCAGTTATGACAAATTTAGTTAAAAGCCCCACTTGTTGAAGCTGTTATTTTCAGTCGGATAAAAGAACAGATGGTAAGCGTAATGCTCGGTGATTTCAAATAATGATCGACTCCTGTTGTACATTCTGACCTGATATTTTCAGCTGCTTTGAAGAGTGCATTTTTGGCTATTTGGTGCTATTCCTAGAGAAAAACAGGTAATGTTACATGTTACAAATCAAACCGCTGCTCTCTGACCAGCTCTTCTAATGCATTAAGGGACAGGAAAAGAATAGGAGAGAAAAGGGAGACGGAGAGAAGGAATACAGAGACAGAGAGAGGGAGAACAATAGAGAGAAATAAAAGGGGAAACAGAAGAGGAGAGAGAGAATATGACACAGACAGGGAGAGCTCTGATAAATCCAATGAGGGGGGCTTAAAAGAGCGAATGCCAGAGATGGCAATGAAAATCCTGTCATTTTATCCACCCAATAAACACATTCTGAACCCAGGCCATATAATCCATCTATTTCCATGCTCTGCATATTATCTGTTATCTGTTCTGACCACAATGGTCAGCCCTCATGTAGACAGAGCTGTTAGATAATAGAGCCACCCGTAAAGGGAAAAAAAACAAACAAAGAAATGAAAGCAAAAGGCCTTTTTATGACTCTTGGAAACCATCAAACGATAATGCAGCCACTGCTTGTGTGGACGTTAATTTAGAGTCACAAACTGAAGCCACAGTGTGGTTGTTAATTTACTCAGGCACATTTCACAGACTTTATATTAAAAACAACTCAAAGTGGATGACTTTTGCAAAAATCTTATTTTACGCATAAATTTCATTTGGACATCAATCATGGGTTGTCAGCTACGATGTTCACAGTTACCTTTAGCCGCTTTATTCACATCTTCACGCTGCTTCATTCACACTCCCGTCACAGCTACTGACGCTGCACTTCTGAAAAGCTTAGAGTCATCTCAATAAAGTCTAAATTAGCATTAAAATGTGTCACATCACAGTTTTCCTTGACCGTTCAAAAGAAAACTTGCTTTATTCCCCAAAGCCTCATCGATATTCATTCTCTTCATTTCTTTGATCATCAATCACTGCCGCTCGACTTCGCTTCACACATAATCATGAATTTTGGGAAAGATGCCTCCTGTTTCTGCCGTCTGCTCAGACGACACTCTGACATTAAAATTCATCTGTAATACCGAATGAGGCAGTCTAGACGGTTGGGATGTTAGAGGGTGAGAAATTAAAGGAAAAACCTGACTGAATACAGCAAGTAGGGAAACATAACAAATGAATGCTTCCATACAGGGCAGTAAGGCTCACTGAATGGTTTAATGAATAAGAAAATAGTCACCGATGGAGGATTTTGGATCCACAAGCTCAGTCAGTTAGATGGAGGATTCAGTTGTCTGACACACAGTCTCACTTTTACCGTAAATGTGATTTTAAAATGTTGTCTTCTAATGTAGTTTTTAAATGTAGCTTTTGCTAGGTGTTACCTAACAGGAAATTGTTATCTATTGATTCTTAAAGTGACCCATTGGCCATATAAATATTGACTAGGGCAGCTTTAAAGATGCAGACCAGATACAGTTAGTTATATGAAACATGAAACAGAAACATTTTGATCAAAAGTAGTTGCAATGAGCATCGCTATATTTCTTCAAATATCTTCCTTCCCTGTCGTTAATAACGTGTTATATTTGAACACCTTACAGCATGTTTTAACCTTCACAGTGTGTCTCACAATATCCATTACCTTCTGCATTACCAAACATCAAGCAACCCATTTTTTAGTATCCGTGTTCAATTTGTGAATTTCAGCATGTAGGCTATATGCCACATTATATTTACAATAACCCAGATAAGCCAGAAACCTGTTTATGAAAATGCTAAGTAGCTGATAACCGCAGGAATCCTGAGACATGAAAAACATCCGTTGAGTTAACTCTGTTGCCATGGTAATATCCACAATATGCTGTTTCTACAGGTGTACATGACAAACATGAACAGGATATGATCCCAAAAATGACCTTAACTAGGGCAGGAGCTGGTGTTATAACTACATAACTGTAAGTGTACACAGAGAGAGAGAGAGCAGCGTCTTTTTCCCCACAATGAGAATGATAGCAGCGTACTTGTCAGAAGATCCAGAAAAACTGCCATATAATGCAACACAAGGCAGGCAGTATCGCAAGCTGAAATGACTTCAAAGAGACCCATAACTCACTGGCTGATCCCAGTGGGAGCAGGAACTATATCAAATGGCTTGGCTGTAAGCCACACAAACAATAAGTCATACAGTTGATATTAGCTGGCTTCAGGTGCTCTAAAATGATAGTAACCTTTGTTGAATTCTCCATCCTACAAATATCTGTGCATTGTTGATCACTGATCCTGCATTCAGTGTTTAGTGGGTGTTGCAGCCTTATTCTTTCTCAGTCAAATTAAACCAATTAGGCATTCAGAACATTTTATTGGAATCTAAAGTGCCCTGATTTGTACACCTCGTCACCAGCAGTGAACAGACTCATCAGTTAAAACAATGGTCTTGGAGTCACATCAGATTCAAAGTTTGATGTTTATGACATTAGTTAGTAGGCTTGGGCGGTATTACGACACACCAAGGTATTCAGAAATCCCGACAAGGATTTTCAATACTGTCAAAAATGCCGATGATCCAGATGCTGTATTGATGTGATGTATTGTAGTGCACAGCAAGCGCCACCAGGGGTCAGACGGGGACCCGATCATTCCTATATGAAAGCTGCTCAGTGGCACACGAAGCAAAAATATTTCAACTTCCAGGGTTTAAAATTAACCAGATCTTACGGTGATCTTCCGCATCCATGGGCCTTTAGAGCAAGCGCACTAGCGTTTCCTAGCCTAAGGCTCGTTCACATGAACGGACAGCACGAAAATAACTCTGGATTTGGGTATTAGTGAATCGTTAGGACCTAATGATTTAAATAAGGGCTATTTAAGTGTTCGTACTGGGAAGTGGTTTTACCTAAATAAAATATATATTTTCTGATTTACAGCCTTTAAATCCTGGCCCTCTTCCTGGGGGCTTGGTTGGAACAGGCAGCTGAGCTGAGAATGATGACGACTACGAGTGGTGGGGATAACATTAAAGGACTAGTAATAAAGGAAATGCCTCTTCCCCTGTTTGGGGGTGTTTTAGGTTTAGTCTTCTTCCAACTTCAAAAGCAGTTTAAAGCCACGTGATTTTATTCAACTACCGGTCTGCCACCACCACCCAGTTGGTACGCGCTGTGTGCGTAACGTTAGCGAGTGTGCGCTCGAGAGAAAGAGATAGCATGTGCCCATCCAACCCTGTCTCCAACAAAATGACGTTCCCATTAGGGCTGTCAAAGTTAACGCAATAATAACGAGTTAACGCAAATTTGTTTTAACGCAATCGATCTTCCAGAGGTTGTAGCAGGCTTGTGCTTTTAAAGCTAGAGTGAAGATGCTGGCGTCATATGAAACTAGAAAACCTAAGGAATCCATTGGTACAGTGAAAAAATATATACCGCCCAAGCCTATTAGTTAGTTAATAACTGTGTCTGAATCTACTTTTTGGAGTTTGTAAATAATATCTACAGTCACTTGCTCCCAGTCTATAGTGTCCCAGAGAAAACTGAGGAACCTATAGTGAATGGTACAGGCCGTTGGTAGAACTGGATGTCGATGGTGATGGAGTCAGTGATGGAGTTGCCGTGATGTTCTGTATTTAAGATACAGAACACCGATGGAAGACAAGTGGGAGAAATGGACATTATTCAAGAACCAAAACAGCGACGAAGACGGCAGAAGGGACAACTGACTGAGTTGGAAATGACATGAGAATGTATGGACTAATGGAATTGTAACTCCCAAACACGAGTCCTGTATGTATTGTTCCCTTTGTTTGTGGGTCTGACTGTATACATGCCCACATATTGTTGATATGTGTATAACCTTGGAAAACATCAATAAAAACTAAAGTGAAAGAAAAAAAAAAAGACACAAAACACCAATGTTGCTGTACGGTACATGCAAGCAGCTCTAGAATGACTTAAACAATGCAGCAGGAGCCTGTTACAGCACAGAAAGCCAGTAGTTATACATAAGACTTATGGTCAGTCTCTTAATATGAGAGTGCTGATTTAAGACCAGCTCGGAGACATAAATTAGTCCGTACGGAGCTTGTGATATTAAAGGTGAGCCTCGAACAGCACTTGGAAGCTTGATACTGTACAGGACCCGATGAGAGTTACAAGACAACGTGAAACATTTCATGTTGTACATCCTGAGAGAATACAGATAAACACACGCTACAGGGGAAGATACACGCTGAGTCCAGGGATGCTGATACTATTGAAAAATGGGACTCCAGCATGAATTTCCTGCTGCATTAGTAGCAGTCAGACAGTCCTTCATCCAGCCATGGGAAAAAGCCCAGGCGCATCCCAGAACGGCTATTGTGGACCTTTAATTAGAGTCTGAGCTGGAAGATGGAGGACCCCGGTATGCTCTGTAACTACATGCTTTATCTTGCCCGGTCACCTGAGTTTTACCTAATTGCGCATTACGTCGGAACAATAGCAAACTGTTGCTGCTTTGTCCAGGTAATATCTAACTCGGCTGTATCTCATATCTCAGGAGAGGAGAGAATTCAACGGGTTGAAAATGTCAACAGCCTCGGGAGACTGTTGAACATTGCTACTCGGAGAAGGGCCATGTAGTGCATAATGCATGGCTGGATGGCGTAATGAGATGATGGGGAATTCTTCAACCCAAGGCTTAAAGCCTCTGTGCAAGTCGGAGTCTGCCCTGTTGGGGAGTCCTCGCACAAGACACTGAATCCCAAAGCTGCTGTAGCTGACCGTGACCTCTGACCTCTCTGGAGAAGCACAAAGCAAAGGGAGACATTCAACGCTGTGTTTTGTTGTCATTAGATCTCACCACAAAGTGAATTCAGCTTGCTCTTGACAGAAAAACGACTGCACTGGTCCTTTGGTCCAACCCTTAAAATGACCTATGCTTACATTTTCTTGACAAGGACCTCTCGTGGCCACATGAAACTATTGTCTCTCAGAAGCAAAGGCATATGTAGCGTGACATTTTTATAGCACCACCTTAGGAAGATGGTTGGGTGTACAAAGCTTTGACATTCCACTGTTTGCATCCCGTCTCCTACTAAAGGTATATATTGGTTTCATTTTTAACAATGACCCCATGCTTTCAACTCAACTGATCAGACTGTCATCAGGTTATTAAATGGGCGTTATCAGCCTCATAGATGTGGGTCAAAAGGGGCCTGCTACACCTACTAGTAGGTTGTATCAACAATTCACATGGGCGATCACCAAAAAAAAAGGAATAAAAGAAGATGACAGCGACCTCTAGTGACCGTAGTCAGGCGCTATATATAGTGTAGACAGCGTGAAACTCCATATGGCGTGGAGGTCGGAGGCGATGGATGGGACACAAAACACAAGGCTTTCACCCAGGAGACCTGGGTCTGCATCCTGTGTGAAACCAACAACATATAGTTGTCTTTATGTTCAAACCTTAAGTTTCACTTTCACTTTTCAAACGTAGTTATTTTAAGCCAAAACACGATCTTTTCCCCTAAACCTAACCTAGTAGTTTTGTTGCCTACACCTAAACAAACGGTGTGTTTGTGTTAAAAAACGTAACGTTTTATTCAGTGTTATAACTTGTTGCTTTTAAGCTTCGCTTTCACTTTTACAAATTTACAATAATCTATATTTTTGTTATATAATAATAGTAACAATGCATCAAAAGACAACAGATCAGCATTGTCTAAACATCTTGTAAACAAGCTCAGTAGTAGTTTTATTTCAATTGAAACTGATTTCTTTTTAGTTGAGAGGGTGTGATTTAAATTTTGTTTCATATTCACCCTCATTATTATCTATCCAAGATCTTCCTAAAAGTAAAAAGAAATAAACAAGTTGAATGAAATCTTAAGTAAAGAGGTAAAAATGAAACACCACAGTATAGTTTACATTTTGTACTACTTTGTCATTTGCAAGTGCCCTCATCATTTCAAGTGTTAACTGTGAAAGAAAGACATATCAGTTGTTTTGAAAGGACATAACAAGCGTATTTCATGATTTAGGCTGGAGGACATTGGAGGCAAAAACTTGAAACTAAGATTTCTTCCAAGTTTGTTTCAAGCAGAGAGGACGCACAGCAGAGGACGTCCTGGGGAGTTGATCGGAACACATATGGGGTGAGATGTCTGTACTTGACGTTTGTGTGTTTAGCACCAATGTCACCAAGTCAGAGTTCTTGTACACGATGAGCTCGTCTGTTAGAGCACATATATCAATGCTGAGGTAAGAAAAAAAAAAACAATTCAACTTTGTGTTGTTGCACATAAAATAATGCTGGTTGCCAGCAGCGCTGCAGCAGATTGTAATCACCAACTAACTGAATGCAGAGCTCTGTGTCTGGCTGCGACCGATAATACTTTTTGTGAAATTCTGTTCCTTTTTAATAATAAGCTCAGCGTGAGCCGCCAAGCTGGAGCGAGGACGGTGAAGGTGAAGGGAGGTATCAGTCTCGTCTGGGTCTGATGTACAGGAATTCAGCCGAGGTAGAGTAGAGCTTCATTTCCCTCCCCTCTGCCATCTAGACAGAGAGAAACACGAGACCCTTTGAGGCGAGTGATTAAAGCACAGCGGGACGAGGCGCAGCTCGCCATTTCTGTTATCCTGTCCACATGCTCCAAACAAATGGTTCGAGAGAGAGAGGCAGAGAGAGAAGCAGAAGTCTCCCGTGACCCACTAAATTGGTCAGATTGACTTCCTAGACTGCCAGTGTGAGAGGCGGCCATTTTGACTCGGGGCCAGAAGTTAAATGATAAGCGAGGGGGAAGACATGTTGGTTCTCTGTGTGAGACCAGCCTGTCTTTCCAGAACTGCCCAGAGACAGATAACCTCTCTAGAGGTGTCCGTGCACGTAATTCTCTCGGCAGATAAATAATCCATGTGTCAAAACTCTCCGACGCTGCCGATGATGTAGATAGATATATTTCTTGACAAACACAATGTCAAAAATGATTGTCTGTGATGCATCTATCTTATGGTGCTGTGCATTCGAGCCTTCCTAAATAAAAAAACAAGCCTTTTGCATTACAACAAAGAGTCTAAGAGAGCAGCGCTTCAGGACTTCACAGAGCGGCATAATCAGTCATCTTTCTCAGCCGAGCACCGTAGAAACAAAAGCTGATGTGTGCTGACTTCAGTAGGCCGACGCTCTCCACATCCCCCCCCCCCTTTTTCCAGTTATCAAGGGCCGAAATATTGAGCCTGTCAAGAGCTATAAATAAGTGTAACTGTCAATTGAAAAAAAATCCCCCATTGGGATAAGTGCTCAGAGGCCAGTTATTAAAAAGACAGGAGTGCTTTTCTTTCAGCAGTAGGGCCATAAAAGGTTTGTGAATTCATGCCGAACCGTCACAGTACGGAGGTACAGGGGTCACGGTCCGGTGCCTTTTGCCCGTAAACATTTAGCTGTACGCCGTTAGCAACAATTAGCACAACAAGCTGATTGGCGTACAACTCGGTCACACTATGACGAGCGCAAATGAAACGCTGGAGCGGATTACGGTCAGCGACTACAGCAATAGACTGATACACTGGAATGAGTCCTAAAACCTGGAAATGAGTTAGCATTTTAGCACTTCTGGTTCCCTCGTCTGGAAGTCAGTGGGTTTTTTGAATGGCTTTTTAGTTAGATGCCTGAAATAAGGTCTGTGGTTAACACAAGCTGAAGAGATCTTAACGTTTTGTCCTACGAAATAAAATATGTCAATAAATATCCCACCCGTGAATTTTTAAGCTTTTACGTCTCTTAAAGTAGGCAGTTGCTAATAAATGGCTAAATGAGGCGTCCGCCTTTACAGCCTCGTTGTGTATACTCGCACTCATGCGACCGCGGTGTAGTTCGTTTATAGCCTAACGTTAGCTTTTTACTTCTGGCGATTGCATTCACACTTCAAAAATCATAAAACTGGTGTAAATTTGTGAAGATTATCTTGCTGAACAAAACGTGTAAGTATCATAAATCCAAAACCTAATGGAAAAATCCCATTGGCTTTTGGCAAGGGAACCCAGGGTGATGCTAAATTCCTGGTTAGCCTACAAAAATACGTCATCCCTGGAGCACTCTATGGAGAGAGAATTGTGTACAAGGCAAGGACAGCGTGTGGGCTAACGCACATTCGACGGCATCAACCAGATATGCTGAGAAAAAAAAAAACCCAAAGCCAGCTGGACGAAACGGAAACAAGTTTGGGTGCTTTGAATGTTTTAATATGGCCACGGTGGAAATAAGTGAAACATTTATCCTAATGCACAAGTTTTATTTTGTATTATTCTATGTATTTTGGTATTTTGCATAGCATACAAGATGCAGTTTTCACTTCAATAGCCTGTTGTGACCTGTTGCCTTTTGGGAAAGGGTTTGTTCCGCGTTCGTACAGTACAGTTCTATCTTTGACACTTGCACTACTGCCTGTTCAAAATAAATGAAAAGGAACATATCCTTATGCATTTGTTTGTTTTTTCCGCTGTACCAAACTTGTTCTGAACCGTGACTCCTAAACCAGGGTTATGAACCGAATCGTAACTTTTGTTACACCCCTGTTCAGCAGGAATTGAGGTTTTGTCTAGGAGTGGACGGAGTGCTTCAACACTACTACAAATCATTCATATAACACACGCTGACATACTCTCAAATCTGCTGGTTTTAGGAGCAAAAAAGTCAACATCAGTGGAGGAAAATGCTTCCCAAGCTGATACAATGAAGCACAATTCCTATTGGGAATTTGTCTCACCGATGCTGCTGCCTGGACAAGTCCTCCTAGAAACCCGATACGTGACACAGTCCTGGTGCCAAAGCACAGTGTTAAGCCCAACTGTTGGGGCTGTAGTAGCAGTGTACTGTGTGTTTTTTCCTCTCTCTCACCAGATCGACAAGCCAAAGCTGTGGCCATCTACTCTGTAGCTAGCTAGATGTCAAATCAATTTGCAGGCTTTGGACTTGGCCTGTTGCACACACCTACTGTACACAATCACACACACACTATCAGAGGCCGTGTGCCAGGTCTCCTTATCAGCATCGATCGGGTCGAGCCAAGGCACTTTACTGGATGGCAGACTTCCCGAGCTAAATTAAGAAAAACATCATTTTGTAGCCAAAATGGCCGACGATCTGTCCTCGGCCCCTTTGTGCTGCTGCGCCCGACTCCCAGGTGTGTGCTCGGCTTTGAAGCTGTCATGATTGCATTTAAGGAATTAAGTTAATTAAGTGTTGCTATCAACAGTTCGACTCATAGTGGTGGTGTATGATTTTCTCCTTCACTCCCGTCATCCAAATGTGCAACGGAGGCAGTTTGAATTGGCAGGAGTCACTTAATAAACAATATCATGCTAATGAGGTTTCATTCAAAATATTCAAGCAGTCTGTGAGGCTGCTGGAGGACAGGTGTGTGATCACACAATGCATGAATTGATCAAACTGAGATCAAGAGATCGAGTCAGATCAGCCAATAAATATTACAGCTTTTGATTTCGTGAAGGGTAAAGCTGCTCTCCTTTGCAGTTCAAATAGCAATAACATGAAAGTGAAACCTCTGAAAAGTATTTATTAACCTGTCAGGTGTATGATGCGTCACAATGTTTAGTGCAATTACCCTTTATGAGAACACCCCCAAAAAGAAAACTTTTTTTGCATTAGGAATAATGTCTTGATAGAAATAATAGCATTACGCCAAAATATATTAACAAACGGCCAATAAAACAAACAAAAATGCCAAAAACCTAATTTAAAAATGCTAAAAAAAATAAATAAAAAAAAATGTCCTCTGAGATAAAAAAAATTTACAAAACATTATAGCAGCTTTGCATTGCATTTCCTCCAGTCTACCCAAATACAGTTTTTAAGCTTGTGCACTTCAGAACAGGCTTCTTTTAAGTCAGCATGAATATGTATTTGTGTGTTTAAGTGCATGTTTGTGTGCAAAGTCTCCCGTGTGTGTGTTTGTGGACTAAGAAGGTTTTCGTCGGAGCTTAACTGTGACAGTTCTGTCTCCGTTCTGCTGGCAGATCAATAATATAGTCGCAGATGACTGTGCTAACACTGGGAGCGCAGGCATACACACACACACACACACACACACACACACACACACACACACACACACACAGCCAGCCGAGTGTGCGAGTGTGGCAGACAGAGCCTGTCTGTGACTGTGGAGGATATTAGGCTTATTAAGAGTGTCTGGGTCTCAGAGTGACTCATGCTAACACAGTGTGTGTTTGCAGGGTAGCAGGTTAAAAGGGCTTAACATGAGAATGCATCATGCCTCCCGCCTTCCTGGCCCCCTGGCTCATCTTGTTATTCCCTCGCTCGCTCCCTGTCTCAGGCTCCCTTCTCGCTCTGTATCCATGTATTGACTCCCTATTCCCCGCTCTGTCCTCTTTTCAACCCTCTGTCGCCTTTTTCTCAGCGTTCCTCCCCCACATTTCTGTCTCATTTCTTATTTCAAAAAGAGAGACTTTCTCCAACTACAATTTTGTGACAGCTTTGAAATGATTTTTTGGTTGTGTTCAAAATTATATTCTGTGGAAATGTCAACGAGAGGACATCAAACTGTAGCTCAAACGGATGCCTCAATATAAGTGATAAAATGCAGGAAGCTAAAATTCTCTGCTCTAGTAGAATATTTACTCCAGTATATCTTTTCTTGAATTAAAGGAGACCTATTATGCTTTTGTGCTTTTTCCCTTTCCTTCAGTGCGTTACATAGATTTTTTTTGTTGTCCCTGTAAAAGGTCTGCAAAGTTAGAAAGCCCAAAGTCCACGCCAAAGAGAGTTACTCTCCCCCCACAGAAACACTGCTCCTGAACTGCCTGCAACACCTTGATTGAAGTCCTGCCTTTTCTTCCGTAACGTGGTGATGTCACCAAGTAACACATGTATAATACCTGCCTAGCGGCTAGTTTGGCACACCCTCAAACAAAGCTAGTAAGAGCGGAGCCGGAGCTTCCTAACTTAACAACTGTAACGTAACAACCGTAATGTAACAACTGTAATGTAACAACCGTAACGTAAAAAACGTAACGCAACAACCGTAACACAACAACCATAACGTAACATCCCTAAAGTAACAACCGCAACGTAACAACCATAACGTAACAACCGTAACGTAACAACCGTAACGTAACAACCGCAACGTAACAACCGTAATGTTACATACCTAATGTAACAACCTTAACGTAACATCTCTAACGTAACAACCGTAACGTAACAACCGTATTGTAACAACCGTAATGTAACAACCGTAACGCAACAACCGTAGCGTAACAACGTAACTAAATAACTACCACCCTTAGCGGACTTTCTTAAATAGCGTTATGTAACATATGTAACAACGTTACGTAACAACCACAAAGACAACATTAACTTTTGTTTTCACACGGGCCACGAACAGCGGCCCCCATGGGTTAAAGTCCTTTGTTTGTTTGATGAGTTCCTGAGTTACTGCAGCACAAAACAATCAGTCAATTCAATTTGCACACGGACATAGTTACTACTTGTTGTTATTGTACATGTTGAATTTGAAATTCATCATGGTCAGTGCATAGTCATGGTCCAAATTAGCTGTGGGCCCTGGTTCTGGACCTCTCACTCACTGCCCACATCTCAGATGTGTTCAGCGAGTGGCTGTGCTGTGCCTACAATATTATCTTACAGACCACACATGTTGTCTTGTCAAAATGTTACAATGAACACATTTCAGTGGGAAGGCTTGATAATGACAGTTGTTGCCTTCCCTACAATGACTGATTCTTCTTCATTATCTCATATTTCTTCAGACAGAATTTATCAACAGAGCTGGTGGAAGTAATTTGCTGAGTGACACACACACACACACACACACACACACACACACACACACACACACACACACACACACACACACACACACACACACACACACACACACACATGCACACGCACACGCACACGCACACGCACACGCACACACACACATTAGAGAATCTGAGGGGAAACTCTGTGATTGACTAGTTTCTCAAGGACACTTCTTCTACTGTTTAACTTCTTACTATACAAGTAAACAAGCTAGCAAGGCTACCAAACCTGACCCACTAATGCAGTCCACTGTCTCTCTCACATTGCCGTTGCCTTGCAGGTCGTAGTGGTCCCTTGAGGGTCCCCCAGCCTTGTTACATACGGGATAAATAGCTACAGAAAAATGACCACAGAAATCGGGACAGCTGTAGAGGTTGTTGTACAGTCGACTTATTAGAGAAATAACAACTCTGAAATCACGCATATTTCTTTAATCCTTGTGAAACAGCTCATAGCAACTGCTTCCAGCTTCCATGACAACTGGAAATGAAGCCAGCAGGACGGTTAGGCTGCTCACAACAGATTATTTAGGGACAAAACACAATAGAAATGAACTAAAATGAACATACTGTTGGCCTGATGAATGAAGCGAAACGTGTTATCAGGCTTCTATTGACTGATTGTATTAGACTGCTCTGCTAATCCAGCCTTGTCTGTCATAAACTGACAATGCTTGTCCTTTTTTTTTGCCAATAACATTAAAAGAATAAACTCCATTGCAGGCGAACAGTAAAAATAATTTTCTTCTTCCACACTTACGACTGAAGTCACAGTGTGTGAAATTGCATTGAGGCTACTGCGAGATAAAAGCTGGCGTCATATCATTGTACATGAGTCTGAAACAAACAGCAACACACAGACATTTCTGAGCAATACCAATACTTTTGAAAACCAGATTCATTTCAGCTACGTACATTACCCAGCTGTGTTTCCCATCCTGCCTCACTCTCCTCTCCATTCACCTGATCAACAGGGAGAGCCCTATATAGATCATTGACCTTCTCCTTTTTACCTCTTCCTCTGATCCCCTGTCTTCGCTCCAGACTCACTCCATAAGATCAATACGCAGAGTACAACAAATGCTAGTGTTTAAAATGTCCTTCCTATTTCCTCTCGCTCCCAGATCAATAACAAGAACACACGCATGAATCCGCCGCTGTCATCATCGAGCAGTCGGCCTCCTCCGGATCAATGGAGGTTTAAAAATTAACATCCTCATCACCTACATCATCAAAAACGCCACCATCATCATCATTATACTCATTGTACTGTCCATATCTCTGAGCTCATGAAGACATTTACATCCAAATGGTGAAGAAAGAGAGAAAGCGCTGAGTGTAAATGAGAGCATTGATGTTATTCAATATCAAAGCCCTCTAATGTCAGAGAGAAATAAAGGAATCTAAAGATCACAGATTAGTCATTGACACACGAGTGCACTGCTCTGATGTTACACCAGGTTCTGCTTTGCCAATATCAAGACATTTCTTTTTTGTTCTTCTCTTTTCCTTTTATTCAATCAAAACTTTTCAAAATACCAGATGGTTCACCCGAGCTGTGCTCAACATTCGGGGACATTGGCTGAGAGGTAGTGGCCTTTAACTAAAAGTCTCCGCGCGTTTCATCCAGGCACAGTGACGGCAGGCATAACCATTCAGAGCACTGGCATTTAGAGAGGAGCGTGTAATGTGATTCCACATGATGCAGTTTATGGGCATGATAGAAGGGAGCCTAAAACGTTCCAACCCCCCCGCCCCCCGGAAAGGAAAAAACATTGAAAAAACAGAAAACAAACAAACACATTGATGATCCAGAGTAGAATAAATGTCCAATCACACAGTAAATAAGTTCACTGCAGTCACTAGTGCAAATGTTCCTTATTGTTGATCTCAGTAATAACACGTTAAAACGAATTTGCATTAACGCCACTAATTTCTTTAACGCATTAACACAATCGATCTTTCAGAGGTTGTAGCGGGCTCAGTTTTAAAGCTAAAGTGAAGATACTGGTATCATATGAAACTAGAAAACCTAACGAATCCATTTGTACCAACCATGTCATACTAGCTTGACGCGAACAAGGTTAAATAACACTTCAAACTTAAGCAAAGTTTTGGCGAGGAAAAACTGATGTGGTAATTTTCAAAGGGGTCCCATGACCTCTGACCTCAAGGTATGTGAATGAAAATGGGTTCTGTGGGTACCCACGAGTCTCCCCTTTACAGACATGCCCACTTTATTTGTATTTTTTTATGCTAAATGCAGTACCTGTGAGGGTTTCTGGACAATATTTGTCATTGTTTTGTGTTAATTGATTTCCAATTATAAATATATATATATATATTTGCATAAAGCAGCATATTGGACACTCCCATGTTGATAAGAGTATTAAATAAATAACAAATCTCCCTTTCAGGTACATTTTGAACAGATAAAAAATGTGCACCCCTGTTTGATAAAACAAAGTGTTTATAAAGATGTTATCAAGAAGAAACTCCTCTTGTCTTTGAGGAATGTCGTGAACCGATACCTTTCTGTTTTTTCTTTTTCTTTCTCTGCGCAGCTTACAGCAGTAGGTCATCAATAGCCATTCTGGGGCTCCGACTCTGACGCCACTATTTACAGAACATTATCGTTCATCAGTGTGGAATCTGGATGCTCACATCACATCGTTATAGTTATCGTTCTTGGTGTGGACGGCCCTTTAGAGTTTTTAATTCCCCCACATTCTGCAATAATCCACTAAATGACAGCCTCTCTATAAAACACGCTCTGTGTATAATTACAGCAGGGACATAAAACTACCATTGGAGTGACTAGCTACTGCACAAATCAACCAAACAGCAAAGTCACCAGACTTCCTCTTTCTTCTAACTCTGTCTCTGTGATACTTAAAAAAAAAAAGCCCACAATCATAAGGAGGCGTTTAGTTCAACTGTAGCTGCTCAACAGCTATATATTACTATGAAAAATACTACCTATTACTATGTAGCAGTTACAGTAGGCATCCTTTATGACTCAGCCATATGTAGCAGCGTGCAGGCTCATCACTCTGACTTTGAAATGCTTTCTTCTGGGTGTTGTTTGAAAACATCTGTGGCTAAACATAAAGTGTGCAAAATGAATTGGTCCGTTACATAATTGACCTACTTTACAAGTGACTGTGACTGTGTGGAGATGGTATGGCAAAACCGCATAGTATGTTTCCTCATTAGCAACATCACAGCCATATTTATATCATCATGTGGAATGTGCACATGGGGCTATGGAATGAAAAGAAAGAATAATAAATAAGGCTAGACGTAGACATGTCTCTCTCTATCTGCCTGTCTCATCTTCACTTCTCTCTAGGCGAGGCTGTTTGATGCTGAAAAGATGCATTTTCATCCCGCTGTTAGCATACCAAAGCAAACTAAATAACGGTTTACTTAAGTAAATACACCTTGCGAGACATGAGCAACAGGTGATTGTAGTGCATAGAAGGTTTCTATGGCAACTGGAGAATGGGACAAACGGCAGCCAAGTAAAGGAAATCAAACATGATTCGGCTGCGTGATGTAATCTGTTGATGATGAGATGGGGCCAGTTTTGAATGGATGTCCATTCTGTTCTACTTTAGTCTATTTCTTTACAAATGTTTTAGATTGTTTGAGTTCATTCAATTCTTCTCCATCATACCGCAGTTCTTTAGTTTTCATTAGGTTTAAAGCCTTGAGTTCAGCATTTTGGCCGTCGTCATCTTGGTTTTTTGCAACCAGAAGTGACACGAGAGGGTGGAGCTAAGTACAACCGAATGTTGAATAAGACATTTTTAGGCGACCGAAATGTTACAAATAACTTTCATGAACTGAAAACACACTGTGAAAGGGTTAAAGTTGTCAGACGAAAACACTGACAACTCTCAGACCGGACAACGCCGTGGTAGCGACCTGTCAATCACAAGATAGCCACGCCCTAAAGCATCCCCTGCTTTATGGTCTATTTGACTCTAAATGGGACCATAATTTACTAAATGAACATCATGCTGTATTGAAGAAGACTTGAAACTAGTGATTGAGACCATAAACTCATGTTTACAATGTTTACTGAGGTAATAAATCAAGTGAGAAGTAGGCTCATTTTCTCATAGACTTCTATACAATCAGACTTCTTTTTGCAATCAGAGGAGTCGCCCCCTGCTGGCTGTTAGAAAGAATGCAAGTTTAAAGGCACTGACACACCAAGCCTTGAGGAAAACGGACGTGAGGAAAGCAAGCAAATAAGTAAAGTCAAGCGGAAATACACAAAAAGCTCGACATGGCCATCTGGAATGAAGCTAAGTGGTGAGTGAGACTGGTGTGAAAATGGTCATCAGACGCCTCTTTATTTCATGTACATACTGTATCATAACAACGGCTTGTTTATCTACATTCCTCTGTCTTCCGGTTTCCCTTTTTGAATGACGAATACAGACTACCGCCGCCTGCTGGTGTGGAGTTATTTCCTTTCACACAGGTGCAGAACGTACGTGCTAACTGGCCGTCAGCTGTAGTCTTTGCAGTGTGTTCAAATTCAACTTGTCGGCCAAGACAAAGACGACGTGAGGCGACGCAACAGTCGGCCTTCATCACCGCTGGTTTCTTTGATGTCGGCTCGGTGTGTATGGGCCTTAAGGCACTTCCGCTCTAGCTTCACTTTCAGACCCGGAGGTTGCCGCCTTACTGTGAGTCTAAACTGGCAGCTGAGTGCCCCGACAGCTTCTGGGTAATGGGCCCTCGCTAGATGGGTCGCATTTTCCCGCCAGACGAGCAGTGGTGGGTCTGCAAATACAGCCAATACTTATACACACACACACACACACACACACACACACACGAACACACATACACAGCACTCAACAGCCAGACAAGCTCACAGCCGTGCATCCGATTACCAGACAAATGTCACAAATATGCACAGCCAAAAGAGGCAGACACACAGCCCACCCTGGGAGGAGGCTACTCCTCGGCCAGCAGAGTGGGGGGGCCACCACGGTGCCACCAGAGCTCTGATATCTGTATCTACTGGGTGGTGTGTGCTCGCTGTCAGAGGTCCTCTCGGATGATTAGATAAAGGGACTGTAGCCAGGGAGGAGGTAAACACTGGGCAGAGTGAGGCACACCAGCACAGATAACAGAGGGAGACACTACTCTTGTTCTCTTCGGTGTTACATTTCTTCGGTCAAAATCAATTTTAACTTTCAAATCAGAGATTGTTAACCCACGATGTAGCTGGGTGAGATCATAGTCAACCAACCGCTCCAGGTTTGGTTTAATAATGCACCAAAATTATGCTCTAAGCAAGGCACTTGACTTAACCCAACTTAAAATAATGACTCTTACCCGTACTACTGGTCTCCCCAAAACAAAGGAAATGTTTCCTCAACTTCAGTAACAAGACAAAAAGCTTGGCTAACTTTATAACAGCTCAGGAATTAGGCATTTTATCTATTTACATGGCGGTTAATGCATGAGCTAATGCAAAACATGAAGAAAACTGTTACATTTAACATAGCATGTGGCTACGTGTGGGGTCTCACATTTTCAACATCTGTAAGATTTTAAAAATCTTTTAGCGTTGGCCAGCCTTAAGCCAAGACAACCATCGAAGTATCACTTGCAACCTTGACATTTAAGGCGGAATGGCCCTTTAACTAATGAGGCAACGCATGTCACGCTCTTCTCTCCGCAGACAAAAACACACACAGTCACACAGTGGATTTGTGCTTTTTGAAGTGATAAAGCAGCAGCATATGCCGTGGCAGACACTGGTGACCCGTGGTGACTGATTTAAACTGGAAACAAAGGCAGAGCTGAAGATCTCATTAGCACCTCTGAGAGTCTTTATCTTCCAGAACACAACAGGAGCAGATTCCTGAACTGACGGCCCCCCTCACAGCCACACAGCTGCACTTAACGCTCATTCTTAATTCAACTTTTCTGTGGTTTAACCTGTCTGTCTATCTGTCTATCATTATTTCAGGTGCTTCAGGACTTCTAACTAAAAAAAAAACACAGGAACTTTTGGTGCATGACTCCCATATCAATTGGTTTTGGAGATTCCCTTCTTGTGACACAAGAAAATCTGTAATTTCAGTAGTTGCAGGGACACAAGCCAAACTAAACAGAGTTCACACAGTCCCATCCTCTATTGTTATGCTGCTTTCTATCTAGCGCAGGCATCAGCCAACGTGTCTGAAAACGCCACACAGTCATTGTATTGTCCCTGGTCATAACAACACTGGTTATATTACATCTACTGTGCCTCAGTCTATGGACCTGTGGTTCGTCTGGGAGCAGAAACTAGAGCTGCTCCATTGGGAAAGCCAATAAGACGGCCTGAAGGGGTTTTCAGAGAAACACCAATACATGCTTGCTGGCTTCCAGATAGTATTTTAAGATAATATCATCCTCCAAATGATATACTTAATATAGCCTACTGTTTAATGGACTTTGGAGAGAGGTGATTGAGTTGACCATTTGGATTACTATGAGTTGAGAGGAATACATATACTTATATATTCTAAAAATTCATCTCAGCTCAGGAAAAAAGCTAGTCATTCCCAATGTTAGACATGAACCGTCATACTTGGTTAATGCTGTTCTAAAGCAGTGGATCCCAGAACCTTTTTTCCTATCTAATCTAAGAAAAGCTGAGCCCCCCCCCCCCCATATTTTCTGATGTCATCACCCTAAAAACAATTACTAATCCTCGAACAAAATCCTCAATTTGAATAAAGTGATTCAGTGTATTAAATGAGTTAGCCTTTTTTTTTTTTAAATAAATCAGCTTCCTTTGATGAATGTAACTCAGTGCGTGCCTCCCTTTGTGTGCAGCCAGCGGGAGAGCAAACAGTTTTTTGACCACAGTGAAATTGTTATTTTTGAAAGGCTAAACGCCAACAAATGGATTGAGGCAGAATATTTTGAGTTATTGGGAAATGTTTGGATCACATGAGTCAGAAACAATCCTACGCAGCCGCTGCTGAAATATAATTCTACAAATAGTAAAATACTATTAATATTAGTGTAGCCTAAACTTTATCTGCAACTGTGCACAAATACCGAGTTTATCTCGGACCCCAGGTTGGGAACCATTGTTCTAAAGGAAGCAAAGGAACTGGAATATACAGCTTTCCCCCCCATACATGATGTATGCATAAGCATAGCCTCTTGGAAATAAAGTAACTTGCTGGGAAAAAAAAAAAAAAATATATATATATTTGTATAAACACTTGCCTTTTGGCTACTTGTTTATGCTAGACAACTGACAGCGTAAGCAAGCTAACGTGACACATAGACGCATTGAATTAGAGTGAGAAATGGTAGTTAGCAGCAAGTAATGCTAACCCGGATGACACCAATGAATTAGCTTTTGCTAGGGGTGAGAAATGACCTGATTCTTGCTGGACAGCCTGGATTTAGAACATGGTTAGCCAGACAGCTAACAAAAAAATGTAGCTTTTATCATCAAACATACCTTGTTAAAGAAGAAAACTAAATACTGTAGCCGCCAAAATGCATCTGGGCCATGCTAACATGCTAACCTAGCTAAAAAAAGGAAATAAAAAGACCGTAGAAGAAAAAGCTATTCATTTTATACAGCCAAAGTACATTATACACCAAAATGACAAAAGGAATAAACTCAAAACACTGCAACAATTTGTAATCTAGTTTTCCTTCCACTAAGCTGCTGAAAATATATTCAAGCTCCTAGTTTAATTGCTGTGCACAATGTCAATATGTCTCGCCAGCCACAAATGCTACCAAGATAAATTCCTGTACATGTCTTGTAGCTGCCGATTAAATGTTGCCCCTTCTGTTCGCCGGGACAAGCAGTGATGACTAAAACTATTCAGTATGGCAACAATACTAATGTTTCAGAGGTAATTGAACAATAAATCCTACATGCTTTAGGCAATACAATCTTCCAGCGTTGCCTTGTTGTGTTTTGCCAAACCATTTGTCCATTTGCTAATTACCTCCGAGTCAAACAAAGTGGACGGCCTATAAAGAGCAATGGAAGACAGACAGTGTAATCCCCAAGACGCTCTGCTTCTCACTAAATAATAAACCCATCTAATCAAGTTAGCGAGATGGCAGCCTTTATTCCATCTGTGTGCAGCTGGGTGATGAAGTGGAAGACGCGTTTATTTTTTTGGACTCCACACCTCTTCCATCTCCCATGTTGCTGCTGTTTTAAATGGGGTCCCCTCAATACAGCCCTGTGACAGCGTCGAGGAGCTAAATGCATCGCCGGTTAATTAGACTCGTGAATGAATCGGTTTTAGACCATCTTTCTGCTCTTTGTTGGCCCACCCCTCAAATTGAAACGCGAATTACAATGCCGGCAGATGAGTAATTAGTTTGAGACGGATGGGATCCCCGCTCGCTTAACGGAATCAAAGAGGAGAAAAGATGATGGATTGTGTGCGTCTATTTATGTGTGTGTGAGAGAGAGAGAGAGTGAGACGGAGAAACTGAGACAGGCTTTAATCGTGTTACATTGTCCTGAGAGGCAGGCTAAGTGCGTTACCACTATTGTGTCAGGAGTGCTGTTTTCACATTGGGACCGGTATGGAATGTGTAGCATGTGCTCTTTGAGCTCGGAGCAGCGACGAAGCTCGGGTCCAAACTCAATCAGCAGCAGATAATATGACAGTCTCTTCACATTGTGCACAGTTTACTTCCTCTCATCACAAGAAAAAAAGACCCTGAGCAGAATAATGGACTCCTGCGTGACAACTACACATTGTTTGGTTCTTTGTGAGAAGCAGTTGCAGTTTTTAATGGACAATTAATAGTGTGTCATGTCTGCAAAGCTGAGGATTTGTTTTGTGCCATCAGACATGAGCCAACATTCAATTTAAACTACAAAAAGCAGCCACTTTGATCAACCTGAGAGTTACACGGACAGGGTTGGCAAGATTTTGCTCTCTACTGGATATGTTTTCACATCTGATCATCACAAATGAGGAAATTATTGAGATTTCAAGAGATTAGGTTTGTATTAGGGCTGTCAAAGTTAACGCGATAACGTGACACGCCGTAAAAAACACATTAACGCGACTTGAGATTTTTAGGTTGCAGCGGGTTTTTAGTTTTAAAACTGTGAAGATCCTGGCATCATATGAAACTAGAAAACCTAAAGGAATCCATTGGTACCAACCCAGTCGTACTGGCATGTTGCGAAGGAGGCTAAATTTTGGCTTGGAAAAACTGGCATGGCCATTTTCAAAGAGGTCCCTTGACCTCTGACCTCAAGATATGTGAATGAAAATGGGTTCTCTTGGTACCCACGAGTCTCCCCTTTACAGAAATGCCCACTTTATGATAATCACATGCAGTTTGGGGCAAGTCATAGTCAAGTCAGCACACTGACACACTGACAGCTGTTGTTGCCTGTTGGGCTGCAGTTTGCCATGTTATGATTTGAGCATATTTCTTATGTTAATGCAGTACCTGTGAGGGTTTCTGGACAATACTTGTCATTGTTTTGTGTCGTTAACTGATTTCTAATGATAAATATATACATACATTTACATAAAGCAGCATATTTGCCCACTCCCATGTTGATAAGAGTATTAAATACTTGACAAATCTCCCTTTAAGCTACATTTTGAACAGATGAAAAAAATGTGTGATTAATTTGCGAATAATCCCGATTAACTATGGACAATTATGCGATTAATCGTGATTAAATATTTTAATCGATTGACAGCCCTAGTTTGTATGTTAGCATTACACAAGGTCCATGCAGAATTAGGTTGAATTTTAATCATGACACTTTAGCTCCAAGTATAAAATCTGTGGCTATAACACTCAATATAGGTTATATAAAAATCCATATTGAAGCTTTATATATATATGAGAAATGATTTGATCATAAATCAGTCACATCATCATCAAATCCAGGTTAACTCAGATTTCTTTCAAGTTCAAATCCTGCTGCCACAAAGCTGATCTTAATTCGTTCTCATGCACCTCTGAGCTTAAAGGTGCTACAGTACGTGTAGTCAATGTGCAGTTATAAGAGCACTTTGCACTTGATCCCGTCAATAAACTCAAAAGTCTCCCAGTGAGTTTTTGACAGATCTACATCCTTTCTCAAAGCACACCTCACACATACAATCAGGTTTCTAAGAGGTCTCGAGTTATCATCCTTGAGCTTTTATTGTACTTTTTTTCTGACTATGACTCTGGACTGAAGCAACATGTTTTATAAAGTGATAACTTTAATTGCTTCATGTCCCCTTCACCTCCCTGCTGTTACTCTGCATGTTTATTATGAGGAGCAAGAAGTAATAATAGTGAGAGCTGATAACAGCTATGTGCTCTTAAAATGAGGTCAACTAAAGTGAACATAATTACTGGAATGCAGTTGAATAAAAACTCGATAAGTAAAGACGGTTCTTTTGTATTTACATTCAAGTAGACTGAACATTTCTTAAGTTAAAACTGCTCTGAGGGCAAATATTACCAACCAAATATTGGGTGAATTAACTTCTAGTGAGTAGGAAGCTACAGTCGAAATATCAGAAAATTATAATGACTTCTTTTTTTCTTAACTTTAGACCATCCATGATGTTTTGTGCTCACAAGCCTAGTTAACTAGCTTGCTTAGTTAGCGATATGCTAGCATGGCTTACAGTATTTTAAAGCCGCACTAATCAATCTATTTTTTAATACCAATAGACCAAAGTACTATGGGTAATATGAAAATGGTCGATCGTAGTCACAAACCCACAAAGAACGACCACCCAAGTCTGCAGTTCTCCTCAGTTTCGAAGGAGCGTTTTAGCGCCTTTCAGCTCATTGTTTTGGTTCACTCTCAGTGTTTCCAGCAGGAGGCAGTTGTTTTCATCAAAAAAGCTCTGATAAATCCACTGTACGCTACCTTCCAAGCACCAAACAGCAGACAGACAAAGTTAGCGACTAGCTGGTGAACTTAGCGGAGCATTTAGCAGCCACAGTAAAGAGCCAGATATTTCCCTCACGAGTCGGTGAATTCCAAAACAGAGCTAAAAGAAGAATATTGGACTGTTGCCCTAACAACTTGATATGGTTATAATATGTCAGGTTGTACACAAGTAGCCAAAAATGTCATTAATGCTGCTTTAAATTGGACACTTGGTTAGGCTAACTAGCTATGCAGCTCTGTCTAAGGGAAACATCTGTATTATGAAAATGATCATTTGAGTGTTGAGCTCAGGTACAGGCAGCTAGTCCTGTCAACAATGAATTTATTTGCTTAGATGTCTTGTAACTATGTCTCAAAATTAGTGCAATTACTTATTAAAGATCAATGCTACACATAGCTCCTGAATATGCAGGCAAAAGGGAAGCTAGAGCTACCAGATGTATGCATGTCTGTGTGAATTGTGTGAATTTATAAGAAAACAACAATATAAATACATGTTGCTGCTCTACTGTAGTAGTTGAGGGGACAAGGAACACGATCTGGTGCACCGAAGGAATGCAGGAAGATCTCTCTCTCTGACCTCCAAAGCAAAACAGCAGTGGTTTTGAACTGTGGTTTCAATCACAGTGATGAATTTTGGCCACAAATCAAGGAGTGTAACCTCTAAATGTGACCAGCTGTAAAGCCAGCCACCTGCAAGAGCACAGCTGACACGCACAGGTCGAGTGCACAGAAGAGGATCTGACAGGTGCGAGACGAACACACAAACACACCTGATGCTAGTCATGCTTCCAGTCTCAGAGCCAAGCTTGCATCTCTCCAGCTGACTGGCAACGATCTGCCGCTCGGCCTCCAGCTCCCTGGTCAGACGTTCAAACTGCAACTCCTGGAGAGAGAGAGAGAGAGAGAGAGAGAGAGAGAGAGAGAGAGAGAGAGAGAGAGAGAGAGAGAGAGAGAGAGAGAGAGAGAGAGAGAGAGAGAGAGAGAGAGAGAGAGAGAGAGAGAGAGAGAGAGAGAGAGAGAGAGAGAGAGAGAGAGAGATGTGTCAAATCATTCTGTCTGTTTATTTACGATCACATTTACAGTCATCCTGAACATTATTTTGGCCCGTTGTCTCTGACACATTTTGAATTGTTGTGAAATGGACTCTGCAGTCTGTGGTGGGAGGACAGGCCTGTGTCTGCCAGCTTCACACTGGCAGAAATTCACTGAGTAGAGTTTGATATGTCGCAAAACTGTGACACCAAACTAAAGCCATCACAAATGTGACATTTGTTATTCTGCGACTAGGAAAGTCATGAAACAGATGAAGTTTTGGGATGGAGAATTTTGTTATTGTTGTCAGTTTCACATGAAAGCTTTAGTCGAATGCCTGATAAATCATCTATACGCTCCAACTGTATGGATTTGCATCCTGCTGTTACCACGTGGTGGTTGATATGAAGGGAGGGATGGGGGAGGCTGTCAGTCACATCGCCCCAGTTGAAGAATCTGTAGCTGCAGTGTACCGCCCCTTAAAGAAACAGATGCCATACTACTGGATGTTAATACACTCTTCACTCTAACATTCGTGGCCTAAATCTGATTCTATATATATGCACTTACCATACTGAAAATACGAACTAAAAACAGGTGGATGGAAGCCCACTTATGCTAGACTAAAGGCCTTTACACGATGGAGGCGTGACGAATAAATAGCATCTTGGCTCGGACTACGGAGCCTCCTCAACTCGTTATGCACAACGTGATTGGTGGATGCCTTTATTCATGGTGCGAAAGGTCTAAAGAATCTACATGTGCAAAGTGCTCATGACAAAATCAACAGTTCGAAATAAAATGTAGACATGCAAATTAATCGCACGGAAAAAATGCTGCCGGTGTGTAAGGCCTTAACAAGAACACGGTTTGATACTCTAAATCTCTCTTACTTTTTTCAGTGAAGCCCATTCGTATAATTGTTCCAAGTCTGATTCACCAAACCTTCTAAACTCAACCCAGTCGCCAGAAAAAATGTTGGCATTGTATGTTTCTGCAAACCACGGGATACACTGAACGTCAACGTTTCTGAACCAAAAAAAAGTTTCATAAATACGTTTCATATCAGCCTTGTATCACAGTTGCAGAAACACACAATGCCCATTGTGAAACGATTCTTTAGGTTTTGGCAACAAAACTACCTGCTTATGGTTAGAAAAAAGATCATGTTTTGTGTTTAAATAATAACGTAATAACGTAGCAATGTAACAACACAACATAACGTAACATACAGTAACACCGTAACATAACAACGTAACATAACAATGTAACATAACAATGTAACATTACAACGCAACATTACAATGTAACATAACAATGTAACATTACAACATAACATAACAATGTAACATAACAATGTAACATTACAACGCAACATAACAATGTAACATAACAATGTAACATTACAACATAACATAACAATGTAACATATACAACATGCTCTTTGTGCTACGTCACTTGCTCTGACCGAATGCAAAAAACGTAGACATTCAACGTATCCGCAATTTGCAGAAACATACAATGCCAACATTATTCCTAGGGGCTGGGCTGCTAAACTACAAAAGTTTGTTGTACATTTCTCATTTCAACTTGATGAATTCATGACTGTTCATGAGAGATGTGCATTCAAGAGATTTGGTCATTAGTATAGTCGACACCTCTAAACTGCTATATGTAAGGCTGCCTGTTCTGCTGCAGGCAGGTGTTACACTATCAGGTATCATAACGGACGGCGTACACCTGGACAGTAAACTGCAGGAACGCCCTGAAGCAGCTGTCAGAGTGTGACAATTTTCCTAACATCTACTGAATTGTAAGAGTTGTCATGCCAAAAAACAATCCAAATTCTGAAGAGAAATGAGTAATAAGTTGAGACAGGCAAACTATCTGTAAAGAAAAAATTAAACACAAGAAAATTGGTGTATGTGACAAGTTTTCTTTATTACCATTTAAGAACGAAGCTGTTTTTATGAGTAGTTATTCCATGAGGCCCACGCTTAATTTATGCTGTTCAATGTGTGATGAATAACCACCAATTAACTGACACGCAAACAAACCAACAGCTGATTATAGTATTTGTGTCTGCTGCTGGCTGCGATCATTATAGCTGATTAAACATAACTGATTTCACCAATTTGTGCAAAGAAAACAAAAAAAAAACCTAATTAATCCATTTGGATTGTAGATAGTTTCAAAGAGCACACAGCGCCTATACGCAGGAACACAGGTCCTGAAGTTATGATTTACATCTCAAATTGGTTTCTGACAGTTTTCTGGTGGGTTTCCAGATAATAAAAGTGATGGAATTATAATAAATCATGTCAGAACGCGAGATATAATCAATCAATGTTCCCCGGTCAGCATTTGAATACAAAGGAGCTGTTCAGAAAGAGATCGGAGCTCATCTAAAAGCTATAAAATTCTGAATTTGAATCTGATGGATCTTCATATATTTCATTTGCTTTGATGGTCAATTGCTGAAGTTCAAGGGGAAATTGCACACAACAGTAATTGTGCATGTGAAGATCTTTGGAGTGACATAAGGCCACCCGATTTCACGGGGAGGCGTATAAATAGCACGCATTACAAGGACATTTTGCGTGTCACAAGGACACATTTTAGGCTTTTCTTGTATCATTTGTACAACACGCAACAAAACTACGGTAACGTCCGCAGTTAGGTTTAGGCAACAAAACCACTTAGCTAGGTTTAGGAAAAACGCCATGGTTGGACTTAAAATAAGTACGTAAACTAAGTACAATACGTACGGAAACAATGTAACATAACTGCGGAAAACACGTCACAAATGTCACTGAAAAAAACAGGTCACAAATGTCACTAGAAAAAACACGTCACAAACGTCCCCAACGTAACTTATCAAAAACACACTTGTCTCGTACACCGGTCTCCTGGTTGAGAGTCCTGTGTTTGTTGGACCCATCCACCTCCCCTGGGTCACTAGCTCTGAGCGTAGCATATTTACGTGGATGTGTTTACATTGCAGTCAGTACAGACTACATGGCGTACAAATGACACGCCAAAAGCACCTTTCGTGCGATCGGGCAGCACAAGGACACCTACAGTACATGTAATACTTTTTTTTTTTTACTCATCTGTCATTCTTACAAGGGAAATATTACACTTTACAAAATATTGAACTATGTCATGCTCAAGACAAATGGCCTGTTGCATATCTAACACTGAACCCTTGTGTGGAGTTTCGAGCCAAATTAAGCTACATACATCAGAAAGCAGCTGCATGTCCTTTAATGTGAATAAAAAGTGCTCCGTTTGCACAGTTACGGTCAGAAAAACAACTTTAGAATAATTTTAACTTTTGAAATGCCCTCAAAATAACACTGAAAAATACATTTCCCAGAAAGAAAGAACTTTCATTTTATTTATAGTGATTACACGATGTGTATTCTCATCTTAAGAACACTGACGGAGAGCAGAGTGCCGGTCCGTGGGTGTTTAAACGCTGATGATGCCTGAGGCAACTCCAGGCTTCCCACCGTAATGAAACAATTTGATTATAATGAATCATTAATGTAATAAGTTAACAAATCAAATTGCAGATTTCACCGTAATTATGCAACGTCTTCTTGTTATTAATGCTAACTGGACACACATACAGGCACATACACACGTATATAGAAACACGTCTGCCATACATATGCACATGTTCACACACATTTGGCGTACGTGCACGCTTGCACAGAATCATACACAGACATGAATGCATCATGGATTTTGCAGATTACAGCTTATAGAGTCATACGAGAACACACTAACCTCCACACATAAATTAAGACTTGCTGCTGTGACACTGAGTGCAGTGTCAGAAATTAAGGGGGGCAAACTTGGGGATGAAGCATGCTAAAATTTTCAACTGCAGTTATTTCCATAACTATCTAAAAACTAATGCATTATACATATACGAAGGCCATTAAAGGAACAGTGTGTAGCATTTGGGGGGATCTATTAGCAGAAACGGAATATAATATTCATAACTATGTTTTACTATATTTAGTGTACATCACCTGAAACTAAGAATCGTGTTTTCGTTAGCTTAGAATGAGCCCTTCATATCTACATAGGGAGCGGGTCCTCTTCACAAAGTCCGCCATGTTGTACCGCCATGTTTCTACAGTAGCCCAGAATGGGCAAAACGTTATCTGAATACTATAGTTATCCGACACGCTTGTGAAACTGCGGTAACGTGAGCCACAGAGTGCAAAACCGTGGTACCGCCAGCCGCCGTCTGACTTCCGTTGCTCCTAAAGGAGTGTTATTATGGTAAGGACGGCCTCTGAGCGAGGAGAACGCCGTTACCACGGTTTTGCACTTTGCGGCACACGTTACAGCAGTCTTGGAAAGGGAGGAGTGAACCGAGGGGTACTCAGTTGGTTGCGATCTGCAACCACACCACTAGATGTCGCCAAATCCTACACACTGTCCCTTTAAGAGCGAAATAAAAGCCTAAATACTTAGAACTGTCTCCTGCTTTCTCTCAAACATACATACATATGATTGCACACTTCTCTTTGGAACAGCAATAGCACACGGTGATGATTATTGCATGCAAATTAATCTGGGCTCATTTCACATTAAAACAGCAACTTTATGCACTAATTACTATCTTTTAAAAGTGACCCCACAATTTAGTAAATGCGCCTATTTTTTAGACAGTGGGGGCAAAAGTTGCCCCCCAAATATTTCTTAAATTTCCTACACTGAGTGGATATATAGACCCAAGAACTGTGCCAGGGTTACAGAAAGTTTCCCACTGACTTCATGGTACAGTTGAGTGCTTTGTCCAACTACCTAACTGCATATATGTCCTGCTGTAAAACACTAAATGTAACTTCTGTCAGTGGGAAATGTTGTGAATGCAGAACAGTCTGTTGATGTTAACATGCTGTAATGCTCTCACACAAACACACTGCTATGAAATCTCTCAAGTGTGAATACTGCGAGAGCAACATGCTTCCCAACTTCAACTTGATGAAACAGAGATGTGTTTACCCTGCACTGCGGATGAAAACATAGCTGCTCAACAGAAATAGTAATAAAAAAAAAAAATCACCTGGCTACATCAGGTATACTGAGTTGGCTGTATTTACTGAGCTAATAATAAATCATTTTTGAAATGGATAAAAATAACACCTATTTAGCAGTAAGTGGCCTGAGATCAATCATCAGTAGTGTTAAAGTAGCGTGTGGAGCCAATCATAAGCAAGAAACACGTGGATTATTTTAGTGTCTATGATCTTATTGCTTAAAGGCTCATTTGGAGATAATAGCTGTGATCCTTTGATGCAAACACAAACCAGCCACTTGTTACGAAGCTACCAGAAAGCTGCAAAGCATTCTATCACACGGAGTTAAGAAACTGCACATCTCAAACGTCGCTGCACGCAAGGCTTTTCCCTGTGATCGGACTTTTTGCAATCAAATCAATCTAGCCATCCTCATCAGCTGATGACAGAAAGGAAAAACGGAGAAAAAAAAACAACCTACTTCGAGGCAGAGCAAGATGAAGGGAAAGATGAAATGTTTTTCTTTGTTTGTTTGTTTGTTTGGGAGCACGGAGGCAGCAGAGTGGCTAAGCGAGCTGACTAACTAGCTGGATGGCGAGCCGTGAGAATTCAGTTGTAGGGCTTCTCGAAAAAACATCCAAACAAAAGCGATCTCTCCCTCCTTTCCCCCCCCCTCTGCCCCTCCAATCTCTTCTCCCTCCGATTCAGGGCTGACAGGCAGACACCTGTTACTCCAGAGGAACGGGCAGAGACCATGATGGGATGTACTCTGAAAAAATCAAGAGCGGCAGAAAAGAATAAAAAGAGGAATTGGACGTAGTGAGAACACATACCTTCACATGGACCATACTTCACAGAGAGACACAAAATCACATCAGTATCCCGCTTTTCTTTGCTCCCCTCTGGTCAAAAAGCAACAACAACGCTCCCTCTCCCTCCTCCAAACACTCATCTGTCCTGGGTCAAACACAGCAAGTGATAGAAGGACAGAAAGAAAGAGAGAGACTCCAATGTCACTTGAGCTGACTGCAACTCAGCCCCTCTCTCTCTCTCTGTCTCTATGTCTATGTCTCTTTCTCTCTCCCTCCTCAGGGGCCATGAAACACACACACACACACACACACACACACACACAGTGTTCAATGAGGCACAAAGGTCCCCATGGCAACGGAGCATTTAGAAGCCCCGTGGCATTATTTATGCAACGTTGCATCACAATGGGCCCTCCCACCGGCCGACCCTGCCAAAAAAGCCCGCCGCTCGCCAGTCACTCTCGGCCTCTCTCGCTCTACCTCTCTCTCTGACCAGACCATCTGCACGTCTCCCTCTCCTCCCGCCTCCCTCCCCCCCTGCAGCCACCATCACTGAAAAGCAAGGGGTGGATTTAAGGAGAAGGGGCGAGGCGGCGGGAGAGACAGAAGATGGAAGGGAGGCGTGATGGAGGGAGGCACACACACTGATAACAGTAGACTCATACCGACACACAAACACGTGCATGCCGATACACACTCGCAGGCCATATCCACAAGCCTACACACATTAGGCGCATTAGTTGGAGTAAGTTCAAGCACACAAACAAACATACACCTACACAAATCTGTGGCCGGCTAAGACTTTTTTTGGAACTATTATTGGCTGCTATTATTTGCAAAGACTGAGAATGTGAAAGCATGCAAAGTGGAATTTTGTTACTCCTCTACTTTAGTAAGAAACTTTATCTAACATTTTAACGTATGTGCTGTAAGGGTCCAGTCCACAGACTGTATATAAAGATGGACGACATGAGAGCTCCCCAAAAGGTGAAGCCAAAACATCTCGATCTCCCCCTGGTGGCTGGCTGCAGTATAGGTCATAAGTCCCGCCTCCTCCATGTTAACAGATGGGACATGAGCCAAACTAAAAAGTCAAAGAACGCGTCAAATAAATTTTTCCCAAAGATGGTTTCTGTCATTTTAGGTAGTTGTTATCACGCTGATGTATGTTCAAGTGTTCATTTTTCTGATAAGTTTGGTTTTAATTAGTTATTTGAGGCTATAAAAAGGGGGTGAGACGTCATGATTGACAGCTGTGATTGACAGCTGCTCTGAGTGAAGTAGTCGCGGCATTGGAGGCTCGGGAATTGTACGAGAGAGGAGGTGTAAGTTTAACTTTCCGTAACCATCACCAGTCTGTTTAATAGAACGTGTCAACTAACGTAGCAGCTAGGTTGCTCACGCTAACAAGCTGCGGCCGTGCTTGGCTCGTGATTGGCTCGGGCGGGTGTGTGGGTGGGACCTCGATACCACGACTCCAGGCCCATGATCACTACTGCGCAGACTCTGGCTCCAAATTACGCTAAAATCTCAAGATGGCTCCGGGATATTTTGGCTTCTCTTTTGTACGTCGTCCATCTATATATACAGTCTATGGTCCAGTCAGACCAGCATTTAGAGTGAAATCAGTTCATTTCAATTGAACTGAAATCTGTTGTGGGTTGAGTTAAACTTTTGGGAACTTAGACACAAAAATGTGAGTCATTGAAAGCAAACTGTCTTGATCTTGTCTTGAGAGAATGGAGAGCCAGAGGGCCCAAAAGAGATGAAACCATCATATTAGCTTTGTTGCACCATCCCTTTTTATATAACCTCCCTCTGCCAAAGTATAAACTCCTCAAAAGGGATGGTTTCCAATCCGCAATCTGTCACTTATGAGCAAGCCAGCTAGCTTGGTGTACTTTGGTGGCTGGCTAGTGCTAGCATGTCCCAAGCTAGCTAACATGTTACCATCTCACCAGCTACAGTGGTTCACCAACTCTCCCCCAAGATCGCCATAAGAACTTAATTATATTTAATTAAAACCTATACAGAATCATCAAACAAGTGAACATAAGTGAAGCTTCACATAAATTACAAGCATGCACAAAGCTGTCTCTTACCCAGATGCAGTCTGACTCCAAATCTGAACCCATGGCTTCCCAACAGGTGCCACAGTCGCTTCCTAAAGCACCAAAAAACCCCAGTGAAAAATGTCCTCAGCCTCTGTCTAAAATGTTTTCTTTGTTTTTTGCTTTCCTTTATCTGACGTGTCCACTTCCCACTCCCTGGATGCCACAGTCACACAACTAAACCAATCACGACATCCTGGCCAATTCATGCTGCACATGCAAAGCTCCAGCCTCCAGTCATTTCTTTATTCAAATTAGGATTGGTTCAGTTTACACGGCTGTTTGGCTGCAGACGGACTGAACGCAGGTTTAATCACACAGATAAATGGGCCATCAACTGAGTGTTTGGCCAAAACTAGACGGATCAGCTTGATCAACTCAACGTTTCAGTCTGCAACTCTGAGCTTAAAAGCACAGGATGTAAAAACACAGCAGCTCTGATCATGCACAGTAGCCGACTATGAAGTATGTTGGGGTAAGACCATTTGGATTGTAGAAAGCTGATATACTGTATCTTGGAATATTTTGCTAGTATTCAGTAGCCTCTACAAATTATTACTATTAAAGGAGCACTCTGGGGAAGCTTCGTCAAGTCTCAGAGAATAGAGAATTGTGGGCGTCTGTGGCTCAGAAGGTTGAGCAGGTCGTCCACCAACCGGAAGGTCGGTGGTTCGATCCCTGGCTCCTCCATTCACATATCGATGTGTGTGATGTTACCTTGAGCAAGACACTTAACCCCAAAGCTCCCGAAGGCATAGCCATCTGTGTATGAATGAGTATTTAGATTAGATATGCGCAAAGTTGGCACCTTGCATGGCAGCCTCATACATCAGTGTATGAATGTGTGTGTGAATGGGTGAATGCTGACGTGTAGTGTAAAGCACTTTGAGTTGTCGGAAGACTAGAAAAGCGCTCTATAAACGCAAGTCCATTTACCATATATTATACGATAAGTTGATATAGTAATTATTGTGACTGGCCTAGGCATGGAGTTTGAAAAATGTGGTCATTTACCACACCAAATGATGATATTAGTTGCATTAAGGGTAATGTAGGATCTAGTATTTTAGGAGTTTGACCCATACCAGGTACTAAAAATCAGGATATTATGAACAAAACAAACAGCTGTGTTTCATTGTATTCTTTCAGTGGGGGTAACGTCTGAACTTAGAAAAGAGGACATTTGTGTCAAATTTGAAGAAATTCCCCCAGAGCGTTCCTTAGATATCGCGTTCATTAGAATAGGCCGGACGTAGGTATGTACGTACGGACGGACGGATGGACGGACTACCCGAAAATATAATGCCCCTGGCCATGGAGAGAGGCATAAAAAAGGTCTCTGAGCCCAAACAGAGATAACCCTGATGACACCACCACGGGTTATTCTGTTCGGACTTGACAACGCCCCTCTGGAGCCGCAGATTGTAACAAGTAGCTGAGATGGATACCGTAGGAAATGAATGGAATCCAGAGAAAGTGATTTGTAATTTATTCATGCAAAATCACTGATATTGACCTCTCAGGTCTTACAATATAAATGAGCACTGCTTCATCATGTCTATCATACTGGTGGAAAGAAACACTCACTGGCAGATATTTGCTTAACTTAGATTGTTGTAATTGCATGTGTGTGTGTGTGTGTGTGAGAGAGAGAGAGAGTAATCATAGCTGGATAAGCAATTAAGTGAAAAGGACAACAATTAACTATGTCTTAATGAGCAGGTTCTACAATCAAGTGCTTGTCAACTGATTGCATTACTAAAGATTGGGCTCCAATCGGAGCCTATTAATGGAGACAGAGGGAAGACAGAGTGTGCAGCCACTAGCTTACAGGAACAGGCTGGCCCCTGAAAACCCCATTAAAGCAATTAGTAAAGTAAAATAAATGACTGTAGGACAGTGGTGGGCTGCATGGCGAGCAAAGTTGCAGTGTGTGTGTGTGTGTGTGTGTGTCTGTGTGTGTGTGTGTGTGTGTGTGTGTGTGTGTGTGTGTGTGTGTGTGTGTGTGTGTGTGTGTGTGTGTGTGTGTATGTTTGTGTGTGTGTGTGTGTGTGTTCTAGCTGTAGCTGTCTCCCCCTCTCTCTCCAGTGTAAAGCGGTCTAATTGTGCCCCGTGGTGTCGGCCTGGCATTTACTTGTTTCAAAAGGGGCCCTGTTCAATGAGAAAATGTCACGGTGGCGGTATATCTAAGACTACTGCTGTCTGGAGCTATTGTTTTAGGACCGGAAAAATTACTAGGTACATCCAGTTGGTAACAAAGTTGTCCCGGAGGCAGAGGGAAAGAAGCCAACACAAGAAGGTGGGGAGTGATAGAAAAGATAGAGACCAGGGGAGCAGGGACAGAGAAGTGAAATGAGATAAAGGAGAAGAAAAAACTTCCTCTGACTGAAAAAGTGTGGGGGAAGACAGATTCAAGGAGATTTAGCGCTCTCCGGATACCAAAACTACTTAAGTGTTCATCCCAAACCAGACAGATTTGTCGTGTTTCCCCGATAACTCCGGCTCTCGATCCGGGGTTTAATTCCTGTCCTCACCACAGTCTGTGTTTCCACCCCCCCCCCCCTGTGCAACAGCACTGAAACTGCTTTTAAGCACAGGGTTAGAGACATGACTTATGAGCAACTGTGAAATATGCAAAGCGCAGTGTCTTTGTTGAGCTCATTGTGCTGCAAAATTTGAGAAAAAAAGAAATGCTCACCCAGCATCAAGGTAAAATTGTTTATTCAAACTGCAGGGTGAATGTAAACCTCAAGGATGTTTAAAGCCCGGGGCCATGAAACACGAGGTAGACATCTAATGGTAAAGACTTATCCAGAGTTTTCTCGACATTGTTGCTTTAATCACATTGAAACACCTTGTGGCCTTGTTATTTTTGTCTCAGTTTATTGCCTGTTGCCGGGAGGATTGCCATTTGACATTCTGCTCCCCAAATGCCACATTATATCTGCAGGTGCTGTTTGGGAAAGAGGAAATATGAGCAGCTCAGCCCAATAAAAGCTTACCGTCCTCAGAGGCTTTCACTGAATCGATTCAAGAACAAATGTAAGTACACAATTTAAGACTTAGAAAGGATCCAAACTGCTGTAGCTTTCTGTATTTGTGTTCTTGCGGACCTGTGGTTATCATCAGTCCAAGCCCGTGTACGGTTCCAACACAGAAGTCCACCTCTCGCAGAGTAGGGCACAAATGACCGGAGGTGTTCTTGCTCCACTCGTTTCATCGAGGATGCTTTACTTACGTTGCATTACTTTTGTTACTTTTGTTTTGTTACTTTTCTGCACAGATCGACAGACCGCCCCCCCACACCTTCAGTTCCTGCTCCAAGCTAACGCGACCCACAGAAAGACCAAAGTGATATCACTGAATCCTCAATCAAACTCACGGTAAGATGGCGAGCAAGTCGATCCCCACTTTGTCAAAGTAATAGAGCATTACTAGGATTAGTAACTATAATGTAACTACAGTACTGAATTTTAAATTGTAATCCCTTACAGTACTGAAAAAAGTAATCACATTACTGCAACATGTTACTAAATAATGCACTACTGCCCAACACCGTTGGAAAGTATTTCAGAGTCTATTCTTGGAAGTCATAACTGTTGTCATACTAAAATTATATAAATCCATGTTATTTCAGAAAAGCCATGCTTAAACCCAATACAATAAGCTGCTGCTTTACAAGGATCAACAAAAAGTCAAGAAAAAAAACATCACATTATTCATGCTGGAACTTATTGTGCGCGCATCTTTTTCAAAAACGTCAAAGAAAGTCTACCACAGAAGCTACACTTTGATCAAGGACGGCTATTATTATGCACTTTTTTGTAAATGTATGAGAGATAAGCTTTTGCTTTAGACATTGTGAGATAAGAGAGAAGATCAAGAAGAACTAGAGACAGGCTGCTGATTTAGCTCTGCAGAAATATTCTCCAGAAAATACATGCTTACATGCTCTTCGCTCTGTTGCTGTAGCTTTCTGCACTGTCCTGATCCACTTGTATGACTGGCTGTCTGAAAGGCTGCTCCAGCTCGTAAATGTTAATGCAAATCAGCATTTATTGTCTCACATTCTCGGCAGAGAAGGGCACCTCGGCAGTGCCCAGGAGGTGAACTGGCACCTCTCCAGCTACCAGTTCAAACTCCGTACTTGGTCCGTCGCTCTGGGTGCCAAGCCAAGTCCCCACGGACTGAGCTACTGCTGCCCCCTAAAATTGGTTGCTCAATAGAGTGCTAAATGAGTCCTAAAACCTGGAAATGAGTTAGCATTTTAGCACTTCTGGTTCCCTCGTCTGGAAGTCAATGGGTTTTTTGAATATGTTTTTAGTGAGATGCCTGAAATAAGGTCTTTGGTTAACACAAGCTGAAGAGATTTTAACATTTTGTTCTATGACATAAAATACATCAATATATAACCCACTCGTGAATTTTGTAGCTTTTATGTATCTTAAAAAAGGCGGTTGCTAACAAGTGGCTAAATGAGACTACTAAACGTCATCAGGCCGACTCGTCCGCCATTACAGCCTCGTTGTGAATACTCGCGCTCAAGCAACCATGGTGTAGTTCGAATATAGCCTAACGTTAGTTTTATACTTCTGCCAATTACATTTATGCTTCAGAAATCATAAAAGTGGTGTTCATTTGTGGAGATTATCTTGCTGAACAAAATGTGTAAATATCATAAACGTGTGTTTGCCACAGAGCTTATATTCTGCAATAATCCAAAACCCAATGGAAAAATCCCATTGGCTTTCTGTCGAGGGAACCAGGGCGATGCTAACTTCCTGGTTGGCCAACAAAAATATGTCATCCCTGCAGCACTACCACCATACCACCGTGATTGGTTGCTCAATACCATGCTCCAATCCACATCAAGCTGGCCACTTTAAGTGTGTTAAAGGGGACATATCGTGCTCATACTTGTATTTTGGGTTTCTACTAGAACATGTTTACATGCTTTAATGTTCAAAAAAAGCATTTTTTTCTCATACAGTCTGTCTGAATATACATGTATTCACCCTCCGTTTTAGCACCTATCTCTTTAAAAAGTCCAGTCTGCTCTGATTGGCTTGAGAGAAAAATATGGTGCACCTTTACAAAGGTAGTTCTCAAGCTGTGGGCGATATATTCTAATGAGCCTGCATGTGACATATGAAGAGGAGCCAAATCTGAAAGGCTGGTTGAATCACATGTTTTTTGATCTAGACAGTCCACAAAAACTGACTGGGTTGTCTTATTTCAGTTTGTGGGTTGGTAGGCTCTCCAGATACCCAAATGGATGAGCAAGTTTTTCATGATAAGTCCCAATATGCCATTGGTTAATGGTGAAATATCATCAGTAAAAGCAACACCTGTTGATGTGACCACTATGTCCTTCACAAGGGTTAGGGGTAAATATCCTAGGTAACTACAAGATTTAGGGATATACTGTAAAACAGATAAAGAAAACAGGGAAATCATACAAAGTAGAGTACATGAAAAATACATGAATTTGAAAGGTGCAATAATTTACTTTATCAAATGAATTACAACTAATAAGGATGAAGACCATAGTGTTTGCAATGTGCCAGCTTGCAAGGTCCAGTCACACAAGAAATGGTCCAAGGTTCAAAGTCCAAGCTTTTAATATTAACGATTGGATAAAAAACATCAACTATTTTTCCACTGTTGGTATGAAAGTATTGAACATTTTGTGTTGCTGTTGAAGTTATGAGTCGTCTGGAGACCTTGTTAGAAGAAAAACTTATAGTTTTGAGAATGAAATCTGACAAAACTATCAACTCAAACAGAGTATTGCCTTAATGATACGCCAAAGACACATTCAACTACAACCTTTGAATTTTTGAGTTCTCTGTATCTGTGGAAGGAGGGGTTGAGACAAGAGTTGATAGAAAGAAATCCTCAGTGCTCACTCATGCATGAGCTCAAATCCTGGCTCGGGCTACGTTGAGAGCATCTGTCTCTTCCTTCATTTGCCTGTAATAAAATAATCAACATGTACCACTAGACTTATGCTCATCAAATATAAAGTACATGGTATCTTTTCCTTTGGAGTGTCAACCGTCTGCTCAGCTCTCTTCATCATAGAACTCGCTGGGCTCAACTCAAAGTCAAGCGCTGGACTCAACTCTGCAAACCAATGGAGCCACTACACACACACACACACACACACACACACACACACACACACACACACACACACACTCTATCTCAGTCTCACTTTGCCTGTCAATCCCCAGTCAACCTTCTTTTTTCTTGCCGTGGCAGGTAGCCGAGAGAGAGCCGACAATGACACTGAGCTGCCAAATGTCAGAAATCGTTGACCCTTCCCGAGCTCTACCACAATGCACTGCTTTGCCTCCCCTGTCACTGCTTTCCAGTTCAAGCTGCAGACATCTAACAGCCATAAAGGTGACACTCTGAAACGGGGAAAAAAAACCACACATGCATGGAAATATTCCCTCTCTATTATCTATTTTATATTGCCGTGAAATCATCTCCTTCAAACAACTGGAATTATTCAAGTTTCTCGCCAAAAACTATATTTTACAAGATTAAATTTGAACACATCATGATAACGTTAGAATTTACCTTCATCCACTACTCATTGCAGCCGGTAAGCAGCATGTTCCTGCACAGAGCTAACAGCTAACGTTAACTAGCTCTCATCCTGCTGATTTCAACACAGATTTGTTGTTCGCATAATCAGGGAAAGAATAGGGTGCATCTATAGTGAGTTTACTGCGTCCCAAACATTTTCTATCGTCCACGGGACGCTGTTAGTCTCGAGCCCTGACAATACCTGTGGTACAAACGAGTACCGTCACGTTTTCAGAAATTTGGCATCGACTTGGTAACGAAGTATCGGTTCTCGTGACGTCCCTATGCTACATGACACAACACTGTCAAGCATAGGCTACTATTCATGCAGGAGCCGCAGGTGAAAAATGTCAAGTAGTGTCAAAAAGGAGAAAAGTGGACACAGAGTGTTGGGTTTTCCAAGAAAAATTAACCAGTTCCTATTTCTTAACACAGGTAAATGAGAAGCCAGAGCGCTTGGGGAATCACAGCACCTTCCAGTGCTCAAGGAATATAATATTCATATATTATTCGGTGCCATTATCAAGACTCAACATGGCGGAAAATCAAAGAACTTGCACGGACAACTGAGAAAAGAGAAGATAAATGAATTGTTGGCAGAGTTTGGGAAACAGAAGTCTGTTTTTAGTCGTAGCCGAGAGATCAGCGAGACATCTCAGGCTGTTCATCATCTGTTTTGTAAATGGCTTGTTCATTAGTTGTGAATGTGTTCAGAATGTACTTGGAGGTGTTGCTATTTAGAGGTTATTATACAGTGGTTTTACTGAGATCAAATTGAGCACTATGTGGCCCATGAACTAAAATGAGCCTGACACTCCTGGTCTAATCAGTATGGACGCACATGTACATACAAATAAAACACGACACACAATATTCCCACAAAAACACCCATACAGCGGCGTTGCATAGGTCAAATAACACATACTGTCCTATTTGTGCTATGGTGCTCTGGCCTGGAGTCTTCCTTCAGCTGGAAATAACAAAAAGTAAAAGGCTTTCTGAAATGCCACAGAGAGCCAGAGAGAGAAAGAGAAAGGGGAGAAGACAAAGCGTGAGCACACACAATTCCTCCCAAAATCCCTCCCCTCCCTCCTCATCCCTTAAATATTCTACTTTTTCTTTATCTGCATGCCCCCTTGCATACGAAGTAAAACAAAATAAATATTTGATCCACTTTGAAACCACTTCTTATGAATATCTAACTCTGCTGAGAACTATATTTGGTAACTTAATGAGGTAGCCGATGCTAAACAAATCTTAATTAATCCTTAATAAACAAATGAAGAGAGCAGCAGCGAGAGTGGGAGGAAAGGCTGATGATAGCATCCTTTATTATCGCAGGGCCGCTGTAAGAAAACACCAATAAAAGAACCTAATGAATCATCCGAGAGTGAGTACAATTACCACAAGGCTGATCGTTGTCAAAAAGCTATTAATACTGTGTTTTTATCATCTCACATATCGTAACACCACTCATGAATGGAATGAGTGTTAAAGTATTTGTGCTTTGAAACTAGTGCGTTAAAAATGGAGTGTTCACAGCCACTGTACCTTAAAGGGAGATATGTCAAATATTTACTGTAATACTCTTATCAACATGGGAGTGGACAAATATTCTTGCTTTATGCAAATATATGTATATATTTATTATTGGAAATCAATTAACAACACGAAACAATGACGGATATAGTCCAGAAACCCTCACAGGTACTGCATTTAGCATAAAACAATATGCTCAAATCATAACATGGCAAACTGCAGCCCAACAGGCAACAACAGCTGTCAGTGTGTCAGTGTGCGGACTTGACTATGACTTGCCCCAAACTGCATGTGATTATCATAAAGTGGGCATGTCTGTAAAGGGGAGACTCGTGGGTACCCATAGAACCCATTTTCATTCACATATCTTGAGGTCAGAGGTCAAGGGACCCCTTTGAACATGGCCATGCCAGTTTTTCCTCGCCAAAATTTACCGCAAGTTTGGAGCATTATTTAACCTCCTTCGCGACGAGCCAGTATGACATGGATTCCTTAGGTTTTCTAGTACTTCACTCTAGCTTTAAAATTGAGTCCGCTAAAACCTCCGGATTATCAATTGTGTTAATGTGTTAAAGAAATTAGTGGCGTTAAAACAAATTTGCGTTAACGCGTTATTATCGCGTTAACTTTGACAGCCCTGAAGAGAAGAACTGAGACGAGTTAAATTAGGCGTACAGGGAAAATACAGGTATAATTTCAAATCAGCTCAGTATAAACTGCATTCAGTTTGTATTCATACGAGTTGTAGGTCAGACCTGAGTGAAGCTGTTTCCTGCTGCACTGCCAATTAGTGAACAGTTCCACAGAGCACCATGATTCACATTAATTACCAGGCTGCAAAAACACCACATTCACATTTGATAACCATTAGAAAGCCTCTGTGATAGATTTTCTTATTTGTGTTGTGTTTTTTTTTTGGTTGCAGTTTTCCCCCCTATGTTTGCCAACTTTCAATCTTTGCATCCTTTAATGCCTCGTCATGTTTAATGCATTATGTCTTCTTCTCTGATGAGGCAGTGAATGCAGCACGTCTCTTTTCTACCTGACGTTTGACTTGTGTTGCACCGTTGTTGTTATTGCTTGTTAAAACATAATGGAAACGAAGGTCGAAGCAGTAATGTAATGGGCTTTCCAGTTCTGGAATAAACGGAACAAGAAGGACCCATGGTTGCTCTCTCTAATGAGGACCGCGATAAGCTTTTACCTTCGTTGTGGGTTTATCCTGGCGAATTGTAATTGTGTGTCAGGTTTGGTCGACTGCAGTCTTGTATTTGTCAGGTAAAACTATCTAACAATGAAAATCAACATGGGGGATATTTCCCATTGCCTACTGCAAATTATCGCCGGGAACAAAATTTTTACAGCACCCCAATTTCTCAGTGTACTGACTCAAATAGCTGGATCGGGTATCGGTGACATTGGGGCCGATCTATTCAATTTAATTCTATGTTTATATACTATATACATTATATACTAGGATTTTAATTCCTGTTTAAGTTTTGACCAATTTGTGGCATTACAGTGGTTTACACTTGAATTGTAATTCCTGTTAATTTTTTTACCAAGCTGCTGGTGTAAGATTTATTATTTTAATAATAAATAACAATTCAATACATTTATTCTATGTATTTATTTGTTACATTTTGTTTTACAAAGTTAAGAAAGCAATGTTTAATTCGAGCCCAATGTTGCCTTAAAAATAAAAGAATGATCCCAATCGCTTCCACACAGTGAGACATACAGCTTCTTAATTAAACACTGGTATCGGATCGGTACTCGGTATCAGCTGATACCCAAAGCCCAGGTATCGCTATTGGTATCGGGACTAAAAAAATTGAATCAGTGCATCCTTACAATGTTTACTGAGATAATAAATCAAGTGAGAAGTAGGCTCATTTTCTCATAGACTTCTATACAATCAGACTTCTTTTTGCAACCAGAGGAGTCGCCCCCTGCTGGCTGTTAGAAAGAATACAAGTTTAAGGTACTTCAGCATTAGCTTCACTTTTCAGACCTGGAGGTTGCCCACTGGGTCAGGTGTAAAATTTCAGATGCAGTTGCCTCTGCTTCAGTGGTCGTCAGCGATGTTAGATCAGGTGCAGCCGGCTATTTGTATACATTTATATTCCTTCCTCCTCTAAATAAGAACACCATAAATATTGCATGAGCCAAAGCACATATTATTTAGCTATTCAGTCTTTCTTACATTTACTGGCACAAAACTTTGGTGTGATCAAATGCAACTGGGATGTTTAGCACCAATAAAGCCTGGAAGCACCAGAAAGAATTTTTTTTTTTTTCTCAATTCATATTTTAAAACAAAATGAATGATTTTGTGTTGAACTGCTGTAGGTCCTGCTGATAGAATAAACCCGTTTTGAGGATTTTTTGTAACACACATTCATTCAACATCTTGATATTTCAGAACCGACTGGGTTGTCAAATGTTACCAGCGGGCTGCAAGTAAAAAGACAGCTAATCAATACGCTGTGCCACTCTCACTTTGTCTGTCATTCAACGAGACAATATGTCAGATTTTCCAAATAGGCACATCTCACATAGGAATGAAACTCTTTCAGGGCTGGCACTTCACACTGCGACAGCAGAGATGATGAACGATACGAGGACAAAAGCTGACAGATGTGATAAATACGACGTCGAATGGCTAATCAATCTCATGTGGGTAGAAGGAAACGGAGGGAAAACAGCAGCAGGGATCTCCTGGTGTGAGTCAGCAGAGGCAAAAGGGTCTGATTGGCAGCGTGCACATGAGTGTGTGTCTGCAGACCGCATGTGTGCACGTCTGTGTATCCGAGTGTGTGTGAAGCCTTTTCTTGGTCTCTCATGCCTGACCTTGTCTTTATGAACCGGAGCTGTGTGTGTGTTGCCAGGAAAACACATCCCTGCTTCCTGGTTACAAACACTGGCAAAAGCCCAAACATAATGAAAAATTACACACTGCAAAAACAAGTATGGAAGGAAGTGACAAATGACTGGCTTAAAAAAAAATAATAATAACTTCACAGTGGTGCAGGAGCATGAAATATAGCGACTCCAGGAAGAAGAGAGAGTGAGCAACTATCCATTCGTCTTGAAATAGCTGACACTCCTTCCACTCCTGTTGTCTCCTCTCCAAGCCTTTTTCCCTTTTACACATTCTCATCAGAAGGCCATTACCACGCCCTAGATCATCCGTGTGTGTGCACATGACCTGTGAGTGTGTATATGTCCTAGTCCACATGACCTACTTAGACTAGGAATGGACCTGGAGAAAACTGTAGTAACTCAGAGGGAGGTTTCAGTCTAAAACATGCAGAATCCATTATTTTTCACTCTCAGCATTTTTCACTGGCTATCTATAGCATCTGCATTCCAGAGTACATCTTATAGTACTCAAGGACACACAGTGTCCACTGTATCAAGTATCCACTCACACTGTGCACCCACCCACACACACTGCATGCAAAAATAATATACACATTGCCACTTGCACATCTTCTCAGACCAGACAGAGCCAACTTTCTTAGCACTGCTATCTACCGTGTCATTAAAACAGCATTCCATTGATTTAGCACTGCATTCAACAGTCAGACTCACGAGGGACAGTTAAAAAAAAAAAAAAGGTTAAAAATCTATGCAGCGGAACCAGAGATATCGTCTTTTTTATTCCACACATTCTTCTTCCTTGTCAAAACCTGGCGCCTACATTACCCACAATACAATGGTCAGTGGTCGGAATTTCGGGTGCTAATGAAGCCTCGAGCAGCTAGCATCAAGCAGAGATGAGCAGCGGGCTACAGAGGTCTGGTAAACTCACTTCTGTCTTAATCCACATCTCCAGATTTTTTTTTTCATTTTAAAAATTGTAGGCTTCAGCACCAACTGACGCTGACTCAAGTGACATCATTTGAGGCACTTTATCAGACTTCACACAGCACCTTTAGGGCGCTTTCACAAGCCAACATTTAGCCCGCTTTAATCAAACTCTGGTGCGGTTCGTTTGGGCGGTTGTGAACACAGTAATCAAACTCTCAAACAACCGCTCCGAGACTGCTTGTGAGAGATTGTCTCAGACGGTTTCCAAGCGAGCCGGAATGCAGGCTGCCTGTGCTGGCATTTGTGAATGTTTTCAGTATGTACTTGTACTTCTTTACAATAAAAGAAAGGGAACATTTGGAGGTGTTTGGAGGTTATTTATAGGTTATTATGCAATAGTTTTACTGAGATCAAATTGGGCTGTATGTGGCCCATGAACTAAAAGAAGCTTGACAACTCTGCTTTAGAGTGACAGAAGGTTTTATACACTTGTGCAGTAGTACTCCCCAACACCTGTTAACAGACTTTGGTGTGTACAATCAGTGGAGTTCTGCTTTAAACTTAAATACATAATACATACATCTCACACTAACATCACATTTACAGTAATCTGTTCTATGTTTGCTGTATGTTGATTGGTACTTTAATATGGGAGAGTAAGCTGATTGGATGTAGTTTTGAAATACACTGGTGGTGTGACCCTCGGGGTGGCGATGGTGGTCCAACAGTCCATCTGTTCAATATTTTGGTCCAGATTAAAATATTTGGACAACTTCAGGATGGATTAACATTAATTTTGGCAGAGACATATATGGTCCTCAGAGACTAAACCCTAATGACTTCGGTGATCCCCTTACTTTTCTATCTAGCACCACCAGCAACATTTCCACCATTCAGTTTTTGACAGGATGCCTCTAAAACTAATGATCCAACTCTCAGCAGCATCTACATTTTTCTTCCAATCTCGTTGATGTGTTGATCTTTGCCACCAAAAGAGTCTGCTAGCGTTGCTGTAGACTTTTAATCTTGTTAAATCTTGGACTTGAGCATATACAAGATTTAATTTTAATCGTCTGCAAAACTGAGGAGTCCAACACTAAAAATAATGCAGCAGTGACGATATTATGACTGTTTGTGAAATGTAAGCATATAAAAAGTTGTGTCTACATCTAATAGAGCCAATGGGAAGTGAAGAATCTACCACTCTTCATTGTGCTGTCTCAACTGGGGGAAAGTGTCATGCGATACAAATGCAATATCATATATGTCAAAACATAGCATGTAAGGGGGCAGCACACCTTACACTCATTAGGAACAATCTAAAAGTCAGTATAAGTCTTCAGTAATGTAATGAAAGTAGGGCTGTCAATCGATTCAAATAGTTAATCGCGATTAATCGCAAAATAATCGAACATCTTTTATCAGTTGAAAATGTACCTTAAAAGGGAGATTTGTCAAGTATTTAATACTCTTATCAACATGGGAGTGGACAAATATGCTGCTTTATGAAAATGTATGTACAAATTTATTATTGGAAATTAATTAACAATACAAAACAATGACAAATATTGTCCAGAAACCCTCACAGGTACTGAATTTAGCATAAAAAATATGCTCACATCATAACAGCTAACGTTAACTAGTTCTCCTTCTGCCGATTTCAACAGGGATTTGTTGTTCACAATGAAGCTTCACGCTATGGGTGCGTTCGTAAAAAGTCACTCTGAGCGACAATGCGCACTCTAGCACAAACTGGACTTTGTAAATTTGGACAGTATAAGTCTAAACAGTAATGTAATGAAAGACATCTAGCAGA